>CM060450.1:54255681-55455681 GCA_030545235.1 Helianthus tuberosus | reverse complement strand
CTTGAACCAGCTAATCCAAACCTTATATTTACTGAAGAAGATCTTTTCAGTTACCCACTAGAAGCTCCAATCCCAATCAATCTGGAACCTGCTATTCCAGATCCTATTGTCCAACCTCAACCACTACCAGTAGAATTAGATGAATGGTGGACAACTGATTGGCAATACCAAAATCTTTTAAACAACCCTGATACATTTTTCCCACAAGTTGACCCAGAACCTCCACTATACCCAACCATGAGCCCGGAGAATCTGACTGAACTTCGCCTCTGGGGCGAAGAGTTAATTGATGCAGGAAATTGGATTAGGGATGTGGGAGAAAGAATTACTTGGAAGTATGACGAAAGGGAGCGTCGTTTTTAAGAAATTAGCTGACTAGATAATGAGAGTTTGCAGGAGTATATGTGAATAAATAATCATAATAACCAGTATGTGTAAATAACTTAACAATAAAACGTTGTATGATAATCGTGTGTACGAGGCATAATATAATATATAAAAATGGAACTTGTGAAATCAATAATTTTGATTATATATGTTAATGTGATTATGTGCAAACTGTTTTATTATATTTGTATTTATAACTAATTATTTACATAAAATTTATTATCAGATGTCAAACATTGGTAACGAACCAGTAAATGAGGTTAATCAGTCTGAGCAACATCCAGGAGATCAATATATGACTAGACAAGATATCGAAAATATTGTTGCTCAAGGGATAGCTAATGCTATTCCAGCATTTGTTGCTGCTATAAAGAATCCAATCGAACCGCAACACATCGTTCCTAGTAAACGTATTACTGAAGATAACTTCAGTAATAGTGTAAATGGAGGCAATGATAATATTAATCAAAATGGGGAACCACATCAAGCTCCATTACCCAAGAAAATGAAAACTGCAACGCCTGGTTGCACTTTCAAAGAATTTCTTGCTTGTAAACCCACTGAATTTGCAGGCAATGAAGAAGCAACTGCATCACTGCGTTGGTTAGAGAAAACCGAAGCAGTCATTGCAATAAGTAAATGTGCTAAAAATGATCAGGTCATGTACGCATCAAATCTCTTCAAGGAAGGAGCACTTGAATGGTGGAACACTGTGTTACAATCAAAAGGAAGGATTATAGCTTATGCTATGACTTGGGAAGAATTTAAGGGTTTAGTAGAAAGAAAATTCTGTCCTGAGTATGAAAAGGAACAGATGACAAACAAGTTTCTAAATCATCGGATGATGGGTGTAGATTGTCATGGTTATACTTCGACATTCTTTGAATATGCTAGAATGGTACCAACACTGGCTTCGCCAGAATCGGTACTCATTTCTCGCTACATTTGGGGATTGATTAGTGAAATCCGCAACATCGTTAAAGCTGCGAGACCTCGCACTATTGACGATGCTGTAGAATTAGCTAATACCCTAACCGATGAATTAGTACGCACACAAGATGAAAACAGAAAGAAGGACCTGGCTCAGAAAATTACCCAAGGATTTCGTACGGGTAATAATAACAACTTCAACAGAAGAGGAACGGGAAAATCCTCAACTATGCCATTCTGCAGGAATTGCAAAAAGAAACATTATGGAAGATGTAATATAACCTGCAATTTTTGCAAAGTTGTAGGACATCGGGAAGAGAACTGCAGGAAGAAATCCACAATTTGTTACAATTGTGGAGAAACAGGACATTTCAAAACAGAATGTCCTAAATTAATCAAACCAGCAGACAACAAAACCAAGGCGACCGACGGAACTAGTAAGAAGAATGCTAGGGCATTCCAGCTGACCACTCAAGAAGCAGAACTCATCCCAGATGTGATAGCGGGTACGTTCTTAGTTCACAACATTTACGCCAAAGTATTATTTGACTCTGGTGCAAACCAAAGTTTTATAAATACTTCATTCTGCCAAGCTCTTAATTTACCTTTAACCAACATTAGGCAGATTTTTACAGTTGAAACGGCAGATGGAAATTTGGTTAAAATAGATAAAGTTTTGCAGGAAGAAAACATAGAACTTTTAGGACATAAATTCTCTGCAAAGCTATTGCCGATGAATTTAGCTGAATTTGATGTTGTATTAGGAATGGATTGGTTAATAGCCAACCATGCTACAATCCTTTGTGATCAGAATTCCATAGAAATTCAATCACCCACCGGAGAAGTGATTAGGATTACAGGAGATAAACCGCGTAAGCCCATGAAGTTCATATCAGTAATGAAAGTTGCTAATTATGAACGAAAACAAGGAATAGTATATATGATTTCAGTAATCATTAGTACTAAGGGTAAAGAACTTAAGGAAATTCCTGTAGTCTCAGAATATCTAGATATATTCCCAGAAGATTTACCGGGATTACCTCCGGATAGGGAAGTAGAATTTAGGATTCATCTAATTCCAGGAACTACACCGATTGCCAAGGCACCTTATCGGTTAGCACCCACAGAAATGTTAGAACTGAAAAAGCAATTAGATGAATTACTAAGTAAAGGATTCATACAACCTAGCTCACCCCCTTGGGGAGCGCCAGTGTTGTTTGTAAAGAAGAAGGATGGTTCAATGAGAATGTGTATCGATTATAGAGAACTGAATAAGGTTACGATTAAGAATCGATATCCATTACCTAGGATTGATGATCTGTTTGATCAACTTCAGGGGGCTAGATATTTCTCTAAGATAGATTTACGCTCCGGATATCATCAATTGAAGGTACAAGAAGAGGACATACCTAAAACTGCTTTCAGAACTAGGTATGGTCATTATGAGTTTACAGTCATGCCCTTTGGATTAACAAATGCACCTGCTGCATTCATGGACATGATGAATAGGATCTGTAAACCATATTTGGATAAATTTGTAATTGTCTTCATAGATGATATACTTATTTATTCCAAAAGTCAGACAGAGCATTGTGAACACCTTCATGCACTCTTAACTTTGTTAAGAAAAGAAAAGCTTTATGCCAAATTCTCGAAATGTGAATTTTGGTTAAAGGAAGTGCAATTCTTAGGACACATGGTGAATCACGAAGGTATTCAGGTGGATCCTGCTAAGATAGAGGCAATTACCAAATGGAAAGTTCCACAAACAGCAATGGAAATTAGAAGTTTTATAGGTTTAGCTGGATATTATAGACGGTTTATTAAGGATTTTTCTAAGATAGCCGTACCATTAACTAAGTTAACCTGTAAAGCTATTAAGTTTGAATGGGGACCTAAGCAAGAAGAAGCCTTTAGAATATTGAAGCAGAAATTAACAAATGCACCAATCTTAGCCTTACCAGAAGGAACTGAAGATTTTGAAGTATATTGTGATGCTTCAAAACTAGGATTTGGATGTGTGCTCATGCAACGCAAAAAGGTGATTGCATATGCTTCTAGGCAATTGAAAAAGCACGAAGAAAACTATACGACTCATGATTTAGAATTAGGAGCCGTAATTTTTGCCCTTAAGATTTGGAGACATTATCTTTACGGAAGTAAATTTACTGTCTACACAGACCACAAAAGTTTAAGATATATATTTGGGCAAAAAGAGTTAAACATGAGGCAAGGGAGATGGATGGAAATCCTAGGTGACTACGACTGTGATATTCAGTATCATGAAGGAAAGGCGAATGTAGTTGCAAATGCCTTAAGTCGTAAGTATTATGAGAAACAACGACGGGTTCGTGCTCTCAGATTAAATCTACAAATAGATTTAATGGAACAATTGAAGAATGTTCAAACTACAGCAATCAAGGATGATGCTGAAGGAATGAAAGGAAGAATCAAGGAATTAGAACAAGGAGCAGATGGAATTTGGAGATTCCACAAAAGTAGAATTTGGGTACCTAAACAGGGAGACTTAAGACCTAAGATTTTAGAAGAAGCTCATAAATCTAGGTATACTAAACAATAAGATGTACCAAGATTTAAGAAAGAACTTTTGGTGGATAGGAATGAAAAAGGATATAGCGCGATATGTTTCTAAATGTCTTACTTGTTCACAAGTTAAAGTAGAACATCAGAAACCTTCAGGGTTACTACAACAATTAGAAATGCCAGTATGGAAATGGGAACTTATAACAATGGATTTTGTTACTAAGTTACCCAGAACCAGAAAAGGTAATGATGCGATTTGGGTAATTGTGGATCGATTAACCAAATCAGCTCACTTTTTACCTATGAAAGAAACCTTTAGCATGGAAAGACTGGCTAAATTGTATGTAGATGAAGTTGTATCCTTACATGGAGTTCCACTCTCCATTGTTTCGGATAGGGATAGTCGTTTTACTTCTCATTTCTGGAAAAGTTTCCAGCAAGCTATGGGAACTCGATTAAATCTGAGCACTGCGTATCATCCCCAAACAGACGGACAAAGTGAAAGGACGATCCAAACTCTAGAAGACATGCTTCGAGCATGTGTAATAGATTTTGGTGGAAATTGGGATGATCATTTACCATTAATTGAATTCTCCTATAACAATAGTTATCATTCAAGTATTGAAACCACCCCATTTGAAGCACTGTATGGAAGAAAGTGCAGAACTCCAGTCTGTTGGGCAGAAATAGGAGAAAGTCAATTATCAGGTCCTGAAATAGTGCAAGAAACGACTGATAAGATTACTCAAATCAAGGAAAGGCTGAAGACGGCTAGAGATCGCCAGAAGAGTTATGCAGACAATAGATGCAAGCCACTTGAATTCCAAGTTGGAGACAAAGTACTATTGAAAGTTTCTCCTTGGAAAGGAGTAGTTAGATTCGGAAAGAAAGGAAAACTAAGTCCAAGGTACGTAGGACCATTTTCAGTGATCCAACGTATAGGACCAGTTGCTTATCGTTTACGACTACCAGAAGAATTATCTGGAGTACATGATGTATTTCATGTATCCAATCTTAAGAAATGCTTATCAGATGAATCACTGGTAGTACCTCTTCGAGATATAGAAGTAAACGAAAAGCTAAAATTTGTTGAGAAACCTCTTCAAATTGAGGATCGAAAGATCAAGTTTCTCAAACACAAACGACTAGTTTTAGTCAAAGTCAGATGGGATTCAAAGAGAGGAGCTGAATACACTTGGGAGCTGGAATCAGAAATGAAGCGAAAGTATCCTCATTTATTCCGGTAAATCTCGAGGACGAGATTTTTCTTAAGGTGGGGAGAATGTAACAACTCTCATAAAAAAGTATTATTTAATTAATTTGGCCAATAGGAAACCCTAATTGAGAAACCTAAGTGATTCTGAACAAACCCTAAAATTTTCAGAACAATCGGAATCAGGATCAGGGCCCCTAAAACTCAGGGGGGTAAACCCTACTCGGTAAAATCCACACAGTTTGCTGTCAAAAAGTTAAAATCACACGAAACCAACTCAGCTAAGCTACTGTGACACGAAGCAAGCCTATAGTAGAATAGGTCCTGTCGCGCCATGCGACAGAAACAAGGGAACCCCTCGCGTGGCGCGAGGGGGGCATTTTTCTTGTATAAATAGTATCGTCTGTTTCATGCAATTTTGCGTTGATGCGACGTTCAGTTTCAAATTACACTTCGAGTTATTATAGAAATACTACAATAAACACACACTGCTCACGAAGTGCTGCCACAATTCAGGGTAATAACTCGATCGCTGCTAAGATTCAATGTCCGATTGATTAAACTATCCAATGGATGTTTAAGTGCTGCCCACATTAGGGTTATTGCTTTGTCATTCATCGTTAAATCGATGGATGTTTAAGTATCGCACTTTGTCATTCGTTGTGACGGTTGGAATCTCGTGAGTTATCGTAAATGCTGTATTAAGTTACTAACCTAGTTTGTGTGCTTGATTATTTAAACTAGGTTATCAAGGCTAATCAGTAGAATAAGCTCTGTTAAATCTGCAATGTGAGTCATTCTCTTTTTATCAAATTTACTTTCAAAATTATGTTTATTTTCAACGATTATAATTACAGTGATTAAGTATATGTAGTCACCAAATTGCCGGTATGTGGGGTATTGTGCACATTATTGTTTTTATCAATTTAGGTGGGCGTACCTAATTAATGATACTCGTTACTATTGGGTGAACGGATTCAATAGTAATATGACCACCGTCACCGAAACGAGTCGATGACAAATACTGTGGGTAGTTGGATGAAATAAACATTGTAATCTCTCTTAATACTGTGAATTATAATAAATGAGTCGTTTTTAGTAAATAGAATGATTCATTCAGTATTTCCCGCTGACAAAACCTTTTTCAAACATGTTTCAGGTGATTTGTTGTGATCCAGGAAAAGTGCCGTGAAGCACTATCAGCTTAAGAAAGTGGCTTAGTATAAAATAAAGAAATATGTTTTGAAAATAAAAGATTTCTTCTTGAAATCTCAGTATTGTAAATTATCGGGTTTTATCCCGAATGGTGAAATAAAATAATCGGGAAATATTTCAGTTTTAAAAAGATCCTGAAGAAACTTCCGCTGTTAATTAAATACCATGGGATTTCTGTCCCGCAGCTCCTGAAACGGGTCAAACCGGGTCGGGGGCCGTGACAGTAGACCTAATCAAGGGGAAGAAGAAGATGGATTATTGAAATTCCTTAATTTATTTGTTTTGTAATTTTTAATTTCAATCAAGTCTCTGCGTGGACAATTTTTATTTATGTAATAGGTCCCTGCGAGGACTAGTATTTCTTATTTTAGTCCCTCCGTGGACAATGCTATTTCTTTCAAGTCCCGTTTAGGGTAATTATGTACTTCTTTTAAATTATTGGAATGTTTTATTTAAATTTCACTTGTCATCATATGCATTAATATAATATATGAAATAAATCAAAATATCATTCCTTTTTGTAATTGATCTGCCTATAAATATTAAAAAGAATCTTAAAAGGTATAACCTAGCCTAAATGTCATTATAGACCTGGCCATAATGGTAAAACCTATTTAAAAAGGTTCAAATCCTAGCTAACATCTGAAAACATGATTAGCACTCTTGGCAGATGTGATTCGATAAAATCACACAACTCATCTTTATATTGGAAGCTTCCAGATTCCTTATTTAGCCTAATGATCTATAAATCATGGATTCAAATCATCAATTAAGATGATCATATATTAAACATCCGTTAGTGATGAAGTGCCTACGGGCCATGATAATTGTCAAATAAGACAAAAGACAGCTGTAGTATACGACTCCCTGTCAATAAAAGGTAATGAACTATGTTCAAACCTTAATGCCTCGATTATTTGAAATCATGGCTTAAAACTGTCCTTGTAACTAGGCCTTTTGTGCCACTTTAATATCTTTAATGATTATAATAAGTTATAATTTATAATGAAAAGCCTAAATAAATATGATTAACAAATTAACCAATATGGTTTATATTACCATGGTTAATAAATCATCAGAAATAATGATTCCATAATAACCTCTGAATAAAATATTCTCAACTATTTTGTAGCAATCAAGCTACATGGCTGAATCGGAGGAGGTTAATAGTCACCCGAGAGAGAATAATAATACCACCAAGATTAATGTAGCTGGTGCAGATCTTCAGGCATTAATAGACAATGCTGTTACTAGGGCACTTGACAGACAGTTCAGGGAATCAAGTGGTACACGCTCTAAGACTCAATATGCGGCTCATAGTAAGCCCCCTTCTAAGACACACGAGTCAAAGAAAGACGATGCTCGTCACTCGTCGAATCAGCAAAGTATCCCATTTAAGAAGATTGTGCTCAATCAAGAGCCACGTGTTAAGACCTGCTCTTATAAATATTTCTTCTCCTCCAAGCCAAGAGACTTCACAGGGGAGAAAGGAGCCATTGAATGTATGACTTGGCTCGATGAGATGGATACTGTGGTTGATATTAGTGGTTGTGTAGAGCAGGACATTGTGAAGTTTGTTTCACAATCTTTTAAAGGAGAAGCTTTAGCTTGGTGGAGGTCCCTAATCCAAGCTACATGGAAGATCTCGTTGTATAATCTGACTTGGGATCAGTTTGTTGCTCTAATCAAAGAAAATTTTTGTCTTAAACATGAAGTTGAGAAAATTGAGACTGACTCCTTGACCTTGGTCATGAAGAACTTAGACTGTCAGGCGTATCTTACAAGTTTCAACACCATGTCTCGATTAGTTCCTTACTTGGTAACACCGGAACCAAAACGCATAGCTCGTTTTATTGGAGGTTTAGCTCCGGAGATTAAAGCAAGTGTGAAAGCATCTAGACCTACTACTTTTAGGTCAGTGGCTGATCTGTCCCTATCTCTTACTCTCGATGCGGTCAGGCAGAGATTGCTCAAAAATTCTGAAGAAGGGAAAAGGAAACGTGAGGATGAGAACTCACGCCGTTCTGATAAGAAGCATAAGGGGAACTCTGATCACAAAAAGAGTTCCGGGTTTAAAAAGGATAGCCAGCAGACGGGTGAGAAACCAAAATGTAAAACCTGCCATAAACATCACTTTGGGAAATGCAGGTTGGAATCAAAATCGCAGTCACAATCAAAGACTTTTTGATGTGGGATCTGCAAGTCCAAAGAACATAAGACTTTGGATTTCAAGAAGTTGATAGACGCAACTTGTTACAATTGTAACGAGAAGGGGCATATTAAGACTAACTGCCCAAAATATGCGAAGAAGCCTGAGGAGGCTAAAAAGACCAACGCTCGGGTCTTTCAGATGAATGCCCAGGAAGCCATTCAGAACGACAATGTGATAACAAGTACCTTTCTTATCAATGATGTTTATGCTAGAGTATTGTTTGATTCGGGTGCAGACAAGTCTTTTGTAGACAATAAGTTTTGCAAATTGTTAAATCTACCTATTAAGACTCTAAGCATAAAGTATGAAGTAGAATTGGCCGATGGTACTATAGAGACTGCTTCAACCATTCTAGATGGATGTTTTATATCCATTAGGAATCACTCTTTTCCACTATCCTTGCTTCCATTGAAATTGGCAGGATTCGACATAGTGATAGGCATGGATTGGTTATCTCATAACCAAGCCCAGATTGTATGTGATAAGAAGCAAGTGGTTATTAAGACTCCTTATGGTGAGCCACTTACAATTCAAGGAGATACTCAGTATGGATTACCTAAACAAGTGTCTATGCTTAAGGCATCAAGGTGTATGAAGAAAGGTTGTGTCATTTATATGGCACAGGTAACCATTGATGAACCGAAGCCCAAGATTGAAGACATCCCCATTATATCCGAATATCCAGATGTTTTTCCTAAAGAACTACCTGGTTTACCTCCAGATAGGCAAGTGGAGTTCAGAATCGATATCATTCCTGGAGCAGCACCAATTGCAAGAGCACCTTACTGGTTGGCACCGACTAAGATGAAAGAGTTAAGGACTCAGTTGGATGATTTGTTGGCAAAGGATTTTATTCGACGGTGTTCATCCCCTTCGGGAGCACCGATTCTGTTTGTGAAGAAAAAGGATGGATCAATACGTTTGTGCATTGATTATCGCGAACTGAACAAGGTTACAATTAAGAACAGGCATCCGTTACCCAGGATCGATGATCTATTCGATCAGCTTCAAGGAGCAAGTTACTTTTCAAAGATCGATCTAAGATCAGGTTATCACCAGTTGAAGGTCAGAGATGAAGATGTACATAAGACTGCATTCATAACACGCTACGGCCACTATGAGTTCTTAGTGATGCCTTTTGGGCTCACTAAATCACCTTCAGCGTTCATGGATCTCATGAATCGCGTTTGCAAACCTTATTTGGACAAGTTTGTCATTGTTTTTATTGATGACATACTTATATATTCGAAGAATCAAGCCGATCATGAAAAACATCTTAGGTGTATCCTTAAACTTCTACAACATGAGAAGCTCTACGCCAAGTTTTCTAAATGTGAGTTTTTTGCTTCGTGAAGTCCAATTTCTTGGACATGTTGTAAGTGAGCGTGATATCCAGGTGGATCCCGCTAAGATCGAAGCGATTATGAATTGGCCAGAACCTAAGACTCCTACAGAGATACGCAACTTTTTAGGTCTAGCAGGATATTATAGACGTTTCATTGAAAACTTTTCAAGAATCGCTGCACCATTGACTTCATTGACCCGCAAGAATGTCAAGTTTGATTGGGGTCCCAAGCAGCAAGAATCCTTTGATATTCTTAAGCAGAAATTAAGCAATACTCCTGTGTTGACATTGCAAGAAGGGATTGAAGAGTTTGTTGTTTATTGCGATGCATCACACACCGGTATGGGTTGTGTGCTCATGCAGAAAGGCAAGGTCATTGCTTATGCATCCTGTCAATTAAAAGTACACGAGAAGAATTACACCACCCATGATTTAGAGTTGGGTGCCGTTGTATTTGATGTGATGTCGTGGTCACGCAAATTTAATCCAAATAACAACTATAGATAGTGGTAAATGGGTATCGAACTCAGGGAGTATGTGGAAAATGTGTAGATTTAATAGCTTTGCGATTTAACTAAAATTAACCTAATTTGCAGAATTTAAAGATTAATGATTTGGATTGTTGTTTTAGAAAACTAAATTACTAGCTAATTGCAAATCAAAATTGGGTATTTAACTGATTAAGAGAAAATGACCATCTTAGGTTCCGGTTTCCGTTAACAATTGTGTGTGAATCCAACTAGAAAGAGTTACATAGACATAACTCATGCATAAACGTTTGTTGTGATAAAAGGGAACAAAGTACTCGGATTATGTAAACGCGAGGTTGTTACCCGATGATCAATTAACCAATATCCAACCCTAACCCTTCCTGTGATATCTCGATTGTCAACGACACCAAGAACGTACGATTTAGATTAGGAACAAAACATCAATTAACAATTTACAATCAAACATTCATGCATCATAATAAACATAGCAACATACCAAGTCTATTATTCTAGAAATAAAGATTCATTACACAAAAGTCAATAAGAAACCTTCACCTAAGATGATCACCGAAAGTTTAGCCAGACATTGTTTGGTGGATCATCATAACATCAAACTTGAAGTTCATGTGAATCAAAAGACAAACCGAATGTTAGAAATTGTTCACAAACACTTGTCAAAAGCCAAAATTCGCCCAACACTCCAGAGAAACGTCCAATGATGAGATAATCCCAAAAGACACCATAAAAAACTATTTTAATGAGCAGTTACGAAGTTGTGCGTCGCCTCCACCGTAATTTACGGTACCACCGTAAATTACGGTGGTCTTCAAAGTGTTACGGTGGGTGAAGACTGTGTTACGGTGGGAATATGGCATATTTCAAGGCCACCGTAAATTACAGTGGCCACCGTAATTTACGGTGGAGCCCTGACTTGTGTGTTTTGTTTCTTCATTCCTCCCACGCACGACCCGTTCATCTCCAAACTGTCCAAAGCTGCGTTTTATCCCTTTTTAGCTCCCGAATCGCACCTGAAACATAAGCAACCGTAGTCATCTAATTCAAGATAATTACGCGATTAAGTGAAGGATAAATCCGTCTTTTAACATCATTAAGGGTTGTCCTATGGACCACCCGTCACATCCCCACACTTAACCGTTGCTTGTCCCAAGTAACTCATCAAACCGTTTTCAAAACAAGTGATCAATGTAAACCAAGCATAAACATGTAGTCCTTTTATTAACCCCTTTTTAACACCCAAAATAACGCACCCCTCGCTATGTCTCTCCTCTCGGTAATAAGTAAGCACTAGCAAATGTAAGCTAGACACACAAAGGCTAACGGGCGGTTGCACAACTATAGGCTTGTACCTAAATCGATCCTTCTCCTAACAAGTGCCAAACATGAATGCAAATCAAAGGGACTTTAAAGGTTGTAACGTGGCTAGGTGTATGGGTAGGAAATGGAATATATATGAAGTAGGGAAACTTAACCCGGTCTTTTATTACACAAAGAACAAACAAACAACTACCAAACTAAACTACTATATACAAGATAACTAAACATCAATGTTTTTTTTTAAACAAACATAATAACTTTCAACATAACATCAAATAAAATTACATACTACTAAACAATCACTAACACTATAAGACAGGGTCGAGTTGTGTAAATTTTTAGGTAACTAGCTAGGGGAAACAAACGATAGGCTTTTAGGCACAAAATTGGGCAACTAAATGTCCAAACCCCCGCCCCTCTCGCAACCATGCTCATATATATAATTTATGAGGTCCAACCCCCCATATCCCACACTCACACACACTAAAGACGAGGCGACCTAAATGCCCTTATCCTTTTCACATCCATATCCAACTAAGGACTCAAACCGTATCAAGGCACAAGTTCTAATGCACCCCCACCCGTAGCCACTCTCATCAAAGATAAGTATTGTTTATTTACATGTGTGGCTTCAACTCTCACCAAGAATAAAAGGGGTATCAAGGGTTGCCGGTGCATCAATTGGGGTTAATCTAGGGTGTTCAAAATCTCACATTGTTTCGCTTGATTTAAAAATTGTTTTCAAAATCGTCAAAAATTTCCCCCCATCCCCACACTTGGGATACATTGACCCCAATGTATGGTTTTAGGAGGATTTGATCACTAAACATCTTTCACATCACCCAAAAGCTCAACACTCAAACCACAAATTTCTTTTTGGATTTTTCATTTTTTTATTTTTTTATTTTCTTCTTTTCAAACATCACACCGCCAACTCGCACCAACCCAAACATAACATCAAAAACTAACACCACCCAACCACCCGACCATAAACAAAACAAGCTAACAAATATTCCCAAAATATACAAGGAAGGAACACGACCTGACTAGTAATAGCGAGGCTGCGGAGGCCCAAAAATGGAAGACATCATGTCATTCCATTCTCCAAATGCAAACGAACCGCTACTACTCCCACCTTGTTGCTGAGCTCCTTCTTGTTGGCGTGGGTCGATCCATTGTGAATGATGGAGCGGCGGGGTCGGATACGATATACTACCATCATAAGGTGGTAGAGACGCATAATCCACATGTTGTGGATCCACAACCACCGGCCGCCCGGCGTGCCAATCTGCATGCATTCTTCTTTCTTGGTCATCATGGTATCGATTATTCATTTCCACTTCATGGGAATACGCATGTGTGCGATTCCACGCCTCTTGACGATCAAAACTGTGTTTCAATGACCGCTCCATGCTTGCACTCATCATTGTATGTTGATCAAATAACGTCCGCTCCGAACCCGACCATGACTTAAAAATGGGTGCCGGAGGACGTTGGTTTTCGATAACCTCTTGCATCGTGCCATCATAAGCCCAATTCGGCTCATAGGAACGTTCCGTGTAATCATAAAAAACACCACCATAACCTCTACCTAGGTCCCCTTGGCCTACATTCTCACCACCATGCGGCTCGTCCGCATAGTCATCATCACCACTTGGAGCCTCCACATCACTTTCCAGCTCATCCGCTTCTCCCGGTAGAAGATCCCTTGCACCCACTTTTAATGCTCTCCATCTCTGTCCCTCCGACTTGAGTTTATGGTACCGTTCCGACTGCGTGTAAGTCCAACTAATCCCCAACTTGTCTAAAGTAAAAGGCTGATGCCTTTTTGGTGTCCCTTTATCCTGTGACGTGATTGCCTTTTGTTGCTTCATCAATCCCGTGATGATTCGGCAATATGGAACAATATCTCTCCCCAACTTGTTTCGGCAAATCCATAGGTGGTTCATGATCAAGTATCGGATTGGAAAATGTGGAGACCCATTGAGTAGCGAATAGAGGACAGGTACTTCCGGGTACCTCACTTGCTCCTTGTTCCCCCTTCGCGGAATGACATTGAGAATGCAAATTGCTAACAACAACTTCGCTTCAATTCTCAAGTTCCTCCGGTACAAGACTCCACTGTAAGTACCGGGTAAAAATAATGCCGCTAACATATCATTCCAACGAACATGCCTCTCCGGTTTTATCTGAAGGTCATCAAGACTAGGAATCATGTACTCACGAGCATGTAGACTGTCGTATTTTCCCAATTTCTTCAATGTGTCAAAAGACATTTCTACCGGAATCCCATTCACTTCACCTATCAACTTCATTTGTGACGGCTTTTCGTATATGTTGCACTTGAGCGTCGCCATCCATTCCTGAATTTCAGTCATAAACAAATTCTTGCTATCCTTATCATAGCAACTAAGCGCCCCCTCCCATCCTAGAGCGCATAATTTAGAAAACACACCAAACGGGCTAAATTGAACCTCACTAACTTCTCTCTCGCAAATAAATGCGGCAGCCTTGTTTTTCAATCTATTCATACTATCGTGAAAGAGTGTTGGTTGCCAATGTTCCGGTTGGTCATCCAAAGGACCCGACTCCCATCTTGGCTTTTCAGCCGGGTCCAACTCCATTTCTTCCTCGCTTTCACTTTCATCAACTAGACCCAAATATTGCCTTTTTCTCGGTTGTTGTTCCGGTTGCTTACCCTTGTCTTTAGACGAAGAAGACGAACTTGCTCCGGCTTTTTCCTTCGTTCGTACCATTTTCCTACACACATTAAGGCAAACAACACAACCAAACACAACAAAATTATATCCTTTTTTTCCAAAATATCCCCACACTTGCTTGTTACTATAGTTGTAGATGCTAGTGAACCAAGAGTTTAAAATTCGTTTTCAAAAATTTTGGGCATGGTGTCTCTACAATGTCGAAATTTCCCAAAAAGTCCACTACTTTACCATCAATCCTACATCTACAACCCATAACAATGTTCAAATAGCTATTTTCATAACAACATCTAAGAACAAGCAAGTGGGTATGAACAAATATCAAAATCAACCTCAATCTTCACAATGCACTATCAAAACATAATAAATAAACTTCCATACCTTTGCTTGAAGATGCTAGAATGCTTGTGAAACGAAAACTTCAAAAACCCCCAAAATTTTTAGAACCTAGGGTTTGTGATTCGGACTAGAAAGCTTCATTTTCTCGCAAGTCTCTTCTCAAAATCAGAAAGTTCGTGAATAATTAGTCAAGTTAGACCTCAATTTCACTTGATTTGGCTAAGAATTGAACAAGATATGAAGCTTGGAGGTTGAAGAAGGCTATGGAGTTCTTGTGGATTTTGTGGGTCTTGGAAAGTGATGGATAAGAATAGAAGAATGAGGAGAATGAGTGGATGGGGTTTAATTCACGTGACCGATCGTTTGTTGTTTATTATATTTTTTTTATTTACATGCTGAAACCGGAGCGACCCATCAGACTTCCAGGTATACCGTAAATTACGGTATCACCGTAACTTACGGTGAAACCTGGAAATAAATCCTCACCGTAACTCGGTACGTTTATACCGTAAAGCCCAAAGTTTTTCACTGCCCACCGTAAATTACGGTGCCACCGTAAATTACGGTGGCACCTGGGCATCTATGGTTCCGCTGAAAATTGTGATTTTAAGTGTCATTTATATATTGTTTTCAGTTTTTTCGATTTTTTTGTCTTTTTAAAATTTTTCAAAAACATGTAAAACTTACCCTACCCCCTTGAAAGTCCCATGTTGTCCTCAACACAATGTTAGAGCAATTCGCAACCCGAATGTCCCCACACTTGTTTCAAACACAAGATTCAAGCGAGTACGGTAAATGTGCAAACTATACAAAACAAACAAAATGAAATGCTACTATTTACACTACCAAACCTGGGCCTCTCATGGTTGTTCCTCATCGACCGGGAGTAAGATGTAGTCCGCTTTATCAAGCTCCAAGTTGTTAATGTCGTTCCCCTCCAAGTATGGCTTCAACCGGTGACCGTTCACCGTTTGTTGTTTCAGTGTTTGCTCATCTTGGATATCTACATCACCAAACCTCCCAACTCGCCGAACGACATACGGGCCCATCCATTTGCTTTTAAGCTTGCCCGCAAACATCTTGAGTCTTGAATTATACAACCAAACCTTTTGACCCACTTCAAAGGTTTTCTTCCTTAACTTTGCATCATGCACTTTCTTAAGCTTGTCTTTGTAGGCCGAAGCACATTCATAAGCCTTGTCTCTAATCTCTTCAATTTCGCTTAATTGCAACTTCCTTATCTTCCCCACTTCATCGTAATCCGCATTCACCGTCTTAATTGCCCAATGTGCCCGATGCGCTAACTCCATTGGCAAATGGCAACCTTTTCCATAAACCATCCGATAAGGTGTTGTGCCAATCGGAGTTTTGTAGGCCGTTCGGTATGCCCATAACGCATCATCCAACTTGCTCGACCAATCCTTCCTATCCGTTCTAACCGTCTTCATGAGGATTTCTTTGATTTGACGATTGGACACTTCGACTTGTCCACTCGTTTGCGGATGGTAAGGTGTGGCAATCCGGTGGTTCACACTATACCTCTTCAAAATTTTCCCGAAATTAAAATTCTTGAAGTGCGAACCACCATCACTTATGATAACTCTTGGAATGCCAAAACGAGAAAAGATGTTGGATTGAACGAATTTACAAACAACCGAATGGTCGTTTGTTCTTGTTGCAATAGCCTCAATCCACTTCGAGACGTAATCAACTGCCACCAAAATATATAAGAACCCGTTGGAATTTGGGAAGGGACCCATAAAGTTAATACCCCAAACATCGAATATTTCCACAACCAAGATTGGTTGTAATGGCATCTCATCCCTCTTCGATATGCTTCCCATCTTTTGGCAGTTTACACAATTTCTAGCGAACTCACATGCATCCTTGAAAATTGTGGGCCAATAAAACCCACATGAGAGAACCCGGTAGCCCGTTTTATGCCCACTAAAATGACCTCCACATGCGGATGAGTGGGCGTGAGTCAAAATTTCCATCACCTCCATTTCAGGCACACACCTCCGAATAACTTGATCCGGCCCAATCTTGAAAAGATCCGGTTCATCCCAAATGTATTGCTTCACTTGAACCATAAATTGTTGTCGTCGCTTCTTAGTCCAATGACTTGGGATGGCACCCGTGGCTAAGTAATTTACGTAATGAGCATACCACGTGCAACAAAAGTGGAAACGGCTAAGAGTTGCTCGTCGGGAAAACTTTCATTTATTTCACTAACATCGTCAAGCCCTTCAACCGGAATCCGAGACAAGTGATCCGCAACTACGTTCTTACTTCCCTTTTTGTCTCGGATTTCTAAGTCAAACTCTTGCAACAACAATACCCATCGAATTAAACGGGGCTTCGCGTCCTTTTTCTCCATCAAATATCGGACCGCACTATGATCCGAATAAACCACCACCTTGCTCCCCCAAATATACGCACGAAACTTATCCAAAGCATACACCACCGCTAATAACTCCTTTTCGGTTGTGGTGTAATTGAGTTGCGCTTCGGATAAAGTCTTCCTTGAAAATTGTGGGCCAATAAAACCCACATGAGAGAACCCGGTAGCCCGTTTTATGCCCACTAAAATGACCTCCACATGCGGATGAGTGGGCGTGAGTCAAAATTTCCATCACCTCCATTTCAGGCACACACCTCCGAATAACTTGATCCGGCCCAATCTTGAAAAGATCCGGTTCATCCCAAATGTATTGCTTCACTTGAACCATAAATTGTTGTCGTCGCTTCTTAGTCCAATGACTTGGGATGGCACCCGTGGCTAAGTAATTTACGTAATGAGCATACCACGTGCAACAAAAGTGGAAACGGCTAAGAGTTGCTCGTCGGGAAAACTTTCATTTATTTCACTAACATCGTCAAGCCCTTCAACCGGAATCCGAGACAAGTGATCCGCAACTACGTTCTTACTTCCCTTTTTGTCTCGGATTTCTAAGTCAAACTCTTGCAACAACAATACCCATCGAATTAAACGGGGCTTCGCGTCCTTTTTCTCCATCAAATATCGGACCGCACTATGATCCGAATAAACCACCACCTTGCTCCCCCAAATATACGCACGAAACTTATCCAAAGCATACACCACCGCTAATAACTCCTTTTCGGTTGTGGTGTAATTGAGTTGCGCTTCGGATAAAGTCTTGCTTGCGTAATAAATCACCACCAGCTTTTTATCAACCCGTTGACCCAAAACGGCACCAATAGTAGTGTCGCTTGCATCACACATTATCTCGAACGGCTTTGACCAATCCAGTGGTTGCAAAATAGGAGCTTTGACCAAATGTTCCTTCAAAACAGTAAAAGCTTGCATACACTCATTAGTAAAATCAAATGGGACATCTTTTAATAACAAGTTGCATAAACGTTTGGTGATAACACTAAAACCTTTTATGAAACGTCTATAGAACCCCGCGTGTCCCAAAAATGACCTTACACCCTTAACGTTTTTCGGAGGTGGCAAAGATGCTATTACCCGTATTTTTGCCTTGTCCACCTCCATTCCTCTTTCCGAAATTACGTGACCCAACACAATGCCCTCTTGCACCATAAAGTGACTTTTCTCCCAACTAAGCACTAGATTTTTCTCAACACACCTTTTTAAAACTTTTTGTAATTCGTTGAGACAAGATTCAAAACTAGTGCCAAAGATTGAAAAGTCATCCATAAACACTTCAAGCGACTCTCCAACCATGTCCGAGAAGATACTCATCATACATCGTTGGAAAGTTGCCGGTGCATTGCACAAGCCAAATGGCATTCGCCAAAAGGCAAATGTGCCATATGGACAAGTGAAGGTGGTCTTGTGTTGGTCATCCGGGTGTATTGCTATTTGATTGTAACCCGAATACCCGTCCAAAAAGCAGTAATATTTTTGACCCGACAGTTTTTCAATGATTTGGTCAATAAAAGGCAATGGGAAATGGTCCTTAGAAGTGGCGGCATTCAACTTTCGATAATCAATACATACACGCCACCCGGTGACCGGTCGGGTGGCAATTTGTTCACCATTTTCATCTTTGACTACTTGAATGCCGGCCTTCTTAGGGACAACTTGGGTGGGACTCACCCAAGCACTATCCGAAATCGGATAGATGATTCCCGCGTCCAACCATTTATTTACCTCTTTTTTAACTACCTCCCTTAGGTTCGGATTCAATCGCCTTTGAGCTTCTCTTCTTGGTTTGGCATCTTCGGTAGTAATAATCTTGTGCATGACAATTGATGGACTAATTCCTTTAAGATCGGCAATCCTCCATCCAATAGCTCCCTTGTTCTCCTTTAACACTTCCAACAATGCTTGCTCTTGCGCCAACTCTAAATTAGAGGCAATAATGACCGGTAGAGTGTCATTATCCCCTAAGAAAGCATACTTCAAGTGGCTCGGCAAGTCTTTGAGTTCCAACTTCGGTGGTTCTTCTAATGATGGTTTTGTACCCGAACTAATCTCCACCGGTAAGCCTTCGAATTGATGAGTCCATGGTGGTCGACCTTCCTTCAAAGCCATGGCATCCTGTTTTTCCTCTTCAACCCGGAGTGCATAAGCATGTACCTGTTCAGAAAAATCACACAAACAAACATCCATACCATCCTCCTCATAATCATGCGGGTCAACTAAATCTGCCATGAAACACTCATCAACACCATTAACATTAGAATTGTTAGTAAAAACATTCAAGCGCATTTTTCGATTTCCAAAAGTCATATCGACTGTACCAAATCTACAATCGATCACAGCATGCGCGGTGCTCAAAAATGGCCGACCCAAAATTACGTTTTGTTGTTGTTTTGGGTCCGCGGACGAGTAGTCCAAGACTAGAAAGTCAACGGGGTAATAAAACTCATCAATTTTAACAATTACATTTTGAACCATCCCCGGGGGTAACTTATGAGACAAATTGGCTAAAACAACCGTTGTCTCTACCCTAGCTAACGGACCAAAGTCATATTGGTCATATAAGCCCCCCGGTAAAATGCTAACTCCGGCTCCAAGATCTAGTAACGCCTTCGCCATTTGAAAGTTACCAACTTGTATGTTAATTAATGGCGTACCCGGATCTTGGAGCTTAGGAGGAAGCTCCCCATTCAAAACCGCACTCACTTGCCCGGTTAAATCTACCCGCTTAGGCATTTTCTTCTTTTGTTGCCTCTTTTGTGTGCATAATTCCTTAAGGAATTTAGCATAAGCGGGTACTTTTTTATTGCATCAAGGAGTGGAAGGTTAATTTTAACTTGTTTAAACATGTCCCACAATTCTTCTTTTTGGGGACCTCTTGGTGCAATAAATTTTTTCCGACCCGGGTCAAGTAAAGCCGATGGAAATGGAACTTGACTCGGTTCACCCTCAACTTTTTCACTTTTTTCGTTTTCACCCAACCCCGGTTTTTTAACATTTGTTTCTTTAGGTTTAACCGGTGAAACTTCATCATCGTCACTTTCATTACCTGTGACATCATCAACTACCCCCTCAACCAATTCGGGTGACAAATTGGCTTTAAATTCTTTTCCACTTCTTAAAACACTAACATGATGAACATTAACATTACCTCGTGACGAACCATGTGAAGGATTTACCTTGGTGTCGCTAGGAAATTGATCCTTGTTTTTCTTCAACTCCGCCACATCGGTTGCCAATTGACCCATTTGGGTTGTTAGTGAGTGGATGCTCTTGTCACGAACCTCATCCTTTTGCATTCGAACTTCATCGAGTTGGTTCCGTTTTTGCATATCTTGTTGCATAGCTCGAAGCATATCCATGACTTCATTCCCGCTTGACGAAGGTTGACCCGAACCACTTTGACCCGTTTGTTGAAATTGCCCTTGGTACCCATAATTGCTTCCACCTCTATAGTTGCCTTGATTGTATTGTTGACGAGGTGCAAAGTTACCTTGAGCTCCTTGAAAGTTTGGGTTAGCTTGGTTCACCGCGTTCCCGTAACGGAAATTAGGATGGTTTCGTAACCCGGGGTGATAAGTGTTGGAGTTCAAATTGAAATTTCGACCACCCCCTCCTTGAATTGCATTCACTTCTTCTACTTGTTCATCAACCACCCCCATTACACAAAATTCCGCCGTGTGGCCTATTTCATTGCAATTAGTGCACACGTTGTACACTTGGTTCGTGGTTTGAACATTGCCACTCTCTACTCCATACACTTGGGGCCTTTGAATCACGTGCCTACCCCGTCTTGAAGATTAAGCTTTCCTCTTGGAATTCATCGCCATTTGTTCTAAAAATGCCCAATCAACACTTTCATAATTCGTACCGAATGTACCGTTGGTGATCAACATTAAATCCCGTGCATCCTCCGAACTCAACCCCTCGTGAAAAGCATTCAACAACTCCCATAATTGGATCCCATGATGAGGGCAATTCCCTAACATCATATTAAATCTTTTGAAGGCTTCATGAAACATCTCCCCCGATTGTTGTTGAAAGCTTCTCAAACCTCTCCTTGCATCATTAGTCTTTTGAGAGGTGTAATATTCATCTAAGAATATTTGTTGCATATCGGCCCATGTAAAGATCGATGCGGAGGGTAGCGTGCGAAACCATCTCTTTGCTTTATCTTCTAGGGAAAATTGGAAAAGGACCAACTTGACATCATCCGAAGAAAACCCTTGTCCTCGAATGGTGTTACAAATGGAGTCGTATGTCTCTAAATGGAAATAGGGTTCTTCCGTTGCTAACCCTTTGAACTTTGGTAGACTTTGAAGGGCGGTTGTTCTTACTTCAAAAGTTCTTCCATCCGTATGATGCGGAATCACTACCGGCGAAGGATTGTTAGTGATAATAGGCCGGAAGTGAGCTTCAATTCCCTGTACAGCCTCCCGATGATGTCTTTGAGGTGCACCCAATGGTGCTCGTGGTTGACCCATTTGCATAGGCCCTTGAGGTGCAAAGGGTGGTTGAAATTGGTATTGTGGCATTGGCGGTTGTTGAATCGGTCTTTGATATTGCGGTTGTGTATTGTGAGGACGCACTTGTTGTAGCGGTGTAGGGCATTGCAATTGTGGCCCTTGCGGTCTAATGTGTTGCACCCAAACCGCTAGTCTACTCGTATCTTGAAATTGTTGAATCGGTTGACTTTGTTGACCCGCTCCTCCTTGAAGTCCCAAATATCCTCAATCTCCCCCATAATAGAAACCTTCCTCTTCATACCCCCTAAACTCATCTTCATAACCGTCATCATATCTATCCCCTTAAATACCCGAAGATTGCCCAAAAGGAAGAGTGGAAAAATGGAAACCCGATTGGTTCGATGGTCTAAATGTTGAAGTAGCATGGACAATGGTTGAATTGGGTGGTATCAGGTAATTAGAGGATGATTGACCCGTAGTTGGAGGAAAGAAGTGTGATAATGGTGGAATGGTGGCAGATGGGCTATAGGTAAGACTGGGTTCGACTTGAGTAGTAATCGGTTGTGTGGTGTTGGATGGTGTAGTATCATGAGGTGGAGTAGGAATTGTAGTGGTGTTAGGTATAGTGGTGTTTGGTGATGGTTGTGTGGAAGTAGGTATGAATGATGAAGTCGTTTGACCCGTTGTGGGTGGTAATTGAGATTCTTGCATGATGTTTCGTGGTGTGATGGGTGAAGTAGGTGAACCAATGATTCTGTTTTCTCTTAGTAAAACTCTGTTTTGCCTTAGTGTTCTTTCGATTTCCGGATCAAATGACAATGGTGACGACTTGTTAGAGCCTCTAGTATGCATGCACCTGTAGAACCTGCACACTAAACACACCAGTGTAAACCCGAAAATAACAAAGCAAAACTAACAAACTGACACACGTTGCGCACAACTCCCTGGCAACGGCGCCAAAATTTGACGTGATGTCCTGGTCACGCAAATTTAATCCAAATAACAACTATAGATAGTGGTAAATGGGTATCGAACTCAGGGAGTATGTGGAAAATGTGTAGATTTAATAGCTTTGCGATTTAACTAAAATTAACCTAATTTGCAGAATTTAAAGATTAATGATTTGGATTGTTTTTTTAGAAAACTAAATTACTAGCTAATTGCAAATCAAAATTGGGTATTTAACAGATTAAGAGAAAATGACCATCTTAGGTTCCGGTTTCCGTTAACAATTTTGTGTGAATCCAACTAGAAAGAGTTACATAGACATAACTCATGCATAAACTTTTGTTGTGATAAAAGGGAACAAAGTACTCGGATTATGTAAACGCGAGGTTGTTACCCGATGATCAATTAACCAATATCCAACCCTAACCCTTCCCGTGATATCTCGATTGTCAACGACACCAAGAACGTACGATTTAGATTAGGAACAAAACATCAATTAACAATTTACAATCAAACATTCATGCATCAAAATAAACATAGCAACATACCAAGTCTATTATTCTAGAAATAAAGATTCATCACACAAAAGTCAATAAGAAACCTTTACCTAAGATGATCACCGAAAGTTTAGCCAGACATTGTTTGGTGGATCATCATAACATCAAACTTGAAGTTCATGTGAATCAAAAGACAAACCGAATGTTAGAAATTATTCACAAACACTTGTCAAAAGCCAAAATTCGCCCCAACACTCCAGAGAAACGTCCAATGATGAGATAATCCCAAAAGACACCATAAAAAACTGTTTTAATGAGCAGTTAGGAAGTTGTATGTCGCCTCCACCGTAATTTACGGTACCACCGTAAGTTACGGTGGTCTTCAAAGTGTTACGGTGGGTGAAGACTGTGTTACGGTGGGAATATGGCATATTTCAGGGCCACCGTAAATTACGGTGGCCACCGTAATTTACGGTGAAGCCCTGACTTGTGTGTTTTGTTTCTTCATTCCTCCCACGCACGACCCGTTCATCTCCAAACCGTCCAAAGCTGCGTTTTATCCCTTTTTAGCTCCTGAATTGCACCTGAAACATAAGCAACCGTAGTCATCTAATTCAAGATAATTACGCGATTAAGTGAAGGATAAATCCGTCTTTTAACATCATTAATGGTTGTCCTATGGACCACCACCCGTCAGTATTTGCTCTGATGTTTTGGAGACATTACTTATATGGAACCAAGTGTGTGATCTATTCTGATCACAAAAGCCTTCAACATCTGTTTAATCAGAAGGATCTTAACATGAGACAGCGTCGATGGATGGAGACACTGAATGATTATGATTGTGAAATCCGCTATCACCCTGGCAAGGCAAATGTAGTTGCTGTTTCCTTGAGCAGAAAGGAAAGGGTGGAGCCTATTAGAATCAATACCAAGAGCATTGAATTGAAGAGCAACTTGAATGAAAGGTTGTTAGCTGCTCAGAAGGAAGTTGTATTAGAAGCTAACTATCCGAATGAGAAGTTAGGAGTAACTGCTGATCAGTTATCATATGGCAAGGATGGAATCCTAAGATTGAATGGACGAATATGGGTTCCAATTTATGGAGGACTTCGAGATGTGATTCTTCAAGAAGCTCATAACTCCAGATATTCTGTCTATCCTGGCAGTGATAAGATGTACCAGGATTTAAAGGCAAATTATTGGTGGATAGGTTTGAAGAAATCTATAGCCACTTATGTAGCCAAATGCTTGACATGTGCACAGGTTAAAGCCGAGCATCAGAAACCGTCAGGTTTGCTACAACAACCCGAACTTCCCACTTCCCACATGGAAATGGGAAATGGTAACTATGGATTTTATTACTAAGTTACCAAAGACAAAGCGCAGAAATGATACTATTTGGGTTATAGTCGATAGATTGACCAAGTCAGCCCACTTCTTGCCGATTAAAGAAACTCACAGCTCCGACAAGCTAGCTCAGCTATACGTGGATGAGATTGTATCTCTCCACGGAGTGCCGGTATCTATTATCTCTGATAGGGATACAAGATACACGTCTCATTTTTGGAAAAGCTTTCAGCAATCTTTAGGCACTCGATTAAATTTTAGCACTGCTTATCATCCTCAGACAGATGGGCAAAGCGAGCGTACAATTCAGACGCTTGAGGATATGTTATGAGCTTGTGTTATAGACTTGGGTGGAAGTTGGGATGACCATCTTCCGTTGATTGAATTTTCGTACAATAATAGCTATCATTCGAGTATTCAAGCAGCGCCTTTCGAAGCTTTGTACTGAAGAAAGTGTAGAACGCCAGTTTGTTGGGCGGAAGTTGGAGATGTCCAACTGACAGGACCTGATATAGTCCTAGAAACGACGGACAAGATTGTTCAAATCCGTGATTGTCTCAAAGCTGCCAGGGATAGGCAGAAAAGCTACGCAGATAAAAGGCGTAAACCTCTGAAATTCGAGGTAGGTGATAAAGTGTTACTTAAGGTATCACCCTGGAAGGGGATGATGCGTTTTGGTAAAAAGAGAAAGTTAAGCCCAAGATATATTGGACCATTCGAGATCATCGAATGTGTCGGAACTGTGGCCTACAAGTTAAATTTGCCAGAGGAGCTTAGTGGAATTCATAATGTATTCCACATCTGCAACTTAAAGAAATGTCTAGCCGATGAATCGCTAGCAATGTCGCATAAGGACGTGCAGATAGATGAAAGCTTGAAATTTGTTGAAAAACCTTTGTCGATCGAGGATCAACAGGTCAAGAAACTTCGAAAGAAGCATGTGCCAATTGTAAAGGTAAAATGGGATGCCCGAAGAGGCCCATAATACACATGGGAGGTTGAATCCACAATGAAACAGAAGTACCCTCATTTATTTCAGTAAATCTCGAGGCCGAGATTTCTTTTAATGGGGTGAGGATGTAACACCTCGCAAAATCATGACCAATATAATAAAGACATGTGCCATGGACTTTAAACGTGTAATGGATTGACCTGGAGGGACTACAATTGCCAAACAATGTAAATATGCAAGTAAAAGGATCAAACGTGTCATCATGCCAAACTCGTGCCTCTGAATGACCTCATAAGATGTTCGTATTCTTAATGAATAAAATTATCGGACATTGAAAGCCGTTAGCGCTTAAATTTAAAACTATACGAAGCATAGGGGTTAAAAGTATCAACATGTTAAAAGTTACCTCTAAGTGACCTTTTAACGATCCCAAAAACATTGTAATAATTTAATATTTCGCTCTCAAGAATTTTGGATATTAATTTTGTGGAGTTTCGATAAGAACAAGACTCTTCGGGTGATCTTACAACTAACCGGGAGCTTAACGGAGTTAAATAATGACCCAAGGCCCTTAAAAGTTAACTATGGGGGTCATAAGTGCAATAAACGGAAGTTATTTTAATTAAAAAATGGACAAGGGACTGAAACTGCAATAAATGAAAGATGTTTTCCGGTTAAAGAGGAGCCACGCAGCCCGCGTAGACTCCTTAAGAGTGTTACGCGGCCCACGAGGGAAGCACCAACGACCAAAAATAAGGACAGCTGCATGATCAACCTGTTACACCGCCTTTGCATGCAATTTTTCGATACCAGGGTCTGAGCCAACAGTTTTTCATGCACTAGGGACACCTGGTAACATCTGGGATCAATGTAGGGACACGTGGTTTGATCTTGATGCATCTAAGTTCCTGTATAAGGCCTTGTTTTTCATTTGCTCAATTGCACACTTTGAAAATCACTTCACAACTCATTCTCTGGAAACCCTTGGAGCTCTAGGAAGCTTTCCTCAGTTCATATTTCATGCTAAGTATCCTTGTAAGCATTCTTAGCCTCCTAAGTTCAAGTTTTATTAGTCTAATGACCAAAAGTCAAAGCCATCGTAATTAAGCTTTGACTTAGTGATTAATCACTAATGGTCCAGCCATTATTCAAATTGAAAGTGGCTATGAGTTGGTAATTATGTAGGTAATAAACCCTTAAAAGGGCACCTACTGATTATCACTCTAACTTGGTCATTGGCTATGAGTTGGTAATTATGTAGGTAATAATGTAGGTAATAAACCCTTAAATGTAGGTAATAAACCCTTAAATGTTGACCATCATGCCCTTTTGATATTAAAACGAGATTTTTGAAAATGTGAGTGGGAAAAAATCTTTATTACTGATATTTAAGTATGTCCTAAAAGTTTGACATCAGTTTATGGTCTAAAATGAGAGTTATGCACAATATCCTAAATAAAAGCCTTTTTATTAATTAAACGGCATTTTCGACATAAATCCTATTTAAACCCAAATTTTGACACCAAACCTTTTACCCACTGATGTACTATAATATTTAGGGATTTTTGGAAATTTTTATTAAATTTTAAACTGATCATAACATAGAGTTCTTGCATAGGCTCGGTAATTGACAATAATGACATTTTCGCTAATAAAATGAGTTTTACACATCCTTTACATGTCAAACCTTTTTCTACTAATTTTATATATTAAATAAGTTAATTTAAACAGTAAAGGCTGATCAAAATCTCAGATTTCCTTAATCAACCCGAATATCGTCAAATACCGACTTTTATGCGATTTAGGCGCATAGTATGGTTTAAAACCATATTTGGCACCTAAAGCTTGTTACCTACTGATGTTATGGATAAATTTTTACACTTTAACAGTAAGTAAAAGTTTTGAACTCAGATTTCCAAATTTGACCCTTATAGCGTATGTGAAATGACCAAAATGCCCCTACGAGGCATAGTTTGGCCATAAATGATAAAATTCACGTATGTATGATATCTTACTGATATAACTTATTAAAATAAATATTTTTACTGATAGTTTTAGACCAGAACCTCATATTTATTATTTAATCTCTTTTATGAACTTTAAAATGACCAAAATACCCCTACGGGGCATAAATTGGTTTTAAATTCGTTTTGGGCATAATGGAAGGTATCCTACTGATATCATAACATATTTAGAGCATATTAACTTGTGAAACCTATACATGACTCATTTGGTTACCCATTGCACATATACGCGTTCGGTACGGTTTATGTAACTAGTTTGCATAAATTAACCAAAACGGGTCAAACCTTATCATTTTTACTTCAAAATCCATAATGTGTTTAGTTTACCCATTTTATACAAGTCTTCAAACTTGTCGGGTCTAAATCACATTCTAATCCGGTCTTCGCTTAATCTTGCGTTTTGAACCGTAAACCTTTCATTAAAACTAACCGGTCTAAGTTAAGACTTAAATAAGACCCGTTAGGAATCTAATAGGTTATTAAAACCTTCATTCCAGATTAGGAGCCCAGTAAAAGCTATTTGTACTTGCTGATTTGATATACGGCTAGGATTAAATTTATATTTAGCTCAGGTAAATACTTTTAACTTATTTTCCCTTATACGGGCTTAGGATACGGTATTATAATAATACCGCTTGGTCGGGTATGAAATCGTACAATCGGAATGTGATTAAAAAGATGCATAACCCGTTTTAAACTGTCTTGTTTGATGCAATGCCTTGTGGGGTTAATGACCATGTCCGGGATATCCTCAGCTCATTCATTAGAAATGGCCACGACTTAAGCACGGGGTGTAGGCATACACCTGACAGTTGCCTATGTAAAAAGGTACCCCACTCGTAAGAAAACTTCTTGTGGGTATTATACCAAGTGGTGTGTCTATTAATCTTAACCGGCTCTTCTAACCGGGTCCTAAATGGACGACAAACATGTAAAAATGTATACAAGATTATTTTTAAATAATTGTCCCAAGTTAATAAAGAATATTTATACCTTGTTCATTTAAATCAATTTTATAAGCACTTTTCAAAAGAGTCAGTTAATTGTATTTACCAGTGTAAACTGACATATTTTCAAAAGGTTAAGTGCAGGTACTAAGTGTAATGGGCTGGAACTCCTAAGTGATTAAATAAAGAGTCTTGCAAGATTTTATCACTTAAAGTCTGTTGAACAATACTTCTTTTGTTTTGATCCGCCTGTGGATCCATCTTACAACCCGTTGTATAATATTTTATTGTACTTTCGAATCGGTTTGTAATATTATTACTTTAAGTCTTCCGCTGTGCCTTAAACTGTGATTAATTGACTATGATGATATCAACTACGTCACGATACTCCCCACCGGGCCCACCGGTAATACATGGATATATCGGGGTGTGACATGTTTGAATTGGAAGGCCCCGACTGGTTTGAGTTACCCGGGTTGTTAACTGCCACAATGCTCCTTTCATTGTTCACTTGATTTGCATTGGATGAGCTTGATTGGTTTCGGAAAGGATTTTGATTTCCTTGTCTGCTGGGTCAAGTGCATTCCCGTTTGAAGTGACCTTTCTCACCACAATTTAAGCACGTAACTGCATCCTTATCAAAACCATACTTAGTATCCCTTTTACTCTCCAAGCTTGTTCTACCCGTTCATCTCATGTAGTCCTTAGCTCTTCTCACCGCACTTACAAACGCCCATTTAATATCCATCAGTTCCATTCCTCCCTGTCTATTTGTTGATAGTCTTCATCTGTCAAATTAATATTTCCAATCTGACCGGCGACTAATTCACAATAAGCACTCACCATTGTGTTTAGAAGTTCTATATGTTCCCGAGCACCTTCTACACTGACTTTGGTGAAGTTTGAGGTATCAAATCTGACTGTGTTGGGGTTTGAGTGTTGAGGGTGAGGGTTGTTACCATACCAGGCTTGTTGAGGGGCTGGTTGAGAAGGTTGTTGTTGTTGGGTTTGTTGTGGAGCAGCTTATGGGAAAGGAAGATAGGCTTTCAGATCGAATGGTCGCCCATAAGCTGTAAGGGAACCAAAAGATTGAGCTGGCTTGGGTGGTGGTAGATAGGAATTTGGGTCAAATGGTTGTCCATAAGGGTTTGTATTTGACACAAACGTGGTTTGAAGCTTCGGTTGCTGATTGGTACTAACTCCGATGTTAATACCTCCAAAGTAAATCTCAGGGTTTTGGGGAACTGGAATTCGTTTTGCCTTTCGAATTTCTTCTTCATCCTTGTTCTCAAGCTTTTGAACGAATTCATAAATACTAAGTGTATCTAAAACACTGGTATGCTTTAGCAAGTTAATGAATTCACTCCACTTGGGTGGTAAAGCATCAACAAAACGCATGACCATTTCTTATTGTGTAGCAGTAACCATGTATGAGTGCATCTCACTAAGCAAATGGTAGTACCGAGTAGCCATGTCGTATAATGTTTCATTTTCCATGAACAGGAATCCCTCAAACTCCTTCTTTAACAAATCATGATGAATCTTTCTTGTTGTTGCATCGCCTTCTCCTCTAGCTTCCAAGACGTCCCACAAATTCTTTGTATAGGTACAATATGCGAATTGATGATAAATATCCTTATGAAGTGCTTGAGTAAGGATAGCAAAGGCTTTATTCTCAAGATCATAAGCCTTCTTATCATTATCCCTCATTACCGCCAAAGTAAGTGGATTGGAACCTGCGTCTTCGAGAGCTACATTGTACGGTGTAGTAAAGCATGTCCACAATTTGGTATTTTTCCCTAGAAAGTACGTATGAAAACAACCTTTCCATGTTGGATAATCGTTCATGTGATTTAGAATTGGTGGACGATTATTGCTTCCCGTTTCACTCTCGCTTAAGAGAAGATTTTGAATGCTATGATTCTGATTTGCAACACATGCCCATTGATTTGCGGTAATTTCTTGTTTGGGCATTAATCCTTTGACCCATTGTGAAGAATCTTGGCTTACACTTGAGTTATCACTCCAATCCCAATGATTTAAGCTCATTTTCAATTGTTGATTTAAGATAAGTACTTGAGAATTTGAAATATCTAACAATCAGTGAAATATAAACCTTCTGTGAAAAATGTCCAATTGTTGGTGTTCACGAAGAACTATACCACATGAAGAACTACACCACAAAGAATATGCTTCACGAACAACCAATTTCAACGAAAAACTAGGTTCTTCGTTGACATGGTTCTTTGCAAGAGAGGTTCTTCGTCGTAGGGCAAACCACGAATAATGGTTCATCGTCGGATGCCCAACACACGAAGAATGATTCTTCGCCCTTAGTTCTTCGTCAATGAGATTTTTCACAGGAAGGGTTTTTTGTTAAATGGTAGGTGAAAAATTACTAGAAAATGCAGAATCTTATCCCTACAATTTGGAAAGGTGTTTGGTGAATGACTCAAACTGGTAAATCAGACCAACATTCGAAAACTCAATTTTTGAAAAAGTACAGGAATATCCTTCAACAAAAGGAATATTCTGGTGACTTCTCCGGTCAAACCCTTTGCCGGAAAAGTTGTCGAGCCAAAGTTTTGCAAGAAATTTCAAGAAAAACTGTATTTTAGCATGTTTCCATGAATTTTAACAAGGTTTTTGTAAATATTTTCAGCAAAACAACAAGATTTCTTAAGTTTTTAAGCCATTTTCTAACAGAAACTCAAATATCTTGTTTCAAGCTCAAGAACACTTCCAAGATGCTTCACAACTTGTTCAAACACACTACTATGCTTGGTTTTCAACAAGAAAGAGAGCCAAAGCTTTGATACCACTTGGAGGATCAAGAAACCTACTTTCTTGTTGTTAGAACACAAATACAAGTGCGGAATCCTTTTAAATAGGCAACCAAAGCAAAGTATAAAGCACACATGTAACCAAGGATTCACTTATCTTGATTAAATGGAAGAGAACACTTACAAACACATACACACAGTGTTTACAGAATCACCAAGCTCTCTTAGTCTGTTCTGCACAACAATGCTGCTATATATAGATCCCCACCCCAGTAACATCATGAAGAATGTTACTGGGCCCACGAAGAACTAAGGCCCATGAAGTACTATGTTCTTTGTTGATCATATCCACAAAGAACCATACGGTCCACGAAGAAGGTTCTTCATGATGACCAATCTCCACGAAGAATAGGTTCTTCGTGTAGGGCTGCAAACAGCAAACAACATTACACTTAAAATGTGCAGACACAAAAAAGATAAGCCAAACACTTGCAGTTATGTAAAACATGAACTGCATTACAAACATGAACATACCAAAACAATGAACTTGTTGTACCAAGTCAAGATAGGAGGATATCTTGACTTGGTCGACTCGACCAAAACATACATACTCGATAATTCAAAAGACCGTTCATTACATTACATCGTAAATATATTAAGAACAAGCGACAGACACAAAAACGGCATCAACAAAACAAAGTGAAGCCGTGGAAAGCCTATCGGTTTTTTGCAAGCTGGTGGCACTTTAAAAAACTTGTAAGTTACTTACTTTGTATGCTACTTCAATTTTATCAAATACATATAGCTTTTAGGAGATGATCTATGAGATCAACAGCTTTTTATTGTATTATATGTATAATTGGTCACATGTAAAAATAACATAATAGAATACAACAGCTGAATACCCCAAGGAATAAGGCATGAGAGTAAGGCCACGGTTAGGAAAACCGGCATAAAAAAATGTGCATGCCGTTTTATGGTGATAGGTCGTCTGTGAACGCGTTGTAGGATCGTGTTTGACTCCCGAACTATTGCGAAACGACACGTATGACGTGCGGAATCCGTGCACGTATGTGGACCGAACACAAGAACATAATAAACTGTGATTCGATTGATAATATGACAAAGATTACACCTTGAATCACCTTGAATGCAAGTTTCTCTCTCTAGAAGCTCTAATCTTCAAAATATCAAAAGTTCTAAATGTTTACCCTAAAGCTTCTATTTATAGGGAAAGAATTAAGGAAGTTCTCCTTAATTACAAGTTTGCCACTCCTTATATAAACTAGACTTATTCCTAGATTTATCATAATAAAACCTTGTCTTTAACAGTTTTCTACTACGATTCGGATTGACGGAGATGATAGACATTAGTGCACTCACATCATCTCGACCAACGTCTTCGAGCTTGGCGGATAGATTATCTGCAAAAAAAATTTAACGAGACCCACAACCACAACCCTACTGAAGATCTGGAGGGTTACGCGTATGCAAGGAGACTTAATCCTAATGAGTTTAGACTGGAGCAAGAGCTGATAGATCAAGACATACAACCCCATACAATCTAGAAGGCTGTAACCGAATGGCGGAACCTTCCACTAATGTCCTATACAGGCGGAACCTTCCACTAATGTCGTTCAGAATATATTTTTCTGTCATGACAAGTCCTTTGAAATATGGAGGGCATTCCCGCATGTGCTTATGGTCGACGCGACGTACAGAACTAACATGTACAATCTTCCATTTTTGCAAGTTGTGGGTATGACGTCAACAAAGCAAACCCTCTGTGTTGCGCATGCATTTCTTTCAAATGTGTAATGTACGCCATGGAGAGGATCAGGTCCATACTGCACGAGTGCATGGAACCACGTGTAATTCTTATGGACAGGGACTAGGCACTGATAAACACGTGTAGAAAAATATTCCCTGCCGCACACAGATATCTCTGTAGGTTCCACATCTTACAAAATATTGTGAAGCACTGCAGGAATTCATTTACTTAACCAGATTGGGAGGACTTTGTTCATCAGTGGAAAATAGTGTGTGATTCTGCTAACGAGTAGTTCTATGATTATAACCTCATCAACCTTCAGAGACACCTTCTCAATCAACAACGTAAATGTATATTTTCTCTTAAGTTAATACATTCATTTAAATAGATATATAATTTGAATATGTTTATTTTTTCGGATGTTTTTTATTACATGTGGGATAACTGGTTAAACACCTCCCGCCATTTGTTCGTATCTGCATGGACCAATCAAACCCTGACAATCTACCAAACTACAACAAATAGAGCTGAAGGCGCACATGTTGCATTAAAGAAACAACTCACTACACCGAAATGTAGTCTGGAAACGCTGATGAAAAAGGTGGACACCTTGTTACTAAAGCAATATACGCAAATAAAGAAATGCTTGGAAGAAAGTCACACCAAGCGAATGAACAACCACCTTGAGAATCCTTTGTTTCGCAACCTACTATGTAAAGTTTCCATCCATGCTCTTAACCTATTAGAAAACGAGCTAACACGGAGACTAACCACGTTGCTGTCAATCCGATCAAGATGTGGTTGCCAGCTGTACACGGGTTGCGGGTTGTTATGTGCATGTCGTCTGGATAGATTGCAAAATATAGGTACTTGTAGACTTATAAAAAATGTTTTGTTGTATTAATTTAATATGCTTGTGTAATGCTCATTTTTTTTGTATAACACGTTATTTAGCTCGATGATATAGACATAATTTAATATGCTTGTCCATTGCCGATAAAGACATTATCACCTCTCCCTAGACATGATGCGGATCAGGGGGTGGGCCCTCAGGTATCAGTCAGGAGGGTCAGGATCCACAGGTTTAGGATCGTTGTACTTTTCATGTATTTTGATAGTTAATGTATTTTGAACGATGTCCTGTATATATACAAACTTATTATGTAATTAAATTTGCAATTTCAGTTTATCTGTATTTGTGATTGTTTATTTTAACTGTTTAGATTGGTTTGCTTGGTTACGTACAATGCATAATATCACATGTCATGAATACATCAACATAAAAAATAATACAAAATACAACTACGATACGACACAATACGGTACAAGGATGATACGATATCATACGACACGTCATAAATGAAGAGTTACATACGTATATATGTTTGGAACATTTTTGATCATCAAAGATGTGGTTTCTGGTTCCAAAGGCAGAAGTGTGTCATACGGATAGCCACGATACACTATAATACCTATCGCCACGATAATCTATAATATGATACTTAATGATATAAAAATAATAAAGATTTTCAAACCCGTTAAAACAAAAATAACCAATAATAAACACCAATCATAAACCCACGATACGCTATGATACGATATTTAACAGCCTTAGTGTCGGATAAATTTAAGTGGCATAAAGCTAAACAAGAATTCGATTGATAAATTTAAATGGCATAAAGCTAAACAAGAAATTTGACTTTCTTCAACAAAATTAAAACCTAAAACACCTTAAATCATGATCTTCGCGTTTTGTCAATGTCTTGGCCACTTGTTCAAACTCTACCGAAAAGAATGATGATCGGAGCTGTAGAATGAGATCCTCCACTGTTGGGTTTTCATCTTTCAACCCCATTTCCCCAAATTTGAGATGATCAAGTGCTTGAAATGGAAGTTGAAAATGGCTTTTTGTTTGCTGTAGAAAAACCCTGAATTTGAAAAGATTGATGAAATGAAAACCGTATTGAATATTGTGAATCGAGACGGTGAACTATTGTAGGTCCGTTTTTCTAAGAGGATCGATTACGAAACCTAATCCCTGTTTATCACAAACACGGTCACGAGGGCAGAATCCACGTGACGGTGCAAACCAAACAAAGTAATGCTAGCAACACAACAGATAACCAAAGATTCACTTTAGATTAAAAGGACGAGAACAACATCAAACATATACACACAATGCTTGAACGATAAACTCTCAGTAGTCTCTCTATGCTCTCATACCTTAACTATTAAACACACCAAGCTATATATATTGTCCTCAGACGAACCTTGATTGACGAAGTTTCATGTGTGACGAAGATAGAACCTTCATCACACACAAACAATGACGAAGATTGAAGGTTCACCAAGCATGGGTTCGACGAAGATTGACTCTTCATCAAACACTATGACTAAGTTAACAGAAGACATAAGATAAGACTAACTATATGTAAACACTATGCACACAAACATGTGTTTAACATACATTACAAATACAGAGACAAACATCATACCAAGTAGGATAGGAGGATATCCGACTAGGTAGATTTGACGGAACTTACAGACTCGGTAACAAAAGACTAACTATACAACGTAAACAAGACAAAGTTACAGACACATAAATGCACCAAGAAACTCCCCCTTGTCTGTTACTTGGTATTCGATCTTTGAGTCTTCAGTGTTTTGCCGACCATGTGCTTCCGGTATCGTGCTAAGTGCTGCTACATCGTTTTGGATCCCAGTTCCATCAAAACGAGTTTTTGAGTTTCTTCGTGATGAAAACTCAAGGAGTGAGTGGGTCATTCTTTCAAATGGTGGATCTTTACTGACTGGTGCATTTCAGAATGTAGCTGATAACCTCCTTTAGTGTAGCTTTTCGATTTTCCTAGAAATTCCAAAGCTTTTCGATTACATATCTGCCACTGGGGTTATATTCATTCATATGCACCAGTCTTTTGATCTTTAGCAATTGATCGTTCGGATCAATCACTCCCTTATGTACATCGCACTATCTTCCAGGAGGTTGTCAAGTGTTCTTATGCTCTTAATCGCCAATGTCTCCTTGTGTTTCTTTACTTTCGGAGCCATTCTGCATACGTCAACTAACGGCAATAAGACAAAAATACATAACACTTATAGAATACATACATGTATACACTTTTAATGTACATTGTGAACATTAATCATGTATAGACATACATACTGTATAAAGTGTTAAACATGGACACACATGAAAATTTTCTAAGTGTTGAACAGACGAAGAATGGTCCCTTTGACGAAGATTGATTCCTTAACTGTTATTACAAAGATTGAAACATCATCATTTTTAAAGTTCATCATTTTAAAGTTCGTCAATTTAGGGTTCGCCATTCCAAAATTCAATTTGGGGTTTTCTTCATACGGGATTCTTTGCCGAAACAGGTTGAATTCCAGTTGATTCAACATCAATCAACATCCAAATAGCCAATATAAGGACCCCAGAACCCAGAATTTTAACCAAATATTATTCAAACAAGATCATTATCCAACACCCCCAAATTACAAGCAAAACAACACTAATCCCAAACACCCTGTTAAATCAGTTCCCAAACAAGACCTATGAAATAACACCCTACATATAATATCAGTTACATTCAATCATTCTATGATAAACAACCAAAATAAACGGATTTATATCAGGTATTATCAAAAATCACAGACATGAAAGGAGTCCCAGATATTAATCGGACATGAACAGAGGTCTTAAAAATATTTCGATCATGTTTAATATTCATTATGATACCTTGGTTTGGTATAACAAGAAGAGAAATCAAATGTATTTTTGATGTCGGTTAAAGGGGGTTTTTGCGAAGAAGAGAGATGAACAGTGCTGGGTTTTTGAAAAGTGAAATATTGAGAGTGATGACAATAATTCACTTTGGGACCCTTTATATACCCTGACCCCACGGCGAACATATAACAACGACGAAGGTTGGTTTGGGACGACGAAGATTGGTTTGGGCCAAAATGAATTATCCCACTTTTGATCTTTGACGAAGATTGAAACTTCGTCGACCAAGGAAGTTCGTTGAAGACGTTAATGAGTCTTCGTTGACCAGTCAAACACAAAAACACAAATGTATGATTTTGAACAGTTTTTAACAAGATTGAACTCATTTTTTTTCGTGTTAGATTTACCAAATGCAAAAGGACATTTTATGAAGTAGTGAAATCACCAACAAGTCGGTTTAGGGCTTTTCGGCAGAAAACTTCAAGTTTCAACCGGCTAATCAAAAACGGACTTTACAACTTATACTAAGACATAATTTAAAATGTGGTAAATTAACGAGAAACAATAATAAGCATAAATACATTGTACAAAAGAAAACTTTTTTCGAGTTTCAAGGTAAGAAAATCATTACCAGCTTACGGTCTTTGTCAAAACGGTTTATGATTTCTGTTTAAAGCTTTAGATAAGTATCCTACCACAATTATCGGTATTGTTATCCACATAAGCTCAACTTATCAGATGTAATCATAGTTAGGAGATATGATTTACGGTAGAATTATACTTACTTGTCGGTGTTCATCCACTCACGACACATTCCCATATCAAGGTATGCACGAGAGTTCATCTTACCGGTGATTATACCGCTTATCATCCATTTGACCGTATAAAAGATGTGAGAAACTCACTTATTTTGATTGAAAACAAGCCCTATGTGATAGAATCACTTATTGATGAGGAACTTAATTTTCAGATGCATGAGGGCACAGGAGAAAGTCCATGAACAGGTTAGTACCATCGTACAGACAAAGAGACGAACTTGACTCCCGTAAAGAATCTGTGATAAATTATCACTTATTTTGTTTGGACATGTGACTGCTGATCACTTATTGAGGTCGTATGCAATATGCACACGTATGTATAGTATCATGGAAGATCTAGACTTCGTCTCCGTTATATTTCGTTAAAAGATACAACCATGATACCCGGATAATAAGACAGCATAAAGACCGCATATCTCAGAACCTCAGCAATCTCTCAAATGAAATTTCGGTACTAAGACCATATGCCAATGAATGGTTCCCACCTGACTTGAAGTCTGTTAGGTTTATATCATCCTTCACATTTTAGTCTGATTGTGAGCCTACCGATACATCATTAGTAGAGCTACTTATCATTTTTCAATTTTTTTTGACCATATTGACAGACCACACCAGTGTATATCATCACTTTCCCTTCTTTTATCTAAGAAACTCATTTTTGATTTTCTATTGTTTTTGAATTTTTCAAAATTTTCAAACTTAAAAACAGAAAGTAATGACATATTTTTGGATTTTTGAAATTTTCACATGTTTTTGTATTTTCTTGAAATTTCTCCCCCTAAAATGCGAAAAGATAAATAATCTGAAAATCTTTTTGTATTTTTGAGTTTTTAAAGAAAATATTTATGAAAATCGATCTGCCGAAAGAAGTTTTACTCTTGTTTCACCTTAATGCCATTAACCAACAAAAGATAGTAAAAACGAGATTTGTCAAAAGCTTATGTAAAAAGGTCTGCACGTTGTTCATCGGTGTGGACCTTACCAACATCGATAAGTCTCTTGTCAAAGCAATCACGTATGAAGTGATACTTAATTTCGATGTGTTTGGTCTTGGAGTGTTCCACAGGATTTCTAGTAATCTGTAAAGCAGCATTATTATCAACAAAAAATAGAAGTAGATAGGAATTCAAAACCGTAGTCGCGCATTTGTTGTTGTATCCACAGAACTTGAGAGCAACAGCTTGAGGCAGCAATGTATTCAGCCTCACAAGTTAATGTAGCGACACAAGTTTGCTTCTTACATTGCCATGTGACCAGGCGATCTCCTAAGAACTGACAACCTGTAGTTGTTGATTTGCCATCTATTTTGCAGCCACCAAAATCAGAATCACTAAATGCGACCAAGTCAAAGCTATCATCCCTAGGGTACCAGAGACCGGTGTCTGGGCAACCCTTTAAATAGCAAAAAATCCTTTTAACAGCAGCCAGATGAGATGCCTTCGGGTTGGCCTGATATCTTGCGAGTAGGCACGTGGGATACATTATATCAGGCCTCGAGGCAGTGAGATACATTAAAGATCCAATCATAGCGCGATAGTAAGAAGAGTTGACACTTTCACCCTTCAAGTCCGGAGTAATCCCGTGATTAGTCGAAAGTGGGGTACCAATGGGCGTCGCTTCTGACATCTGGAACCGGCTCAAGATGTCACCGGCATACTTAGTCTGATGGATGAATATCCTAGACTTAGTTTGTTGAACTTGTAGCCCCAAAAAGAAAATCATCTCCCCCATTGCACTCATTTCGAATTTTTCTTGCATAACACGCTCGAATTGCCTGCACAAAGCATCGTTAGTTGACCCAAAAATGATATCATCAATGTATACCTGTACCAGCAGAAGATCTCTATATGTTTCCTTGATGAAAAGAGTACAATCGATAAGACCTCGTCGAAAGCCATTTTCCAGCAGATAAGTAGATAAGGTTGCGTACCAAGCCCTCGGTGCTTGATGTAAACCATAGAGAGCTTTGTTGAGTAACCAAACTCGATCAGGATGGATAGGATCTTCAAAACCAAGAGGTTGTTCGACATACACCTCTTCTTCAACAATACCATGAAGGAATGCGCTTTTGACGTCCATCTGATAGACTTTGAATCCTTTGAAAGAAGCATAAGCTAAAAAGATCCGAATAGCCTCCAGACGTGCAACAGGTGCATAAACCTCGTTGTAATCAATTCCTTCAATTTTTCGAAAGCCTTGAACAACTAATCTTGCCTTGTTGCGAATGACCACTCCACAATCGTCCTTTTTGCATTTGTATACCCAATGTGTACCGATTTTCTTGTAATCATTGGGTTTTTCAACAAGTCTCCAGACACCCAGTTTCTGGAAATGCTGAAGTTCTTCTTGTATCGCTTCCACCCAAGAATTTTCCTTTAAAGCTTCTTTCCAAGATTTTGGTTCTTCTTGTGAAACATAACACGCGAAGGACCAATCATTTTGTTGTCCCGATTCTCTGATAGCTGAATACAAACCAAGATTCTGGTTGTTTCTCAGCTGATTACGCGTCTGCACTCCAGTTTGGACATCTCCTATAATGTTATGCTGCAGGTGAGTATCATGAATTCTTGTTTCAGGAACACGAGTATCAATACCCAAATTGTTAAGATTAAGATCAACAACTAAATCCACGCCTGGCATAGACGTAGATGTGGAAGCATTTCCTTCAGCAGCGTCTTCATTCTGCACATGAGAAGTTGCTTCAGAAGTACCTTGAACAGGAATAGCTGGAGCCGAAGAGCCTTCAGTCGTATCATTTACATCATCTTCCGATGACACATTGTAATCAGCGGCACCTTCAACTTCCTCATTTTGAGCAATATTGTTAACCGAAGTAGAAGCTTAAGGGTTAACAACAATTGGTCGAACCAAAGACGAGTCAACTGCATTATCACTTTCTAATAACATTTGAGCAGCTGCAGATGCTTCATCAAAGGTTGGCAGATTGAAGGAGTCGAATAGTCCATCATAATCGAACATCCAAGGATCACCCGGAGCTCTTACAGAGTTAGTATACCTTTGAACTTTTACTTCACTCCATAACTCAATCTTTTTGGTTGACAAATTCCACACACGAAAATTCAGAGTAGCATATCCAAGGAAGAAACCCTCGATAACCTTGGCGCCAAATTTTTCGTGCGGGTCAATCATAGTGCATGGACCTCCAAAAGGTTCTAAGTAAGAAACGTCCGGTTTCCTATTGTGCAGTAGTTCGAAACAAGTTTTGTCATGCCTTTTGAACGTAAGAACTCTGTTTAATGTGTAGCATGAAGTAGCCACAGCCTCCCACCAGAACTGAACGGGAAGCTCCGACTCTACCAACATCGTTCTTGCAGTCTCTATTATCGTCCGATTCTTCCTCTCCGCGACACCATTTTGTTGAGGAGTGTAACGAGAGCTGTACTCATGAAGAATACCCTTTGAAGTACAGAACTCATCCATTATGCGGTTTTTAAACTCAGTCCCATTGTCGCTTCAGATCCTCTTTACTTTCAACGTGTATAGATTTTCTTGTAAAGTAAGAAGATTCTTGAGGATTTCAGGAGTTTCACTCTTGTGTGCCATAAATGAAACCCAAGAAAATCTGGAATAGTCATCAGTAACTACCAGACAATAAGCATCCCCAAAGTTTTTCTTGTGTTTCATAGGTCCAAAGAGGTCCATATGAAGACATTCAAGAGGCATGCTGACAGTGTTGACTTTCTAGATTGGGTAGGATTTCTTCGTTTGCTTTCCCTTCTGGCACGAAACACATACATCTTGTAGATGGAAATTTTTCATAGGCACACCATTCACAAGATTGTTTTTCACCAAATGGTTCATTTTTCTCAAGTGAATGTGCCCCATTCGTCTGAGCCAATATATTGACTCCTTCTCTGTGGCTTTTGAGACAAAACTAGTGACTTGTGCAGAAGTTGTAATCGCATGGCTCATATTAAGAATATAAAGATCATTAATCCTTGGAGCCTTCAAGAGAATCCATTCTTTCGGAATTTTAAATCCGGGCTTCAGCACATAACAACCGGCATCATCAAAATGCACGGTGAACTTTTTATCGCAGATTTGCGAAACACTCAGATGATTGTGATCAATTTGTCAAACATAATTGATCTTATCGAAACACACAACACCATTGGAGATCATTCCTTCTCCAGTGATGTATCCGCCATTGTCTCCAGCAAACACGACATAACCTCCTCTAATGTTTTTCACATCATACAGAAGTCGTAAGTCGCCAGTTATGTGCCTAGATGCTCCACTATCAACAATCCAATGACTATTAATAGTTCCTCCTGGAACACCCTGCATAATGCATTTAAGGATCACTTGGAGTTGGGGACCTAAGCCTTAGTGGTCTTGGGTCTTCCCTGAGAATCAAGAAATGTAATTTCAATTTCTTGATGGTTCTGAAATTATAAGCCTCCCCCTGAAACCTCACTTGTCTTAGGTTTCCAAGTTTTCCGTTTACCAGATTGTGTAATATTAACAGTTTTTGAAATTTCTAGTTTTAATGGCTGAGATGAACTTGGTTCCCGTTTAACAGATTTTACATCTGGTTTCAAAGCCCTTTCGATCACCTTTATATTTTTGCATTGTTGTTTCGTTTCGTGTTCTTTAATAGTTCGTTTATCTTGTTTTGGGTAAACTAAACAACGTTGAGGGTGATCCTTTTCAGGAGGGGCTCTCTCAACAAATTTTGCTTTGGGCGAGTTTGTACAATTTTTGATGATATGTCCAAATTCCCCACATTTGAAACATTATCTCCATTCAACAAACTTAGGAGATCCATCATGACGACTCGATGTCGAACTTGTATAATCAGAGGTACTAGTGCCTTCATCACACCCGTTTGTGTGTTGGGTGTAATTATTTTGATTATTACGTTTTAAAATTCTAACCTTTTGAACAAAATCGGTGTTTGATTTATTTTCAAAAGTTTCCACCTTATCAGTACCCTTAGATGCTACAAATTTGACATCATTGTCCTTCTTTTTGAAACGAGCTCCTTTTGGTTCTACCTTTGGTTGTGAGACCTTAGGTTTTGAAGCTCACTGTTCCTTCTGTTTACCTTTAAAAGGGATAGTGTCACACCCCGACCACGTGTAACATACAAAACGTGGCAGAAATGTCGGGGAGTGTTGTAACAGAATTAATGTTTCATAACCATGGATACCAAAAAGTGTTTCGTTTTATTAAACATTGAATAATTACATCGTCTGGAAATCTAAATACACAATTTAAACATAGTCTATCATTGTTATTGAGTCACTAAGGCCTTGTCCAGTCCTATGTGAGCATGCATCCTATCAATCGATATCTTTCAACAATACCTGAAACACATGTGAAAACGAGGTCAGCAAAGAAATGCTGGCGAGTACATAGGTTTTGTGAAAATAAGATTCATGACTTCTGTTTAAGAAAATGTTTAGTCATGAACCTTGTAGTTTGCTTTGTCTTTGTAAATCATTTGAAAAATAATAAGTTCAGATGATATGTATAAATAAGAGAATAATGCATGATTAAATGAATAACCATGTAAAATGAGTTTGTATAAGTTAAGTTGTTTGTACAACAATGTATTGTGAAAAGTATGTTATTTGTATAAAATGTTATATGTTTAAATTGAAATGATTTAAACAATGCTACGATATGTAATACCATATAAGCACTTATATATAGGAAGTACCAGCGGCGTATCCACCATGCTTATATCATATTACACACGCCTCGTTACTTAAATCACTTACTCAAACCAAACCAACAATGTAAGATGTCTATGTGTAAACCAACTGCCAAATGTATTGGAATAATATGTCAAAATGTTCATGTCAAGATGTAAATCATGTTTTATATAACCAATGTCAAAAGTGTTTGTGTCAAATGTAAACCATGTAATGTGTAACCAAAATGATATGTATGGCTAGTGAAATGCATCAACTAAACCATAGGTGAAACGCACAAAACAAAGTATTGAAGTAAAACTTGGTTTAAATCAATACTATGTTTCGTGGAAATGCATAATCAAATGTAAATCATGTCCAAATGTTTACCCAATCGTTAAAACATTTTGTGAAATCGTTCAAATCGTTCTTGTTGTTTTAATCGTTCAAATCGTTCTTGTTTTAATTGTGAAACTACTTTATGGTCGATTTTCTAATAACATTCAAACCTTCTTGACTCGTTCATCGTTCCAACTCATTCTCGTTCTTAACATACCCTTACCAAAGGGTAAATTAATAATTACAGATTCAGTCGTTACCCAAAATACCCACACATAACCATGGGTATAGAGAATAACGGGATTTGTCAGATCCTATGGTACCATAACCTAATACTGGTCGGCTTGATCATTGCTAATGAATGTCATTGGTTATGTAACTACAACCAACAAGTTTGTTCACTTTATTGAAATCGTTCTTGAAACCATTGTAATTGTTTTTGAAACCATTGTAATCGTTCTTGAAACCATTGTTATCGTTCTTGAAACCACATTGTAATTGTTTTTGAAACCATTGTAATTGTTTTTGAAACCATTGTAATCGTTCTTGAAACCATTGTTATCGTTCTTGAAACCACATTGTAATTGTTTTTGAAACCATTGTAATCGTTCTTGAAATCATTGTTAAGACATTTAGCACATATGAGTCACCCCAAAACAGTTGAAAACAGTAAAAGAGGGGAATAATGTACTCGCTTGAGAATGCTTAGAGGTCTTGAACAACAACCAACAAAGCTAGAGGGAGCACGGAATCAGTCGGCAATCTAAAACTATATAAATAAACCGGACTTAAATCGGGAGATCGGATAGGATGAGGCTTGGTAAACCAAATGAGTATTGGAACTCATATGATATTGTTTAACAAGGCCTACATACTACATTGAGACTAACCTAATTGCTTTCGACCCATCGCGACCCATTAAGGTAACATACGCTACTTTAACGCGTCGTGCGCGCAAAGCGCGTTCGAGACGTCTAACTAGACCTATGACAAGTATTATATGCCTAAACGTGTTTAATCATGTTGTATAATCAGTTATGTACAAAAGTTTAGGTTACATAAGCTTAATTACCAATTATACATGAAAAGGGTATTTTGGTAATTTACCTAAGGCACATAAACTACCAATCATACAACTACTTAAACGATGTGACCATAAGGTATAACCTCGGAAGGTTATTCCCTATATACTATGGTCACCTAATGTGCTTGGTCGAATCCTAATGATCGACCAAATGGGTCGGGTTCGAAGGTATAAGCGATTTATCGGATCGCTTACCCTTACGACCCTAGACAACGTGGTAATCAGTAGGCATAGTCCCAAGGGACTATAACCATCGTGATTACAATCACGTTGCGAAGTTCAAACGAACTTCGCATTGACCATAACTGGTCAACGCTGAAAGTCAAACAAAGTTTGACTTTCGGACTCGAAAAGCAATAAAAGAACGAAAGAATACTTACGAAGGGTCCCCGAATGCTAATCTAGATCAAAATAGCTCATGTATGAAACAAAGGTTTCAACTTAGAGCATTTGAGATCAGATTCTAGTGAGTTTAGAGGTTGGATGGCAAGGGGTAATTATAGTGAATGGTCCACCATTAGGATCGTTTGTCGAAATACGTGCCTTAATCTCATCCGTACATGTGTCGGAACCTTATGGTACCCAAAAAGGCCACTCACCATAAGAGATCAACATGTGGCAAGGGATTAAGGAGTGGATAACAGCTGTAAATAGGCTGTTTAATACACTGCATCTGGTCTGCAGACCCCTTGCGCACCGTAACAAATATTTGTTGCGGTGCGCAAGGGCCAATTTTGGCAGAATTACAGTTTTGGTCCCTGCAGTCTGTTTAAGCTATTTTCGACACGTTTAAGGCCCGTTAACCCCATTTCAAAGCTCTAAAATGAAGTTAAAGTATAGGGAACTTAATATGTGCCCAAAAATATCTCGGATGTGGGTTCGTTTAGCCGTACGGTTGCGTTGTTCGGTTAATTACGACGGAAGTCGTAACGAACATAAAAACGGTCCAAATGACGCGACGAATGGATTTTTCTTATGCCAAACACTAAAATAAAATATTTTAGTGCTTACATAAATTTTTTGATGTCCGGATGTATTCAGAACGTAAGATATGCGCGAAAGTGCAAACTTGTGCGCTTTTTGACACTTTTAGTCCCTGAATGACCCAAAAGTATATTTTAGCACACCGAACCCCTCAAAGCCTATTTATAAGCTATGTAAAGGATATTTAAGGTGTGTTTAACTTATGGTCATGTTCCGGAATGTCTATTACAGTTCAAATTGGCATACTTTCACAGTTTGTCATATTTAGTCCCTGTAAGCGATTTTAACTTGATTTTGCCATACCAAAGCCTTCGAAACTTATTTCTAAGTTATGTAAAGGTTATTTAAGGTATGTTAAGCCTATTTCACTATTCTGGAGTGTTCGTTGCATTAAACTGGTTATATTTTCGCATCAGATCGCGTATAACCTTCCAGAAAGTGATTTAAAGCTTGAAATCGAACAAAATTTGATATATGTGCAAATGATACACATATTTTTACAAATCCCAAGTATGAAACACAAAATTTCATTGGTTTGGCATTTGTTTGATGGTCGCAGTGACACAGGTGTCACAGTCTCCCCTACTTTAGGAAATTTCGTCCCGAAATTTAATTAGAAGAAACCTGTGAGAGCTTGAAAGCATGAAGTTGAAAAGATCGAACAAAATTGGTTAGGGTTCTGAACTTCTAGTAACCTTAATAACATTATGCTTGCAATGTAAGAGGGACACTTATATACAAGTATATGAAGCGCCATCGGTGCGTCCACCATACCTTCATTACATCGTTTTCATTTTGTTATTGTTGTCGCTATCGGTTCTTACACATAATAAATCTTACTGGGTTTCTGTGCACTAAATTTCATAATTATGTACGCGTCCATAATTAGACAATTTCTTGCACAGTTTACACAGTCTATTTTATAACGTGTAGGGTAAAACCAAATGAACAATACTGTGATGAGTGTGACTGGACCACCATAGGGTCCTTTCAGCTGTATCATCACATGCCCTTCTTAACCAGATCTTGAATCAATCTTTAACTAGACCACTCAAGGGTCTCTCATCAAATCATGGAATGGTACTATATAACCCAAGGGTCTTAACTACCACGTAGAAGCCCATAAGGATTAAGGTAGTACCTTTTAAATATCCTACTATGAATCCCTCATATGAAGATATGAAAGATTCTATGAGGATTTGAAAATCGGATCACACAAAAACATAGAGGAGAACACATAAACACATATCACATAATCGCATAATCGCATAATCGCACACTCGCATTATTGATTAAATTGACCTTTAAATTTGTTATCTTTGGACACGGGTATTTAAAGCATACAAGGAATCAAATCCTTAATTGCAGCAATTTGGATGAATCCATATGAATACCCTGCTTGTTGACTACATGACCCAAAAACTGAACTTCTTTAAGCCAAAATTTCCTCTTGGAGGATTTAGCGAAAAGTTTGTTCCTTCTTTAAGGGTTCCAGTGTCAATGAAGGTGTTGATCGTTATCGGCTCGGGACATGAATAGATCAAGATGTCATCAATAACAACAATGACGAACTGATCCATATAAGACTTGCAGACTCTATATATTAAGTCCATGTAGATGGCTGGAGTATTTGTCAATCCAAAAGGCATGACTGTAAACTCGTAATGGCCATACTTCGTGCAGAAAGCCGTTTTGGGAATATCTTCTTCGAGAATACAAAGTTTATGATACCCAAAATGCATATCGATCTTGGAAAAGCATGAAACGCTATGTAGTTGATCGGAGAAATCGTTGATTTAAGGTAGGGGATATCGATTCTTGATGGTAAGCTTACTAGGCTTACGTTAATCGATATACATTCGAAAAGATCCATTTTTCTTTTCACAAAGAGGACAGGAGTTTCTCCAAGGTGAAAAGTTCGGACGGATGAATCCTTTATCAGACAACTCTTGAAGCTGTTTTGATAATTCTTGCATCTCGAACGGTGCAAGACGATAAGATACTTTAGATTTAAAAGAAACAAGTGTTTGAGGTTCTTAGGGAGATCACAAGTGATCATAAAAATGACAGAACCACACGAGTAGTTTTGTCTTTGTGTTGACATCATAAGGTTGGATCAAACATTCATACAATTACATTAGTTAAAAAATAAAACCACAAATTTTTATTTATATAACAACCGCATTGTCTTTAAATGTTACAAGATAACAACCAGAGGAAATACAAAATGCTAATTGTTCACTCCTTCATCATTGAGTGCCTCATTCATGTTAAACACTCGACCACGTGCTGGATTCACATTGACGTTGACGTTCGCATTTGGGTTTGCGTTAGCATTTGCATTCACCAGTCTCGGACAGTTGTGGCGGAAGTGACCAATCTCTCCGGAGTTGAAACATGACCCCAGTGGGAATCTCGCAGCATTCCCTTGAACCGGAGCTTGAACCTGAGCAGCCTGATTTTGTCCCAAACGACAAACATTGGCCAAATGCCCAAGTTTACCACACGTCGTGCATTGCCAGCAAGCTTGTTGTACCGCGTGATGACCGTTGCAGCGTGCACAATGAGGTGCGGTACCGGCATATGCTTTCTTTGCATGTGGCTGAGCTGGTGGGTTCCGCGGGTTCTGAGCAGTCTGTGCTGTAACAGCAAAGTTCTGAACACCCTTTCGCTTTCTTGATTTCTTTGACGTCTCACCTTCCTTACCCTTCTTGTTTTGACCTTTCTTGCTATCCTCCTTGTCAGACCCCTGCTTCTTACCCTTGTCACCCTTTCTGTGTAACTTATTCTTCTGAATCTGCGACTCAGTCAATGTCGCAGCTAACTCGATCGCCTGACGGAGTGTGGTAGGGCTACTACCAGTAAGGATGTCTTGTACCGAGTCAGGTAGGCCGTCGATGTACCTTTCGATAGCCTTGTCGAGTGGGGTAACCATTGTCGGGCAAAGCAGACTCAACTCCTCAAACCTATCAGTATACGCCCTGTGCTCACCACTATCTTGCTTCAACTCATCAAATTCCTTCTCCAAAGCTCGCTGCTCATGACGAGGACAAAATTCCCTCATCATAAGGGCCCTAAGTTCAGCCCATGTCTGTGCTAGAGCAACTTCTGCACCACGATCCCTCATAACCCCGTTCCACCATGTGAGAGCCCTCTTCTGAAACACACTCGAAGAAAACTCGACCTTGCGATTGTCAGGACACTGCACGTGGCGGAAAGTATTCTCAATGCTCTTGAACCATTGAAGAAGCCCAGTCGCTCCTTCAGAACCACTAAACTTGAGTGGTTTAGCCTGGTTAAAATCCTTATATTTGCATGTAACATTGTTGTTGTTGTTGGCTTGGTTCCATTGAGCAAAGAGGTTTGGGAATTGAGCAGCCATTTGCTGCGCAATGATTTCTGCCAATTCGGCAGTCGCTATCTGGCTTTCGCGTCGAGGAGGCATTCTAAAAGAGGAAACATGAAAGGAAACAAGTGAGAGAATTAGACGAAAAGAATGAGATGAAACAAATCTGATAAAAGCAAGGATAGTGGTCATTTGTTTGTTACTACAAAGCAACAACCGATACACAGTGACTAACCAAAGTAAATGGATCAAAAATAATGTATCGCGAAGACATGCTCGCCTATAAGTGAACACTCATCCCAATAATTCCCAGGTAAGCACAACTGGTCTCGCGTCTGATGAGATATATACGAAGTGCTTGCCTAGACAGAAAACCCAGAATACAGGCATTCACCCTTCCAGTTTGCACGTGTTCACATTATTTAAAACCCAAAACCTTGACGAGATTTTGAAAACTCAAAGGGGTTCAAAACCATATAACAGAGGGTTCAAAACCTTACAATAGAGGGTTCAAAACCTAGTAATCAATCATCCTAGAACAAATGATTAGTTTTCAAAGCGGTTTTGAATTTTATGTTCTTGTTGTGGTCGTCGCCTAAGGATAGGTGACGGTATTGTTTTATGACTAAACGCAAGTAAACTCGCGTTAGGGTCCTAAGAAGGTTATAGACTAGGTCAAAGCATTACTAATAACCTAATTCCCTATAACCATTGGCTCTGATACCATCTTTTCTGTCACACCCCAACCACGTGTAACATACAAAACGTGGCGGAAACGTCGGGGAGTGTTGTAACAGAATTAATGTTTCATAACCATGGATACCAAAAAGTGTTTCGTTTTATTAAACATTGAATAATTACATCGTCTGGAAATCTAAATACACAATTTAAACATAGTCTATCATTGTTATTGAGTCACTAAGCCCTTGTCCAGTCCTATGTGAGCATGCATCCTATCAATCGATATCTTTCAACAATACCTGAAACACATGTGAAAACGAGGTCAGCAAAGAAATGCTGGCGAGTACATAGGTTTTGTGAAAATAAGATTCATGACTTCTGTTTAAGAAAATGTTTAGTCATGAACCTTGTAATTTGCTTTGTCTTTGTAAATCATTTGAAAAATAACAAGTTCAGATGATATGTATAAATAAGAGAATAATGCATGATTAAATGAATAGCCATGTAAAATGAGTTTGTATAAGTTAAGTTGTTTGTACAACAATGTATTGTGAAAAGTATGTTATTTGTATAAAATGTTATATGTTTAAATTGAAATGATTTAAACAATGCTACGATATGTAATACCATATAAGCACTTATATATAGGAAGTACCAGCGGCGTATCCACCATGCTTATATCATATTACACACGCCTCGTTACTTAAATCACTTACTCAAACCAAACCAACAATGTAAGATGTCTATGTGTAAACCAACTGCCAAATGTATTGGAATAATATGTCAAAATGTTCATGTCAAGATGTAAATCATGTTATGTATAACCAATGTCAAAAGTGTTTGTGTCAAATGTAAACCATGTAATGTGTAACCAAAATGATATGCATGGCCAGTGAAATGCATCAACTAAACCATAGGTGAAACGCACAAAACAAAGTATTGAAGTAAAACTTGGTTTAAATTAATACTATGTTTCATGGAAATGCATAATCAAATGTAAATCATGTCCAAATGTTTACCCAATCGTTAAAACATTTTGTGAAATCGTTCAAATCGTTCTTGTTGTTTTAATCGTTCAAATCGTTCTTGTTTTAATTGTGAAACTACTTTATGGTCGATTTTCTAATAACATTCAAACCTTCTTGACTCGTTCATCGTTCCAACTCGTTCTCGTTCTTAACAAACCCTTACCAAAGGGTAAATTAATAATTACAGATTCAGTCGTTACGCAAAATACCCACACATAACCATGGGTATAGAGAATAACGGGATTTGTCAGATCCTATGGTACCATAACCTAATACTGGTCGGCTTGATCATTGCTAATGAATGTCATTGGTTATGTAACTACAACCAACAAGTTTGTTCACTTTATTGAAATCATTCTTGAAACCATTGTAATTGTTTTTGAAACCATTGTAATCGTTCTTGAAACCATTGTTATCGTTCTTTAAACCACATTGTAATTGTTTTTGAAACCATTGTAATTGTTTTTGAAACCATTGTAATCGTTCTTGAAACCATTGTTATCATTCTTGAAACCACATTGTAATTGTTTTTGAAACCATTGTAATCGTTCTTGAAATCATTGTTAAGACATTTAGCACATATGAGTCACCCCAAAACAGTTGAAAACAGTAAAAGAGGGGAATAATGTACTCGCCTGAGAATGCTTAGAGGTCTTGAACAACAACCAAACAAAGCTAGTGGGAGCATGGAATCAGTCGGCAATCTAAAACTATATAAATAAACCGGACTTAAATCGGGAGATCGGATAGGATGAGGCTTGGTAAACCAAATTAGTATTGGAACTCATATGATATGGTTTAACAAGGCCTACATACTACATTGAGACTAACCTAAGTGCTTTCGACCCATCGCGACCCATTAAGGTAGCATACGCTACTTTAACGCGTCGTGCGCGCAAAGCGCGTTCGAGACGTCTAACTAGTCCTATGACAAGTATTATATGCCTAAACGTGTTTAATCATGTTGTATAATCAGTTATCTACAAAAGTTTAGGTTACATAAGCTTAATTACCAATTATACATGAAAAGGGTATTTTGGTAATTTACCTAAGGCACATAAACTACCTATCATACAACTACTTAAACGATGTGACCATAAGGTATAACCTCGGAAGGTTATTCCCTATATACTATGGTCACCTAATGTGCTTGGTCGAATCCTAATGATCGACCAAATGGGTCGGGTTCGAAGGTATAAGCGATTTATTAGATCGCTTACCCTTACGACCCTAGACAACGTGGTAATCAGTAGGCATAGTTCCAAGGGACTATAACCATCGTGATTACAATCACGTTGCGAAGTTCAAACGAACTTCGCATTGACCATAACTGGTCAACGCTGAAAGTCAAACAAATTTTGACTTTCGGACTCGAAAAACAATAAAAGAACGAAAGAATACTTACGAAGGGTCCCCGAATGCTAATCTAGATCAAAATAGCTCAGGTATGAAACAAAGGTTTCAACTTAGAGCATTTGAGATCAGATTCTTGTGAGTTTAGAGGTTGGATGGCAAGGGGTATTTATAGTGAATGGTCCACCATTAGGATCGTTTGTCGAAATACGTGCCTTAATCTCATCCATACATGTGTCGGAACCTTATGGTACCCAAAAAGGCCACTCACCATAAGAGATCAACATGTGGCAAGGGATTAAGGAGTGGATAACAGCTGCAAACAGGCTGTTTAATACACTGCATCTGGTCTACAGACCCCTTGCGCACCGTAACAAATATTTGTTGCGGTGCGCAAGGACCAATTTTGGCAGAATTACAGTTTTGGTCCCTGCAGTCCGTTTAAGCTATTTTCGACACGTTTAAGGCCCGTTAACCCCATTTCAAAGCTCTAAAATGAAGTTAAAGTATAGGGAACTTAATATGTGCCCAAAAATATCTCGGATGTCAGTTCGTTTGGCCGTACGGTTGCGTTGTTCGGTTAATTACGACGGAAGTCGTAACGAACGTAAAAACGGTCCAAATGACGCGACGAATGGATTTTTCTTATGCCAAACACTAAAATAAAATATTTTAGTGCTTACATAAATTTTTTGATGTCCGGATGTATTCAGAACGTAAGATATGCGCGAAAGTGGAAACTTGTGCGCTTTTTGACACTTTTAGTCCCTGAATGACCCAAAAGTATATTTTAGCACACCGAACCCCTCAAAGCCTATTTATAAGCTATGTAAAGGATATTTAAGGTGTGTTTAACTTATGGTCATGTTCCGGAATGTCTATTACAGTTCAAATTGGCATACTTTCGCAGTTTGTCATATTTAGTCCCTGTAAGCGATTTTAACTTGATTTTGCCATACCAAAGCCTTCGAAACTTATTTCTAAGTTATGTAAAGGTTATTTAAGGTATGTTAAGCCTATTTCACTATTCCGGAGTGTTCGTTGCATTAAACTGGTTATATTTTCGCATCAGATCGCGTATAACCTTCTAGAAAGTGATTTAAAGCTTGAAATCGAACAAAATTTGATATATGTGCAAATGATACACATATTTTTACAAATCCCAAGTATGAAACACAAAATTTCATTGGTTTGGAATTTGTTTGATGGTCGCAGTGACACAGGTGTCACAGATAGGTTGTTGCTTTGTAGGTAACCGTTGGTTTCCAAATTGTTTCCTAACTTCAGCCTTTGAAATAGGATCGCACTGAGTTACAGAAACTCTCAGGATCGCTTTTCCCAAAAACTTACTGGTAGTATCTTCAAACACTTTATCAATCAAAGAATGATTGACGTTTTTAATTGGAAAAGCTGTGTTTGAATAAATTTTGTCATCACCGACTAAAGTGTACAACACATTATCACTTTTAACAGCAGACACTGTCTCAGTGATAGGATCCATCTCTTGCTTGAAAATAGAGTGGACAGCAGGAGTAGGAGGATCACACAGAATGTGATTCTCAATAGGAATGTCTACTCCTTTCTTATCATAAACAGATGTATCCTGATCACTCACATCTGATTCATCATCTGACGATTCATAGTCCTCAACAGTTGGAGCACTTTGTTCCCTAGATGTTGAATTTTCCTTTGTTTCAGATGAGCTCTATGAGGAACTGTCTGATTTGAACCCTAATCATGTAGTTACTTCCTTATAATCAAGAGGTACACTTGGTTCAAACCGAGGCATTTCCTCCTCATCGGGCATCTTGGTATAGTTGTTTCTCAAAAGATGTGGACACGACTTATAACCAACGCCTTTCATGTTTCCTTTAAGTTTTTGAACTTCAATGATGTGATCAAGTACATATCAGGAGTTAGAATAACTATCCAATTTGAGCTTAATCGCTTCATACTCACATTTAGCCATTGCTAGCTCCTTCTTTGTTTCCTCAATAATATTAATGTAGTTATTAATACCAGTTTGTTTGTTAAGAACAGTTTTAGACAATTCGGAAACACTTTTCTTTAAAGTTTCAATGACTGATTTGAAATCCTTTTCATTGCGAGCCAATGCCATGTTTACCTCTTTGCATTTTGACAGTTCAATTACTAAACTCTGGTTGTGACCATGAACCGTTTCAGATTCAAGTTTCAATTTAGAGTATTCATGTTTAAGATCTACACAATTACTACATATGCTAGGAGTAGGAGTATCAGAATTTACCTGACTCGAAGAGGCTGCGACATTAACCATAAAGGTAGTCTGATAAGAGAAAGATCCGTCTTCAGAAAAGAACTTTTCGTTCTCTTTCGATGCAACACCAGCCTTCTTGATCAGAACAGATTTCTGACACTTTAACTCCTCAGCTTTCATCAACAAACTATCAATATCAGAATCACTTCCCTCCTTTACATCCGATTCTGAACAATAATCTCCAATGTTTGAGCTTTCCTCATCTGAACTGACAGTATAACCCGAGCTATCATCGCTTTCTGAGAATTCTTCCTTATGCACATGCTTGATGTGATTGATGATCTTAGCATAGCATGCGGTTCCTCCTTGATCGCCACCTCCAAACTGTACGGACCAATCACAACTTTCATCAGCTTGAATAACTAATGCACGGTTGGTGTTAGAAGGACCCGATTGGTTTGCGTTTGTGGTGTTAGTCTGATTGTTGACAGTTACTATCCTTCTTTCCTGGTTAGCTTGATTCTGGTTGGAAGTACTTGTTTGATTCTTGAAGGGATTTTGACTTGTTTGTCTGCTCGGATGAGTGCACTCACGCTTGAAGTTACCCTTTTCTCCGCAGTTAAAACAGGTGACAGCATCTTTGTCGAACCCGTACTTTGTATCCCTTTTGCTTTCCAAACTAGTCTTCCCAGTTCTGCTCATTTAGTCTTTAGCTCGTCTAACCGTGCTAGCAAAAGCCCACTTGATATCCATTAACTCCATTTCATCCCTATCAATTTGTTGATAATCTTCATTGGTCAGATTTATGTTTACAATCTGACCTGCAACCAATCCACAATAGGCATTGACCATTGTGCTAAGAAGTTCCATGTGTTCCTTGGCAACATCTACATTGACTTTGGGAAGGTTTGAATTATCAAGTCTGGAGGTATTGGGGTTTTGAGGTTGGGTGAAGTTGTTACCATAGAATGTTTGCTGAGATTGAGGTGGAGGGGTAACAACTTGTGGTTTCGGGAACCAAGCGCTAGGATCAAATTGAGGTTGAGAAACTTGAGGTTACTGTTGAGGGAACCAGGCACTCGAATCAAATTTTGGTTGAGTTGGGGGGCAACAACTTGTGGTTTTGGTAACCAGGCGCTAGGATCAAATTGAGTTTGAGATTGAGGTTGTGGTTGCTCTGGCACAAATCCAAAAGGATTTACATTAGTCACTTGAGGAAACAGGCTTGAATCGGACATGAACGCCGTTTGAAGTTTTGGTTGCTGACTGGAGCTTCCAGCAGGATTAATCCCTCCAAAGTACATTTCTGGATTCTGAGGAATCAAAATTCGTTTCGTCTTCCATATTTCTTCCTCATTTTTATTTTCCATCTTTTGAACGAATTCATAGATACTAATAGTATCTAAGACACCTGTATGCTTTAATAACTGTAGGATCGTGAGACGACCTAATGAGTCGATCAGAAGAGTGCTCAGACAGAATCAGAGGCGGAATTCATTGATTCTGTCTTTGTTTAGCTTGTATTCACTATTAAATGTCTTGTTTATTGATCTCTGAACAAATTACAGCACGTAGACACTTTGACAGCACCTCGGCATCGGAATCAAGAACCTTACAAATGAAATGGCACAACACCTATTTATAGGAGAGGGTAATTTCGTGTTGAATTACAATTTGTAATTCCATGCGGAATTACAGCATAATTTCGTGTGGAATTACCTCCCAACCTATTTTTGACATGTTACTCGTACTACGTGCCCTGATCTTTCAATACTAATCTATGAATCGATACAAGACGAAGTCGACAGACGCATGCACCAACAAACTCCCCCTCGAATGTTGACGAGTCTGAAGTAACGAGTCTTCTCATTTTTCATTCTTTACCGGCCTTCGGGCTCTTTCACAATCTTAGACCCGAACGAAGATGAAGTCGACAGACAACTGCACCAACAGACTCCCCCTTGAATGTTGACAGAATCTTCAGTGAGAGTCTTCAACATGACGATTCTTCAATCTTGATCGGTTTTTTCAGGACTTTCTCCTGGAATGATGTTCCCGGATCTTTCTCTAGCTCTAACCTCGTCAGACTCCCCCTTTCATCAAGCTGGGATTTTCAGTCTGGAATTAGTTATTGCCTTTGAAATCAAATCCTGGCTTTTCTCTGTTTAAGCTCTTCACAGGTTCTGAATCATCTCCTGGCTCCTCGTAGCAACAGGATCAGAAACCTTTCCTTCACCTACACACATCTCAACCACTCATAAGATAAACAAATTTTCACATTTGAAAATCTTATCAAAATTTGAAACATTCTAAATTCTGATTCAACTTAATGAATCATCTTAAATATTTCAAAAATTTTCTCAACTCAACCCAATTTCCCAAACCAAAATTCATCATGTTTAGCCTCGGAATTTTGAAAATCAGCTCTCAAACATCAGTTGTCGAAAATCTTTTTAGATTTTTCAAAATATGTAAACTAAACAAAAATTTAAATGCAGAAATAAAATATTTACAAACAATATTTTTGTGAGTTTGTGTAAGAGGATCATATCAGTTTATGATACACATCACTAGCACCGTTAAGCTTTAAACATTTTTAGTTCTAAACGATTCACATAGATTGACGATATTGTTGTCCACTTAAACTTAATCTAAAAACTTTCGAAATGCTTACTGATACGTTAAAGTATATTAATTTGCACTAAGTTCTTATGGATCCCACAATCTCAGCATATCCCCTCATCATGCAATACACTGACCCAAGTAATGCCTTTAAACTTTTATCAACTGTGATTTGTGCGAAAACAAAGCAGAATGTTTAAACATTAACAACCAGGTCGATACTTCCGTATACGCAGAGAAAGTCCAATGTTTAAACAAAATAAGAAAAATAAAACAAGTTGAAGTTGTTTAGCCTTTAACCACTAGGTCGATGCTTCCGTATACGCAGAGGAGGTCCAAAGCTTAAACGAAACACCAAAGAAAATAAAGCAGAACGTTTAGGCAACAACATCCAGGTCGATACTCACGTATACGCAGAGGATGCCCAATGCTTAAACAAAATAAAGAAATAAAACAAGTTTAAATCTTTGCAAAATAAAATGCACAATCACAGTGACTTTTCAGCAAAGTTGTGAAAGTTCACAAACTTAACCAGTTTAATGTCTTTCGACAATCAGCGATTACTAAGTAGGTACACAATCAAGAAGGACAAAACTAAGTACTATGCTTTTGACCATGTTTCCCACTAGAACTAGGCTTTTTCATTTAGGTTTGTATCGTTATAGCAAATCTACTAGTCTAGCTGAGCCTATCGTCATATCTTTAGTGAGACCGTTTATCACATTTTATCTTTTCAATTTTTTAGCATGCTGTGACAGTCCAACTGATCTACTATCATTTCCTCTTTTTCACAACAAAACTCATTTTTTTCCTTTTTCAATGTTTTTGACTTTTCAAATTTTCTAATTTTTTAAAAATTTTTACTCCCCCTAAAATAAAAATATGTCTCAATTTTGATTTTCTGGGAAAATTTGAAAACAAGCTGTACAAGAAATGTGACAACATGTTGAGAATTACTTCAATTCTCCATTCACTTGGTTTAAACAATCAGAACTCCCCCTGACAACAAAACATTTTCCCATAGTGATTTCAAAACACTTAAGTTTGTTTTAATCAAAATGGTTTTTTCCGGAAAATAAGTTTTGTGTGTCATTTCTCAGTCATGGGGATCTTTCATCACCTTGTTTTCTTTAACCACATGTAAGATTTCACTTTTACGTTCACTCAACAACAATCACTTGTAGAAAATCAAGTACAACTTAATGTCCTTGATTTACCACATGTAAGACGAAATCACTTTCGTGAATTTCTCAAGAAAGATGCCGATTCCTGCTTCACTCTTAACAACCTGGAAGCTCCGGCAAGTCAGGTTTTTTCATTTAAACAGATTCACCCAATCCTGACTGTTCTTGGGTGTTTTTGAATTCTTGTTCAACAATGGTGGAAAATTTACATCATCCATTGTTAGACCAGAATTCTCAACTTTTACCTCAACACACGGCTCTTCTGGCTTTACCACACCAGATTCATTGCCTGAACTTGGCTTGTCTGAATTTGATGAGTCAGATTCATTACCAACACGTGGCTCCTTTGTTTCCAAAGAAACAAATTCATCACCACCAACTTTCTCTTTCTTTACTCTCTCCTCTGTCCTCAGATTTGTATCTGATGAATTTGTTTTGCTTGATTTGTTATTCTTTGGCGAGCAAGATGATTTATCAGAACTTTTATTTGTTTTACCAGTTGTATCCGAGGACAAAATCCTTTCGAGATATTCTCTCGCTTTCTTCCTCTTTTTCTTCAGTCTGTCTTTCTGCCCTTGCGAAAGCTTCACTTTCTGTTCGTGAACTTTCTGTTCTTGAACTTTAGGTTCTTGAACTTTCTGTTCTTTGGGCTTTTCTTCGACTTTGACTGATTTCTTTGCCTTTTTCTGAAATTTAGCCCTCAATCTTCCCTTTGATCTCATTGGGCAATCTCTGGCAATGTGACCTTTGATTTGGCATTCAAAACATCTTCTCGTCTCAAAACTCCAACTTTGGCAGTTAACAGCAATGTGTCCTTGATAGCCGCATCTAAAACACACTCTGTTATCGTACCAATCACCATCTTCAGCCCAAACATTCAGATCATAGCACTGTTTGGCTTGGTGGTAATCCTTGCTCCTCCTATTTGCTGGATTTGGCTTTTGAGCACTGTGGTCAAACCTGCACCACTTATTACCAACAGTTTTTGAATTTTGATTTTCCAATTTTTGTGATTTTTTATCACGATTGGATGATTGAACTGATGAGCTTTTATTTTCTTTTTGAATATTTTTTGGTTTTTTATCCTTTTGTTTTTGTTCCACATTCTTCTTTACAGGTTTTTGCGTTGAGCATTCACCTTTCTCAGTGGAATGTAGAACGGTTTCTTGAAAATTTTCTTTTAATTTCAAAAATATTTTTCTTTTCTCAACTTCATCATCAGTTTTCTCATCACAATCTTCAATTTTGACCTTGTCAAAATTTGTGACATTGTCACTTATTGGAACAGAACTGATCGGTTTTGGACAAGAAGGATTCAGAAATTCTGATGAGGTCACAAAACCTTTCAATTTCTTTTCAAGCTCATCATTTTTGTTCCTTGAATTCTCTGCTTCATTTTCAAGCTGAGATATTCTCTCAAGATGAGACTTGATTGTCTTTTCATTTTCAATTTTAATGTTTTCAAGAACAGATTTTTCATTTTCTAAAATTTTTAACTGTTCTTGAAATTTTGTTTCATTTGCTTTCAAATTTTTGTTCTCCAGCTTTATCCACAAATCTTCATTTTCTGAAGACTTCTTTTTGCTTTTAAATTCCTTTTCTTTTTCCTTTAAAACCTTGTTTTCTAATGTCAAACTTTTCAAATCACTTAACAGTTTAACATTCTCAGATTTTAGTTTCTCATAATTTTCCTTCAAAACAAGAATCTGTTTATCATCAAATTGCTTCTCATCCTTCAAAGCTGAAATCTCTTCAGTCTGTTCCTCTCCCACTTGGACACCTTTATTCTTGCTCATTTTTAATATTGATTTTCCATCTTGACTTTTCTTATTCACAGCATTGTTCTCCATTTGTTCTTCAAGCTTCTTAATGAATTGACAAATTGCCAATCTATAGTATTCTCCTGATCTTTTTAAACTCAAAAGGTATGTATCCCATTCTTTTTGAGGTAAGGCATTGGCTAATTTCTCAACCCATTCATTTGGACTTTTGGTTATACCTTTCTCAGACATTGAACGAACAAGATGGCTATATCTCTCAATGATACTCCTTGTACTTTCACCTGGACAATTTGAAAACGAGTCAAACTCTTTTATTAATAAAAGTGTTTTACTATCCATATTAAATAAATTTATATCCATGATACGGAAACACGTTTATCTAAACAGTCACTTTAAACGAAATATCAAGTTCAAGCTAGATCACCTTTCAAACAAAATATCTATCCTCAAACAAACTATCTGATTTAATTGGGCCGTTTGATTTTAGTCAGCTCTTTAATTCTATTGGGCCGATAATCTTTAATACCTTCTTGATTTTGATTGGACCAACAAACCCACTAAAGCCGACAATTTCAAGTGTGATCACATGGGTTACTTGATTGTTCAGGAAACAAGATATTTTGATTGGGCCACACTATTACTTCACATGCAAACAATGACTTGGGCCAATAACAATGGCCAAATTCACATGCACATCAGACAACTGATTGGACCGATCAAAAGTCTGGAATCTAATTTGACCATCAAAATTAAAACATCTTCCAATAAACTGAGAATGTCAGATCACATGCAACCGACAACTTAATTGTTTATTTCATTCTGATTTGGCCGCAACGTCTATAGTGGGCTGACAGCTTTTGATTAACACAAATGTTACTGAATCGATGTTTTGTTATTACCAGATCACATGCAATTATTATAACATTCAAACGGAATTATGAACCTGTGCGAGATTACCAAACGGAAATAAATCTTTCAAGTGGAAATACTAATTCCGTGCGGAAATATCAGAGTTTTCAAACGAAATTACACAAGTAAGTTAATTCCGTGCGAGATTAAAGCATAATTCCATACGGAATTAATCTGATGTCATCAAGTTCGAACAGAATTTCATGCGGAATTACAAATTTTGTCAAATTTAGATTGAATTAAGGTCCAATTTTCTCAAGGCTTTGTTAAAACAGTGTTTTACACAAAATATGTGAAAATCAGTCCATTTCAACCGTTAAATCTTGATTAATTGGTAAAAGAAGGTGTAGAAATCAGAATTTTTTAGCGAAAACAAGCTAAACAGTAAGAACTCTTCCTCCTGAGCTCTGATACCACATGTAGGATCGTAAGACAACCTAATGAGTCGATCAGAAGAGTGCTCAGACAGAATCAGAGGCGGAATTCATTGATTCTGTCTTTGTTTAGCTTGTATTCACTATTAAATGTCTTGTTTATTGATCTCTGAACAAATTACAGCACGTAGACACTTCGACAGCACCTCAGCGTCGGAATCAAGAACCTTACAAATGAAATGGCACAACACCTATTTATAGGAGAGGGTAATTTCGTGTGGAATTACACTTTGTAATTCCATGCCGAATTACACTTTGTAATTCCATGCGGAATTACAGCATAATTTCGTGTGGAATTACCTCCCAACCTATTTTTGACATGTTACTCGTACTACGTGCCCTGATCTTTCAATACTAATCTATGACTCGATACAAGACGAAGTCGACAGACGCATGCACTAACAGACTCCCCCTCGAATGGTGACGAGTCTGAAGTAACGAGTCTTCTCATTCTTCAGTCTTTACCGGCCTTTGGGCTGTTTCACAATCTTAGACCCGAACGAAGATGAAGTCGACAGACAACTGCACCAATAATAGCTCAATAAACAGGCTCCACTTCGGAAGTAGAACATTAGCAAACTGTGTCACCATTTCCTGTGGAGTTGCAACAACCTTGTAAGAAAACATTTCACTTATCAAATGATAAAAACGAGTTGCCATTTCATTTAAATTTTCGTTTTCTATAAACAAAAATGCATCAAACTCCTTTTTCAATAAGTCGTGGCGAGTCTTCCTTGTCGCCGCATTCCCTTTCTCCTCTTGTAACTAGGATGTCCCACAAGGCTTTTGCTGTATTACAATAAGTGAATTGATGATATATGTCTTTACGGAGAGCTTGTGTCAAGATAGCAAACGCCTTCTTTTCAAGATGGTATGCTTTCTTTTCTGCTTCAGTCATAGTTGCCAATGTGGTTGGATTTGAACCTGCTTCTTCAAGAGTTGTGTGGTATGGTGTAATGAAACATATCCATAGCTCGGTATTTTTCCCTAGAACGTAAGTATGAAATCGGCCTTTCCAAGATGGATATTCATTCATATGATTCAGCTTTGGCGGTCGATTATTGCTACAAGTTTCACTTTCGCTCATTAGCAAATTTTGAATACTCTGATTTTGATTCGCTATGCATGCCCAATGACTTGCAGAAACCTTTTGTTGTGGCATCATATTCTTGATCCATGACTCTGCAGAGGTCGGATCTTGAGCAGTACTTGAGCTACTGCTCCAATCCCAGGGGCTAGTACTCATGATTGATGTATGTATGAGTGTACCTGATCAAATACTTGAAAAGAATTGGTTACGATAGTTTTGCAAAGCTTCTATTAACAAATGACAGATAAAACGATGAACTATCAAATGACGAAGCTTCTGTTAATCATTGTGACGAAGTATGGACGACGAAGTAACAGTGACGTAGAATGAATGACGAAGTTTGATTCTTCGGCTAACACATCTTTTGACGAAGAATGGAGAGTGTTTGAATATTAGTCTGAAACAATTTTTGATGAACCTTTGATTGTTCGTCTAAGGCAATCTTCGTTGACAAAGGATAAGATATTTTTGCAAAAACAATCAATTCTTACAGACAAGTTGGTGACTCTTTTTTCAAACTAAACAAGTTGTTGTGACAGAAATTGATTTAACAAACCATCATTACATGTACCAATTTATCAAACAATTATATTTTAAACACAAATAAGTTATCCAAACATAATTTTAGATCAAATTTCAGGAAGAGGATGAATATCTCTAAGAACACTTTGATTATCAAGAAAAAAAAATTCCGTAACACGAAATTTGCTTAAACTTTCAAGAAAAACCCATTTTTATCATATAGACATGCAATGTAACAAGGTTTCTGATAAAACTTATAGCAAAAGATGAAGATTTTCACTGATTTTAAGACTTTTTCAGAAAATATAATTTTTCAAGAACAACAATTTGAAAAACAATTAAAAAAACTTGTTTTAAAAACACAACAATGTTTGGTTTTAAACAAGGATAAGATACCACTTACTAGGTCCGTTTTTCTCAGAGGATCGATTACGAAACCTAATCCCTGTTTATCACAAACACGGTCACGAGTGCAGAATACACGTGACGGTGCAAACCAAACAAAGTAATTCCAGAAACACAACAGATAACCAAAGATTCACTTTAGATTAAAAGGACGAGAACAACATCAAACATATACACACAATGCTTGAACGATAAACTCTCAGTAGTCTCTCTATGCTCTCATACCTTAACTGTTAAACATACCAAGCTATATATACTGTCCTCAGACGAACCTTGATTGACGAAGCTTCATGTGTGACGAAGATAGAACCTTCGTCACACACAAACAATGACGAAGACTGAAGGTTCGCCATGCATGGGTTCGACAAAGATTGACTCTTCATCAAACACTAAACAAGGACAGAATATATAACTAAGTTAACAGAAGACATAAGAGAAGACTAACTATATGTAAACACTATGCACACAAGCATGTGTTTAACATACATTAAAAATACAGAGACAAACATCATACCAAGTAGGATAGGAGGATATCCGACTAGGTAGATTTGACGGAACTTACAGACTCGATAACAAAAGACTAACTATACAACGTAAACAAGACAAAGTTACAGACACATAAATGCACCAACAAGTATGATACTTTGGTCAAAGTCAAAGTACATGAGGATGAAGTCGACAATGATTTGTTTGAGCTGGGGGTTGCGGCTGATAGTGAAGATGAATCTAAATAGCAAAAGTCATGCGTTGACCTCGAGTCAACGTTCGTTCAGCAACAAGCTTCATTTGTCGTATTGTTTGCTCACATCTAACTAAATCACGAAACTTGTTACGGATGCATCTTTGATCAGCGGTCTTCTTCACTTGAATATTGCAGGCAACCCGCTCATGCAAGAAGTTGTATATATATTATTCTTGTCAGACAACGCCCTTGAACACGAGTATGATACTTAGGTCAAAGTCAAAGTACATGAGGATGAAGTCGACAATGATTTGTTTGAGCTCGGGGTTGTGGTTGATATTGAAGATGAATCTGAACAAGAAAAGCCGTGTGTTGACCTCGAGTCAATGTTCGTTCAGTAACAAGCATAATTTGTCGTATTGTTTGCTCACATCAAACTATATCACGAAACTTGTTACGGATGCACCCTTGATCAGTGGTCTTTTTTCCTTTGAATATTGCAGGGAACCCGCTCATGCAAGAGGTTGTATATATATTTTTCTTGTCAGACAACGCTGTTAAACACGAGTATGATACTTTGGTTAAAGTCAAAGTACACGAGGTTGAAGTCGACAATGATTTGTTTGAGCTCTGGGTTGCGGCTGATAGTGAAGATGAATCTGAACAAGAAAAGTCGTGCATTAACCTCGACTCAACGTTCGTTCAGCAACTTGTGTCTGCTATTTCTATGGTGAAACAGCTCACTATAATAAGATGTCATACGATATGATACGTCACGTTACGCTATAATACGATATTGAATTAATATGCGATATGATACGCCACGATACGCTATAATACGATACTTAACGATAAAAAAATAAAGATTTTAAAACTAACTAAAACAAATAACCAATAATAAACACCAATAACAAACCCAAAACCCCAAAACCCGAACACAACACAACAAAAAATCAAACCTAAAAAATTCAGGGCCTTAATACGCATCGTATAGGCCAGCCGCCAAACAACACCTGCACCTGCCAGTCTGCCATGTCTTTTACTTTATTCAATACGGGTCGTATAGGCCTATATGATCTGTATTAAATTGTTAAAGTGTGCCAATAGATTGGCCGGTGTGCCAATAGAAAATCCCTAAAATAAATAGTTGCAGACCAATCTTTGACATTTTCGAGAAACGTTTATCTTATTGGAAGGCACGTACCCTCTCTATAGGGGGTAGGGTGGCATTAATTAAGGCGGTTCTCGAAAGTCTTCTGATATATAACTTTTTGCTTTTTAAAGCTCCACTAGCGGTTGTGAATGGCCTTGAAGCGATGATGAAATGGTCCCTTTGGTTCGGGGATGAGTCACATTAAAAAGATGCATTGGGTGGCTAGGGAAAAGGTGACTTTACTGAAGAAGCTGAGAGGTCTCGGGAATAGCAAATTAGTAGATGTTAATAATGCCTTGTTAATGAAGTGGGTATGGAGGTATAAGGTTGAAGAAAAGAGCTTATGGAGAAGGGTGGTGGATGCTTTTCATGGTAAAAAAAGTGAGTGGTCTTATCTTCCATCAACCAAATCTATATCGGGGTGTTGGAATGCTATAATGAGGAATGAAGATAAGATAAAAGTGTGTGTGTGGGGGGGGGGGGATCCACTGTTACATTAAAGGTATGCTACAATATTTGATTTTGGTTGGATTTGTGGATGACAGATATAACATTCAAAGTAAGGTGGCCTAATCTATTTGGGTTGGAGATGGAGAAAGGTTGCACTACTGAAAAATGTATGTACATGGAGGGGGATACAATTGAGTGGAAGTGGCGATGGAGGAGAGCTATTGAGTCTGCTGATGAATGGACCAGATGTCTGGACTGTTTGCATCAAATTGGGTCGGTGTCTTGGTCCAATGCAACGATTCATGGGAGCGGGTTCGGGAAGGGTCGAGAAAGTTTTCGGTAGGTTCGGTTAAAACTATTATGTTATGTAACAAGGATTCCGGTCATTATGATACTATGTGATGGTGCAAGTGGGTGCCACTAAAGTGTAATATTTTTTCGTGGCGGGCAATGATGGATAGGGTTTCTACTCGGGTGGCTCTTAGAAGAAGAAATTTTGAACGTCGATTCCGAGCTCTATGTTATTTGTGAAGATGAAACACAAACGATTGATCAAATGTTCATAGGATGTAGGATGGTAACAGAAGTGTGGGCGAAAATTTGTCTGTGCTATAAGTTACCAACTTTATTCGTGTTCTCATTTAAAGAACTTTTGGACCTACATAAGACGGATATACTTGGGAGTAGGGTTGTATATGAACCGAACGAACACGAACACGGCCTTGTTCGTGTTAGTTCGTTAAGGATATAAAGTATTCACGAACGCTTCACGAACACTTACCGAACCAAATTTTTTGTTGGTGTTCGTTCATTAAGGAAAGGAACATGTTCACGGACACAAATAAACACAGATAAAATCAACGAAGACGGAGGTGGCTAGAGGTGTATGGTGAGAGGGAGCGTTGCTAGACTTTGAACCCCAAATTGTTGAACGAAGGTCAATAGTATTTTTCGATGTTAATAATGAGAAGGAAAGGGGAATGGTAAATAAGCAAGGTGCACATAGGTTTCTTATTTTATTTGTTTAGGTAATGAGATAGATATGAATTAAAGAATATAAAAAGTTTAGATATAATATATAAATGCTAAAAATCTTTAGTGAACGAAACAAACAAACAAACAAACATGAACAAATTTTCAGAAACACATTACCGAACGTTCACGAACGTAATTAAACGAACGAGAAAACAGTTCATGTTCGTTCATTTAACTAACAGAACATAATTTTTTGTTCATGTTCGTTCATTAATTAAAACGAACTTCACGCCGAATAGTTCACGAACTATTCGCTAAACATTCAGTTTGTTTACAGCCCTACTTGGGAGAGGTGAGGCGAAGGTTCTTGTTGGGTTGGTTATGATCTTTACTTGGAGTATATGGTGAGCAAGAAATGAGACGAGAGTTACTAACAAGAGATGCAAGGCGGAAGAAATTTTGGACTTGGTTATGTTGGTAGGGTGCCTTTGGTTTAAGTATAGGGCAAAGTGTTCTATTGTATGGAGCGAGAATGGTGTAAGTTTCCATTGTATATGTCGGATTTGTAATCGGGTAGACACTTTTTGTGTCGGTGGCTGCCTCGTCGCTGTTTTGAAGGCGGGGTAGTGGTTTTAATAAAAGTAAAATTAAAAAAATTATATATCCTTTTGTCTCTCTTTCAAGCTTTTCATTTACTTTATACTAGTATAATTATAACTAGTTTAATGCCCGTCCACCGGACGGGTATTTTAATGTCTTAATGACATAAGTATGCATTATGACTCTCAACCCGTTCCCCTTTTAACTAATTTTTTTACAACACCCGTTTGAAATAAAACGCAACCCGAATTGACCCGTTTGAAATAAAACGCAACCCGGATTGACCCGTTTAGAATAAAATATAACCAAAATTTATTGTTGTCATTAATGGACTCCATTTTAATATGTTTATATGCAATTAGCAAGCACTTACGGTGCTTAGTTACCTGTTAGACCATGCGTAGTGTTTATATGCAATTCGCAAGCACTCAAAGGGTCATCAAACACATATACATCTTAATTAGAGTATACAGCTCTAGCCATGGAAACTCTTTGCTTTTGCCCACTACTAATATTCACCCCTCTTTCACCAATCTCAGTAAGATCACCGCCCTGCCATAACACCATAAATTTATTTATTAAAAGTATACCTTAAATATGAAGATACGGTAACATCAACTCGTTCTCTAGTGAAACACGACGATACTTACCGGAAGCAATTCCAAGTCATGCTGCAATGCACTTACATCTAGTGTCTTCTCATACTTTGCAGGTTCAAAGGGGGATCCAAACAATATGTTGTCACGTACCTGGAAAATACATGTACAAATATCAACCCATTAGACTTCCACTAACTCTTAAAATATTATTGTTGATGATCTTAATCAGAATAAATGACAACACAAAATGATTTACAAGGGCAAATGTATTGGAAACTCATTATAATTAGAGGTGGCTTCTCCAACCCATATACTTATGAACAGGTTGATTCAGGTTGTATTTATTTCTAGGGGTTCAAATTGGTAATATAAAATATAGCTAAGAAGAAAACGGGTCAAAAGTTGACCAAAGTGTAGTTTAAATGCATACAACCTAACAAATTTATTACTTTCATTAACATTTAATACATTAATCATTTGTGAAATGTGAACAAATAGCATTTTGAATCAACCCAGCCTGCCCCATTTGCCACCCTTATTTCAGAAAATAGTTAACACAAACAAAAAAGAAACATGACACGACATACAGTTGCATTGAAAATCCATGAGACTTGTGGGACATAGGCAACTGTTCCTCTCAAAACAACATGTGCATCACTAACTGGAGGAAGTTCTCCAAGCATAGAAGATACAAGTGATGTCTTTCCCTCTCCCGTGCTTCCAACAATTGCCACTAGACTGCCCGTTGGTATATCCAAATTTATATTAGACACTGTAGGTTTATCTGACTACACAATAAAACAAATGAGGTAAATAAACGCTCTCCATTGTGACACATCAAAAGAAAATCAAATAACGACTACCTTTGAATCCCATGAAAATGATCCATTCCTAATTGAGATAGCTGGAAGTCCTGGTTTAAGAGGTGGATTTTCAAGAAGAAGTCTCTCCTCGGCCAAAAGTAGATCTTCCATACGTTTCAAGGAAACATGGGCATTTACGGCCTGTAAATGAGCATATATAAAGATATATAGAAACTTGGAATGAAAATAAAAAGGATATGAACTAATTACACAAAACCTGAGAAATCGTATTTGGAAGCATGAAGAGTGGAAAACGTAGCACAGCGAACAAAGAGAGTGATGTGAAGGCTCTAGCAGGTGTAAGATCTCCTCCAAGTAAAGTAAACAACCCAAATGATACCACAATCACTACAACTGGGATACTATTTAATATAAATGTATTCAACTTCAAAAGAACTATTAACAATAACCGACACCGTTAAACACATGTAACCATGAAATCATGTAAAAATATATATGTTTGGTAACATACCTCTCCTAGCATTTGTACTTGCCGATACCATGATAACTCTTGTGTTCGAACACTTTGGACCTTTTCTTGGAAACTATTCTCCCAAGCATAGCATCTGAAACACAAATTGAAAAGGAGTCAAAATGATTATTAGTATTTCAAATTATGCCCATTAAGAAAAGTTGGTAAAGGGTAACTTTGAGAGAGGGATAGAGAGTACTTGACAGTGTCCATGGCTGCTAAGATTTCATTCATGAGCTAGTAAATGTGTTCTACAGACACAACAGGTTATGGGTTTAAATAGACTAAGTTAGGAGGTAACCATATGGAGGTTACCTACAATTTAGGATAGAACGTGGGTGGGGTACATCCTTCCAATAATTTAGGATGAGAAGGTCATGGAGGTCATGGATAGAATAATGAGGAGCAAAACCACCAGTGAGAAACTCCCCTAAACCGCCATGGGAGCGGTTATTTAAATAACATGAACTGAGATGGGAGTAACCGTCAACCCACAATCCAGTTTTGTAGGAGCCATATGTGGAGAACATGGGGACAAAATTTGCGGAGGTAACTCCCAGCTAAAAAACTGCTCATAACTGCCGAGATAGCGGTTAAAAAATGGAGTTTAAACGGCCTGGATTTAGTTTCAGCAAGATCTAACGGTGGAGATGGATTTGGGAGGTGGTTAGACTTAATGGGTTTAATATATATATATATATTTTAAGAGGGGTGTAGGGAGCCCATACCGGTAATGTTGTATATTGTGTAAGATTCCTTGGAGTCTTGGACAGATTCTTAGTTGGCGGTTTGTATTATGCTAAAGGGTGATACTTCTGGGAAACTTTTCCTAGTATATTATGTTCCTCCATACCCTTTTCGTTTCTTTCTATGGATTCTATTGGTGGATAACACCTACTATATTTGATATCGTCACTTTTATTAACTATGTACCAAATTTGTCTTTTCTTTGAAGTACAAAAATATCTCTAATCAGTGCACACTATAGTAGTAGAAATATCTACCATGACACAAAATTAGGTATTCGCTACTAGCTATCGAAAATCGCCAAATATGGGTATTGATATCAGTACCAAAAATGTTCGGTACGATACCGGTATTTGTGTGTGAAATTCGGTAAAATACCAGTTCTATACCAAACCGATACCGTACTGAAAATATCGATACCAAAAACGCCAAAAAATGGGTATCGGTACAGGAAATTCAGTACCGGAGTCCCAAATGCTCAACCCTACTTGCTACTGAAGAAATTGGTGGTGACTTTTGCTAAGAATTAGTTACAGAATAGCTATATAGCAAAATTCGTAACAGATTTTAATAAATAAATCTTTGCACTATTTTTGTTACAGTTCATTACAAAATCCGTATAAAAATTAATTAGCGACGAGACTTGCATCTACCAATCATCCGTAGCAAAATGGATATTTGCTATGGACTTTACCGTACCAAAGTAGTTCTTTTTGAAATAGTAGACATCATCGATGTTAAAGTATATTTAAAGTTTTAGATGAAGTTGATATGTTTGCATGGAGATATAAAACCAGATATCTGGCCCTACAGGCACGGTTGTCCTCGTGGTCAAGTCCTAAGTAAAACGTTGTTGTTTTATTTTTACTTTTTAATTTTTTATTTCACTAGCCTATTTAAATGAATGAACTATTTACATGAATGAAGTATTAAATCATATTTAAATTAAATGATTTTTCCTTGGAATAATCGTCTCTTGAATCATATCCAAGGCTTCTCAATATATAAAGATTCCATTAATTATCATATAGATCCATGTGTGCACGTATAAAAATCTTCTTCATTATAGAAAAAAAACATCCATAACTTCTCATGCTTTGTTGCAATCTCTGACCTACACATGGGTATTTTCAAATTTACAAGAATTCTTCATGCAATGCAGATTTTCAGACGTATGCTTTCTTCTTCGACTCACAAGGCAGACGTACCTAAAGGGTGCTTTGTAATTTATGTTGGTGAAAATAAGAACAAGAAGCGGTTCGTAGTTCCCTTGTCATACTTGCAGCATCCTTGGTTTTTAAACTTGTTATTGCGTGCGGAAGAAGAGTACGGTTTTGATCATCATATGGAAGGGCTGGTGATCCCTTGTAGAGAAGACAGTTTCCAAACTATCATTGAAAAAGAAATATAGTGCGAAAGTGATCTGAAAAGCATGTTTATTTTGGGAAACACAAGAGTATCTGAAAAAAGAAGTTCCAATCTTTTTTGTAAGTAAATTGTTGGTGATTGTTCAAGAATTGTTTTCTAGGCAATTAATTCCAACAATATACAATAGTTTTGGACTTCTCTTGAACATTATACCCTTTACAAAGGCCCGTTGTCCCAAGAACAGTTACAATCCTAATTGAAGTTGATGTTGGAAACTATAAAAGGGACTATAGACAATGTGACAAAACATAAGAAGCATGCAATAGATGGTTAGAACGAAAATTACCCATTTTTTATTCCACTATTGTCGTGAGTACAAAAATCTTTTAGCTGTCTAGCTGACACCCACAGAAGCCCAAGCCCACTGTTCTAATTCGATGTGGAAGAGTCTAGTGTGTCATTATGAATTCAATAGGTCAACAACGTAAATATTCGACATACATATATAGGCTGTGTGCTCTAGTTGACCAAAAGGAAACGTCCATATATGACTTAAGCCTAAGCAAGTTGCTAGATGAGTTAATACCGATACCCAATTCTATTTTTATTTAGTTCATGCAATGACAAACCAATCTCAGCTTTTTTAAAGCTGAATTGAGCGTCCATTACTTGGAGGATAATCATATTGAAATAGGCCATTGAAATAATCTCATTTCTCGAGCTTTGCACCAATTAATGAGTGGAATAGAAGTCTAGCTTAAGTGTCCTTCCATCTGCAGCGCAGTGGTTGTGACATCCGGGTGAAGGTTCGGCTCGGGATTCAACCTGGGTTCGAGTCCAACGGGGGGTGAGGGTTTACCCATTCCACGGGGTTCCCGCGGATCAGGGGTGTGCTACGCTTTCTAGCGGTGGTCGAGTAGTCGGTCTTTGAACATAGCTCCGAAAGGGTGAGTTTACACGTGGAAAGCAGTTAGCCGTTAAAAACAAAAAAAAAAGTCTAGTTTAAGCAATGCAAATTGACTTCCATGATAACACCATGGGAAACATATCTTCATGATTCATCATACAAAGAGTTTTTCTAAATGATAACAGACTATAATTTAATAATAAACTATAAATAGCTCATTATAAGTTTGAATGTGTTATCATTATAGTGAAACACAATGTTTTTGCAATATTAGTTGCACTATGGTTGTCATAGTAGAGAGAATCGACATCTTGCTCTTTTCCCAACTATGATGATGTTCTTTTAATTACCATATACTCTGTGCTTGCTTGTGCAATTGTATGTCATATGCTCTACTCTAGTTGTTTATAGTTTAAAAGGCATTAACTGAAATTAACTTGCTAGTTGATTAATCCAGAGAAAGTGTAACATTATATTCGACTGCTAATCTACAAAAGGTTAGTGTGGTTCTTTTTTTTGTTTTAATCTAGAGAAAGGCCCCGAATTTGTAAAAAGCTTTGGGTCATCAAAATGGTTGAGCCGGGCCTGTTTATAGAGCAACAACATATTGTAATTGGAGACAAATGAAAACATAACATTTGGTGTTTTTAAAGAACCAGAACCACTTTGAGGTCTACATCAAGAAAACATTCTACAGCTCCTCCTTTCCACATATGTAACATAGTATTACCTAAGAGGTTCCTTTCAAGAAACCTAGGAACCACTTGACAACTTAACATTTCTCTCCACTTTAATCATTAACGTGTTAACAGCACATGAATTATATTTATCGTTTTGGAAACCCATTGTGTTCGATCGTTTTCAACAATCTGTTCTTAAATTAATGGTTTTGACTGTGTTAGTAGTAGAAGTTTATTAAACCAACAACACGGACAATTTTTTAGATATGATCAATTCGATAACGAACAATGAAAATTCATTTGTTAGTTTGATTACATTTACTAAGATATGCTAGCTGACAAAAATCAAAGTATTCAAAGAAAGATGATTGCAAATATATAAAAGATATTACATGAAATAAATTGTGATCAATTAAGATTACAAGATCTTAGTCAAATCTTTATATGATCTTCTTTCAGGCTGAAAAGTGTGGGGACACTATTAGAAAGAAAAAAAACTTCAATGACACGCGTTGCGCGTCATTAAAAAGTAGATATGACACACAAAAGAGTGTCAAGAAAGCACATGTCATTTTATGTGTCATCCATTTATCAATTTATGACACACCTTAATGACACGTTGTAATGACACGCCTTTATGACCGACTTAAATGACACACCTTTTTGACACTCTTTAATGACATAACTTAATAAAACACATTTATGACACGCATTTATGATACATTTTAATGACACGTGTTTATAACACTTTTAATGACACACAAATTTATGACTCGCATTCCGTGTCATGGTTTTCATTGTTTATTATTTTTTTTATTTCTAATTTTATTTAGAGAACCAAACAATATATAAATCCATTTCATAACAAAATACACATAAACCAAAACAATTCATTTCATACTCATATGTCAAATATAATTCAAATATCTTAAGTTGACAAAAAATATTGTTTGGCGTACATACACTACAAGAATGGACCACCTTTAGCGGCGACAGCTGTCGCCCGTATTGATGAAAAATGTCGCCGGTATTGACATTTAGCGGCGACATGTCGCCGGTATTGACATTTAGCGGCGACATGTCGCCGGTAAATGGTCGCCGGTATTGATCGGCCGCTATTGGCCTCCTGTCGGCGATAAAGGTCTACGTCGCCGGTATTGATCTTAGACCTTTAGCGACGACACGTGTCGTCGTTAAATGGTCGCCGGTATTAGTCATGGTCGGTAAAGGGTTAAAGGAAATAGTGTCGCCGCTAAAAGTTTTTTTTTTTTTTTTTAATACAGCAGCTGTATTTACAGCACCCAGCCAGTTTTACGGGCGAAAAAACAGAACCTGCCTATTTCAAACAACGCAAACATACGCCATGAACATATACTAAATGTAATATAATTAAAAACTACGTTTAAGTCCTACAACGTTTAATTAAATCATACATTAAAAACAACAAGTCACTCGTCGTCGGAATCATTATGGAATAAGTCATCAGAATCGTAGTCGTTTGACTTTCCTTTTCCTTTTCCTTGTGAAGCAAGATAGTTTTTAAGTTGGTTCAAAAAGGACGGGGTTTGGAACAAGCTGTTAACAAAATCCTACAATAATAGATATCAAAACGTATATTAGCATATTAATTAACGCTACCAACATATATTTAACAAGGAAACATGCGTTCGTTTGTCATTTTATAAATTGCGTAAGTTACCTCGGAAAAGGGTTCTTGCGTCCGAGCTTGCGAAGACGACATGCTCGAGGACGTGTTGGAAGAAGGTTTAGGCCCCATCCCGCGGTACCATCCTCGCCGCTCTCCCAACGCTTCCTGATACGGGGCAATTGGAGGACCATCACCGCTCCATTCATTTGTGGCCTGTTGTATGTTCCGTTGAATTTTACGAAGATGATTAAATATATATGTTTATATATATATATATGTATATATTTGTTATAGAAAATAATACTTAAAAGAAATACTTACGTAATTTTGTTCAGCAACTGGATCAACCCAATTCCCTTGATTGTCCGTGTGGGTTTTAGCATACGTAGGTACCCAATCCATATCCTGTTTAACATTAAACTTAGATTAGACATTAAATAAACAAAAGCTGACACACACGCACACATATATAAAACATTACATTTTTATAGGCGGTGCTACCGTACGACGATGTCCCCCCACGGTATGGGAATTGTTGTTTCTCGCGTACTAGTGTGTTGGCCTTGCTTCTTTTAATATATTTTGCGTCCCGGAAACCTTCGATGGTTCTCAACCAGTTATCATAGGGTATATCCGCGGGATGGTATGCCATTGCCCTCTCAATATTATTGTAACCTCCCTGGCTCTTAAATAATTTTTTAGCTTCGTACTTGCGGTCAGAGTACTGCTTCATAAGCACAGTCCTAATACCACCCGTCATGTTTCTTGCCTCTAAATCACGTTCCACTTCATCAAAATTGAAATTTTCCTACAAATTAAATAAAAAAGTTAAAATATCATATATAAATTAGATTTGTATGTGCTTAAATATATGATAAAAATTTATGCATATAACTTATTTACCCGTAACTGGTTCATGAGGGCATCCTTGTGCGATTGTGAAACGTTATCCCATCCAATTTTATCGAACGTGATGGTCCGCCACATATACAGGCCGGCCTCCCTTGAAAACAGATCTCTTGATTTACCAACAGGGGTATATGTGACCTGTCTGTCAAACGTAAGCGATACAGGCCCCCCCGCTTTTACCAGACGCCGTAGTTTCTCGTTTTTGGCTTTCCCCCTAACCCTCTTCGGGGGAACCACTGCAATTAAAACAAAAATAATTAGTAACAACATTTATAATATATAAAATATAAGGACTACAAAATAATTTAGTAAAAGACTTACCGTCAGTCTCGTGCGTGCCACGAAATCCACCAGTAGGCGGTGGATCACCAGCGCCGTCACCCCCATGTCCCCAGGGGGCCACATCCGCCATCAGATAAGCTAATATAAGCAATGCCGAAAACATAATCCCTATAAAGTTACAAATGTTACAGCATGTGTATCTAATAGAAATTAAGGGAAAGTACAACAAGTGTAACTCAAATTCAAATAAATATTTCAAACAAGTGTTTATCAAATACAAATCAATATAAATTACAATAACTTTTCTTTTAGTCAGACTCCACATAATCGGGATCATCCTCATCACAATCAGCCTCGACCTCATCACAATCAGTCTCGACCTCAAACACTTCATCGACGGTAGCCGTTGGGGTAGGCTGCTAAACCCACTTTTTGAACACTTTATCTCATATGTGAATGTGTATTACATGATTGTTTGTTTAAGAAAAATTCGGCAGCATTTCCTCTTAGCTCCTAAGTATATATGTAATGATATATATACCCGAGGAGCAAACAGAAAATGATAACCGAATCCTTCTTAAACAAACAATCATGTAATACACATTCACATCCTAAATGAGATAAAGTATTCAAAAAGCAGTCCCAAGATAAACGGGGACAACCCGAAATTAATTTCTAAATCAATTTCGGGCGGGTATTTCTAAACTCGTTATGTTTAAAATGATTAATTCAAACACGGGCACAGTTTTTTAAGCTTGTTATGTTCTTTATGATTGTTTTAAATTTTGGGCGGAACGTTATGTTTTAAATCATGATTTCAATTTCGATTGGGTATTTTCTTAGCTCGTTATGTTTGAAATGATGAATTCAATATCAGGCACGATTTTTTAAATATGTAATGTTCTTGATGATGGTTTAAATTTTGGCGGGTATTTTCTTAGCTCCTTTTGTTTTAAATGGTGATTTCAATTTTGGCGGGTATTTTCTATGTTCGTTATGTTTTAAATGATAATTTTAATTCAAGGAGGGTATTTCCTAACTAATATATATCTTTCAAAGTTAAATATAAATGTTTTCAAACCTAAACACAAACATAGTAATTATCAAACTTAAACTTTTTTTTTTCAAACCTACACATAAACAACATTCAAATTATCGTCTTAAACATATTTTTTTCTCAAACCTAAACATAAACATAGAAATTATCAACTTAAACATATTTTTTTTTCAAACGTGACCATAAACATATAAATCATGAAACATACTTTATACACACATATTAACATACTACCAACACACATACATACTTATAAAACACATGTACATACTTACACATACACATACATACTTACAAACACATATTTTAATCAAAACCACAAAATTTATACACACACATTTGCATATTTTATACAAACATACATACTAACATACACATTTTTCACCAATTGCAAACATTTACATGCACAATTATTCATCATTTACATACACAAATACATACACCTACATATACTCATTTTCACCAATTACACCTACATTATACATTTTCACAAACATTTACATACAAATATATATCCTTACATACAAATATACATCCTTACATACACCTACATACACATACATACACCTACATACACAAATACATACACCTACATATAATCATTTTCACCAAATACACCTACATTATACATTTTCACAAACATTTACATACAAACATACATTCTTACATATACATTTACATAACTAAACAAAAAATTATACAATTTCAAAACTTTGAAAAAATTCATATAAAACTAACCGTAATTCGAAGCTTTCAATAGATGTAGACCATGGAGACGAGGTGGTGACCGGAGAGGTGATGGTGGTGAGCCGATTTCTATAGCATAAACACAAAAACACACAAAAATCATAGACTATAACATGTATATAACAAAATAGAGAAGAAATTTAACAAAAAACAAACTTAAACTAACCGTTTTGGGGAAAAGTCACCGGAAATCGCCGCTGTTCGAAGAAGAAATGGGGGGAAAGTGAGGAAAGAGGGAAAAATGCGCGCTGGCAGACTTATGTTGTAAGGGAATTACCGGCGACACCTTGTCGCCGCTATTAGCTATACGTCGCCGGTATTGGTCTCGATCAGGATAAGATATCACTGGTTGGGGTTTAATGAGGGTCCACAGATCTTTAGCGGAGACACTTTGTCGCCGCTAATACCCTAAAGCCGTCTCCGCTATTAGTTCTTAAGTCCCCAACCGTTGGATCATGGTAAGGATCAACGGCTGGGGATTGATGTTAGGTGGTGGGACGTGGATCGACCAATAGCGGCGACACTGGGCCCGTCGCCACTATTGCCGTCGCCGCTAAAAGTGTCACTTTCTTGTAGTGATACTTCGACATCTAAAATAGTCACTTAAAAACAAGCGTTGCCTCATAACTCGAACACCCTTCACGTATTCCATCAATATCTTCATCCGTGTAGACCACTTTATCTCCCCCAACCTAAGAAATAAATTAAAGAACCTAACTACATGCACATTGATATGAAAAACAATTAATGACATAAACGAAATCGTAGAGGCTAAATACACGCACTTTGATATGATAAATAAAGATGATATCCACACAATTATATTCTCATTCCATCCTGTTATTTAGTTATCTTTTTACTCGGTTTCTTTTATATGCAAATCAAACACACAAATCTTATCAAAATCCCCAAAATTATAAACTAGTGAATAGTGAATGACGTATGCAAATTTCCTAACATATACAAAGTACTATTTAATGATTTCTATATATAATGGCGTTGGTACTTTAAGAATTATCGTATGATCTGTTACCCAACCCTCTCGACCCACCCATTCTCACCACATCTAGTGAACATGTTAAGTAATTACCACACATGTTTAACAACATGAGATTGCCAGCTAAAAGCACCCCACTACTGCCTACTTGTTTAATCATATTTGATGTTTTAATCATTTACATATTTCGAAGTTAACTGACAACAAAGTATCTTGAACCAATCCAATCCAAACCGTATTTTTACCCATAGATTTTATAAGTTGATTTGCTTTCAACTCATATGGAATAATCGACATTTAAATACAGTTATGTGGTTATATAATTGTCTTATATATTACAGTAAGAATAATAGATACATGTAGTTATATGGTTCTCACTTTGTAAAAAGCTTTAAGACGTAACAAAAATGGAACCGAAAAGGGGCTAATCAAAGTTAAACCTGGATTTATTCCATCTGTATTAGAATAAGCTACCGGTTCACGAATAGTTGGATCTTGAATAATAATATCACTGTGCATAAATAAAAAGTTTCTTGTTAGATATTGTGTTAGAGATTTAAAACAAAAAATCTTAGACTGGCTGACGGGTTGACCTGCTACAAACTGGATGAACAAACCACAAAGACGACTCGATCAATATGAGATTAGAAATGTGTGTTTGGTTCAATCACATTAGTTCAATAAGATACGGTCATGTGTTCTCGAGCTTGTCTTTCCTCTGATACATCCTACGGCCTACGATCACAATTCGACATAAATGAGTTATATGCCATTCGAACAGTATAATAATAAAACCCAAGTACAAAGAAAACCAAATTTTGTAAAATTAAGTTGTTGTTTGAGTAGTTGCCGATCCAAACTGGTTGGATCAAGGTAGGGTATTTTAAATATAGGTCGAGTGGGTGAAGACATATTTGATGAAAAAAACAAATAAGTGTTGAATAACGGCAACTTTCATGTAAATAACAACCTAAATATACATACACTACAAATAATCCGTGCAATAGCGGTGAATGTGATAGCCGCTAATAATATAAAAAATCGCCGCTAAGAATTCGCCGCTTCTGATCCATCGCTAAAGGTTGAGTGCCGCCGCTAATAGAGTAGATCGTCGCTAGTGGTGATGTACCATTAGCGGCGACAATGTGGGTTTTAGAGACGACACTTGTGGTCGCTAGAAACTATTCGCGCCACGTTAGGAATACCATTAGCGGCTACACATGTTGCCGCTAAAAGTCAAAACATAAATTTGTATTGGTATTTATTATAAACAACTTGTTTTAAGCATTTTTAAAAATTATGGGTAGCTTTTAAGACTTTATGGATTGTGGACATCTTATTTTATTTTTATTTTTTGCAAATTTGTTACCGCTTGTTGTTTCCTTGTTTCTACACAGCTTCATATGATTTTTCAAAACTTGTTTCGGACAACTTCTGTTTGACAACTTGTTTGGGACAGCCTAACCCAAACATATTAATAACCCAACTTGTAAAGATAATAAGTTTCACACCCTCAAAATCCACATGCGGAGTACTACCGCAAGGGGTGTGACTGACCAGGATCCAGCCACCAATCATATTGAACAATTAATATAATAGTAATATAGTTTATCAAACCAATGCGATTAGTGACTACTAAAGTTTAAGTCCAAAAGTTTTAAGTTCAAAACAACAGTTTAAGTAAATAGCAGAAGCATAAATAAAGTGGTTCAATCACAAGTTCAAAGTTCATAATTATTAGGGAACCCAACATGGGTTAATGACGACCACTACACTTCCTTAAGCTGCAAGTTCCAAAGTCACTGAGTACCTGCAAAGCATACAGTAGGTGTCAACATAAAGTTGGCGAGTTCACAAGTTTGTCCGGTTTTAATTCCAAAATCTTGTTTAAGTAGTTAAGTTACTCATTTATATCATGCCATGGGGAGCTACCCCATATGTAAGCTACTAAACTGCGTTATACCGAATACTATGCGACCTCTATTTGTTTGCCCCGCGTTGTTAATGTCTATCATCATTGACGGGTTTTGCTTGAGTCTATTAGTTCACGACCGATCCTATCCAGGCACGGTGTGAGGCTTGTGAGACCTAAATAGCGCTATCAACAATTAACCCGTTCACCAGGCCCGGACGACTAATCGGTATATGTAATTGGGGACTTCCGTGATAGAGTTTCGTTTAGTACACTTGTTGCATCTAATATAAATAGTAATTAACTGTGTGTCCCGCACAAAGGGAGAAAAGTATGTTTATACCCCTCACAAGGAGGTAGCATTGTTTGTATCCCACACAAGGGGATAATGTTGTTTGTTACGTTTCCCAACCACCAGGAACGCATGCTTTTAGAAAAAGTTGTGAACTCACCTCGGTTTACTCGGCAAATAGTTTACTTGGTCAGGTATGCTGGTCAACCACATCCTAATATGGTTACAGTATAGGTCTGGTTGGGTACAAATAATTCATGTACAACCTACACGTATCTAACATGTAGCATGCATGTTATACTATCATCATATCCGTTATTGGGCCTGTCCTAACACATGTACAGTTAAACAATAACATACAGTCCAAATACATCACATCAAGTTGTGCAGCCCAAAAACTAAGTAAAGTAGTCCAGTCAAAACCGTATGGTCGTGACTCGAGAACAAGAGATCTCGAGTCGCAACCACGAGATTTCGAGTCGCAACCAGAAGGTCTCGAGTTTTGCATTTCTGAGTCGCAACCATAAGGTCTCGAGTCAGGCTTGAGTCGAGATCAGGAGATCTCGAGTCGCAACTTTCCCGGTCTCAAGTCCCCTGCTGCGTGTGTTCTGGTTTTGAGTTGTCTCTAAGTGGTCTCGAGTCGAAACCAAGCGATCTCGATTCGTAACCACTGATGGAATCTTTCTAGAACCTTCATCAACTTTGTACCAGCCAATAAGATTTCCTTAACATGCTTTCACTATCCTTACACTTACTAGATTGGATCAATCACAACAATTTAAAATATTTATAACACATTCAAATAGCTCATCATTTAGGGTTTCAACATTCAACAAAACACTACAACACTATCACTGTTTTATTAAAACAAAACAATCTTCAATCAGAAGCATGTTCCTATATGTATAATCACACTCTTCCTACACAGCTTCACCTATTATCAACAATAAAACCCTCAACATCCTTCATATCATACTTAAAACAATGTTGATCAATAAGCATATTACACAATTAGCTGGTCGTAAACACCTTATGCTACCCGTATCATTTAGTGTCCAAAATGTTCATCAGTTTGCATTTGTCATTCAAGAAAACATTATTAATCATATAAGTTAGTAGACACCATTATCATATATCATCATCAAATGGTTTGCATATCATCACAACAAGGAAACATCTAAACATCAACAATTGCACAATATTATACATCTAAACCTTAGAACAAGTAAACACCCATTATGCATTTCGTTCATCAAACAGGCGAAATCGTAACCTACTAACCGAAGATTGTGTGGTGCAAGAGTGTGTGAGGATGGATGGTGGATCGAGCTTCATGGTCTTCACCCGCTAGCTAGATGTCGCCGATTTCTCAAAAAAGGATGGAGTATGTTTGGTGGGATTTAGGGTTCTCTAGAGAGAGAATGGATGAGAGGGAGAAAGAGGAGAGAATGAGGGAATGTTTGGGATTGATGTAATTGATTGTTGCCAAAAGTGGCAATGTCGGCTGATTCATGGGTTTTATACCCACATTCGCCGCATACCCTATGTCTTGAGTGGGCTCGATGGTTGGGCCAGGTCATGCATGTGGGTGTAGCCCACTTATCAGCAAAAGGATATCCCGAGTCGAGACCGGGTGGTCTCGAGTCGGAACCATGTGGTTTAGGTTCACACACACACACACACACACACATATATATATATATATATATTGCACATAGTAATTACACATAATACCCCCAAAATCCACAAGCGGAGTATCACCGCATGGAGGCGTGTCTGACCAGGATCAAGCCACCAATCATATTGAACAAAGCACGTAAATAAATTTAAAACCCAACACAATATAATTGGTGTCCAAACAAAACATAGTTTAAGTTGTAAGACGAAGCATAATGTTTAAAACCAAAGTATAAGTTCAAAGATATCAAATGTTTAACATGGCATATGTCTATCCATGTCCCACAAAGACCACGCCTCCTCGTGCAAGCTCCATAACCACCTAACGACCTGCAAGGCATGTAACAACGAGTCTACAACAAAGTTGAGCGAGTTCATTGTTGGTTGTTTAGTTTTACTTGTTTGTTTTGAAAACCATAAGTTGTTTCATAAACCACGAGTTAACCAGTATCGTATTTCCCAATCCTTATCCATAACCAGTGGGGGCTTCCCCATGTGAACCACTAGACTGTTACCATATCGACAACTGACAAACAATAGTTGTGCCCTACGTCAATGTCTATCATCATTGACTAAGTGCCCAGATCCATTAGTACACGCCCGTCCGAACGGCACGGTGTGAGGCTTGTTAACCCTAATAGCGCTATTAACTAATGACCCGCTCGCCATTGTCCCGGCGATTAAGTCGATATAAAAGTGAGGGAATTCATGATAGAGTTTTGTCTAGTAAGTTAAGGTTGTTGTCCTACCCAAGGAGGACGAACGTACGTATTCTACCCAAGGAGAATACGCAGGATTAATACTGGCATCCTACCCAAGGAGGATGGCGGTACATATCCTACCCAAGGAGAATATGTAGGTTCTGTTTTAATTCTTTAACCCATTCCCAACCACCGGGAATCCCATGCCTTAGAAAGCGTGTGAACTCACCTCGGTTTGTTCGGTATGCTTATATACTTGCAAAAACAATTCAGTCAAAGCCTATAGTATGCACGTGTATACAATCAGTTTATGGTCGTAAAGACTCACATGCAATCTATATCACAAAGTGTGCTTGGCAGTTAACATCATGTAACACGTAAACAGTTAATCAAGTTCATACAATACATGCTTCACATAGTTGATTTCTCAGTTTATTCTAACATAGTTATCCATTAACATACTTAACAGAGTTAACATACTTAACTGAGTTAACAGACTTAACTGAGTTACTGTGGAGGATTTCCAATTTGACGAACATTAGTGTTCGTCGCGAACACTCTTCGGCGAAATCCCCCAGGCGACGAAATCACACAGGCGACGAACTCCCAAAGTGTTTTCGTCGTTTTTCAGTATTCGTCGGGAATGGGTTTTCATCGACATAGTGTTTTCGTAGACCCCAGGTTTTCGTCGGCACATAGCATGATCATCTTCAGCAGTTACAGTTTACAGAAACCCTAACTATCGCTTAATAGTTAGTCGACCACATCAATCAATCACCCAATCATATCAACTCATGCAATCATCAATACTATCAATCATCACAACAACAGCATCACAATGCTTAACATCTAGCATGAACCCTAGTCTATGTATTCATCAAGTCGATTAACATATCACCACACATAATAGAACACTATTAGTAGGTTAACATGCTTTCAGATCCTGATCACATTAATATCATTCAAGGTTATGCATTCAATCATATCAATTCTACAACCCTAAATCAATATCACGATCCGCACAACGTCATGTAACATATTGATCATACATTACTCCTTCAAGAACATGTTCAACAACATAACCATATATTTAGAACTGAAATCAAACTAAACGTGTAAATCACTAACCGAACTAAGAATGACCAAACAAGAGGGATCTGGCTTCGAATGAAAGGAGGGCTGCCGTCGGGTGAACAGGAGAGAGAGAGAGAAGGTGAGAGGTGATTAGGGTTTGCCGATTAAAACTTTCACGTAAAGGTTGGAACAAAGCATATAACTGATCACCACTGGGCCAAAGGCCCACTTGTTGTTTTCGCCGGCCAACTAGTTGACGAAAACACTAAAGTGTTTTCGCCAAGAAGTGTTTTCGCCAAGGGGGTGTTTTCGTGGGGTAGTGTGTTCCTAGCACAGGAAGTATATCAAAGCAACTTATAAATAACTCATAACCAAACACATATCAATATAAACAGCTTATAAACAAATCATAGTGCACAGTATCGATGCAATGAACCACAAGATACAGTATGAAGCAAGTAACGTGTAGAGGAGAAACCTTGGAAACTCAAGTTGTCACATTATCCCCAACTTGAAAGAAATTTCGTCCCAAAATTTAGCACGTAGTCACTGAGGAAGCTAGATAGCTTGCGTGGTTTCCTGATTTTCCTGGGGTGTCACATCATCCCCCCATTGGTTTAGAATTTCGTCCCGAAATTACGCAGTAGCTTCAGCCTCAGCAGTGGTTGTACTTTTCTCGAACAACTGGGGATACTTGAGTTTCATTTGGTCTTCTCGTTCCCAGGTGAACTCTGGGCCATGACGGGAGTTCCAACGAACTCGAACAAGAGGTATTCTAGTGCGCTTGAGAACCTTAACGTCTCGGTCTGTAATCTCTACAGGTTCCTCGACAAATCGCAACTGATCGTCGATTGTGAGCTCCTTCAAAGGAACTATGAGGGTCTCATCTGACAGACACTTCTTCAGATTTGAAATGTGGAATACGTTGTGAACTCCACTGAGCTCTTTAGGTAGGTTCAACTTGTAAGCCACTTTGCCAATTTTCTCAATGATATCGAACGGTCCGACATAACGCGGATTGAGATTGCCCCATTTACCAAAACGAACTACACCTTTCCAAGGTGAGACTTTGAGTAGCACTCGATCCCCAACCTGGAACTCGAGTGGTTTCCTGCGCTTATCAGCGTAGCTTTTCTGACGGTCACGAGCTTCCTCCATTCGTTGTCGTATCTGAGCAATCTTCTCAGTTGTGGCTACCACAAGTTCTGGGCCTGTGATTTGGCTGTCACCTACTTCGGCCCAACAAAGAGGTGATCGGCATTTACGTCCGTACAATGCCTCAAATGGAGCGGCCTGGATACTGGTGTGGTAGCTGTTATTATACGAAAACTCCACTAAAGGGAGGTGCTTTTCCCAACCATTGCCAAAATCGATTACACATGCTCGAAGCATGTCTTCAAGGGTTTGGATGGTGCGTTCAGACTGCCCATCCGTTTCCGGGTGATATGCTGTGCTCATGTCTAATCTAGAGCCAAAAGACTTGTGCATCGCTTGCCACAGTTCAGAGGTAAAACGCGCATCACGATCGGAAATAATAGAGGTTGGCAATCCGTGCCTCGAAACGACTTCCTTCAGGTAAACGTCTGCTAAAGTGGAGAACTTATCCGTTTCCTTGATAGCCAAGAAGTGTGCAGACTTTGTGAGTCGATCCATGATCACCCAAATAGTGTCATTTCCGCGTTGGGATCTAGGTAGGCCAGTAACGAAATCCATGGAAATTTGTTCCCATTTCCCTGATGGTTTCTGATATTCGATCTTGACTCTCGCACAAGTCAAACATTTACTGACGTAGGTTGCTATGTTGGCTTTCATGCTAGGCCACCAGTATGTAGTCTTTAAGTCGTGGTACATCTTATCCAAACCAGGATGTACTGAGTACCGAGACTTGTGCGCTTCATCCATCACAACCTCGTGTAATTTTCCGTAAAGTGGAACCCAGATGCGCCCGTTTACATAGTAGGCGTCGTCTTCCTTTTGTTCTAACCGTTTCCTTGATCCTCGTAGGGATTCTGCCCTGATGTTCTCTGCTTTCAAGGCTTCAACCTGAGCATCTCGTATCTGAGTAGGAAGACTAGATTAGATGGTAAGTTGTAATGCTCACACGCGCTTAGGTGTAGTATCCTTTCGACTGATGGCGTCGCCCACCACATTGGCTTTGCCCGGATGGTACTTGATCCCGCATTCGTAATCATTCAAGAGCTGGACCCATCGACGTTGTCTCATGTTCAACTCCTTTTGCTTGAAGATATGCTCGAGACTCCTGTGATCGGTGTAAATGGTGCACTTGGTACCGTACAGGTAATGTCTCCATATCTTAAGTGCGAAAACAACTGCTCCCAACTCCAAGTCGTGCGTTGTGTAGTTCTTTTCGTGAACCTTAAGTTGTCGCGATGCATAAGCAATGACCTTGTCATGTTGCATCAACACGCAACCAAGTCCTTGGATAGACGCGTCGCAATAAACTACAAAGTCGTCTGTGCCTTCAGGCAATGAGAGAATTGGTGCGCTACAAAGTCTATCCTTTAAGTGTTGAAATGCAGATTCCTGTGCATCACCCCAACGATAGGTGACACCCTTCTGAGTTAGTGAAGTGAGAGGTTGCGCAATCTTGGAGAAATCCTTGATGAATCTTCTGTAGTAGCCCGCTAAACCCAAGAATTGGCGAATTTCTGTTGGTGTACGGGGTGTAGGCCAGTTCTTGCCTGAGTCTACCTTGGATGGATCAACATGAATCCCTTCCTTGTTTACCACGTGGCCTAGGAAATGGACTTCGCGAAGCCAGAAGTCACATTTCGAGAATTTGGCATACAATTGCTCTGTTCGAAGGATTTCCAAAATAAGTCTCAGGTGTTGCTCGTGTTCCTCCTGACTCTTCGAATAGATCAGGATGTCGTCGATGAAAACTATGACAAACTTATCCAGGTAAGGTTTAGACACCCTGTTCATAAGATCCATGAAGACCGCAGGTGCATTCATCAATCCGAAAGGCATAACCAGAAACTCGTAATGCCCATAACGAGTCCTGAATGCTGTTTTAGAGATATCCTCGTCTCGGACTCTTAGTTGATGGTAGCCTGACCTTAGGTCAATCTTGGAGTAGAAACTCGACCCTTGCAACTGGTCGAATAAGTCATCAATGCGTGGAAGAGGATAGCGATTCTTCACAGTCACCTTGTTGAGTTCGCGGTAGTCGATACACATTCTGAAAGCACTGTCTTTCTTCTTCACGAATAATACTGGGGCTCCCCAGGGCGAAGAGCTAGGACGTATAAAACCCTTTTCCAAGAGTTCTTGTAATTGCGAGGACAGTTCTTCAAGTTCTGATGGAGCCAAACGATAGGGTGCTCGAGCTATGGGCGCTACTCCAGGAGCTAGCTCAATTTGAAACTCGACTTGTCGATGAGGCGGAAGACCAGGTAATTCCTCAGGAAATACCTCAGGAAAGTCGCGCACAATAGGTATGTCTCCTATCTTCTTTTCTTTCGAGGATGCATCAGAAACGAGGGCTAGAATAGCAGTGTGGCCCTTTCGGAAACACTTCTGGGCATTAAGGAAAGAGATGATGCCCACAACAGCACCACTCTTGTCGCCATGAATCAAGAGAGGTTCTTCACCAGAACGAGGAATACGAACGATTTTCTCTTTGCATATAATCTCTGCTAGATGTTGAGACAGCCAATCCATTCCAATAATGACATCGAAACTACCAAGTACGATAGGAATAAGATCGATAGAGAAGGTCTGACCAGCTAAGATGAGATTACAACCCTTAAATATGTGTGTGGCCTCGAGACTTTTACCGTTTGCTAGTTCTACCGTGTGCTTGGTGTTCAAAAGTGTTGGAGTGCGCTTAAGCATACGGCTAACTTTTAAGGATACATAACTAGTATCGGCACCCGAATCAAATAAAACAGTAACAAAGAAGTTATCCAGAAGAAACTTACCCATCATAACGTTGGGATCGTTCCTTGCATCACCCTGACCCAGCACGAAAACGCATCCCCTGGCACCACTGCCATCATTGTTACACACGTTATTATTTCCGTTCCCCTGATTATTGTTGTTGTTCTGGTTCTGGTTCAACTGGGGGCAGTTCCCCTTGAAGTGACCTTCAGCACCACACTATTAGCATCCCCTGTTACCCTACTGTTGTTACGGCTGATTCTGTGGAGCTGGTGGCTGTTGTTGACGATTCTGATTTGTAGGTCGTGCGCCCCTGCAATCCTTTGCTTCATGACCAAACTTGTTACACCTCAGACAATGACCCTTGTTGCACTGCCCACTATGATGCTTGTTGCATCAGTTGCACTTGGGGTGGTTTCCCCTGTATCCACCCTGCCCTTGACTACCAGAAGATTGCTGACCAGGACTCTAGTAGTCATCAGTCTTTCGCTGCTGAGACTGAGACTGAGCTGATGTTGAACCCTTGCTTGAGACTCCATCCCATTTGCGTTTGTTGTCGCTGGGGGCATCAGAAGTAGTAGTAGTAGTACCAATATGCTTGGGCAGCCTGTTTTGCTCGACTGCCTGATCAGTGAGACGATGAGCCAAACGAATAACTTACTGGATAGTGGCGAGGTTTGCTGCTGTCACGTGGCTCTGGATCTCTAGCACTAAACCTTTAAGGTACAGCTCGATACGCTTGATAGGAGGATCTACCATAGTAGGACACAAGATAGCCAGCTCATTTGATCTTTTCGTATATGCCTCTATTTTAGACCCAGTCATCTTTAAGTTGAAAAACTCTACTTCCAGCTTGTGGATGTCATCACGATTACAGTACTCTTCCTTGATCAATTCCTTGAAATCGTTCCATGGGGTGGCATTAGCAGCAACCAACCCCAGCATTTGAACCTGAGCGTTCCACTACGTGAGCGCTACACCTTCAAGAGTACCAGTAGCATACTTCACCCTACGATCCTCAGGGCATTCACACTTCTCGAAAACAGACTCGAGCTACTCAAACTAGTGAAGGAGGCCTACAGCTCCCTCAGTGCCGTTGAAAGTAGTAGGTCGGCAGTCCATAAAAGTTTTGAAAGTACAAACAGGAGGCTGAGCATGTTGACCTGCTGCCTGAGCGGCTGCGAGTGCTGCAGTAACTTGTTCATTGATCAAAGCCGTTAGCTGGGCTTGAGTTAGGTTGATTCGTCCACTCATGATCTTCATATCAAAGGAAACATGAGTGAGAAAGGTGTCGCGAAAGTGCGATGACAGAAGAGAGTAAGCACACATGTGTTTCAAACCATTGTTGCTACACTAATCTAAGCATACCAAGAACAATGTACTATGTAACTAACAGGTAGGTAATATAAACATAAACCATATCACCTAGAATGTTGAGTCTTGCACGTGGAGCGAAGCGTCGTTGTGGATCGTTGAGCACTGTACAGGTTATAGTCTGGTTTTGTCAAAAATCTTTTCCCATTTTTAAAACCAAGTTCACTATAACCAATGGCTCTGATACCAATCTGTCACACCCCCAAAATCCACAAGCGGAGTATCACCGCATGGAGGCGTGACTGACCAGGATCAAGCCACCAATCATCTTGAACAAAGCATGTAAATAAATTTAAAACCCAACACAATATAATTGGTGTCCAAACAAAACATAGTTTAAGTAGTAAGCGGAAGCATAATGTTTAAAACCAAAGTATAAGTTCAAAGATATCAAATGTTTAACATGGCATATGTCTATCCATGTCCCACAATGACCACGCCTCCTCTTCCAAGCTCCATAACCACCTAACGACCTACAAGGCATGTAACAACTAGTCAACAACAAAGTTGAGCGAGTTCACTGTTGGTTGTTTAGTTTTACGCGTTTGTTTTGAAAACCATAAGTTGTTTCGTAAACCACGAGTTAACCAGTATCGTATTTCCCAATCCTTATCCATAAACAGTGGGGGCTTCCCCATGTGAACCACTAGACTGTTACCATATCGAGCTCTAAACCGCTTTCTGGGAGGTTATACGCGAACTGATGCGTAAACGTAATAAGTTTAACGCGAAAAACACACCGGAATAGTGACATAGGCTTAAAATACCTTAAATAACCTTTACATAACTTAGAAATAAGATTTGGAAGGTTTGGTGTGTTGAAATCAAGTTTATTCGCTTACAGGGAGTAATTTCGACAAACTACGAAAGTATGCCGATTCGTAGTGTAACGAACATTCCAGAACATGATCATAAGTTAAAATTTCCCTAAATATCCTTTACATAGCTTATAAATAGGCTTTGAGGTGTTTGGTGCGCAAAAATAAACTTATTTGATCAACAGGGACTAAAAGCGTAAAAAAGTGCACAAGTTTGGATTTTCGCACATATCTTACGTTCTGAATATATCCGGACATCCAAAAGTTTATGTAATCATTAAAATATTTTATTTTAGTTATTGTCATAATAAAACTTCATTCTTTTCGCAATATGGATCGTTTTCGCGTCCATTACGATTTCCGTCGTAATTAAACCGAACAACGCAACCGCACGGCCAAACGAACCGACATCCTAATCTTTTTTGAGCATATTTTAAGTTCACTATGTTTTAACATCTTTATGGAGCTTAAAAATAGGTTTAACGGGTGTTAGAAGTGCCAAAACGTATCAAAAATCAAGTTTGGAGATGAAGGGGCCTGTTCTGCCAATTTTGAAAACTTCCTGCCAGCAACCAAGGTCCTTACGGACCGTATGGGTATGGTTATGGTCCGTAAGCCCTTCCCAGATTAGCAGACTTCATTTTTATAAAACCCAGCTGCTCCCATTGTTTTGCACATGGTTTCATCTATTCTATGGATGCCCCTAGTATGTTAAAACCATGGGCACACATGTACGATCAAGATTGAAGCTCGGATTTTAAGAAACGATCCTAACGGTTCTACGAAATCTATAAATACCCCCAAGTTTTTCAATCCAAGCTCATATTTGATTTGGTCATTTCTCTAAGTTGAAGTTTATTTACTTCATACCTGAGATATCTAGATCAAAATCCTCATCGCTTGGACCTTTTGTAAGCTTCTTTGGTTCTTTTATTTTTTTTAAGCGTAAAATTCAAACAGTGTTTGACTTTTTGCTTTGACCAGTCAATGGTCAACATGAAGTTCGTTTGAACTTCGCAACGTGAGCGTAATCACGATGGTCATAGTCCCTTGTGACTATACCTACTGATTACCACGTTGATTAGGCATAGTGACGAGTCATAGTTTCGGACAAAATACGTATTAATGCGTATTTTGCAACCAAACTATTCTTGCTTATCAAAACCGTTTGTTTTGATATCAAACTTGTTTTGTAACTTTGTTAAACATGTTTAACTCGTCACTTTTAGTTTAGTGCTTATATAAGGTCGTAGGATAAGCGGTCTGAACAACCGCTTAGACTTTCGAACCCGACCCATTTGGTCAATCATTAGGATCCGACCAAACATGTTTAGTGACCATAGTTGTATAGGGAACAACCTTCCAATGTTATACCTTATGGTCACTTCGTGTAGTTAGTTGTATGATAGGTAGTTTATATGCCTTAGGTAAATGACCAAAATACCCTTTTCATGCATAATTGGAAATTAAGCATATGTAACTTAAACTTTGTCACTTAACTGATTATGCAACATATTTAAACATGTTTAGGCATATAATACTTGTCATAGGACTTAGGATACATTCACCAAGCCGATTGGTAGTAGCGTTTTACGCGAACGACGCGTTAAAGTAGCGTAAGCTACCTTAACGGGTCGTAATGGGTCGTAAGCACTTAGGATAGGTTTCAATTTAGTATGAAGGCTTTGTTAAACCATATCATATGAGTTCCAACACTCATTTGGTTTACGAAACCTCATCCTATCCGATCTTCCGATTTAGGTCCGGTTTATTTACATAGTTACCCGTACTAGGAACCGTTCGATTCCGTGATCCCTCTAGCTTTGCTTGGTTGTTATTCAAGACTTCTAAGCGTTCTCATGTGAGTACATAGTCCCCTCTTTTACTGTTTTCTAATGTTTTGGGGTGAAACATATGTACCTAACTGTTATTTTCATGATTTCAAAGTATAAATTGATTATACTTGCTAGTACTTATCCTTTGACAAATTGATTAATTATATATTGTTTAAACATTAATTTCTCAAAGATTATAAAATTAATTGTTGGGTTGTACTTATTTTAATACATTCACCAAGCCGATTGGTAGTATGATATAGCGCTATAGGACTAGACACCCCATTCCTGTTGTATGGAATGTCAGAAACCAAATTTATCCAAATAGAAGTTGCCTTCGTGGTATTTCTATAGTCTCTAAGGTGTATTTTGACACCCTAAGGTTTGAATGAATACTAAATCACATTTTCTTTTGTATATTTTGATATACTTCCAAAGTATAGTTTGATATGCTCCCATATGTGATATTGTTTACCAAAGTATAATTTGATATACTATGTACAAACCAACATATATTTTGTTATTTACTAAAGCATAGTTAATATGTTATTTTCAAACCAAAACATAGTTAATATGTTATTTTCAAAACCAAAACATAGTTGAAATGTTATTTAAAAAACCAAAGCATAGTTTGATATGTTATTTACAAAACCAAAGTATACTTATGATATACTAATGAAAACTATTATTTTAACAACCAAAGTATATTTGATGTTGGTGCACTACGTCTGTCGACTACGTCTTGTATCGAGTCTAGCAGTGTATAGGATAGAATAGGGCACGAAAACCAAGAATCTTGTATTAGATAGGGTTTCGCTTTTGTGTCATAGATAGGATTTCGCTCATGAGGCAAGAACTAGGTTTCGCTTATGTGGCAAGTGTGTGGTTTCGCTTATATGTCATGTCTGTATGAGTGAAACCTGTTAGCCTATATAAAGGTTGTATGAGCGAAATCACAAGGGAGTAGTGTATGTGTGTGTTGTCTTCCGGTAAGCCACGAAGTGCTGCCGAAGTGTTGTCAGAAGCTTGTAATTGATTGCATATCAATAAAAACAACAGATTAAAGTGAATATTTGCTGAATTACACCGAAACACATGTTTCTGCCTCTTGTTTTGGTGAAAAACTCTTCTAACCGACTCGTTCGGATCAGAAACCGATCCTACAAGTGGTATCAGAGCTCAGGAGGAAGAGTTTTTGTCATTTCAGCTGCATTTCTTCTGATTTTCTACACTTTCTTCAAAATTACAAAATTTTTCTCTGTAAAACCAGCTCAAATTCACACACAGCACTCGTAATCACGTATTAATAAACCCTTGAAAGTTTCAAAGCTAAAATCGACCTAAAACTCAGTAATTTTGGGATTTCGCTCTTGAGGACTCGTGCAAAAAGTGATGTCATCAGTTGATTTCGCTCATGTGTTCTTGCTGATTTCTCTTTTAAGGAACAATTCTGATTTCGCTCTTAGAACATAGGTGATTTCGCTCTTGTGAACCAGCAATTCAAGATTTCGCTCATAAGTCTTTAGTTGATTTCGCTCCTGTTGACCATCAAATCTGATTTCGCTCCAAGTTTGAAAAGTCTAATTCAGCTCCAAAGTGTTTAGGTGTTTCACGAGGAGAACCAGTTCGTTTGAAACAGTTTGTTTGTGAATTTTGAAAAATGAAACATGGAGAACGAGTTTTATAACGCTTTTGCTAGTCTGATATCAATTACTCAGAGTACATTGCTTGAGAATGAAACGAGGACATCACAGAAACCGCCTAAGCTCTTGGATATTGATGATTACAATGCGTGGTCCGAACGGTTTGGAAATTGGGTTGAAGCTTATCACTTGGATGCGTGGGAACACACTGAAGAACCATATGTTAGACCTACAACGAATGGTATTCAGCAAACAATTAGAGAAATGAGTACTGAAGAGAAAAAGAAATATAGAGATGAAAAACTGATGGTGAGTTTGCTTCAGCAAGCAATCAAAGAGGACATTTTGATCTTGCTTCAACATGATGGAACTGCTTATTCGATTTGGACTGAACTGGAAGCAAAATTTGTAGGAAGCGATGATATGCTTAAAAACAAAATGTCGCTCATGAAGAAAGAATTTGATCTATTCCGTGGTTTGAAATCTGAAAACACCAAGCAAATTATTGAAAGATATTGTAACTTGGTGAGAAATATGTCGAAACTTGGTATTAAAAAGGATACTGATGAATTGATTGAAAAACTTGCAGATGCATTACCACATGAGACTTGGGGAACTTTCCTGATGATGCTGAGAAACAATCGGAAAGAATATAAAAAGTTAACATTGGGAGAGTTCATCAAACATCTGGAAGCTCAAGAGATGGAGCAGAGGAAGATTGCTCGAATGAAGAATTATGATGGAGAACAAGACATCAGCTTGTACTTTAAGAGTGGTGTTAGTGAAAAGAGGAATCTTTCTCCAAAGATTGAAACAGCTTATAATGCAAAAGGTTCTTCGGAAAAATCAACTCAAGCATCAAGCAGCACATCCGGATTTTCTTCATTTCCGACATACGATCCTCAGTTCACTACAACAAAAAGTGGAAAAGTTCTTCAATGCAACATTGCCTTAAAGTTTGAGAATGATCAAAATTATACAGAGGAAGTTGCTAAAAGCCACATGTCGTTGTTGGTTACAGTGCTTGAATCTTATGGAGGCTTAGTTGCAGGGAGGATCGGTAATCCAATGCTCACGAAAGAGGATTACGATCAAATTGATGCCGACGAAATGGAATTGATGGATATTAAATTGTGCATGGCTAGTGTGTTGAGACGGGCTGAAAAGTTTAAACAAATCACAGGCAGAGATGATTTTCGCGAGGCACATGTTTCACCTTTAGGTTTTGATAAAACTAAAGTTACTTGTTTTCGTTGCAGGGAAAAGGGGCATTTCAAGAGAGAATGCACAAATCGAGAAGCAAGTGGAGCTCAAAATCCCTTCGGAAACAATGATTATTACAAAAAGGCGATTTATCATCAAGTCACACCACAGCCATATCAACAACAACAAGCATCGCATCAAGCACAAACTGCACATGGAAGGATGGAGATTAAAGATTCAAAGAAAGCTTGTCTGGGAAAGGATGGTGGATTCAGTTGGGATAATTACATTCCAACAAATAGCAAAGTGTGTCTGGCAGATCAAGACGATGAAAAATTAGCTGAAGGTTTCAGTTGGGATAATTTTTGCCCAGACCAAGAATTCATGGCCAAAGAGATTTCCAAAGACACGTCGAATGTTAAAGCTTTTATTGCAAATGCTTACGATCTGAAATGGGCAGAAAAAATCAGAAAAGTCAGGGAAGCTGAAGGAGAAAAATGGAGCAAAATTGAAGAAGAAGAAGAAGAAGAAGAAGAAGAAGAAAAAGAAAGGTTAAAAGCTGAAGCTGAAGCCGAGAGAAAGAGAAGAAATGAATTTTTTCAATCAAACAGAACAGTCAAAGATGTTCCGAAGTTTGAGATTAAAGTTGATACTGAAGCAGTCAAAGTTTCTGAAAAGTGTTTGAATTGTGATTCGTTGATCAAGCAAAACAATGAACTATTGCATAACATTAACAGATTAAAAGAATCATATGATACAATGAACAGAGAGATCAACAAGTACACTGAGTCAAACAGTGAACAAGCTGTAGCAATGAATACACTCAAAGGAGCTTACATAAGAAAACTTGATAATGTCAACTTCTACACAAAGAAATGCGCTGATCTGGAATTGAAGCTGGTAACACAAAGAATAGAAATAGAAAGAATTAAAAATTTATTAGAAAGTTACTCATGTTCTACTTTTGTTGTTGACAGGATTTATCCAATTGTGGAACAAATGAAGACGTTTGAAGAAGTGAAGACTTAAGAAGGAAAGAAGTCAGAGACAAGAGAAGATGATGAAGTGAAGATTTCTGGTGAGAAAACAAGTGTTGTCTATAACAAATGTCCACCCCCGGTCGAAAATGGATAATTGTCTCGAAGTCCAAATTCTGAAAGAGTCAAAAAGGTAATTAACTTACAGTGGGAGTCTGTGTCGTCAGATAACTTACCATAAAATATTGATGTCACGTTCACATCGTCTGACACTGATCATGAGTCCGAGTTGATTAAGCGTATGGTCGATCAGGTGTTAGACAAAGATGACATAGAGGAGTCAAAACCGGAGTCCAAATCCAAGTCAAAGTCTGGGTCCGATACATCAAAGTCAACAATCAAAAAGGACTAATGGGTTTATGACAAAAAGTTTTTGTTATCAAAATCTAATTTGAATGACGAACCGGTCAAAGTAGCATATACTTTGAAAGATTCTGACAAATTATATTCTGATGAGATTTTTCCAATAAGAGGTGTTAAAACTGAAATATTTAAAAAGGTTTTCAAGCTAACAGAAATCAACATTTCTGAAATAAAAGATATTAATCTTTCTGAAAATCCAAGACCTTACACTTCAAGAGTGCAACAAAGATTAAACAAGAAAAAGGGTTACAGTTCTGGTTCTGGTATTCATAAAAAACCAAACCATAATTGTAATTTCAAAAAGAAAGGATTAGGATTTAATCAACCGAAAAATTATAAAAATGAAAAATTTTATAAACCAAAAACTGTGTTTGTTTCAGGAAACTCTTTAGAAGCTGAGAAAGAGCAAGCGTTCAGAAAGTAGACAAACCAAGAATTCCTTGCAAAGAAGCAAGATGAGATGAAGAAAAGTGTTATTCAGAAGAAGACTGAGACAAGAACCTGTTTTCAGTGCAAAACTGTTGGTCATATTGCTAGAAATTGTTCGAAAACATTCAAACCAAAACAGGAAGTCTCTGGTAAAATGAAAGAGAAAGTTGTTGAGAAAACTGAACTTAGAACCAGAAAGTTTACAGGCTTTGAAAACTCCACTTTTGAGGTTGGAGAATGTTCAAAGAATGTGGTAAAACGAAAAGAAAATCTGAAAAACCAAATATGGGTGGTTAAGGGTTCAGGAAACAGTTCTGGTGATGAATTTGATTCCACAAAATCAGAGGAGCCAAAAGTTGTTAAAGAAAAGGTTGAGAAATCAGTTCCGAATGTGGATGATGTGAATTTTCCACCTCTGCGGACTGAAAATTATAAAAAGAAAATTGGTAAAGTTGAAATTTCAAATCAATTTTATTCTGACAAGAAAAAAATTGATGTTGATAAGGCTTTCAACGGAACTGTGAAACACATTTTTGGAAAAATGGTCAATGGTAAGGCTAAAGGAGTGAAAGAATTTTATGCTTCTAAAAGAAATGTTCACAGGTCGGTTGAAAGTAAAGATGAAGAAGAAGTTGTTTCTCCCAAGGAAGGTCAGGCTTGGATGGATATATTTTTCAAACAGTGAAAACCGGACTTGCCGGAGATCCCAAGTTTGTGATCGTGGATCAGGAATCGGCATTTCTCTTAATAATTGTTGATGAAAATGAATTTTATAATGAAAATTTTGGCAATTCATACTGCAGGAATAGCCGGAACTCCCAGGTTGGTAAGTGTGGAGTAGGTATCGGCACCTTGAGAATTCAACCAACAGATGATGATTGGTTGAAAATATTGGATTGATCTTACAAGTGGTAAATCAGGGACATTAAGTTGTATCTGATTTCCTACAAGTGGTTGAAAAACAATGTGATGAACCAATTCCCTAACCTACTAATGGTTTTACAAAATCAACACAACTTATTTTCCGGAAAAACCATTTTGATTAAAACAAACTTAAGTGTTTTGAGATCATAATGGAATAGTTTGTTGTGAGGGGGAGTTCTGATTGTTTATGCCAAGTGGATGGCGAATTGAGGCAATTTGATATCAGTTGTCATGTTCTTGTACAGTTTGTTTTCAATTTTCTTTAGATGTATTTGTCTTTTAGGGGGAGTATGATTTCAGAAAATCCAAAAACATTAGAAAATTTGAAAAAGCCAAAAACATGATAAAATGAAAAATGAGTTTTTGTTGCATAAAAGAGGAAATGATAGTACATCAGTGGACTGTCACAACACGCTAAAGAAATGGAAAGTCAAATGTCATAAACGGTCTCACTAAAGATGTGACGATAGGCTCAGCTAGACTAGTAGATTTGTGATAACGATACAAACTTAAATGAAAAAGCCTAGTTCTAGTGGGAAACATGGTCGAAAGCATAGTACTTAGTTTTGTCCTTCTTGATTGTGTGCCTACTCAGTAATCGCTGATTGTCGAAAGACATAAAACTGGTTAAGTTTGTGAACTTTCACAACTTTGCTGAAAATTCACTGTGATTGTGTATTTCATTTTGCAAAGATTTAAACTTGTTTTATTTCTTTATTTTGTTTAAGCATCGGACATCCTCTGCGTATACGTGAGTATTGACCTGGATGTTGTTGCCTAAACGTTCTGCTTTATTTTCTTTGGTGTTTCGTTTAAGCTTTGGACCTCCTCGGCGTATACGGAAGTATCGACCTGGTGGTTAAAGCCTAAACAACTTCAACTTGTTTTATTTTTCTTATTTTGTTTAAACATTGGACTTTCTCTGCGTATACGGAAGTATCGACCTGATTGTTAATGTTTAAACATTCTGCTTTGTTTTCGCACAAATCACAGTTGATAAAAGTTTAAAGGCATTACTTGAGTCAGTGTATTGCATGATGAGGGGATATGCTGAGATCGTGGGGTCCATAAGAACTTAGTGCAATATTAATATACCTTAACGTATCGGTAAGCATTACGAAACTTTTTAGATTGAGTTTAAGTGGACAGCAATATCGTCAATCAATGTGAATCGTTTAGAACTTAAAATGTTTAAAGCTTAACGGTGTTAGTGATTGGTCTCATAAACTGATATGATCCTCTTGCACGAACTCACAAAAACATTGTTTGTATATATTTCATTTCTGCATTTTCTTGATTCTACAAGTGGTGTCAGTTATTTTCTTTCAGAAAATCCAAAAAGATTTTAGTGTGTTTTAGCATAAAGTTTGTAAAATTCAAAAAGATTTTCGACGACTGATGCTGAAAAGCTGATTTTTGAAATTCAAAGTGCTAAACATAAAGAACAGATTTGGGAGAGAGTGTGAAAATGTTTTGTATCTACAAGTGGTTTTCAAAGAACAAATTTTTATAGAATGTCTGACATAGTTTCTAAATTGTTAAAAGATTTAATCTTTAAAAAGAAACTTATATGTTGGGTAGAGTTTTTTCAGGTAAATTCGTGCCAGGTGACGATACTGAGCTGTAAGAGAGCCAGGTAAAGATCTTGGAATGAATTTTGAAGCTGTGAATTCCAGACTACGATCCCAGCAGATTGAGAGGGGGAGTCTGAAGACACCATGATATTCAACATTAGAGAGAGAGGAGTTTGTTGATGATGAAGATAGAGAATGAGGATTCTTACAATGACAAATACTTCAGAGGAAGATTGAAGACTCGACACTGGAGACTTCGTCAACATCCGAGGGGGAGTTTGTTGGTGCACTACGTCTGTCGACTACGTCTTGTATCGAGTCTAGCAGTGTATAGGATAGAATAGGGCACGAAAACCAAGAATCTTGTATTAGATAGGGTTTCGCTTTTGTGTCATAGATAGGATTTCGCTCATGAGGCAAGAACTAGGTTTCGCTTATGTGGCAAGTGTGTGGTTTCGCTTATATGTCATGTCTGTATGAGGGAAACCAGTTAGCCTATATAAAGCTTGTATGAGCGAAATCACAAGGGAGTAGTGTATGTGTGTGTTGTCTTCCGGTAAGCCACGAAGTGCTGCCGAAGTGTTGTCAGAAGCTTGTAATTGATTGCATATCAATAAAAACAACAGATTAAAGTGAATATTTGCTGAATTACACCGAAACACTTGTTTCCGCCTCTTGTTTTGGTGAAAAACTCTTCTAACCGACTCGTTCGGATCAGAAACCGATCCTACATTTGATATACTATCTGTTTATCTATTTGGAACTAAAATATATTTTAATATATTACTTATACAACTGTCTTAAAACCAAGGTATATTTTTATATATACTAGAAACCTTTTCATCAAAACATTGTTTTACAAACAACATATTTTATACAAACTCATTTTACTTGTTTATTTATTTAATCATGCATTATTCTTTTATATCATTTGTTTTCTTATCACTGTTTGTATGATGTATAAAAGAAAATAATTTAAAGTTCATGACTATTTTTGTTAAACATTTTTCTTTAAACTTACAATTCATGAATCCTATTTAAATAAAACGTATGTATCTCACAGGCATTTTTATGCTGACGTACCTATTTTTACATATGTTTCTGGTGCTGCTATATGATGATTGTTGATACATGCTATACATAGGATGGACTCATGCCTTAGTGACTTTAAAACTTGAAAGACAATATTTGTATTTATCTGATTTGTAATAAAACAATAAGTTCAATAATTCAATAAAACGAAACTATTTGATCCATGGTTGTGAAACAATGATTCTGTTACGACACTCCCCGACGTTTTAGCCACGATTTGTTGTTTTATGTGCTCGGGGTGTGACAAAAAAGTTGGCATCAGAGCCAATGGTTATAGGGAATTAGGTTATTAGTAATGCTTTGACCTAGACTATAACCTTCCTAGGACCCTAACACAAGTTATCTTGTGTTTAGTTTTAAAACAATACCGTCGCCTATCTTTAGGTGACAGCCAAAATAAGAACACAAATTTCGAATCCGCTTTGAAAACCAAACATCTGTTCTAGGATGATTGATTACTAGGTTTTGAACCTCCTAAGTTTTCAAAATCTCGTCAAAGTTTGGGTCTTATAATGTGAACATGTGCAATCTGGAAGGGTGGATGCCTGTACTCTGAGCTTTATGTCTAAGGCTAGAGTGTTCGTACAAATCCACATAATCGGACCAGTTACTCTTACCTGGGAACTCTTGGGGTGAGTGTCCACTTATAGGCTAAAGCATGTCTTCGAGATACATTAATATGACCCGCTTACTTTGATTAGTCACCGTCTTATTTGTTTGCCTTAGGTAGCAAACAAATTTTCGCAATTTCTATGCGTTGTCATTCTGTTTTTATTATCTGATATCATTTCACTTGTTGCCTCCCATATCTTTCGTTATCTTCATGATGCCTCTTCATCGCAACAACAAGGTCCGAACTAGGTACTTCAATCGCTCAACAGACAGGCGTCGTACTCCAGAGGACCGTTGATTTAGCTATCACCATGACTTGCCTCAGGGATGAAGCCATACTAAGGAACCGCTTCTTGGTGCAATCAATGTAACCATCATCATCCAAATCAAATACCCTGTTGAAAATGTACCCACTGTGGACGATGGGGACATTTGGTTGACCTGTGCCGCTTTGCTATCCAAAACAAAGTTGTTGCAAATCCTGCTGTTGCTCAACCTCCTGCAAGGAAACCTTATGCCGGTACTGCGCCGATGTGCAACAAATGTAATGCACCTCACCGAGCTTACCTGCAGTGTCGTCTGTGTGCATCATGTGGACGACTCGGTCACCTGGCAAATGCTTGTTAATTCAACCCAAGCCAAGGTGGTCCAAACCAACCCCAAGTCAACCGTGCTCGTATGATCGACCTAACATACGTAGTACCTAACCTCCAAACTCTGCTTCATATGTCGCCTTGGCATATCTAGCACCTCAACCTCATGAACATTCTACCTCGTGTATCGATTTAAGCACGTCTAGTGCAAGATTTCAAAACATCTCCCATTATTCAAATTCCAAAAATCCATATAGGATCTTCTTATCTTCACAATTAGATCTTTGTGGATGGTTATCGTTCAAATCGGAGCCCTTAATCGAATTATTCGTATGCCTTAATACATACATTACAATTCAATAAGGGCAAAGCCGAATTCCTATTAAGATCTTCCTATCTTCGTAGTTAGATTCTTATGTTTAAAGTGCCAAATGAAATCCACGGATTGGATTCCTGGTATGTTTTAAATACCCGTGTCCAAAGATAACAAATTTAAAGATCAAAGATAAACAATTATGTGATTATGTTCTTATGTGTTTTCTTTTATGTTTTTATGTGATCCGAATTTTCGTTATCCAAATCCTCATAGAATCTTCCATATCTCCATATGAGGGATTCATAGTAGGATATCCAAAGGTACTACCTTAAATCCTTAATGGGCTTCTACGTAATAGTTAAAGACCCTTGGATTATAAAGTACTATTCTATAATTGGACCCCTTGAGTGGTCTAGTTAAAAAAAATTGATTCAAAATCTGGTTAGGAATATCATGTGATGATATAATTGAAAAGATCCCTTAAGTGGTCTTTCTAAGGAGATCGTACGACGGTCTAGTTAAGGAAATCATGTGTTGATCTAGTTAAAAAGATCGTTCATTGATCTAGTTAAAAAGATCCTTTGGTGGTCTAGTCAAGTCACTTCATGTTTATTCAATTGATTTTTCCCCTACGCATTATGAAATGAACTATGCGGACTGTGCAAGGAATTACATAATTATGGATGCATACATAATTATGGAATTCAGTGCACAGAAACCACAGCAAGTTTTGTCATGTGTTAAGACATATAGTGATGAGAATAACGAAACGAGAACAATGTAGAAAGGAGCATGGTGGATACACCGCTGGTACTTCCTATATATAAGTGTTCCTTATTACATTGAGAACGTAGCGTTATTTAAGTTACTAGAAGTCATGGACCTTGACCAATGTTATTTTACACTCACCGACTCTGTTTTCGAGCACACACGAGTTTCCTATAATAGTCTACATAGGAAACGTTCTTCTATCCGTAGTTCAAAACCCCATGTTTTGTTACTACAAGGACATCACTTTGACAGTTGACAAATTCGCTAAGAATCCAAACATGGCCCAGATATTTAATTAGGGTACGGAGGATTCATTCGAAAGCGAAACAATCACAGTTGTCTTCACATGTTTCCTCTAAAATTAAAATTTCGGGACGGAATTTCCTAAAGTAGGGGAGACTATGACACCTGTGTCACTTCAACCATCATAGAAATACCAAACCAATGAAATATTGTATTACATACTTGGAATTTGTATAAATATGTGTATCATTTGCACATATCAATTCTTGTTCGATTTCGAGCTCTAAATCGCTTTCTGGGAGGTTATACACGAACTGATGCGTAAATGTAATAAGTTTAACACGACAAACACTCCGGAATAGTGACATAGGCTTAACATACCTTAAATAACCTTTACATAACTTAGAAATAATATTTGGAAGGTTTGGTGTGTTGAAATCAAGTTTATTCGCTTACAGGGACTAATTTCGACAAACTGCGAAAGTATGCCGATTCGTAGTGTAACGAATATTCCGGAACATGATCATAAGTTAAACATGCCCTAAATATCCTTTACATAGCTTAGAAATAGGCTTTGAGGTGTTTGGTGCACAAAAATAAACTTATTTGATCAACAGGGACAAAAAGCGTCAAAAAGTGCACAAGTTTGCATTTTCGCACATATCTTACGTTTTGAATATATCCGGACATCCAAAAATTTTTGTAATCATTAAAATATTTTATTTTAGTGATTGGCATAATAAAACTTCATTCATTTCGCAATTTGGATCGTTTTCGCATCCATTACGATTTCTGTCGTAATTAAACCAAACAACGCAACCGCACGGCCAAACGAACCGACATCCGTATCTTTTCTGAGCATATTTCAAGTTCCTATGTTTTAACATCTTTATGGAGCTTAAAAATAGGTTTGACGGGTGTTAGAAGTGCCAAAACGCATCAAAAATCAAGTTTGGAGATGAAGGGGCCTGTTCTGCCAATTTTGCAAACTTCCTGCCAGCAACCAAGGTCCTTGCGGACCGTATGGGTATGCTTACGGTCTGTATGCCCTTCCCAGATCAACAGACTTCATTTTTATAAAACCCAGCTGCTCCCATTGTTTTGCACATGGTTTCTTCTATTCTATGGACTGGTTTTGGATGCCCCTAGTATGTTAAAACCATGGGCACACATGTACGATCAAGATTGAAGTTCGGATTTCAAGAAACGATCCTAACGATTCTACGAAATCTATAAATACCCCCAAGTTTTTCAATCCAAGCTCACATTTGATCTGGTCATTTCTCTAAGTTGAAGTTTCTTTACTTCATACCTGAGAAATCTAGATCAAAATCCTCATCGCTTGGACCTTTGGTAAGCTTCTTTTGTTCTTTTATTTTTTTAAGCGTAAAAGTCAACCAGTGTTTGACTTTCTGCTTTGACCAGTCAATGGTCAACACGAAGTTCGTTTGAACTTCGCAACGTGAGCGTAATCACGATGGTCATAGTCCCTTGTGACTATACCTACTGATTACCACGTTGATTAGGCATAGTGAAGAGTCATAGTTTTGGTCAAAATACGTATTCATGCGTATTTTGCAACCAAACTATTTTTGGGTATCAAAACCATTTGCTTTGATATCAAACTTGTTTTCTAACTTCGTTAAACATGTTTTAACATGTTTAACTCATCACTTTTAGTTTAGTGCTTATATATGGTCGTAAGATAAGCGGTTTGAATAACCGCTTAGACTATCGAACCCGACCCATTTGGTCAATCATTAGGATCCGACCAAACATGTTTAGTGACCATAGTTGTATAGGGAATAACCTTCCGAGGTTATACCTTATGGTCACTTTGTGTAGTTAGTTGTATGATAGCTAGTTTATATGCCTTAGGTAAATGACCAAAATACCCTTTTCATGCATAATTGGTAATTAAGCATATGTAACTTAAACTTTTGTCGCTTAACTGATTATGCAACATATTTAAACAAGTTTAGGCATATAATACTTGTCATAGGACTAGTTAGGCGTTCTGAACGCGTTTTACGCGAACGACGCGTTAAAGTAGCGTAAGCTACCTAAACGGGTCGTAATGGGTCGTAAGCACTTAGGATAGGTTTCGATTTAGTATGAAGGCTTTGTTAAACCATATCATATGAGTTCCAACACTCATTTGGTTTACAAAACCTCATCCTATCCGATCTTCCGATTTAGGTCCGGTTTATATACATAGTTACCCGTATTAGGAGCCGTTCGATTCCGTGATCCCTCTAGCTTTGCTTGGTTGTTATTCAAGACTTCTAAGCATCCTCATTTGAGTACATAGTCCCCTCTTTTACTGTTTTCAAATGTTTTGGGGTGAAACATATGTACCTAACTGTTATTTTCATGATTTCAAAGTATAAATTGATTATACTTGCTAGTACTTATCCTTTGACAAATTGATTAATTATCTATTGTTTAAACATTAATTTCTCAAAGATTATAAAATTAATTATTGGGTTGTACTTGTTTTAATACATTCACCAAACCGATTGGCAGTACGATATAGCGCTGTAGGACTAGATACCCCATTTCTGTTGTATGGAATGTTAGAAACCAAATTTATCCAAATAGAAGTTGCCTTCGTGGTATTTCTATAGTCTCTAAGGTGTAGTTTGATACACTAAGGTTTGAATGAATACTAAATCACATTTTCTTTTGTATATTTTGATATACTTCCAAAGTATAGTTTGATATGCTCCCATATGTGATATTGTTTACCAAATTATAATTTGATATACTATGTACAAACCAACATATATTTTGTTATTTACTAAAGCATAGTTAATATGTTATTTTCAAACCAAAACATAGTTAATATGTTATTTTCAAAACCAAAACATAGTTGATATGTTATTTACAAAACCAAAGCATAGTTTGATATGTTATTTACAAAACCAAAGTATACTTATGATATACTACCGAAAACTATTATTTTAACAACCAAAGTATATTTGATATACTATCTGTTTATCTATTTGGAACTAAAATATATTTTAATATATTACTTATCCAACTGTCTTAAAACCAAGGTATATTTTTATATATACTACAAACTTTTTCATCAAAACATTGTTTTACAAACAACATATTTTATACAAACTCATTTTACTTGATTATTTATTTAATCATGCATTATTCTTTTATATCATCTATTTTCTTATCACTGTTTGTATGATGTATAAAAGAAAATAATTTAAAGTTCATGACTATTTTTGTTAAACATTTTTCTTTAAACTTACAAGTCATGAATCCTATTTAAATAAAACCTATGTATCTCACAGACATTTTTATGCTGACGTACCTATTTTTACATATGTTTCAGGTGCTGCTATGTGATGATTGTTGATACATGCTATACATAGGATGGACTCGTGCCTTAGCGACTTTAAAACTTGAAAGACAATATTTGTATTTATCTGATTTGTAATAAAACAATGAGTTCAATAATTCAATAAAACGAAACAATTTTATCCATGGTTGTGAAACAATGATTCTCTTACGACACTCCCCGACGTTTCCGCCACGATTTGTTGTTTTACGTGGTCGGGGTGTGACAAAGGGTAACTAATTTTACTCAAAATTTCATCAACACCTAGATTTATAGATTCATCAAACACGAATCACATGAATGTAACATAACGATATTTTAAGTATTGATTGATATTGGTTATATAAGTTCCAGATAGTATATAAACTACTAAATTAATAGAATTTAGTATGGTATGAAACGATATTGAAGAATCATGTAAGCGAAATTTGTGTATAGTGATTTAATATACATTAGTAATCACATAAATTATATTAAGAGTATAAAATCATATTAGGAGTTGAAGTAAATCACTGTATGCCATGCACCTTTCTGTTTGGTTTCCTTTATTTAATTTTTTTTAAAGGAGAACTTCATTAAACAAACGCTGGATATCTCCAAGATAGAGATATCCGGAAAAACCAATTACATCATATCAAAAGAAAAACTAGTCCACCCTTTCCATTCTAGAGTACAATTTTTAAATCGACTCCTATACCATAGATACCCCAACGCCTTAACATCCGAAACTAAATGCACCACGTTCGCCTCGATACTAGCAAAAGCCTTCTCGTTTCGAGCTTTCCAAATCCTCCAAGCCGTCAAGATAAACACTCCATTCACTGTATTTTTCTTAGTCTTCGTGCCGCTCATATGGTTAACAAAGTTTTGTACATCCTGAATCGAAAAGAAGAATGGAGGAGGAACTCTACACTACGATGCGACACCGGCCCAAACCCTGTTAGTAATCCTACAAGCCGTGAAAATGTGGTCCGTACTTTCGGTGTCTTCACCACATAAATAACAACCCCGTTCTCCTACCATAATATTCCTCCTTCTAAGCGCTGCCAAAGTCGGAAGATCCATGCTAGCCCTCCACATAAATATGTTACACTTTTTCGGAATCCACTTGCACCACGTAAACATGTTATTCCCTTCCCTCGACCCATCTTTGACCGCAAACAAACTATTCCTCCCATCGTTCCAAACCCATTTATCCTTAGTATCACTAATCCGAACCTCTGTAATGAGCCGATGACAATCCACAAGCTTCTGAACTTCCTGCTCTGTACACGGGTACTTGATCCATGACCAAGCGATCGCACCCAACCCATTATGTCCACCAATCCTTTCCGAAACCGTACACCATCTGTTTCTTTCAATACGAAACAACGCCGGGAATAACACCTTAAGCGGTTCACATGAAATCCATGGGTTAATCCAAAATTTAACATTGGTTCCATTACCCACGACTCCCCTTATCATATTAACTAAAGCGACTCCATTCACCTTCAGGCGATGCCCCACGCGAACAATCTTGTTCCACGGACCGACCGCCTTGTCACACCCCGACCACGTAGAACATAAAAAACGTGGCGAAAACGTCGGGGAGTGTTGTAACAGAATTAATTGTTTCAAATCCATGGCAATTGAAGTTTCATTTTATTAATCAAACATGAAAGTTTACATTGTTTTAAACAAGAACCGAAGAGTACGTAACATAAATTAACTAGTTCTTGTCTCGTTTTAAGTCACTAAGGCACAGGTCCGCCTAAGTATGTCATGATAAGTCCTATGCATCATCTCCTGAAAACACATGTGAAAATAGGTACGTCAGCATAAAAATGCCTGTGAGATACATAGGTTTTGTGAAAACAGAATTCATGACTTATGTTTGAGAAAATGTTTAGTCATGAACCTTGTAATTTGCTTTGTCTTGTAAATCATTTGAAAAACGATAAGATCAGATGATATGTATAAATAAGAGAATAATGTATGGTTAAATGAATAACCATGTAAAATGAGTTTGTATAAGATAAGTTGTTTGTAAATCATTGTCTTGTGAAAAGTATGTTATTTGTATAAAATGTTATATGTCTCAAATTGAAATGATTCAAATAACGCTACAATATGTGATACCATACAAACACTTATATATAGGAAGTACCAGCGGCGTATCCACCGTGCTTGTATCATATTACATACGCCTCGTTACTTAAATCACTTACTCAAACCAAACCATCAACATGAAATGTTTAACAATTGTAGAAATGTTTATGTATAGTCAAATGTCTATTGTCAAATGTAAATCATGTCAACAGATACAACTGGTTCACACGGTTCAATAGTTACAAACGGTTCATATAATCAAAGGGTTACGACGGTTCACATAGTCAAATGGTTACAACGGTTCAAAATGTAGTATAATGTGTTCATATGCTGGATGAGCATATGCAACAGAAATGCAATGTAAAACAATGTACTAAGTATGCACACAATGGGTGTACATAGCATGAAATGTATTGTAAAGTGATGTACTAAGTATGCACACAATGGGCATACATAGCATAAAATGTATTGTAAAGTGATGTACTAAATATGCACACAATGGGCATACATAGCATAAAATGTATTGTAAAGTGATGTACTAAGTATGCACACAATGGGCATACATAGCATAAAATGTATTGTAAAGTGATGTACTAAGTATGCTAAGTTAACATACAAAGCAGAAAAGTCATGTAAATCATTGTGCTAGCATGCTATCAGTCAACATACATAGCAGAAATGTAATGTAAATCATGTACTAATAGTGTACTAATGAACATAACAAGTATATGATGTGAAAACAGGAAAGCATGAAAGTAACAAGTAGGCACATGTGTTTCACCCCAAAACAGTTTGAAAATGGTAAAAGAGGGGTCTATGTACTCACTTGAGATTGCTTAGTAATCCTTGAGTAACAACCAAACAATGCTAGAGATCACGGATATCGAACGGCACCTAATATAAGTAACTATGTTAATATACCGGACCTAAATCGGAGGATTGGATAGAATGAGGGTTCGTAAACCAAACGAGTATGGAGACTCGTGTAATATGGTTTAACAAAGCCCACATACTAAAATGAAACCTAACCTAAGTGCTTATGACCCATTACAACCCGTTTAGGTACCTTATACTACTTTAACGCGTCGTTCGCGTAAAACGCGTTCGGAACGCCTAACTAGTCCTATGACAAGTAAAATATGCCTTAACTTGTCTAATATTGTTACTAAATCAGTTTAGATACCAAAAGTTATGTTACATATGCTTAAAATAAATTTTGGCGTTAAAAGGGCATTTTGGTAATTTACCTAAGGCATATATACTACCTATCATACAACTACTCAAACGATGTGACCATAAGGTATAACCTCGGAAGGTTATTCCCTATATACTATGGTCACCTAATGTGTTTGGTCGGATCCTAATGATCGACCAAACGGGTCGGGTTCGAAAGTATAAGCGATTGTTTAGATCGCCTACCTTACGACCCTATATAAGCACTAAACTAAAAGTGACGAGCTAAGCATGTTAAAACATGCTTAACTAAGTTTAGAAAACAGGTTTGGTATCAAAACAAACGGTTTTGATACCTAAGAGTAGTTTGGTTACAAAATACGCAATAACACGCATTTTGGCCGAAACTACGACTCGTCATTGAGCCAAGATAACGTGGTAATCAGTAGGTATAGTCACTAGGGACTATAACCATCGTGATCACGCTCACGTTATGAAGTTCAAACGAACTTCGCATCGACCACAAACTGGTCAATGCAGAAAGTGAAACATAGTTTGACTTTCGGACTAGAAAAGCGATAAAAGAACGAAGGAACACTTACAAAGGGTCCCCGCTAGTAAATCTTGATCGAGTAGCTCAGGTATGAAGTGATTTGCTTCAACTTAGAGCACTTTTGATCAGATTTGTGAGGAATGAGTGAAGTTGAGGTGGGTATTTATAGTAAATGGACAACCGTTAGGATCGTTTATCGAATAACGTGCCTTGATCTCACCCGTACACTTGTCGGAATGTTATGGTAGCTCATTTTGCCCCCACCACCAGTTATTGACAAGTGACATTGGCCTTTGGAGGGTTTAATGGCTGGAAACAGGCTGTTAAAAACAAGTTTCTACATCTGAACCCTGCTTGCGCACCGTAACACTCAGAGTTTTGAGGTGCGCAAGGACCTGCAGACCAGAAAGTTTGAAAAATGGCAGAACTGGCCCCTAAAGCTCCAAACTTGCTATTTGATGCACTTTTGACACGTTTAAGCCCCGTTAACCCCATTTCAAAGCTCTAAAATGAATTTAAAGTATAGGGAACTTAAAATGTGCTAAAAAATATCTCGGATGTCGGTTCGTTTGGCCGTACGATTGCGTTGTTCGGTTAATTACGACGGAATGCGCATAAGCGCGAAAAACGATCCAAATGGCGTGACGAATGGATTTTTCTTATGCCAAACACTAAAATAAAATATTTTAGTGCTTACATAAATTTTTGGATGTCCGGATGTATTCAGAACGTAAGTTATGCGCGAAAATGCAAACTCATGCACTTTTTGACGCTTTTAGTCCCTGAATGACCCAAAAGTTTATTTTAGCACACCGAACCCTTCAAAGCCTATTTCTAAGCTATGTAAAGGATATTTAGGGTGTGTTTAACTTATGGTCATGTTCCGGAATGTTCGTTACAGTTCAAATTGGCATACTTTCGCAGTTTGTCAAGTTTAGTCCCTGTAAGCGATCAAATCTTGATTTTGCCATACCAAAGTCTTCAAAACTTATTTCTAAGTTATGTAAAGGTTATTTAAGGTATGTTAAGCATATTTCACTATTCCGGAGTGTTCGTTGCATTAAACTGGTTATATTTACGCATCAGTGCGCGTATAACCTTCCAGAAAGCGATTTAGAGCTTGAAATCGAACAAGAATTGATATGTGCAAAAGATACACATATTTATTCAGATCCCAAGTATAAAATACAATATTTCATTGGCTTGGCATTTGTTTGATGGTCGCAGTGACCCAGGTGTCACAGTCTCCCCTACTTTAGGAAATTTCGTCCCGAAATTTATTCGTAGGAGTCTATCTGTGACTTTATGTCAAATAACCACCAGAGATATGCAAGGCATAATCTTGTCATTCCCTTAACGGACATTCATCAGAACGAAAATGAACAGACGGAGACATTTTCCTCAACGAGTATTCTTCAGAAGCGGAAATGAAGGTATAAACAAACGGGGATTCATTTCCTCAACGGACAATCTTCAGAAACGTAAAATGAACTTACGGAGTCATTTTCAACGGGTGCTTCATCAGAAATGGAAATGAAAAGGAGGAACAAACGGATATTCATTTCCTCAACGGACAATCTTCAGAAACGAAAAATGAACTTACGGAGTCATTTTCAACGGGTGCTTCATCAGAAATGGAAATGAAAAGGAGAGACAAACGGACATTCATTTCCTCAACGGACAATCTTCAGAAACGAAAAATGAACTGACGGAGTCATTTTCAACGGGTGCTTCATCAGAAATGGAAATGAAAATGATAGACAAATGGACATTCATTTCCTCAACGGACAATCTTCAGAAACGAAAAATGAACTGACGGAGTCATTTTCAACGGGTGCTTCATCAGAAATGGAAATGAAAAGGATAATCAAACGGATATTCATTTCCTCAACGAACAATCTTCAGAAACGAAAATGAACTGACGGAGTCATTTTCAACGGGTGCTTCATCAGAAATGGAAATGAAAAGGATAATCAAACGGATATTCATTTCCTCAACGGACAATCTTCAGAAACGAAAATGAACAAACAGTCATTTTCAACGGGTTCTTCCTCAGAAACGGAAATGAATAGAGTTAACTTCTAGGCACATGACAAAGCTCGCTGTGGTTTCTGTGCACTAAACTCCATAATTATGTATGCATCCATAATTACGCAATTCCTTGCACAGTCCGCCCAGTTTGTCTTGTAATATTTAGGGAAAGAAAAATCAAACCTGTGATGAGGGTGACTAGACTACCATAGGGTCCTTTTAATTAGATCGACAAATGATCTTTTTAATTAGGCCACCAAGGAGTCCTTTCAGCTATATCATCACATGATGTTCCTAACCAGATATTTGGATCAATCTGTTTAACTAGACCACTCAAGGGGTCTAATTATGGAGTAGTACTTTATAACCCAAGGGACTTAACTACAACGTAGAAGTCCATTAAGGATTTTAGATAACAAAAACTTGGATTACACCAAAAACATAAAAGGGAACACATAAGCACATAATCACATAGTTGCTTAACTCAGTTATTAATTTGTTATTAACTTGTTAGTGATTGAATATGGATATTCAAAGTACACCAGGAAACCAGTCCCTGGACTTCAATGTCCTCTGGGATCTATCTGAAAAGATAGGATGATCTCCCAAAATTCGATTTTGTTTTCAAAGAAACGTAATATTCGAATTAAGGAACACAACAATTTTAGGATTTACGGAAATATCCTTAAGTACCCTTATTAAGGATTTATAGTGGTACTTTGGGTATTCGTCTCGTGTTGTAACTTGTGCCTTGTACTTCGTTTCCTTAAAATAAACGGGTACTTAGGAATTTCGTGGAAACGCAAGAGATCATAAGATGGAAAAATTTGGGGGAGGGGGGGGTAGTTTGCTTTTCAAGGAATACGATTCCTTGATTGTCGGTATTGTAAGGGATATGTTGTTTATACATACAACCACATAAATACATTGCAATGTATATAAGAGATTTATTTATAAACAATGATAACAACTGTTTCATGGACCATGACAACAAAAGAAAATAATACATAAGACATGATTATTTCTAAACGATGTTGGCGGTCAGATGCTCATCCCTGTGCTGGATTTTCATTAGCAAGCTTTGGGCAATTTCTTCGGAAATGACCCATCTCGCCACAGTTGAAGCAAGAACCTGGTAGAAAACGACCTTGAGCAGGATTGTTGCCAGCTTGGTTTGGTGCAGCTGCAGCTGGGCAGACTCTTGCTGTATGGCCTATAAGTCCACAAGTTTGGAATTTGCGGCACTTTACATTGGCATGATGATGGAGGCTACATTGGTTGCACAAGGGTGTAGTTCCATTGTATAGCTTCCTCGCAGGGGGTTGAGGTGGTTGGTTGGGGAAGGCTTGATCATTGTGAGTAACCATGGCGAAGTTCTGAGAAGCCTTTCGCTTCTTTGACTTCTTAGGGGACCCAGTCTGTTCATCCATGGTCTTTGATTCCTCGATTGGGTTCGATTCCTCGACTGGTTTCTTGTCACCTTTTCAGAAAAGTTTACCTTTCCTGATCTTTGATTCAGTCAAGGTTGCAGATAGCTCAATGGCCTGTCTAACTGTAGTAGGGTTGCTACCAGTCACAATGTCTTGTATTGAGTCAAGGAGGCCATCAATGTACTTTTTGATTGCCTTATCCAAAGGCGTGACCATGTTTGGGCATAACAGACTTAACTCCTCATAACGGTCCGTGTAGGCTCGATGCTCACCGCTATCTTGCGTAAGATCGTCAAATTCCCTTTCCAAGGCCCTGATCTCGTGACGAGGACAGAATTCCCTCATCATAAGGGCCCTAAGTTCAGCCCATGTCTGTGCTAGAGCAACTTCTGCACCACGATCTCTCATAACCCCGTTCCACCACGTAAGGGCCCTCTTCTGGAACACACTCGAAGAAAACTCGACCTTGTGATTGTCAGGACACTGCACGTGGCGGAAAGTATTCTCAATTCTCTCGAACCATTGAAGAAGCCCAGTCGCTCCCTCAGAACCACTAAACTTGAGTGGTTTAGCCGAGTTAAAACTCTTGAAATTGCATGGACCATTGTTATTGTTGTTGGCTTGGTTCCATTGAGCAAAGAGGTTTGGGAATTGAGCAGCCATTTGCTGCGCAATGATTTCTGCCAGTTCGGCAGTCGCTATCTGGTTTTCACGTCGAGGAGGCATTCTAAAAGAGAAACAAGAAAGAAAACAAATGAAATGGCATTGGGTAAGAATAGGATGTTACAATTACCGACCATAATCATGGTTGATGGTCATTTGTTTGAAACACGAAGCAAGCAAACAAACAACACAAAGGCTGAATCAAAGCAAATAGATCCTCATAGTGTATCGCGAAGACATGCTCGCCTATAAGTGCACACTCACCCCAAGAGTTCCCAGGTAAGAGTGACTGGTCCGATTATGTGGATTTGTACGAACACTCTAGCCTTAGACAGATAACCTAGGGTACATGCATTCACTCTTCCAGTTTGCACGTGTTCACACTATTTAGGACCCAAAACTTTGACGAGAGTTTTGAAAATTCAAAGGGGTTCAAAACCTTATAACAGAGGGTTCAAAACCTAGTAATCAATCATCCTAGAACAGATGATTAGTTTTCAAAGCGGTTTTGAAATTTGTGTTCTTGTTGTGGTTGTCGCCTAAGGATAGGTGACAGTATTGTTTTATGACTAAACGCAAGTAAACTCGCGTTAGGGTCCAAAGAAGGTTATAGACTAGGTCAAAGCATTACTAATAACCTAATTCCCTATAACCATTGGCTCTGATACCAACTTTTTTGTCACGCCCCGACCACATAGAACATACAAAATGTGGCGGAAACGTCGGGGAGTGTTGTAACAGAATTAATTGTTTCAAATCCATGGCAATTGAAGTTTCGTTTTATTAATCAAACATGAAAGTTTACATTGTTTTAAACAAGAACCGAAGAGTACGTAACATAAATTAACTAGTTCTTGTCTCGTTTTAAGTCACTAAGGCACAGGTCCGCCTAAGTATGTCTTGATAAGTCCTATGCATCATGTCCTGAAAACACATGTGAAAATAGGTACGTCAGAATAAAAATGCCTGTGAGATACATAGGTTTTGTGAAAACAGAATTCATGCCTTATGTTTGAGAAAATGTTTAGTCATGAACCTTGTAATTTGCTTTGTCTTGTAAATCATTTGAAAAACGATAAGATCAGATGATATGTATAAATAAGAGAATAATGTATGGTTAAATGAATAACCATGTAAAATGAGTTTGTATAAGATAAGTTGTTTGTAAATCATTGTCTTGTGAAAAGTATGTTATTTGTATAAAATGTTATATGTCTCAAATTGAAATGATTCAAATAACGCTACAATATGTGATACCATACAAATACTTATATATAGGAAGTACCAGCGGCGTATCCACCGTGCTTGTATCATATTACATACGCCTCGTTACTTAAATCACTTACTCAAACCAAACCATCAAGATGAAATGTTTAACAATTGTAGAAATGTTTATGTATAGTCAAATGTCTATTGTCAAATGTAAATCATGTCAACAGATACAACTGGTTCACACGGTTCAATAGTTACAAACGGTTCATATAATCAAAGGGTTACGACGGTTCACATAGTCAAATGGTTACAACGGTTCAATATGTAGTATAATGTGTTCATATGCTGGATGAGCATATGCAACAGAAATGCAATGTAAAACAATGTACTAAGTATGCACACAATGGGCGTACATAGCATGAAATGTATTGTAAAGTGATGTACTAAGTATGCACACAATGGGCATACATAGCATAAAATGTATTGTAAAGTGATGTACTAAATATGCACACAATGGGCATACATAGCATAAAATGTATTGTAAAGTGATGTACTAAGTATGCACACAATGGGCATACATAGCATAAAATGTATTGTAAAGTGATGTACTAAGTATGCTAAGTTAACATATAAAGCAGAAAAGTCATGTAAATTAATGTGCTAGCATGCTATTAGTCAACATACATAGCAGAAATGTAATGTAAATCATGTACTAATAGTGTACTAATGAACATAACAAGTATATGATGTGAAAACAGGAAAACATGAAAGTAACAAGTAGGCACATGTGTTTCACCCCAAAACAGTTTGAAAATGGTAAAAGAGGGGTCTATGTACTCACTTGAGATTGCTTAGTAATCCTTTAGTAACAACCAAACAATGCTAGAGATCACGGATATCAAACGGCACCTAATATAGGTAACTATGTTAATATACCGGACCTAAATCGGAGGATTGGATAGAATGAGGGTTCGTAAACCAAACGAGTATGGAGACTCGTGTAATATGGTTTAACAAAGTCCACATACTAAAATGAAACCTAACCTAAGTGCTTACGACCCGTTTAGGTAGCATATGCTACTTTAACGCGTTGTTCGCGTAAAACGCGTTCGGAACGCCTAACTAGTCCTATGACAAGTAAAATATGCCTTAACTTGTCTAATATTGTTACTAAATCAGTTTAGATACCAAAAGTTATGTTACATATGCTTAAAATAAATTTTGGCGTTAAAAGGGCATTTTGGTAATTTACCTAAGGCATATATACTACCTATCATACAACTACTCAAACGATGTGACCATAAGGTATAACCTCGGAAGGTTATACCCTATATACTATGGTCACCTAATGTGTTTGGTCGGATCCTAATGATCGACCAAACGGGTCAGGTTCGAAAGTATAAACGATTGTTTAGATCGCCTACCTTACGTCCCTATATAAGCACTAAACTAAAAGTGACGAGCTAAGCATGTTAATACATGCTTAACTAAGTTTAGAAAACAGGTTTGGTATCAAAACAAACGGTTTTGATACCTAAGAGTAGTTTGGTTACAAAATACACAATAACACGCATTTTGGCCGAAACTACGACTCGTTACTGAGCCAAGATAACGTGGTAATCAGTAGGTATAGTCACTAGGGACTATAACCATCGTGATCACGCTCACGTTATGAAGTTCAAACGAACATCGCATCGACCACAAACTGGTCAATGCAGAAAGTCAACATAGTTCGACTTTCGGACTAGAAAAGCGATAAAAGAACGAAGGAACACTTACAAAGGGTCCCCGCTAGTAAATCTTGATCGAGTAGCTCAGGTATGAAGTGATTTGCTTCAACTTAGAGCACTTTTGATCAGATTTGTGAGGAATGAGTGAAGTTGAGGTGGGTATTTATAGTAAATGGACAACCATTAGGATGGTTTTTCGAATAACGTGCCTTGATCTCACCCGTACACTTGTCGGAATGTTATGGTAGCTCATTTTGCCCCCACCACCAGTTATTGACAAGTGGCATTGGCCTTTGGAGGGTTTAAAGGCTGGAAACAGGCTGTTAAAAACAAGTTTCTACATCTGACCCCTCCTTGCGCACCGTAACACTCAGAGTGTTGAGGTGCGCAAGGACCTGCATACCAGAAAGTTTGAAAAATGGCAGAACAGGCCCCTGAAGCTCCAAACTTGCTATTTGATGCACTTTTGACACGTTTAAGCCCCGTTAACCCCATTTCAAAGCTCTAAAATGAAGTTAAAGTATAGGGAACTTAAAATGTGCTCAAAAATATCTCGGATGTCAGTTCGTTTGGCCGTACGATTGCGTTGTTCGGTTAATTACGACGGAATGCGCATAAGCGCGAAAAACGATCCAAATGGCGTGACGAATGGATTTTTCTTATGCCAAACACTAAAATAAAATATTTTAGTGCTTACATAAATTTTTGGATGTCCGGATGTATTCAGAACGTAAGTTATGCGCGAAAATGCAAACTCATGCACTTTTTGACGCTTTTAGTCCCTGAATGACCCAAAAGTTTATTTTAGCACACCGAACCCTTCAAAGCCTATTTCTAAGCTATGTAAAGGATATTTAGGGTGTGTTTAACTTATGGTCATGTTTCGGAATGTTCGTTATAGTTCAAATTGGCATACTTTCGCAGTTTGTCAAGTTTAGTCTCGGTAAGCGATCAAATCTTGATTTTGCCATACCAAAGCCTTCAAAACTTATTTCTAAGTTATGTAAAGGTTATTTAAGGTATGTTAAGCCTATTTCACTATTCCGGAGTGTTCGTTGCATTAAACTAGTTATATTTACGCATCAGTGCGCGTATAACCTTCCAGAAAGCGATTTAGAGCTTGAAATCGAACAAGAATTGATATGTGCAAAAGATACACATATTTATACAGATCCCAAGTATGAAATACAATATTTCATTGGCTTGGCATTTTTTTGATGGTCGCAGTGACCCAGGTGTCACACGCCTTCTTGTTAGAAGGATACTCATCCCATCGACGGCCCAATAAGTGTATAGCATCAATCACTTTCCTCCACAAAGCCTCTTATTCGGTTCGGTACCTCCACAACCACTTCAAAATTAATGCATTGTTACTAACTTCTAACTTGTTTAAACCCAATCTGCCATCATCTTTCGCCTTTGTAACCTTTTCCCAAGAGACCCAATGAACTTTATGAACTTCATCATTGCCACCCCATAGAAAACGTTTAATGATAGACTCCAACTTATTCACCACTGCCACTAGGGCTTTATACAAGGAGAAGTAATATGAAGGTAGGCTTTTTAACACGAACTTAATGAGGACCACCCTTCCGCCTATGGATAAAACAGTCGACTTCCATTTCGACAAGCGATTAGTAAAAACCTTAACAACCAGATCCCAATTGTTAATTTAATTCATGTTTGCACCCACTTGTAATCCCAAATACTTAAAAGGATTAACCCCTGGCTTACACCCCAAGGCATCCGCCTCTATACTAACCTCATCGTAGCTTTTCCCAACCCCATAGATGGTCGACTTCTAAATATTAATTCTAAGGCCAGAGCAAATATGAAAAATCTGCAACATCCTTCTTAACGCCTGAAAATTAAACTCATACCATTTCCCCATTACCATGGCATCATCAGCGTATAATAAATGAGAAATTAGCGGCCCCCCTTCCTTAATCTTCACTCCATCGAAAGCGCCAATAGAACACGCCTTCCGAATAATACTCGAGAATGCTTCCAACACAATAATAAATAAAAAAAGGGATATCGGGTCTCCTTGCCTAAGCCCTTTACCACATCCGAACTCAAAAGTAGGCGACCCGTTCACAAGTACTGAAGATTGAGCCGACAACAATATAGCACGAATCCATTTGCACCATAAATCCGGGAAATTCATTTGACGCATGACCGATAACAAGAATTCCCAATGAACATTATCGTAGGCTTTTTCAAAGTCAATTTTAAACATAAATAATTCCCTCCCTTTACTCTTTGCCGAAGATAAAATCTCACTTATGATCAAAGGCCTGTCTAGAATAAATCTTCCCAAAAGAAAAGCCGATTGCGTCTCGTACATAATGGAACCCATAACCTTCTTCAATCTATTCGCAAGGACTTTAGAAATAACCTTGCTCACCACCCTGATAAGATTAATAGGCCTATATTCCCCAAGTCTGATCGGATCGCTCACTTTAGGAATCAAAGTAATGAACGAAGACCCAACCCCCCGATTGATGGACCCTGATTCAAAGAACTCATGCATAATTGCTAGAGAAAATCCGACGAAAGGGAAGACCAAAACTTCTTTATAAACCGGAAATTAAACCCGTCTGGTCCCGGAGCCTTATCACTTCCACAATCAAACACGGCCTCTTTAACTTCTTGTTCCGAAAAATGTCTAATAATATCCGTCGCCCTATACTCCGATAACTACTTCAAATCATTACACAACAAACAAGGACGATTTGGCATGTCCTCTACGAACTTATTCTTAAAAAAACGGTGCACCTCCTTTTTAACCAATGATGGTTTAATAACCCATTCGCCACTAATATTCAAACCCGGCAAGGAATTCGCCACTCTTCTTTTATTAACCACCCCATGAAAAAATCTAGAATTTTCATCACCTTCCTTAACCCACCTCACTCTAGATTTTTGTCTTAAGTCTTTATCTTTAAACGCATGCAATTCATTGATCCTCATCTTAGCTTCTTCGTAAACCCACTGTTCCGCCTCTGATAAATATCTATCTTCAATAGTTGCATCCAAAACACCAACCTCCTAAAGTAAGTTCTCCTCCTCACATTCATTTGCTTTAGTTCTTTCAACCCACCTGGAAATAAATTTCCTAACAAACTTGAACTTATTCATGAGATTAACATCAGCTAGCCCACCACCTTTAAAATCCGAAAATGCCTTCTTCACAACATCCTCGAACCCTTCCCGAAACAACGAAGAATTATAAAAACGAAACGGTTTAACCCCATAATTTTGATACTCTACCTTTAGTATAAGAGGGCTATGATCCGAGCATTCCCTAGCGAGCGCTCTATACTCAGCATTCGGCCAAGCTTTTCAGAAATTCCACGAAACAAGCAATCTATCTATACGACTACACTTGTTCCCGGAGATGAAAGTAAACTTCCGACCCCTCAAAAGAAACTCGTGAAGACCCACCGATTCTGTAAAATCATTGAACTCAGAAGATTCTACCACACTAAACTTTGAGTTCCTTCGATCACTTCTTTCTCGTACACAATTGAAATCGCCCCAGACAATCCAATAATTATCATCATTCGATATAACCCGCCCCAACTCGGCCCACAACTCCCTTTTGTCAACTAACTTCTGAGGCAAATACACGTTAATAATAGACATACCCACACCGAGATCTTTGACAGTCCCATGCACTAAAAGAAAATAATGATGCTTAACCACGGAGTTCATGACAAACCTTTTAGGATCCCATAACGATAACAGACCACCTGAGCGACCTACTGCATCAACATGATCATACACGAACTCCCCTTGTCCCCAAAATTTCCTCAAGTCCATACCCTCGAACGATTCAAACTGAGTTTCTTGCAACATCATGAACGAAATATCATTGAGTCTTCCAATCTTCCACGTCAAGTCACTTTTGCTATTGTTACCCAACCCTCTTATGTTCACGGACATTAAATTCATAGTCCAACCGATTGAAAACCTTCATCGATTACCGACTTAACAACCGCCTGCTTAAAAATTTCCATATTTTCAGCTCCTAACACCTTAGCCAAGGCTATTGTTCCGTTACCTTCCTCTACATTCTCTTGAAACAAAACATTATCCGAATTCACATTACCAACCTCCTCGGCCCTAGTCCCATTCTCATCCTCCTCAATATGACTCGATTCCTTATTAAGATCTGGAGTTAAAAACTCCATTGGGCTCCATTCGGTGTTACCATTCTCGTTGGCTTCGATTGGGCTTTCATTATTAATGAAAATGAATCGGTCCACATTGAACGGGTCATCACCATCTCTTTGTCTTTTTTTTGGCCTCTCCTAATCCATCGACGAAGGCAAATTGCTGATCTTTTTCCTCCGAACATTCTTCCTCCTTTTAATTTTTTAATCTTTACCTTTGTTTCCTTCATTTAGATGGATATTGAAACCTCATTAATATGAGAAGTGTTACCAAGATTGTTGTCACAATTCCCGGAATGCTGACTCACGCCATTAATTTCCAAGCCTTCCAAAATCACATCGTCCCTTCCCTCATTCCAATCACCGGAGTCAGCCGATTTCGTCCCATCCTCAACATCCATAGCATCCTCTTCAACGTCCTCAAACTCCACCAAACAATCGGGAATCCACTCCCCAACCTCCTCCACCACCAAGACAACGAACTCTTATTCTTCCACATCAACTTGCACCGTTGATTAACTCGAACAAACAATTTAGATAAAATCCCAACACATGCATACGATAGATCACCATCTTGGTCATCCATATGAGCCAATTGAATGACCTTACCGAACTGAGAAGCAATCATATCAAACACTTCTTTGCATGACGAACTCAAAGGCGCCTCATGCAACTTTATCCATGCAATCCTCTCCATCTCCATCACTTGACCATTCCAAAACACAACATGAGAAAACATCGGAGCCCACATCTCTTTGTTATCAAATAACCTACCTTTATCATCTTGATTCTGAATTACCAAGAGAACGTACAGACCACCCACATACTTGATGTTAACCTTTATATTAGTCTCCTCTTTGATCCGTTTCCTCAACAACGTAAGCATTCCGAAATCCACAGCCCTAACGATCAATCCAAAACCAAACCAACCGCTAAACGCTTGGACTTTCGAATCTACTACTATCTCCTGTAACCCATTATCATCTTCCTTGTTTAACAATGTATCCCGAAACGATCTCGAACTAGACCCATTAACAATCGGCTAATCAATGACCGTCTCCTTCTCTTTGACGTCTAACGACTCCTTCTTATTCCTCTCCATCTCCTGAACTGGTTTCCAAACATTCTCCTCATTCCTTGTAACCTTCTGCCCATCCACGAACCTTGCTAATACGATAAACAATTTATAGCTCCCAATCCACACGTCTTGTAGAGATCTCTCCATCTCCAATGGGTCTCTAACATTCTTAAAAGAAGCAAACCCAAACCTTTTACCTAATCGATCATATTTCCTGGCTATATACGTACCTTGAATCTCCCCGTACCTCTTCAAGACTTCAATCAAATCAGCCGATGAACAACACTCTGGAAGGTTTGAAACAAAAAACTCCGTCCCTGATTAAGGAATAGTAGATCTGTGGTTGTTGTTGTAGCCCTTGCCCTTCTTCGCCGGAACTACGTACCATGTACCAACCCTATATTTTTGCCCGCCCGCCATTGATTTCTGGAAAAACCCTATTCGCCGTTTTTACTCATCGAAATCTATAATATAATACACGATCTCGATAATCTCTTAACCACCATATTTGATGCAGGTCATATCTTATATTTATTTAAAATTTGAATTTCCTATTTTATCTTATTCATGGTGATAAATTAGGGCTAGGTTTATTGTTTACTCAGTTTTTGGTTTATTATTGAAAAGAAAGAACTATGTTCTTGAACCTTTTCGTTCTTTTATCTCCTTTGATTAACTAATGCATCAGTTGGTATCAGAGCTTTGGTTTTCAAATGGCTCGACGTGGAGGAAGATGCTTCCTCGATCGTAGTTACGCCGCCAGAGGCAACGACAGAAGTATGTTCGTTTCATGTTCTTATGGAGAAGATCGACACCTTACTCGCAGAGTCGCCGACAGAGGCAGCGATGGAATTTATCTAGACCCACGAGATCTTATGATCGAACGGCTTGGCCAACGATTCCGAGATCTTAAAGAGATCAAACGACTTCAAAAATGAGTCTGGGATCTTGAAGAGATCAGACGACTCCGTCAACGAGTCCGAGATCTTGAATTACAATGGGAGATGCACGTAAAGGAAACTGAATCACAAAGCATCGTCTGGGACGATGTTAACGAGGAAGAGGAGCATCCTTTCGACTATCCCCATCCCCTGTTCTATGAGCAGACTTATCCTAAGGTCGATTCGCAAGATGAGTCAAAGTTTGATGATGGACTGAAGTTTAATGAAAGTTGAAGTAATTTAGATGAAGATGAATGTTTATTTGTGAAACACGTTATTAACAATTTACCCACTCAAAAAGAGGTCGACAACGTCCGTGACAATGATTTGATTTCTTAGGGTATTTTTGTTGAAGATGTTAAGAAGGCTGCAAATGGTGGTGCTACAGTTCCTACGGTGACTAATGTTGGTTATGAGATTTCCTTGGTTGACCCACATATAACGCAGGTTAGTATGGTGACTTTGAATATTACCAATTTCATAAAGTTTTTACAAGGGTTGCTTAAGTTTTTTCAACTCAAGTGGGTTTTCATTTTATTCTTCCCATCTATCCTATCTTATAAATAAAGAACTTGGGTCACCTTGTGGCACCCTTGACAATCCAAAGTTTTGGATGGAAAGTTTTCTACAATTTAGGATATTTTAATAAAAATTATTATAACTAACTAATTATATAAGTAACTAACAAAAATGGTTGTTTCGAAATATATGTTGCATATGACATCTTATCTTATATTGATTTTATATCAAAAAATAAATATAACTAACTAATTATCTATCCTATCTAATGAATAAATAACTTGGGTTGCCATGTGGCACCCTTGACAATCCAAAGTTTTAGATGGAAAGTTTTCTACAATTTAGGATTTTATAATAAAACTTAATATAACTAACTAGTTATATAAGTAACTAACAAAAATGGTTGTTCCGAAATATATGTTGTATATGATATCTTATCTTATATTGATTTTATATCAAAAAAACAAATATAACTAACTAATTATATAACAAAACTAACTATTATGGTTGTTCTGCAATATATGATGCACTATATTAGATATTTTATATTGATTTATGTTTAAGACGTTAATTTTGAAGAAAACGGGTGTTCGATGATCAGTTATTTTTGTGGTAAGAAAAATGACTAAATCAAAAAACGTTAATTACAAATTTTGTAGCTGCATTATTATGAGTTAAGTTCACGTACAAACAGCCTTGTGGTACAAAACGTACGTACGAAAGGCATGAAAAAGCAAAAAAAAAAAAAAAAAAACGCGATTGCATTTTTGTAATTATTTGCTCGTAGGATAATTACCAAAATTACTATACAAATGATCTTGTAGGGAAATTTTGATCTTGTAGGGTAATTATGATCTTGTAGGGTAATTTTGTAAAATGTCCTTGTAGGGTAATTTTGAAACCTGCAGAGTAATTTTGATACACTTGTAGAGTAATTATGATACTCTACAAAATTACCCTACAAGATCAAAATTATCTTACAAGATCAAAATTAGCATACAAGATCATTTGTAGAATAATTATGATACTCTACATGGTCAAAATTACCCTACAAGAATATTTTACAAAATTATCCTACAAGATCAAAATTACCCTATAAGAACATTTTATAAAAGTACCCTACAAGATCGTAGTTACCCTAAAATATCATTTGTAGGGTAATTTTGATAATTACTCTACTAGTAAATAATTACGAAAATGTCACCGCATTTTTTACCTTTTCACTATTCGTACGTTTTATACAATATGGGACTTTGTATTTGATCTTTTGTCGCATTATTATAATACAAACACTTGTAGAATAATATAAAAACAATATCATATAAATATAGTTATTTATAACTAACTTTCAATTGTTGTTTTTTTAATATACAACACATTATAAAGTGGTAATCGCAATCATTTTATAAACATAAAATATCTTTCAAATTTTTATGCTATAACTTACATACCTAATCGGAAACCTAAGTATCAAAAAGAATCCCGCATATAGCTCGTATAGTCGTATTCTCTTCCTAATATGGCATTCGTTTCCGTTCTTTTTTCTCAATTGCATATCAAATCCCATTCGCAAAACAACTCATTCATCCCGATTAGGAAGCGTTTTTGGTTAGTAATATAGTTCAGATTTCAAATTCAAATTTAATCTATCTCTTATTTTAATCTCGCCTAATGGAGTTATATAATTGACGGTACTTTTAAGTTAAACTAAATCGCTTATGGTTATCTGCTTATTGTTCTTGACTATGAAGTTTTAGCATAAGCATAAAATGAAGCAATTCAATTGATTGAATGACATTACAAATTCTAATGATACCTATTAACAGTTTTGTGATAGTTTTTGTTCATATCGTGTAGATTTTGTATGTGATTTTTTAGCATGTGGTGTGTAAACGATTGATGTGTTACTTTGACTACAAATATGTTATAATTTCAATTCTGACTCAGCCTGATTTTGAGAGAAATTCGAGTTGGTGCCAAAGATGTAGAATATAAGAAAACGCGTAATTTAATCACTGGTTTGTTAAAACTTGATCTTGCTCATGGAACTGGACGATTACCAAAGGTGACATGAATTCGTCAGTTTGTAATTCAAGTTTATGTTGCATACCCGTATATTATTTAATATGTTTGTATTATAAGTTATAATCAAAGTCATGTTAGTGACTTGTACTATATATTACATGTGACACCTGTGTCACTTCAACCATCAAACAAATGCCAAACCAATGAAATATTGTATTTCATACTTGGGATTTGTAAAAATATGTGTATCGTTTGCACATATCAACTCATGTTCAATTTTAAGCTTTAAATCGCTTTCTGGAGGGTTATACGCGCTCTGATGCGTAAATATAACCAGTTTAATCCAACGAAAACTCCGGAATAGTGAAATAGGCTTAACATACCTTAAATAACCTTTACATAACTTAGAAATAAGTTTTAAAGGCTTTGGTATGGCAAAAACAAGTTAATTCGCTTACAGGGACTAAACTTGACAAACTGCGAAAGTATGCCAATTTAAACTGTAACGGACATTTTGGAACATGACCATAAGTTAAACACACCTTAAATATCCTTTATATAGCTTAGAAATAGGCTTTGAGGGGTTCGGTGTGCTAAAATAAACTTTTGGGTCATTCAGGGACTAAAAGTGTCAAAAAGTGCACAAGTTTGCATTTTCGCGCATAACTCACGTTCTGAATACATCTGGACATCCAAAAATTTATGTAAGCACTAAAATATTTTATTTTAGTGTTTGGAATAGGAGAAATTCATTCGTCACGCCATTTGGATCGTTTTTCGCGCTTATGCGCATTCCGTCGTAATTAACCGAACATCGCAACCGTACGGCTAAACGAACCGACATCCGAGATATTTTTGAGCACATTTTAAGTTCCCTATACTTTAACTTCATTTTAGAGCTTTGAAATGGGGTTAACGGGGCTTAAACGTGTCAAAAATGCATCAAATAGCAAGTTTGGAACTTCAGGGGCCTGTTCTACCATTTTTTAAAGTGTATGGTCTGCAAGGTGCTTGCGCACCTCAACACAAAAACCCTTACACTGCGCAAGCAGGGGTCAGATATGCAGAAAATCATTTTCTCAGTTGTTAACAGCCTTTAACCCCTCCAAAAGGCCCAGGCCAAGTGTCAAACTCTTGTGGTGAAGCAATATCAGCTACCACAACATTCCGACAAGTGTACGGGCGAGATCATTCCCTCTTTTCCAAGAAACGATCCTAACGGTGAACCGAAAACTATAAATACCCATCACATTTTCATTCATTTCTCACAAGAATCTGATCTAATGTGCTCTAAGTTGAAACCTTTGTTTCATACCTGAGCTATTTTGATCTAGATTAGCATTCGGGGACCCTTTGTAAGTGTTCCTTCGTTCTTTTATTGCTTTTCGAGTCCGAAAGTCAAACATTGTTTGACTTTCTGCATTGACCAGTTTATGGTCAATGCGAAGTTCGCTTGAACTTCGCAACGTGATTGTAATCACGATGGTTATAGTCCCTTGTGACTATGCCTACTGATTACCACGTTGTCTAGGGTCGTAAGGGTAAGCGATCTAATAAATCGCTTATACCTTCGAACCCGACCCATTTGGTCGATCATTAGGATCCGACCAAACACATTAGGTGACCATAGCATATAGGGAATAACCTTCCGAGGTTATACCTTATGGTCGCTTCGTTTAAGTAGTTGTATGATAGGTAGTTTATATGCCTTAGGTAAATTACCAAAATACCCCTTTGATGCCAAAATTCATTTTAAACATATGTAACATAACTATTGACATCTAAACTGATTTGACAACAATATTAGACATGTTAAGGCATATGTTACTTGTCATAGGACTACTTAGGCGGTCCAAACGCGTTTTACGCGAACGACACGTTAAAGTAGCATAAGCTTCCTAAACAGGTCGTAATGGGTCGAAAGCACTTAGGTTAGGTTTCATTTAGTATGTAGGCTTTGTTAAACCATATGACACGAGTCTCCATACTCGTTTGGTTTACGAACCCTCATTCTATCTAAATCCTCCGACTTAGGTCCGGTTTATAGTTACCTATATTAGGTGCCGTTTGATTCCAAGATCTCTAGCATTGCTTGGTGGTTATCTTAGGACTTCTGAGCAATCTCAAGTGAGTACATAGTTCCCCTATTTTACTGTTTTCCAAACTGTTTTGGGGTGAAGCATGTGTACCTATGTGTTATTTTCATGATTTCAAAGTATAATTGATTATACATGTTATTACTTATCATTTGACAAACTAAATGACTATCTATGGTTTAAACACTGATTTCTCAAAGAACATAAAATAAAATGTTGAATTGTACTTATTTTATGTTCACCAGACCGATTGGTAGTATGATATAGCGCTATAGGATTAGATACCCCATTCCTGTTGTCATGGAATGTCTGAAGCCAATTTGTTTCTCTATCCAAATAGGGATTGCCTTTGTGGTATCCTTATAGTCTCAAAGGTGTAGTTTGATGCACTAGGTCTGAATGAATTCTTAAATCACACATTTAAAGTATATTTTGATATACTCCCAAAAGTATAGTTTGATATACTCTCATGTGTGGTATTGTACAAAACCAACATATATTTTGTTAATCATCCAAAGCATATTTTGATATGTTATTTACAAAACCAAAACATAGTTTAATATGTTATTTATCACATCCAAGGCATATTTTGATATGTTATTTATAAAACCCAAAGCATATTTCGATATGTTATATATGAAACCAAAACATAGTTTAACATGTTATTTACAAATCCAAAGTATACTTTTAATATGCTACTATAAGGTTATTCGTTTAACCTTACATTATTTTTACAAAGCATAACTTTTGATTATCCAAACACTTTGTTTTGTACATTTTTACTTGTGGTTTAAGAAATCTCATTTTACTTACCATACATAACTTTTGTTTACACATTACATGGTTTACATTTAACTTGAGTTATACAATAACATTGGACTATTGGTTTAAACATGAACATTCTATATTGGTGGTTTGGTTTGAGTAAGTGACTTAAGTAACGAGGCGTGTGTAATATGATACAAGCATGGTGGATACGCCTGGTACTTCCTATATATAAGTGTTTGTATGGTATTACATATCGTAGCATTATTTGAATCATTTCAATTTAAGTCATATAACATTTTATACAAATAACATACTTTTCATAAGACATTGTTTTACAACAACTTATCTTATACAAACTCATTTTACATGGTTATTCATTTAACCTTACATTTATTTATACATATCATCTGATCATATTGTTTTTCAAACGATTTATAAAACAAATCAATTTACGAGGTTCATGACTGTTATTAAACAATTTTTCTTAAACTTACAAGTCATGAATCCTATTTTCACAAAACCTATGTATCTCACATGCATTTTTATGCTGACGTACCTATTTTTACACATGTTTCAGGTACTGCTTTGCAATGATTTGTTGATACATGCTACATTTAGGATGGACTCGTGCCTTAGCAACTTTAAAACTTGGAAGATCATAGTTGTAATTGTTTGATTGTATTAAAACAATGAGTTCATTTATTCAATAAAACATAATTTATTTATTCCATGGTTATGAAACAATGATTCTGTTACAACACTCCCCCGACGTTTCCGCCACGTCAGGTTGTTCTACGTGGTCGGGGTGTGACATTACAGGGAACAATTGTTAAAATTTATAGGTATGGTGGTGATTACCTATCTCGTAGTGATTTGTATACCAATGTCCATTCATTACAAGTGAAGTAAGACTTGCATTAGGTGCAAGTCTTCTTGTGACAATCCAAAATTGGTGCCATGCTACTGGCATGATATCATGAATATAAGAAACAAGATGAACTTTAACTTAAGGTTAATTTGCAAATGGATGGTGCTTCATTTCCTTGATCAGTTTTAGTTTTCTAATTTGCAACTCAATTTGTGTTTGTTATTGGTTATTGGTATAACTTTTTGTAATTATGAATTTGTATTTGTTATTGATACGAATGGTTTTGAATTGTATTAGTTATTGGTATGATCATTATGTTTTATTATATGTTTCCAAACTTGTAACCCACTCTTCTATTCCTACTACATTTTTATTTTATGATCTTTGCCACATATTATTTAACAAAAAAAAATACCGAGTATTAAACATTTAAGTTACAATTTTATGAATTTTATCATTTTTATAGATCAACCCTTGTAATACACGGGTTACTAACTAGTAAACTAATATATATGCATGCAACAGTGACAACAAATTGGCATGCACGTACATCCATGCAGGGAAAACTTTTGAAATTTGTTTTTTTCTTTAAACAATAATGAAACAAAATGAGTTAAATACAATCCTGATATTCCAAATTATACTATTGTATATATGATGTAGTGCCTGAGTTTAAAGTTATGAAAAAAGGAATATTTTATAGTGTAATCGTCAAAAGATTACACTATAAAATAAAATATCCTCATTAATAATTCTTGCTGATCAGTGGCGAAGCTTGAGATTTCCGACCGGTGGGTTGTAAGTCATCAGACCTAAAATTATACAAAAAAAAATCATAAACCGGGGGGTCGAAAACGTATATACCTAAAAAAATTTATACGAAACGTGCATACATAACACTCCGGAGTGAAACGTTCGGAGGTTCGGGCGCCCCCTGGCCCCTTGAAAGTTGCGCCCCTTTTGGTGACAATGACGAAGCTAACCTATTAATTTAGGGGTTTACTGAATTTGTTATACTGTGCAATCACACAATAATAAAAAACGAAAATAAATAAAGTAAAACAAATTCCTAATAGATTTGTCATCTTCTTTTTTTCATAGCTTGAAATCGTTCCATTTTCAGCTGCACAAACCATAACATTGTTCAAATATTTTGGGCCCATTGGATTGCGTAAATCCTTCTTAACAAGCTTCAATTTAGAAAAAAACATCTTTTAACAGTTGCGGGTGCAACAGGTAAAACCAAAGCTAGCTTCACTACCCGATAAATCAAAGGACAAGAACTATGTGTTCTGGTTTCCACTATAAACGAGCAAGATCACTTATTCATTTATAATAAAGACTACACCGACGGATTAACGAGCAACCACCGACACTAGTAAGTGTTTGCTTACTGTCTGTGGATACCTTTTGTTGACTATCCCTCGTAATCAAGTGATAATAATAATAATGATAATAATAATAATAATAATAATTTGGATAAAGTTATCGCTCATATTTTTAGTGGTTTGTATGTGAGAATAGTCTCCAGACAAATTGTCCGTCGGTAATCATTTATATTACTATATATAATGTTTAAGGTAAGGATATTTTAAGATAATAAAAAGTTAAGAACTTTTTTATTGAATGCATAAGCTACAACTTCAAATAAGGGATAAATTGGTATTTAAACACTAATTACACTTGAACCCATTGTCTTAATTACACTTAAATCCCCCACATTTTTTTTACAAAATAATAAATAATTAGTTATTAATTACACTTTGTCCCTTAAAAAACTAACTATACTCTTGATTTTCAAATGGTCATAACTATTTCGTACGTTAATAATTTTGAAAAAAATTACACCATAATCGAGCCATTTACATTTTCGTATGTTTCAAAAACTTTTATACCTCCAATTCATTTACTTAATATGTTATACATCCATTTCATGTATTTATATTCCCGTTTTTTGTATTTATATATTCATTTCATGTATTTATAAATCAATTTTCTAAGCAAAGGTTATAGCCCTAGTTTGGTTTTGACTATTAACTGAAATAAAACGAACTAAACCAAAAACTGTAAGTTAAACCGAATAAACCGAACTGATTGGATAATAAATAAACTAACCAATGACTTGGGTTGAGGATCATAACTGAACCGAGTGAGCCATGCACTGACAGTGTTTGTATTTCCCGCCGCATTGCGCGAGCACCCTGCTAGTGTGTGTGTGTGTGTGTATAAGGTAGGGTTCATTTGAGAACCACTCTTATTGCGAGAATCATAAGAACCAATGTGAACACAAAAAAATATCTAAAAAACACACAATTTTTTTAAACATTTAAAAAAATCGTTATATTTCGTCCCTAAAAAAATTCGAGTAACAATTATCGATTCACATGTGCATATGTATCATTTCTATGAAAAATTCCGTAATACATTACCAGTATTATACAATTGCACTTTCATTTACATTACCATCAGTAATACAATACTTTTTACATTAGCAATATTAAAAATGCACATGTGCATCTATATGTTTTACATGATATAAGTTTGAGACCGTTTGAAGGTTTCTCACTATAGACTTGTAACGAGTCACCAGAAGGAAAAGGAAGACGAATATACTTTTCGGAACAAAAAACTTCAGCACGGACTTGCCTAAGTCAATCAATGCCTACTATGATATCGAAACTACCCAATTGCATGGGTATGAGGTCAATCGAAAACTTGTGATTGTTGAGATTGAGAGAATAACTAAGGAGAACAGAATCGACAGTTACCGATTTACTGTTAGCGACTTCGACAACGAAAGATTTTGGCAACTTAGAGGATCTACACTTAAGCAATTGTTCAAATTCAACGGATACAAAACTTTTATCCGCGCCACTATTAAAAAGATAAGAAGCATAAACATCGTTACAAGAAACGTCTCGTTGATGACGTCGTTGTTGTTGATTGTTGCGTTGCGGACACACGTTGCTGAGATGGTTCAGGTCGCCACACTTGAAGTGGGTGCGACCATTGTTTGCTTATGGGCTGGTGGAGGTTTTGGGCAAGGGTTTGGTTACCTTGTGGCTTTTGGCCACTTCGGCGTTGGGTGCTAAAATGCCAGAACCTATTGCACGTGGTGCAAAGGTGGCATGATTTGTGGGTTGGGGGATGGTAAGAGCAAGTGTTACACGTGGGATGAGTCCCAGTGTATGCCCGTTTCACCGGTTCAGGGTTTTAGGTGAGGGCCAGTTGTTATTGTTGGGGTTGAGGGTTTTGCAAAGTAACAACCGCAAAATTTCGGTTTGAAGCCTTCCGCTTCTTACCGTTGGTGTTGTTTTGGGTGGGTGGTTTTGATGGTGTGGGTTCAACGGTTGGTTCGGTGGTGGATTGGTGAATGGTCTTGGTAGAACCCTTTGTGTCGAAGGTTCCATCCAAGATTTGGTTATGGTTGAACTTGGCGGCTAGTCAGAAGGTATCTTCCAGAGTCTTAGGTTGAGCTGAGTGGACGAAGTTTGAAACGGAGGGAGGGAGGGCTCGAATGTACTTGGCAATGGCCTTGTCGGTAGAATCGACTTTCCCAGGGCAAAGAGCAATAAGCTGCTTAAACCTGGCAGTGAGACAGATGTTGTTACTCCCCTCTTGCTTAAGATTCCAAAACTCATTTTCGAGTTGTTGGAGCTCGTGAGGAGGAAAAAACTCGTCCTTCATAAGCTTCTTCAGCTCGGTCCAGGTTAGCGCGTAAGAAATATCGTCGCCTCGCGCGTTGCATTTGGCGGTCCACCTATCGAGTGCCCTCGATCGGAATACGCCGGTGGCGTTGGTGGTGCGTAGGTGTTCGAGACACCCACTTTGGTAGAAAGTGATGTAGCTGACGTGGGCTAATCAAAAGTATTTATTTTATGACTTAAATACCTATACTAGTACGGGTAAGTAAGGTCGTCTCCACAGGGAATATGTGGTTAGTGTTTAGCTAGATTATCTAATTAATTAACTAAGAAAAAAAATTATTAGATTAAGAAGAAGTAACCCCACCCAAAATATCGATTGCTCGTTTTAACATAAAAACCAGTTTACAGATTCATAACACCATATAGACATGACTTTAGAATTATTGATTTTGATTAATTATTATGGATAGTTTTTAAGACTCACCATACAACCTAATAATCCATTTAATTATACCAATTACCCACAATCTGTGATAAAAATCGTACCAAAATTGAACTTCAAGCCCTAGATTCAACTTCTTACATTCAAGTGATAAAATATGAAAGAAAACCACAATCTATTACAAATCATATCAAGATTTAAAGTTCACGAGCATTATATCAAAATATAGACGTACAACCACATTTTTATTAGTATGTACGTGAACACAAATGATAGGTATACACATGTGTACATACTTATACTTTCACCACAATCATTGGAATACACATGTGTACACCCACCTCAAAAAAGAAACTAAACCCTGACATGACTGTGTCGTCCCGATCAGTCAAAAACCCAATTAGCATAGTTAGCTAGGGTAAGTTGGGTATCGTATCCACGAAGAGCATGTGGTCAGTATCGCACGACCTATTCGATTAGTTAGACTATTTACAAAAATGTACAAAGTGATTATGAAGCTTGTTAATTTTAATTGTTTGTTTGGTTTGAAAAGAAATCAGAGTGCACCGACAATTTGCTATTATCTAAGACAGTGATTTATTAACTAAGATTGCAAAACTAACTACTTAATTGAAAATAAGAATTGGGAATACAGATCACACCCGGTTTGATAATTGTAAGACCTAAGGTTCCTACATGTTTTGACTTGATTCAATTGCATATAGTGATTAACGGATTTCTATCACCAAGCTTAGGTGCCAATTGCTATCAACGTCATAGAAAACGGACCGTAATGCACTTTGTTACCTCGGACATGTAAATCCTAACCTAAGATAAGGCATGATTGCACATAACCATTTCGCAAAGTCAAATTTTATCATCACTCGACAATTTAAGAATTCGAAACAAATGCAAGACAATTATCAAAGGTTTCAAATACTAAACAACTTATCACAAAATCAAATTAAAACAAATGTACAAAACCTAGAAATCTTACAACAATATACACCGGGGTGAAACCGAGGAGACTAGCTGCTTATGGTTGAATGGACGCGATCACCGGGCGACAAGCACGAACACCGAGCCATGACCTTTGATTCTTGGAAACAAAACTAAAAATCATGTAAATACATCAATTTAAACAATTACAAACACCAGTTTTCAACAACGTATCACATCCCCACACTTGTCTTTTGCTTGCCCTCAAGCAAATCTGTTTTTCACTTCCACGTGGGTCGAACGAGAAACACACATCCGATTCCTAAGACTAAGGTTAAGGTCTAAAGTCATACCCGGTTCAAACACTTTACAATTTACGAAATATTTAACGGTAAAGTGAATAATCTCATATAAAATGGTTACCTAAGATTAACCCGCCCTTGAAACTAATAAACCATGCACATCCCTCACAATTTTCTCTCCACTCGGTTTAAAATTTGGTTAATTAGATAATGAATTAGAACTTTTTAGGTGATCACTCAAAACCGATTAGAACACGTACCCGCATGTGCTTGCAACTCAAACATTCTTCACCACTAAACGCGAATACATAGCACAAGTCAAAAGGGCTTTGAAGGGTTGTAATGGGGCTAGGCTAAGAGTATGGAATAGGATATTTTAAAGTGGCTAAGGTGATGAAAACTCGATTTTTGTTACAAAATCAGTATGCTAAACACAACTATCTACAAACATCGAGCTAGAAGACAACACTTTTCGCCTTTTATTCAACAAACTAAAAAACATATTTTTGTATTTTTCTCAATGATTTTCTTGTTCTTTTTCACAATATTTTTTTTATAAATCCCAACTATACAAACACATAATCCTACAATCGAATTTTCATCACACGAGTTTAAAAAGAAAAGGTTTAATGGTTGTGGACTAAACGGATTAGTCAAACGAAAGGTTTAGGCTCAAAGTTGGCGACTAAGGGATTTGTTTGGGTAAGGATAGATATATGGTGTAAAGAAAAAAAATGTTTACCTAATGCCTTAATCATTCTTGTGCTTGTATTATGTCTATGGTCTCAAACGTATCAAAAGTTGGAAGTTCTACAATACGCGACTAATGGTCCACTCAAACAAAGAAACATGTATATATGTAAATCTAAGATGTAAAAGTTGCTCAAAACCTCACTTATAAAAGATATGGTATGTGACATGCATAATGAACTAGTTTCTTAGGCGGATTATTCCCAAATAACCACCCGCTAAATACCATTCATGTTAATTGTTTGAACTTGACCATGATAAAAGACCAAATGCTTGTGTCATCCCTCATTGACTTAGTTACTTGTGGTTTTTAGATTTCTTAAAAACAAGACATTTTTGAAATTTTTTTGAAATTTTCCCCCATCCCCACACTTGAGGTCAACATTGTCCTTAATGTGTAGTGTTTAAATGAAAGGGGTCAAAAACGAAAACTTTTTATCCCCATCCCCACACTTTAGGTAGACATTGTACTCAATGTGTAAGAATTGAGCCTTTAAAATGCACAAGGGATGTGACACGACCAACTCCCAAAAATTCCACCCCGGTTAATATTATACAATTACAATCCACTTATTAGCTAACTAATACTCAAATAAAAGGAAACGAATGCACCTGATTGTTCTTGTTCCTCGCGTGGTCTTGAATCTTCAATGAAAATGGTTATCTCCCGAACATGTGTACCTACAAATGTAAATCCTTGTGTAGAAGCATGCTTCTCACAACCATCAACATTTGTTAGTTACTTGTTCTACAATTTTTACAAAAGATTTACCATGCCATTCATTACTTTAATTTGAATTTTTGTGGAAAAAATAATTTACAACATCAACAAACCTAACTTGCTTTTGTAGAGCTTATGCAACAAGCTCTTTTAAACCTCCCAATAGCGTGGGAGGACGAGAGGACTCGTGAGGGTTATATAGGGAACACACCCACAAAGTTCATTTAGCTACTAAGACGGATAAAATAAAAATAAAACGAATAATAATACAAACTATACAACAGTCATACCTGATTTGCCTCTCATGGTGGTCTAAGTGAGCATTTGCCTACCGAGTTTCCAACATACGCTCGGTAGTTGGCATGCCGAATCCACTCTCTTTTTATTTTATCTGGCATGCGTATTGAACAACTTTGGGGTCGTTTCTTAACAACTTAGCCAATAATCATCATACTCCTCCCGGTAACTTGAGAAATGTGGCAATTCAGGTTCATAGTTGTTGTAACCCTGCTCTTGCTCATAATGGTAGTCTATCTCTGAGTAATAGTATTCTTGATAATTTGGTGGTGGTGGTGGTGGGTTAACATATGGATAATATGAGGATGGACCATTGAGATCTTCATAATCCGTCCTCCCATATTCGTACCATCCGCTAAGAGAGTCTTCTCGATCCTTGTACGCTTAAACCTTCTCATAGAAAACAAAGCAATCCTCTAATAGATGCTCTCCACTTTCGCAACATTCACACGGATCATCATCTACCCAATCTATATTGAAAGATGGTGCCTGTAAAACATGTACCTGAAAAACAAGCTCGACCACCCAAAGTATAATCACAAAAATACAAAAAAAAAAAAGAAAACTAAACTAAAATCGAATAAGCAATGAAATACTAACCGCACTAGCTCCCCGGCAACGGTGCCATTTTGACATGACTGTGTCGTCCCGATCAGTCAAAAACCCAATTAACCTAGCTAGCTAGTGTAAGTCGGGTAACGTATCCACGAAGACCATGTGGTCAGTATCGCACGACCTGTTCGATTAGTTAGACTATTTATAAAAATGTACAAAGTGATTATGAAGCTTGCTAATTTTAATTCTTTGTTTGATTTGAAAAGAAATCGGAGTGAACCAACAATTTGCTATTATATAAGACAATGATTTATTAACTAAGATTGCAAAACTAACTAACTAACTGAAAACATGCATTGGGAATACGGATCACACACGGTTCGATAATTGTAAGACCTAGGGTTCCTACATGTTTTGACTTGATTCAATTGCATATAGTGATTAACGAATTTCTATCACAAAGCTTAGGTGCCAATTGCTATCAACGTCATAGACAACGGAACGTAATGCACTTTGTTACCTCGGACATGTAAATCCTAACCTAAGATAAGGCATGATTGCACATAACCATTTCGCAAAGTCAAATTTTATCATCACTCGACAATTTACGAATTCGAAACAAATTCAAGACAATTATCAAAGGTTTCAATACTAAACAACATGTCACAAAATCAAATCAAAACAAATGTACAAAACCTAGAAATCTAACTAAAATCTACCCGGGGTGAAACCGAGGAGACTAGCCGCTCATGGTTGAATGGACGCGATCATCGGGCGACGAGCACGAACACCGAGCCATGACCTTTGAGTCTTAGAGGAGTGATGGAGGTTAGGGTTTGAAGGTGAATGTGAAAAGATGAAGATGATGGTGATGGTGCAATGATGATGGTGGAATGGTTGAGTGTTAGAGATGACGGAGAATCGGTTAGAGGTGAAGGTTAGGGATGAAGGGTGGTGTTAGTGGTGAAGAGGATGGGTTAACTCCCTTAGATCGGTTCCCAAATGGTGTTTTTATCTCTCCCCACTCGTAACTCCCGAATCAATGGGTCCGAAAACGTTTTTATAACTAGTCAAAACAAAAGGAAAACAAAATTGCGTGCCGGAAGAATCAGGAGGCCTTCGCCGACGGCCAAAGGTGGCGTCGGTGACGCCTAATGCAAATGCTAAATTCTGGCGATGGCTAATCTTACTGGAAACTGCACTTTTCGCGCCACGGGGTTATCTTTAGGGCGTCGTCGATGGTGCCTACGAATCCAACACTCCGTTTTTCGCGTATCTTGGTCCCGGTTGACCCGTTTTGCGTCCCGGTGGTCCGTTTTTCGTCCTGGTGGTCTCTAAAGCTCCCGATTAGTTCCTTAAACTTCGTTAGACCTGCAAAACACACATCTAATCAAAAGTCGGCTAAGCGAAACTAAAAATCATGTAAACACATCAATTTAAACAATTATAAACACCGGTTTTGGACCACGTATCAAACCCTAACCCCCTATTAGTATCGACTACCCTTACCCACTCAACATCAACAAGATCCAAACAATTTTTTTTGCAAAAATTAAACTCTAAACAAATGTGTACATACTTATACTTTCACCCAATTCAATAGCATTTAAGAAATTAAAATTTCCCCCCAAAACAATAACAATCATCGGAATACACATGTGTACACCCACCTCAAACAAGAAACTAAACCCTAACCCCCTATTGGTATCGACGGCAATTACCTACTCAACATCAACATGATCTAAACAATTTTTTTTTAAAATAAACTCTAAACAACTTAAATCGGAACCCTAATACACCAGTAGATCAGAAAAACAAAAAAAAGTTACGTATTTTGAATAAAAGCCTTAGATTGAAGATTCCGGAAACAAGAACGACAACAAAAATATAAACTTTGGGATGATATCGGTGTACCTCGGTTGCTTTATAATGTTTCCAGATTCTGACGAATCTTAATGTGATGGGAATGAGTCTTCTTCGTCGACGGCCGCTAATCTTGTTCGTCGCACAACAGTCTCTCTGCCTTCTTCTTTTTGATAATGATACTGAATGAAAGAGATATTGAATGCTGTTGAAAAAGAATTGAAAGTGCACAAATATTGAGGGATTATGAAATATTCCACAAATTTAACCTTTTCAGTTACCTAGTTCCCTTATTTTTAAGATGTATATATTCAATAATACCCTTTTCTATTTAATTAAATATATAAAATTAACCCCATAATTACCATCATGCCATTGAATTAAAATCTCAAGATTATGTAAATCCAGGGTCCAGACCAGTTCACAAATTTCACTCTCAACCTAGTGTTCACTCTAGAACCCTACCCTATATATATATATGTATATATATGTATATATATATATGTATATATTTGTTGATTCGGCACCACAACCCACAAATAACATAGTGAAGATTACTAAAACACCATATTTGTGGGTTTTGTGTTGTGTTTTGAAAGATAAGGCTTTGATTATCGAATGACTAACATTAATATGTTTTATGTTGATTGTCATGTTGTGTTTTATATTCATAGTTGTACGATGGTGTGTTTGAAGTTTTTAAAGACTGTTACGGTTTGGATATAGTGTTTTAGTGATATTCACTATGTTATTTGTGGGTTTTGAGTGTGTTTTATGGCTAAATTTGTGGTGTTTTTTGTCTTTGTACACTTTATAAGAAAAATGTACTTTGTAGCCGAACCCCACCATATATATATATATATATATATCTGTGTGTGTGTGTGTATGTATGTATGTATATATATGTATGTATACTCAGTATTCTCTTTTTTAAATTTTGAGGCCCTAAAAAGTTGAGAGTCTAAAACATTTGCTTTAGTCTAGATCGACCATAAATTGTCATATATTAAGCAACAAATATGTCTTACTAGTAGTTGAAGAAGAGTAATCTTTAGTAGTATTATTAGACACTATACTCCATTACTCCTATTAATAAGTATTATTTTATAATCATAAATAGTAGTAACATATAATAATAATAATAATAATAATAATAATAATAATGGGTCAGGATATACTAGGAAGTTTCTTTAGGTAGCAAGACTCGGAAGTCATCTTGACCATCTTTTAAATAATCAACGGCTAAGATTAAATGGGTGAAATTGAACAAAAAATAGGCGCGTGAGTTAGTTTGAGGGTTTTCTAGTCCATCCAAGTCAATAGTTTCTCTCTCCTCCAATTCCCCATCGTTTTTAAAACCTTAATAACTTTTTCACACGACAATATTTTTTTATAAAAATTGCACCATAAAAACGCGCGTTTTTTATCTTTAAAACGAGCACACTATTACTATACTTTTGAAAAGATGCGTAAAACAAATGGATAGAACAACACACTATAACCCAGGTTCTAAAACGCAATCGGGTTTCATATGGTCGTAATTATGTTTTAACATGGTAATGCCTCTTTTCTAACATGGTCATGTTTATGTTATAGCATGATCATGTTCTTTGCACTTAAATTCTGAAGAAAACGTACCTAAAACTCAATGAGTTTCACATTTTCATGTTTCTCTTTTAACATGGCCATACCTTTGTTTTAACATGGTCATGTTTTTGTTATAACATGGTCATGTCTTTGTTTGAACATGGTCATGCCTATGTTCCAACATCCAGGTTCTAAAACGCAATGTGTTTTAACATGGTCATGTCTTTGTTCCAACATGATCATGCTTCCCTTTTAACATGATCATGTTCTTTGTTGTTCTTTTTCACGCCAGTTCTAAAATGCAATCAAACCCAAAATCAAGATTTTGCACTACAAATTCTAAAAAGCAATGAAGTTTTAACATGGCCATGTTTATGTTTTAACATTGTCATGCTTTTGTTCCAACATGACCATGCTTCTATTTTGGCATTATCATGTTCTTTGCACCCTAGATTGTAAAACGCAATGAAACCCAAAATCAATATTTTGCTCTGAAGGTTCTAAAAAGCAATGGAGTTTTAACATGGCCATGTTTATGTCGTAACATGGTCATGTTTTTGTTCCAACATGACCATGCTTCTATTTTAGCATGATCATGTTCTTTGCTTGTAAAACGTAAAACTAAAAATCAATATTTTGCACTGTAGGTTCTAAAAAGCAATAGAGTTTTGAAATAGTCATGTTTATTTTTAACATGGTTACGCTTTTGTTCCAACATGATCATGCTTCTATTTTAGCATGATCATGTTCTTTACACTCCGGGTTGTAAGACGTAATGAAATCCAAAATCAATATTTTGCATTGCAGGTTCTAAAAAGCAATGGAGTTTTAACATAGGTTTTAAATAAGCAATGTAGTTTTAACATGGGTATGCCTTAGTTCCAACATGATCATCCCTCTCTCTTAGCATGATCATGTTCTTTGCACTGTAGATTCTAAAACGCAATGAGTTTTGAGGTGGTCATGCATTTTATGCCTCTGCTTTAACATCCAGAAGAACAAAAACGCAAAGAACTCTAACTAAAACATAATGAGCTAAAAAACACAATTAAGGTTTGATAACCTAAAACGTAATGAAAATAAAAAAATAACACAACTTACAAAAGAACTCTGATTAACGACGGTGGACGGAGAAATAACTCCGATACACCGTGGGGAAACTGGTGGCGGTGGAGCGGTGGCAGTGGATGGTGGAATGGTGGTGTCAAATCAGAAAAAACCCAACAGGTGGTTGAAGGTGGTGGTGGTTTCAGATCTAGTTTCCGGCAAGATGGTGGCGATTGTAGGTGGCGGCGGCGGTGGTGGTGGTGGTATTGGTTGTGATATGGCAGTTTTGTCACACCCCTTTCTAAGGCGGAAGCACGAGGTGTGATCTTGAAAGGTTCTCATTGCATACGAACGGTAAACATACTACATGCTCGTAAAAATAACTCCAAATGCCAATAGCATTACATAAACTAAAAACATAAGTTAAGTTTAGAGTTTACATCACAACATAAAATATTGTCTGAAAAGTTTACAACATTATTCAAAGACAAACATAAAGGTTTTGGTCCTTGTATCACCACACGGAGTGGGACATAACAACCAAACCCAGCAAAACGGGCATAGGAGTCTTGGCACATAGTAACTAAAAAACAGATCAACATCCAAGAGCAAGAGTGAGACTGCGCGTACATCCACTTTAGTTACTTGAAATACATGTGAGTTTTGGAAAATCGTCAACATAATGTTGGTGTGAATTCATGCAGATTTGTGAAAACATTTAAGCATTCGTTATGGATGTTAGTGCATAAATCTGTCGACTTTGTCTTGTATCGAGTCTTAGTCTAGGATTGTTAGATCAGGGCACGTTATACGAGAAAATAGGATGGTATAGTGTGTTTATAGTCTGATTTCGCTTGAACATGTTATTCCGCTTGAAATGACATAGGTCATTTTCAAGCGGAATCACATTCTTGCTATTCCGCTTGAACTTGTTCATGTGTGTTTCAAGCGGAATCAAAGGGCCTATATATAGTAGCTTCGAGCGTAATCAGAAGGGAGTTGTGCCGAGGTCTTGTATAGGATACCGTAGTGCTACCGGTTTATCCTGTGAATGTAATAGTTGTAAAATCAATCAGAAAGAGTATTAAAGTGAAGAACAAGAAGTGTCTACCTTTGTTTCTTGTTTTCCGCACCTGAAACGAAGTAAAACTCCTCTGATAGACTCATTCGGGTTCGTACACGATCCTACAATTGGTATTAGAGCTCAGGAGGAGGAGGAGTTCTGCAGATTACAGTTGGATTTCATAGCATTTTCTATCTTCTACACTTTCTTTCATCAATTCAGGAAGTTTTAACGGTCAAAATTGGATCAAATTTTCACAGATTGTGTAAAACTATATATTGACAAACCCTAGAAAGTTTCACTGCAAAATTCGGAATAAAAATGAGTGAAATGGATCTTCGACTTGATTCTGCTCGAACGAACAGATTGTGATTCCGCTCAGAATTGTGTTTCCGCTTGACTGATTTTATTTGAATTGGTCTGATTCCGCTCCAAAGTGTTTGATTTAGCTTCAAAAGTGTTATCCCGCTTGAAAGTTTCAAGTGAAATCAGGGTTATTGTTTCAAAGTGTTGATTCCGCTTGAAATACTTGAGATTTCGCTCCAAGTTGCTGGTTGAGTATTCAGCTTGAAACACTTAGTTGGGATTCCGCTCCAAACTGTAGTTTAGTATTTTGCTCGAAATAGAATAGTTGGAGATTTCGCTTGAAAGGACAGTTTGTTATTCCGCTTGAACTTGTATTGAGTTATTTTGCTTGAATAGTTGCTGTTTTTGAAAAACGTGATACCAAATCATGAGTGAAGAGTTTTACAACGCATTTGCAACATCTCTGACTACTCCTGCTTCCATTGCTCAGAATATGAACTTGGAAAACGAGACAGGAACGTTACAAAAGCCCCCGAAACTGATGAGCATAGAAGAGTACTACGGATGGAAAGACAGATTCGAAAACTGGGTACAAGCAAACCATCTAAGATCATGGGAATGTATTCTGAAGAAGTATGTCTTGCCACGGACTGATCTGCAATTTGAGAAAGCAATATCTGAGTTTAGTGATCAAGAACGTGATATGTATAGAGCTGAAAAAATGATGATCAGTTTACTTCAGTAAGCCATTAAAGAAGACATCTTTATTCTAATTCAACATGACAAGACTTCAAAATCGATTTGGGATGCTCTTAGAGTCAAGTTTGAGGGTAGTGAGAATATGATCAAGAGCAAGAAGGCACTGCTCAAGAAAGAATTTGATCTGTTTACCAGTTTACCCGGGGAAGATACTAAGAAGCTGATTGAAAGATACTGTCACTTGGTGCGATCCATGTCGATGCTTAGTATAACAAAAGATCGTGAAGAGTGGGTAGACAAGTTAGCTGACGCTTTACCGCAAAAGGAGTGGGGAACTTACTTGATGATTCTGAAGAACACTGGGGTTTATGATGGGTTAACGATTTCTCAGTTTATTGAGAAGATTGAGGGTCAAGATTTGGAACAGCAGAAGATCGCAAGGATGAACAGTCCAAGTGGTCAACAGGATGTAAAAATGTACTACAAAGGCAGTGTTCCAGAAGTTGAAAGAAGCCTGAAAATCCAAACTGCGTTTAGTGTTGGAGATTCTTCAGAAAAGGTTGATCAAAGTCCTAAAAGTTTTTCTGAAGAGATTGCGAAAGATCACATGGCTTTACTTGGTTCTGTGCTACTGTCTTATGAAAGTTTGGTCGCAGGGCAAATTGGGAATCCTATGCTCATAAAGGAGGATTACGATCAGATAGACGCCGAAGAAATGGAACTAATGGACATCAAATGGTGTCTAGCTAGTGTCCTTAGAAGAGCTGAAAAGTTCAAGCTGATTACTGGAAGAAATGACTTTCTTGATGCACACGTTTCTACTTTGGGTTTTGACAAATCTAAAGTTACTTGTTTTCGATGCAGGGAGAAAGGTCATTTCAAGAGGGAATGCAAGAATAGGGAAGCTAGTGATGTGAAGAATCCATTCAGAAAAGATGACTACTACCGGAAAGCCATATATCAACAGGTTGGTCAACAACAACTACAAGAACCACAAGTGGCTCATGGTAGAAAGGTGATAGAGGATTCAAAAAGAGCATGTCTGGGGAATCAAGAGAACTTTAATTGGAATTTTCAAGATGATGAAAGATTGCCTGAAGGTTTTAGCTGGGATATGTTTGTGGATGATAAAGGAGATTTCAAAGCATTCATTGCTAAAATTTTGAAAGAACCAGATATGTTTACAGAATGGATGAAGTCTATTGGTGAAACTGTGAAGAATGAAGAGGAAAAGTCTGATTCATCAGATAAAAGTTCACTCAGTTCAGATGAAAGCTCAGAAAAGGAATTTGTTTTTTATCAAACACCATCTGATTCTGGTTTGTATGATAATAGTTTTGACAAGTCTATTGAGTTTGATTAGTCACCAACTGATGACAACAGTAGTGATGATGAAGAAGAAAGACATATTAATATTGCAAAATCTCATATTTCTCCTGAAAGTTTTCATTTTTATTTTGCAGATCGCTTAGAGAAGCTGAAGGAGAAACAAGCTTCAAAAGAACAAAAGAAAATGGAGTCTGAAAGTGTTGTTGAAAAGGATGAGATTGTTCAAAATGAAGAAGTTAAAGTTGTTGCTGAGGAAACTGCTGAGACTGAAAAGATTATAGAAATAGAAAAGATTGTGGAGGTTGTTAAGCCTTGCTTGAAGTGTTTGGAACTTTGTAAGGAATGTGCAGCTAAAGATGAAAAGCTAGCTGAGTTACAGAAGATGAAAGAACAATTACTGTTCAATCTTAACTAGGTGAATGAATCTTATGATGTTTTGAACAGAACAGTAACTGGTCTTCAAAACACAAACTCTGAAAGAGAAAAGGCTATGACAATGATGAATGCAACGATGATGACAAAGCAGAAAGCTATTAACTTTTACATCGAAGAAAGTGCAAAGTGGAAGCAAGAGTTGGAGACCGAGAAAATTGAAAATGAGAGGATCAGACGATTATTACAGAGTTATTCTAGTTCTGATTATCTTATTGATCGAATTTATCCGACTGTTGCAGGTTTTGAAGCTTTTCAAGATGACAAGCCAAAGAAGAAGGATACTGGTAAGAAACCGAGTGTTAGCTATAACAAGTGTCCGCCTCCAATCTGGGAAGGTTATTCTCCCAGAAAACCAAATGAGGAGCAAGTTCAAAAAGCAGTCAATATAAAACTAAAATCCGATACAACTGATGGTTTACCAGAAAACATTGACGTTACTTTTACATCGTCTGACACTGATCATGAGTCTGAGTTGATTAAAAAGGTGGTCGATCAGGTGTTGGATATAGATGAGGAGTCTGAGTCAAAGTCTGAGTCTGGAGGTTCAAGTTCGTCAGTCAACAGTCCAAAATCTTCGGTTAAACGGTCTTACAGTAAAGAGTTTTTGTTATCAAAATCGAATTTGAATGATGAAACATTCGAAGTAGTTTATACTTTGATTGATTCTGACAAATTATATTATAACAAAGAATTTCCAATAAGAAGTGTTAGATTTGAAATGATCAAAAAGGTTTTCAAAATGACAGAAATTAAGATTTCGGAAATAAAAGATTTAAATCTTACTGGAAAACTTAAAAAATACACTTCAAGAGTACAACAACGATTAAATAAGAAAAAGGGTTACAATTCTGGTTCTGGTTTTCAAAAGAAACCAAACCATAATGGTAGCTACAAAAAGAAAGGAATAGGTTTTATTCCACCAGAAAATTATAAAAATGAGAAAAATTCTAAAACAAAAACAGAATTTGTTTCAGGAGGAAGTGCAGAAGAAGAACAGAAGAAACCTTTCTGGAAACAATCAAACCAGGAGTTTCTTGCTGAAAAGAAGAGGAAAGGAACTGGAGTGTTTCATCCAAAAGAGACTCGAACCTGTTTTAAATGCAGTGAAACTGGTCACATTGCATGGAATTGTCCGACAAATGCTAAAACAAAACATGGAGTTTCTGAAAAACTCAAAGAAAAGGTTGTTGTGTTGAACCACCAACCGAAAAATTCAAAATTTTTGAAAACTCAACTTATGAGGTTGGTGAATGTTCTAAAAAGAATTTTTACAAAAGGAAAGCAAAGAACAACCAAGTATGGGTTGTTAAAAAGTGTAATGAGAAAGTCGGTGATGATTCTGGTTCCAAAAAGCCAGAAGAGCCACAAGGTGAGGTAAACGAGGTAAATTCTGTATCTTCAGTGAATGATGATGAATTTCCATCACTGAAGTTTGAGAAGATTAAACAGAAAGTTGGTAAGATTGAGATCTCGGATCAATTTTACTTCGAGAAGAATGAGTTTGATGTCGAGAAAGTTTTCAATGGAAATGTTAAGAAAATTTTTGGGAAAATGCTTGATGGGAAAGTAAAAGGGGTTAAAGATTTTTACGCAACAAAGAAAGCAACTTTTAACCCAACTGAACAAGAGCTAAAGGAGCTAAAAACACCCAAGGTTGGTCAGACTTGGGTGGAAATTCTTTTCCCTTGAAAAATCTAGACTATGCCGGAGATCCCAAGTTTGTAATCGCGGATCAGGAATCGGCATCTTTCTTGTTAAGATAAATTTTGTGAAAGATTTAAAAAATTGTTGAAATTTTTACAAATGATGGACTATGCCGGAGCTTCCAGGTTGGTAAGTGTGAAGCAGGAATCGGCATCTTGATTGGTAAAATGGTTTATGTAGATGATTTATTCCTACATGTAATTAAATGTTTTGGATATACTTACAAGTGGTAAGAGGTTGACTCTGACAAAGTGATTACTCAAGGTCATTAGTTTGAACTTGATGTAATTCTCATACAAGTGGTTGAATGAACAATATGATGAACCAATCCCTACAAGTGATTTTTTATCAAACCTACAAGTGGTAAAAACAAACTTATTTTCTGGAAAAATCATTTTGATTAAAACAAACTTAAGTGTTTTGAAATCATAATGAGAAAATAGTTTGTTGAAAGGGGGAGTTCTGATTGTTTATGCCTAGTGGATGGCGAAATGAGGCGATTTGATATCGGTTGTTATTTTCATGTACAGTTTGTTTTCAATTTTTCTTTAATATTTTTGTATTTTAGGAGGAGTAAGAAATTTTCTGAAAATCCAAAAACATTAGAAAATTTGAAAAAAAAAACAAAAACATGATAAAATTCAAAAATGAGTTTTGTTGAGAAAAGAGGAAATCATAGTAAATCAGTGGACTATCACAGCATGCTAAAGAAATGAAATGTCAAATGTGATAAACAGTCTCACTAAAGATGTGACGGTAGGCTCAGCTAGACTAGTAGATTTGCGATAACGATACAAACCTAAAATAAAAAAGCCTAGTTCTAGTGGGAAACATGGTCAAAAGCATAGTACTTAGTTTTGTCTTTCTTGATTGTGTGCCTACTCAGTAATCGCTGAATGCTAAAGAGCATAAAAACCGGCCAGTTTGTGAACTTTCACAACTTACTGAAAAAGTCGCTGTGATTGTGCATTTCTTTTTGCAAAGATTTAAACTTGTTTGATTTCTTTGTTTTGTTTAAGCATTGGACATCCTCTGCGTATACGTGAGTATCGACCTGGATGTTATTGCCTAAACGTTCTGCGTTTTTTTCTTTGGTGTTTCGTTTAAGCTTTGGATCACCTCTGCGTATACGGAAGTATCGACCTGGTGGTTAAAGCCTAAACATATTCAACTTGTTTTTATTTTTTCTTATTTTGTTTAAACATTGGACTTTCTCTGCGTATCGAAAGATCGACCTGATTGTTAATGTTTAAACATTCTGCGTTGTTTTCGCACAATTCACAGTTGATAAAAGTTTAAAGGCATTACTTGAGTCAGTGTATTGCATGATGAGGGGATATGCTGAGATCGTGGGGTCCATAAGAATTTAGTGCAAAATAAATATACCTTAACGTATCAGTAAGCATTTCGAAAGTTTTTAGATTGAGTTTAAGTGGACAACAATATCGTCAATCTATGTGAATCGTTTAGAGCTTAAAATGTTTAAAGCTTAATGGTGTTGGTGATATGTCTCATAAACTGATATGATTCTCTTTCACAAGCTCACAAAAATATTGTCTCTAAATATTTCTTTACTGCATTTCATTTCATTACAAAATCCAAAAAGATTTTCGGTGTGTTTTAGCATAAACTTTTGAAAAACTCAAAAAGATTTTCGACAACTGATGTTGGAGAGCTGATTTTCAAAATTCCAAGTGCTAAACATGATGACATTTATGTGAAAAGAAATATGTGTTTGAAAATCAAATGTGTTTTGATCAAATTTTAAAGTGGTTCATCAAGATTATTGAGTTATTTTTTAGGGAGAGTCAGTGTTAGTGCATACATTGAATGTTTAAATGTGTAAAATTTACTTTGAGGTAGAGATTGTGCAGATAACCTGAGCTAGACGAGAGCCAGGTTACGATCTTGGAACAATGTTAAAGCTATGTGATGGAAAGTCAGGTTGATTAATCCTGAGAAGTTTGTGTTTGAAGAGCAAGGTTTTGATACCTGAAGACTCTGAGGACAAAGCATGAGCCAGGCAACAATCTTGAACCAGGGAAAGTCAGATTACGATCCTGAAGCAGATGATGCTGATGAACTGAAGGAATGCCAACACATTGTTAGGGGGAGTCTGATGACATGCAAGAGAAGATAGAAAGAGTGAAGCCCAAAGACTGATAGAGACTGAAGTTGCAAAGACTCGACACGTGAGACTCGTCAACATCTGACGGGAGTCTATTAGTGCATGCATCTGTCGACTTTGTCTTGTATCGAGTCTTAGTCTAGGATTGTTAGATCAGGGCACGTTATACGAGAAAATAGGATGGTATAGTGTGTTTATAGTCTGATTTCGCTTGAACATGCTATTCCGCTTGAAATGACATAGGTCACTTTCAAGCGGAATCACATTCTTGCTATTCCGCTCGAACTTATTCATGTGTGTTTCAAGCGGAATCAAAGGGCCTATATATAGTAGCTTCGAGCGTAATCAGAAGGGAGTTGTGCTGAGGTCTTGTATAGGATACCGAAGTGCTACCGGTTTATCCTGTGAATATAATAGCTGTAAAATCAATCAGAAAGAGTATTAAAGTGAAGAACAAGCAGTGTCTACCTTTGTTTCTTGTTTTCCGCACCTGAAACGAAGTAAAACTCCTCTGATAGACTCATTCGGGTTCGTACACGATCCTACAATGGAAAATATGGTATGTAATTGTATGAAATAAGTATTTCTGTAAATATAAGGAAGTCGAGATCCCTAGTGGTTTGCAAGGCCATTAACATGTGACACGACATAGGAAGCATCCAAACCATAGGCATTTTTACTTGTCGATCCAAGACTGTCGATTCACGACTAGTGACACAAAAGCACTGCTTGGTAAAAGAGTGGCCAAGAGTGTTGCTGCCTGAAACCCATTAGATCTAACTTTTTGTTCTGCGGTCTTGGTATGTAACTGATATCCACAAGATTTTGTATAAATTCCAATACTTGGTATCGGTTATATATTTTTGTCCAAAAATATACATTTAAGCCGATAGTGTCCAATTTCAATAATATGTTAAGAAATATATTTTGTAAATATATTTTATTGTATTTGTCCATGTATTTCCTTGTGAGGAATTTTGTATACTTGTATACTTAGCTATTTTCATGTATTTGTATGTGTATTTTTGTATTCATACTCCTTGGGAGTATTTAGTGTATTTTCAAGTTCCTAATACAATAATATATATAATACATATAATATACAGTTAGCAAAAAATTTGGTGATCACTAAATATATATATTTTCCCCTAAAAATATACATACTTAATATCCATTTTAACTTGAAGAAATAATCATTTCTTAACTTGTAATTTCTCACAAAAATTAGGGAAACCTTGGTAAATATTTTTAGGTGAATTTTTAGGGAATAAGTTTCACCAAAACTTATATTTTTCTAAGTGTCAAAATTTTATAAAAATTTTGACATGGTTTCCCCTAAAAATGGAGGTTTCCCATGTTTTCAAAACATGTGTTTATTTTCTTTTCAATCATCAAAACAATTTTCAACAACAATTATCAACAACATATACTAATTTCTTCATATGAAACATCATGGTGAACTTGATTCTTGTTAAAAACGTGTAGCCTTTTAGATCTACACTTAACATATTATGATCTTTCCAAAAATAAGTGTTCTTGTGGTTTTTAAACAAACTTTTGTAAGACTTTATTTTATTAACCAACTTATCCAAGAGTTTAATGTTTTCAAAGTTTGTAAATCATGTTTCCAAAACCACTTTTATGTTTATTAGAAAGATCATTGTTTTTAATCTCATGTTTAACCATGGATCTTTCAAGATCCATGCTTAATAACTTTAGATCTTTCAAAAATAAGCTTTGTGTTAAACTTTTAGCAAACTTTTCATCAGATTTAGTTTAAAAATTAGTTCTACACACCCTTTATTACTTCAAGATACAAGTTTATGCATAAAATTTCATTTTTCAAGTTCACATTTTGTTTCATATGTTCACCTTCAAGTTTAACCATGGATCCTTCAAGATCTATTCTTAAACTTGGTAGATCCAAGCTTTAACATACTTGATCTAACCATAAATACAAGATACAACATCAACAACTTCATTACATACACTAAAGTTTCATGTAATCACTTATTTTCTTCATGAATATGTTAGATCTTTTCATTTTTAACATTAGAAGTTAAGTTGTTTAGATGGTGAAACTTGTACATAACATAAACATGACTTAAATTAGTGATCAAGAAGCTTAATACTAGCTCTAATGGCTAGGGAAGTGGCACAAAGATGAAGATGATGCACAAGGAAGAAATCAAGAGGTTAAAAGCTCCACAAGGTGGTCCTTCAAGTTCTAGCACCACACACCTTCCTAAATGAGCTTCTTACACCTTCTAATGGCCTTGGATTGTGAGGAAATGAAGTGAAAATGAATGTGTATGTGGGTGTGTGTTTAGCCGAGAGCAAAGGGAGCAAGAAGGGGGAAGAAGATGAGTTTAGTGAATGATGGACAATGAGGACTACTCTTGGTCTTATAAAGGAAATATCCACCAACATGATCTTTTATTAAGATTTTATGCCATTTAGTTAGGGAACCAAGTTACATAAAGTAAATATAGTTATGTGGGGCCCATGGGGCTGGTTATGGTGAAGGGGGTAAAGTGTAATTTTTGAGAAGTTGAGGGTTTAAAGTGCAAACGAGGGGGTTTAAGTTAGTTTAAGTGTGTTTAGGGGTTTTTATGATTTTTAAGGTGTTCTAGCATCAATACTAGTTTAATATCATAAAAACATTACTTCTAGTCAAATTTTGATGTCCCGGTTATTGTCTGGTTGTTCGGTTGGTTACGGTTCGTTAAAGTGCTGAATTACGAAGTTTCACTAAGTATGAAGCACTTTTTGTGGCAGTTTTAATTCCTGACACCTTGTAAGTTATTTTGGACAACAAAACATAAATTCTACATGATATTAATGTGTTTAAAAGCTGATTATAGCTGAATTGGTGCTGATTTATACTGAATTCTGCATTTAAAGTGCGTTTCGGGTGTCTTTTAGTGCATAGTTTAGCTTCCGGAAAGTTTATATGTTAACCCTTGTATCCACACTTGGGTTTTAATGTATTTTAGATGTTGGACCTATTCCTAGGCCCTAATTCTAATATCTGACTATTTTCTGCAGAACTGCTAACACAGTGTGTCTTACTGGTAAGTTTACTAGTTTTTCTGACGCAACGCTAAAAGTGATGCATAAAGCAATATTTGAAGTATAAAACGTGCATGAATTCACATATATAGCATGTAATCACACAATGTTGACATTTAAGCACATAATTGCAGATATTAATTAGCAACTAAACTGTACGGAAATTACTGGTTTTGTGCTAGTTGTCACAGTCTCCCCCCGTTAAAAGAATTTGGTCCCGAAATTCAGACTGAGTCATCTCCCACAGGAGCTTTCTCGAACAGGTGGGGGTACTTGGCTTTGAACCGGTCTTCACATTCCCACATGTACTCGGGTCCGTGTTTAGAGTTCCAACGTACTTTGACAAGCTTAATGCGACTCCTCTTTGTCTTATGGATCTTCCAATCCGTTACCTCAACAGGTTGTTCTGTAAATCAGAGTGTGTCGTTGATATGCACCTCATCTGCGGGGATGATCAATGTTTCTTGGGTTGGACTCTTTTTGAGGTTTGACACATGGAACGTGCTATGTACACCATTAAGTTCTTCCGGTAACTCTAAATTGTATGCCACGGTACCAATCTTTTCCAATATCTTGAATGGCCCAATGTATCGTGGATTCAGCTTTCCTTGTTTTCCAAACCTTGCTACACCCTTCCAAGGTGAGACCTTCAACAAAAATTTGTCTCCCACCTCGAATTCTAAGGGTTTTCGTCTTCGATCAACGTAGCTCTTTTGGTGATCATGAGCCGCCTTAATGCACTCTCGGATCTGAGTGATCTTGTCGGTTGTCTCTTGAACAAGTTCAGGACCAATCAACTACTTGTCTCCAACGTCTGCCCAACACAACGGTGAACGGCACTTGCGGCCATATAGAGCTTCGAACGGTGCGGCTTTTATACTCGTATGGTAGGTGTTATTATAGGAAAACTCAACTAAAGGTAGGTGAGTATCCCAGCTGCCGCCTAGATCCATAACACATGCACGAAGCATATATTCTAGTGTCTGTACGGTCCGTTCGCTCTGGCCGTCTGTTTGTGGGTGAAAGGTCATGCTTAGATCAAGCTGAGATCCAAAGGCCTCCTGGAAGGATTGCCAGATCCTTGAGACAAAACCTCCATCTCTATCTCAAATAATCGAAATCGGCACTCCATGACGTGCCACAATTTCCTTCAGGTACAGCTCAGCAAGCTTTCCAGTGCTATCCTTCTATCGGATCGGTAGGAAATACGTAGACTTCGTTAACCGATCAACTATCACCCATATCATATCATGCCCTCTAGGGGTCCTGGGTAATTTCGTTATGAAGTCCACCGAGATTTGCTCCCACTTCCACATGGGTATCTCAGGTTGTTGCAGTAGTCCGGATGGTTTCTGATATTCGGCCTTAACCTTGGCACAGGTGAGGCACTTTCCAACGTAGACAACAACATCTCTTTTAAGCTTCGGCCACCAATAATACTCCTTCATGTCTTGATTCATCTTGTCCGATCCTGGGTGGATTGAGTATCTCGACTTGTGGGCCTCATCAAAGATGACTTCTCGAATACCGCCATAGAGCGGAACCCAAATACGCCCCATAAAGTATAAGGTTCCTTCTTCATTTGGCACCAATTTCTTCTCCATTCCTAGGAGATATTCGGCTCTACGATTCTCCCTCTTAAGGGCTTCTTGTTGTGCGTCATGAATGCGTGCAGTGAGGTTCGTCCGAATAGTCATTTCCAATGCTCGAACTCTTAGGGTCTTAACCCTTTCTTTTCGACTTAACGCGTCTACTACAACGTTAGCCTTTCCAGGATGGTACTTACTCTCACAGTCATAATCATTTAGCAACTCAACCCACCGTCGCTGATGCATATTTAATTCTTTCTGATCAAATATGTGTTGTAGGCTTTTGTGATCTGTGAAGATTGTACATCGAGTACCATATAAATAGTGTCGCCAGATCTTCAAGGCGAATACCACCGCACCTAGCTCCAGGTCGTGCATGGTGTAGTTCTTCTCATGAACTTTCAATTGTCTTGAAGCGTAAGCGATGACCTTTTGGCGTTGCATGAGCACGCAACCCAATCCTTGACGCGAAGCGTCATAGTATACCGCGAAGTCTTCAGTGCCTTCGGGTAAGGAAAGTATCGGTGCATCGCATAGCTTGTTTTTGATAAGTTGGAAAGGTTTTTCCTGCTTATCACCCCAGTCATACTTCTTATCCTTCTACGTAAGGGAAGTCAACGGTTGAGCTATCTTGGAGAAGTTCTCGATAAATCTGCGGTAATAGCCTGCTAATCCCAAGAGTTGTCGAACTTCGTTTGGTGTTTTGGGAGCTTCCCAATTCTTTATCGCTTCTATCTTGGCTGGGTCTACATGAATACCCTTCTCGTTCACAACATGGCCAAGGAACTGTACTTCGCGAATCCAGAATTCGCACTTTGAAAACTTTGCGTAAAGTTTCTCTTTCTTCAGCAGTTCCAGAATGGTCCTGAGGTGTTGCTCGTGCTCCTCTTTCGTTTGCGAATAAATCAGGATATCATTGATAAATACAATCATGAATTTATCAAGATACGGTTTGCAAACACGATTCATCAGATCCATAAATACTGCTGGCGCGTTCGTCAATCTAAATGGCATCACCAGGAACTCGTAATGCCCATAACGCGTCCTGAATGCAGTCTTTGGTATGCTCTCTTCTTGGATCCTTAACTAATGATATCCAGATCGAAGGTCGATCTTGGAGTAGTAACTCGATCCTTGCAACTGATCGAATAAGTCGTCAATCCTCGGTAGTGGGTACCGATTCTTGACAGTGCGCTTATTCAGTTCTCTATAATCGATACACATCCACAGTGTTCCATCCTTCTTCTTCACGAACAAAACTGGAGCTCCCCAAGGCGAGAACCTCGGCCTTATGAATCCTTTATCCAACAACTCCTGGAGTTGTGTAGATAATTCTTGCATTTCGGATGGCGCAAGTCGATAGGGTGCCCTGGCTACAGGAGCGGCTCCTGGAACCAAGTTAATATGGAATTCGACTTGTCGTTGCGGAGGTAGTCCTGGCAAATCGTCAGGAAAAACATCGGGGAATTCCTCCACCACAGGAATGTCTTCGAGTTTCGGCTCCTCGGCCTTCTTATCTATAACGTGCGCCAGGAATGCAACACATCCTTTCCTCAAGCACTTCTACGCCTTTATACAATTGATGATTCGCAGAGGTGTGTCTCTTTTCTCTCCATGCACGATGAGAGTTTCATTATTCGCAAGAGGGATGCGAATAATTTTCTCGTGGTAAACAACTTCAGCCTTATTCTTGGACAGCCAGTCCATTCCAACCACCACATCGAAGCTACCCAATTGAACAGGCAAGAGGTCGATATTGAATCGTTGCTCACCAAGTTCTAATGTGCAACCCCTAACAACTTCGCCTGACTCAACAAGTTTACCATCGGCTAGTTCTATGGAATAAGGAATATCTAGTTTACTAGATTCTATTCCAAGCATACGTTTAAATTCCATAGACATGAAACTAAAGTCGGCACCAGTGTCAGATAGTATGGATGCAAAGTAATTGTTAACGAGAAACGTACTGGTGACCACATTAGGGTCCTCGCGTGCGTTCCTTGCTCCAATCACGAATGCTCGAGCCTGAGCATTGTTCTCCCTTGGGCAATATTTCTTGAAATGATCCTTGCTTCCACAACCAAAGCATCCTTGGTTCTGCCCATCTCCATTACCATTCCGGTTACCATTACCATTGCCATTTCCACCAATGTTTCCGTTACCAGCACCGTTACAGTTTCCATTCCCGTTCCTATTACAACTTCCATTTCTTTTTCCCCAACAGTTCTCGGTATGGTGACCCAGTTTTCCACACTTGTCACATTTTCGAATGCGACAAACTCCTTCATGATGACGCTTGCACTGATTGCATTTGGGCAGAGTGCCCTGATATCTTCTGGTAGGAGCGTCATTCATGGCTGCAAGAGCTTTTGTTTCCTTGGGTGGATTGGGTTCACGTTTCTTATTGCTGGAACCCTTGTTGTTATTTGTCGCTTGATTCAGGCTCGAATGCTTCCTCTTCTTGTCACCAGACGACTCAGCATGCATCTCTGTTTTCTCAGTAGGGTTTAGCGATAACTTCTTCATATGGACAGCATCTTCAGTAAGGCTGACAGCCAGAGTTACAGCCTGAGTGATTGTTGTGGGTTTGGCCAAAGTTACCATGCTGCGAAACTCTGGAGCCAATCCCCATATGTAGCGCTCAATGCGCTTAAATTCGGGAGTCACCATATAGGGGATCACTCTTGACAGATCGTGGAACCTTCGATTATAACAAACAATTTCCGCATCTTCCATGGACAAGTTCCACAACTCAGTCTCCAACCTTTGGAGTTCGGCACGAGAGCAATACTTCTCTCTCATTCTTTCCTTCAACTCGTCCCAAGTCATGCCATACGCGGCATCATCACCCAGAGTTTGGACTTGCAAATTTCACCAAGTCAAAGCTTCATCAACAAAGAACCTAGTAACAAAAGTGACTTGCTGGTCCGCGGTACACTTGCTCATGCAGATAGTGGAATCAGTCTTCTCCGTCCTGCGCATAAAAGCCACTGCACCTCCAGTGCCGTCGTAGTTCAGTGGCTTGCAGTCGAGAAACTACTTGAAGGTGCAGCCTGGAATTGATCCAACCAATTCACATGTGAGCAATTAATGAAACAAGACCGTTCATAAATTTCATCATGGTTAGCAAATCATCTTAAGGTTACCTTGAGCTGTGTTTCCTCCAGATGAATCTCCCTGTCCATTACGTCTAGTACCGCTTGGTCCTCCACTATGTTCAGTACGGTTCGCCTCGTATTGGGCGATAGCTTCGGAGATCCTTTCTTCCAGTAGGGAGTTCAGTTCTTCAGCAGTCCTCGGCAGTAGAGGAGGAGGAGGTTGATCAGAATCCCGATTGTTCATAGCTCTCCTAGGTGCCATGTTCTTCCAAAACATAACACAACAGAGTTAGACATTTGTTTGATATCATCACACAAGATAGTAGTACATATATGTATAAACATATACACACAAGCAATATCAAACAATCCGCCAACGTATAAATCAATTCATACAGCAACAAGCATGCATAAACAGATAAATACAGATGTGTCATAAGATATTCACCGAGTCTTTATACATATTAGGACAACTTGTTACATCATTGTTTGTGAAGAAAAGAAAATGCATAAGGGTTACATCACCCCATAGTACAACTTTAATATATATAAAAGACAAAATATCTTTCTTCACATCGGCGGTTCTTGTCTTCAAGTTGTACCCAAGCTTGGTTGCAGTCTTCATACCCAAAATAATACTCCATCAAAGTACCTCCGAAGAAAACCTAACAGGCCGGGGGAGGGGGCGGGGGTGTGGGAAAGATCAAACTATGAAGATGAGTCACTTCATCCTCAAGCTCATGAATTCGACGGGTGAGGGAGCTAATCTGAGCAGGAGTGTAGGAAGGTGTAGGAATACGGGTAGAAGTGGATGGCACAATAGGCATAGTGTCATCATCATCACCAGTCGGGTAAACTCTCAGTCCAGCAGCAAAAAGGGCCGAAGATATCACCGAATCGAAAAAATCGGCATCAGACTCGAGGTCAGAATCCGAAGGAATATCGGCAATGGGCACAACAGGGGTCGCCACATCATACTCCTGGTTATCGACGAGAGACCAGTCCTCAACAGGGATGGTAGCAAAAGGAACAGCATGGATGGGGTTAGGTTCAACGACATGTCCACTATCTGGATGTCCTACGATCTGCTGGCCAAGAAGAGGTAAAGATAAGGTTAAGACATCGTTGGGATCATCATAGTCGGCTATCATCTCAGGGTCGGCCTCGAAGTCAGGGATGGAGGGGTAGAGGTAAAGCTAGGACATCATCAATGAAAGGGACATTGTCGTAACCCCCGATCCCTGATCCCGGGAACGGGCGGCCGCGAGCAAGTTTCGGTGGTATCGCGTGTTTGTCTAATTTGGCAGCGGAATTTTTCATCAGGACCGTAGTTAGGAAATATTTGATCAGAGTAAAATACCACATTTTCGTAATATTAAATATATGGGATAAACCCAAGTTTGCATACACACATTTTCATAGGAACAAGTCCTATTTTATTTAAGAAAAACATCTATTTCTTTTTAAGTAACTTTATTGCCACTTTTCCAAGCCTTCAGTGCTGTCCAGCTGGCTTCTATTTGGCTTTCACAGTTTGTTACCTGAAACATGTTTTAAAAACATTTGTCAGTGGGAAATACTGGTGAGTGAATCCCAATTTAATCAAGTTTAAATAAAACCCATTGTACAGTATTGAGGGCGATCTCGCAATTACATTTGTTTCCAAGTTATATCAATTAACATCCATGGTACTGTCAGACCCGACTTGTGGAAATGTTACTCCTTGACCAGGTGGTAACAAATTTGGTATACAAAACCCCAACATACTCATGATAATTGTATTCTTACAAATACTAAATAACTTCTTAATATATAATTAATTAAGTGAGGTTTTGTAAAAACAATTTGCAAAAAGGTTAACAAAAGCGGATAAACTCACATTGTTGTCTTAGATTTTCCGTAAGGGTTTCCTGGTGACAATCTATAATTTACACAAATGCACACGTGTTAGTATAATAACCCATTTTAACATTAGTAATACCCTCCCCGAGACGGTATTCCAACGACTACGTCGGGTAGAACCACGACTGCCGTTACAGAACCCTAGATCAATCGGGCAGCGTATCTAATACGTATCCAGGGATTATAATACTTACAACGGAGCAGAACTTCACTATTTAGGGGGGTATAATACCCGAGTATAATGCCTATAATTCAGAAATTGAGATTTAAGAAAAGGAAATGAGCGATCGAACTGAAGGTCGATGCCATTCTTATATAGGGCTTCACTTTAGTTTTCTCGCGGCCCACGTAAAATAAGACAAAGGTCTTACGCGGCCCGCGTCAACTATAGTCAACGCGTAGGTGATCCGGGTCATCAGATAGGTTCACCGGATGTTGGGCCACGTGGCCACACCGGGCTGCGCCACCTTTTGATCTCATGCGACCCGCATAAGAGTTGAGGTGAGGCTTACGCGGCCCGCCTCAACTCAAAAAATCGGATTTTTATTTATTTTTGTTAATATTTAGGGTATTCGGGGCCTGTTTTCACGTATGGGGTGTATTTTAGGACGTATTGGGATATTTTAAAATATTTTAGGGTGTCAGAAATAATTCAAGGGTGTCGGTTTTCTTTAGGGTTTTTACATCCTCCCCCACCTTGTTTTAGAGCTCGTCCTCGAGATCTACTGGAATAGGTGTGGATATTTACTTTGCATTTCTGATTCAAGCTCCCATGTATACTCAGGTCCTCTTTTGGGCTCCCACTTCACTTTGACTAGAACTAATCTCTTATGCTTGAGGTTTTTGACCTTCTTGTCTTCAATTTGTAGAGGCCTTTCTACAAACTTGAGTTGTTCATTTACCTCTATATCCTTGAGAGGTATTACCAGTGATTCATCGGCTAAGCATTTCTTGAGATTAGATACATGAAATACATCATGTATTCCTGCCATTTCCCCTGGCAGTTGTAGCTAATAGGCTACAGTTCCTATTTTTCTAATAATCTCAAAAGATCCAACATACCTGGGACTTAGCTTTCCCCGCTTGATGTATCTTACTACTCCTTTCCAAGGAGAGACTTTTAACAATACTTTATCTCCTACCTGAAATTCCAAGGGTTTGCGTCAGTTGTCAGCATAGCTCTTTTGTCGATCACGTGCTGCTTTTAGTCGTTCCTTGACTTGAATAATCTTGTCGGTTGTTTCCTGTACTATCTCAGGTCCAGATGGTTGCTTCTCCCCAATTTCTGCCCAACAGACTGGGGTTCGGCAGTTTTGTCCATAAAGTGCTTCGAATGGTGCAGCATTGATACTTGTGTGATAGCTATTATTATAAGAAAATTCTATTAAAGGTAAGTGATCGTCCCAATTATCTCCGAAATCAATTACACAAGCTCTAAGCATGTCTTCCATCGTCTGAATTGTCTTTTCGCTTTGTCCGTCTGTTTGAGGATGATAAGCTATGCTTAGATTCAACTTGGTTCCCATGGCTTTTTGGAAACTTGCCCAAAAATGAGAGGTAAAGCGGCTATCTCTATCAGAAACAATTGATAAAGGTATTCCATGTAAAGAAACGATTTCATTTACATATAATTTAGCTAATTGTTCCATGCTGAAAGTTTCTTTCATTGGTAGGAAATGAGCTGACTTGGTTAACCTATCTACAATCACCCAGATTGTATCATTGCCTTTCTTTGTTTTGGGTAATTTAGTAACAAAATCCATTGTTATCAGTTCTCATTTCCATACTGGCATTTCTAACTGTTGCAACAGACCTGAGGGTTTCTGATGTTCAGCTTTAACTTGTGAACAAGTTAAACATTTAGAAACATAGGCTGCTATGTCCTTTTTCATTCCTATCCACCAGAAATTATTTCTTAAATCCTGGTACATTTTATCACTTCCTGGGTGCATCGTATACTTAGACTTATGGGCTTCTTCTAATATATGATGTCGTAGTTTTCCTAATTTAGGTATCCACATTCTCTTCTTATGGAATCTCCAAATTCCATATGTTCCTTGTTTTAGTTCCTTAAGCATACCTTTTAGTTTTTCAGTATCATCCTTGATTACTGATTTTTGTGCTTTTCTAATCTGATCATTTAAATCTACTTGTAGATTTAATTTAAGAGAACGTACCCTTTTTCGATTTTCGTGATACTTTCGGCTTAAAGCATCTGCCACTATATTTGCTTTTCCTTTATGATACTGGATATCACAATCATAATCACTAAGCATCTCCATCCAACGTCTTTGTCTCATATTCAACTCCTTTTTCCCGAAAACATACCTTAAACTCTTATGATCAGTGAATATGGTAAACTTACTACCATAAAGGTAATGTCTCCAAATCTTAAGGGCAAAAATTATAGTTCCTAATTCTAGATCATGGGTTGAATAATTCTCTTCATGATTCTTAAGTTGTCTAGAAGCATAAGCTATAACCTTTTGGCGTTGCATCAACACACATCCATAACCTAACTTATAAGCGTCACAATATACTACAAAATCTTCAGTTCCTTCTGGTAATGCTAGTATGGGTGCATGGGTTAATCTTTGCTTAAGAATTTTAAATACTTCTTTTTGTTTTGGTCCCCATTCAAACTTAATGGATTTACAGGTTAACTTACTTAAAGGAATGGCTATTCTAGAAAAATATTGAATAAATCTCCTATAATATCCAGCCAATCCTAAGAAACTTCTAACTTCAGTTGCTGACTCAGGGGTTTTCCATTTAGTAATTGCCTCGATCTTTGTGGGATCCACATGAATTCCTTCATGATTCACTAAGTGTCCAAGAAACTATACTTGTTCTAACCAAAACTCACACTTGGAAAATTTAGCATAAAGTTTTTCCTTTCTTAATAAACTTAAAAGTGCGTGCAAATGCTTTGCATGATACTCTTTACATTTGGAGTAAATTAGAATATCATCTATAAAGACAATTATGAATTTATCCAAATATGGCTTACATATTCGGTTCATCATGTCCATAAATTTGGTTGGGGCATTGGTTAAACCAAATGGCATGACAGTAAATTCATAATGGCCATATCTTGTTCTAAATGCGGTCTTAGGAATGTCCTCTTCCTGTACCTTTAATTGATGATATCCTGACCTTAAATCGATTTTAGAGAAAAATCGAGCTCCTTGCAGTTGATCGAACAGATCATCGATTCTCGGTAATGGGTACCGGTTCTTAATCGTGACCTTGTTTAATTCACGGTAATCAATGCACATACGCATCGATCCGTCCTTCTTTTTAACGAATAAAATCGGCGCTCCCCACGGCGACGAACTTGGCTGTATGAATCTCTTCTCTAATAATTCATCTAACTATTTCTTTAGTTCCTGCATCTCTGCGGGTGCCAAACGGTAGGGTGCTTTGGCAATTGGTGCTGTTCCTGGTAATAGATGGATTCTGAATTTAACTTCTCTGTCCGGCGGTAGTCCTGGTAATTCTTCCGGAAATACATCTAAAAACTAAGACACTATTGAAATGTCTTTTAATTCTTTTCCTTTAGTGTTAGTGATTATAGAAATCAAATACACTATAGATCCTTTTTTTATATAACTTGCAGTTTTCATCACATAGATGAATTTCATGGATCTAAATGGTTTATCACCTTTAATTGTGATCTTTTCACCTTTTAGTGAATTTAATTGGATTGACTTTTGATCACATAAAATACTGGCTTTATTGGCTATTAACCAATGCATTCCTAATACAACATCAAATCCTGCCAGATTCATTGGGTAAAGATTTGCAATAAACTTTTGGTTTAAAAATTCTATTCTTGCTCCCTGCAAGATTTCAGAAATCCTAACTGTTTCTCCATTTGCTGTCTCTACTAGACATTCTTGTGGTAGTTTAGTTAATGACTGATTTAGAAGTTTGCAAAACGAAGTACTAATAAAACTTTGGTTTGCACCAGAGTCAAATAATACTTTAGCAAAAACATCATTAACTAAAAATGTACCGGCTATCACGTCTGGAATCATCTTGGCTTCATCTGCAGTTAGAACGAATGCTCTAGCATTTTTAGTGTTCTTGTTGTTCGCAGCTGGAGCCAATTTCGGACAGTTCAGCTTGATGTGACCTTTTTCTCCACAGTTGAAGCATAATCCATTACTGGATTTTCTCCTGCAATATTCTTCCTTGTGTCCTGGCATCTTGCAGAAATTGCAAAGAGTGGAGCATTTTCCCGAATGCTTTTTTCTTGCAGACCTTGCAGAAAGGTGCAGAGGTAGAACCTATATTCCTACGATTTTAATTCCCAGAACGGATTTCCTTGATTTCCTTGATTTCCTTCGTCGGCCATCTGAATTTTAAACATTTACCCCGTATTAATATCACAAAATAATATTTAATATAGCCAATCATATTACACGCATTTTGGTCAAAAGCGTCGATCATTGCGACTTACTCTATTCATATACTATGCACCTATTACACACCAATACTGAAATTAAAATTACAATACTGACTGAAATTTAAAACTACACTACTAGTAGTAGGCATCCGTAGTTTTTTTTATACACATACACACATATATTATATTATTTTATTATTATTATTACTACTACTACCGTCTCTTCCATCACATTCACGGATATGGATTCATCCAAAAATCCATATTGCACTCGTCATACTTCCAGACGAGTCGCTCTCCCACCTGTCGCATTCTCTCACAACTTTCTAGAATTTCCTCACCAAATGTCCTAAGTTCTTATTACTACTACTACCGTCTCTTCCATCACATTCACAGATATGGATTCATCCAAAAATCCATATTGCACTCGTCATACTTCCAGACGAGTCGCTCTCCCACCTGTCGCATTCTCTCACAACTTTCTAGAATTTCCTCACCAAATGTCCTAGAATGTCCTCCCACCTGTCGCATTCTCTCAAAGTACGAAAAATGGAAGTGATTATGTGATACAATGCAATATTGCCTTGAATCTTCCAGATGGTCAAAGTTTTTCTGAAGAGATTGCGAAAGATCACATGGCTTTACTTGGTTCTGTGCTACTGTCTTATGAAAGTTTGGTCGCAGGGCAAATTGGGAATCCTATGCTCACAAAGGAGGATTACGATCAGATAGACGCCGAAGAAATGGAACTAATGGACATCAAATGGTGTCTAGCTAGTGTCCTTAGAAGAGCTGAAAAGTTCAAGCTGATTACTGGAAGAAATGACTTTCTTGATGCACACGTTTCTACTTTGGGTTTTGACAAATCTAAAGTTACTTGTTTTCGATGCAGGGAGAAAGGTCATTTCAAGAGGGAATGCAAGAATAGGGAAGCTAGTGATGTGAAGAATCCATTCAGAAAAGATGACTACTACCGGAAAGCCATATATCAACAGGTTGGTCAACAACAACTACAAGAACCACAAGTGGCTCATGGTAGAAAGGTGATAGAGGATTCAAAAAGAGCATGTCTGGGGAATCAAGAGAACTTTAATTGGAATTTTCAAGATGATGAAAGATTGCCTGAAGGTTTTAGCTGGGATATGTTTGTGGATGATAAAGGAGATTTCAAAGCATTCATTGCTAAAATTTTGAAAGAACCAGATATGTTTACAGAATGGATGAAGTCTATTGGTGAAACTGTGAAGAATGAAGAGGAAAAGTCTGATTCATCAGATAAAAGTTCACTCAGTTCAGATGAAAGCTCAGAAAAGGAATTTGTTTTTTATCAAACACCATCTGATTCTGGTTTGTATGATAATAGTTTTGACAAGTCTATTGAGTTTGATTAGTCACCAACTGATGACAACAGTAGTGATGATGAAGAAGAAAGACATATTAATATTGCAAAATCTCATATTTCTCCTGAAAGTTTTCATTTTTATTTTGCAGATCGCTTAGAGAAGCTGAAGGAGAAACAAGCTGCAAAAGAACAAAAGAAAATGGAGTCTGAAAGTGTTGTTGAAAAGGATGAGATTGTTCAAAATGAAGAAGTTAAAGTTGTTGCTGAGGAAACTGCTGAGACTGAAAAGATTATAGAAATAGAAAAGATTGTGGAGGTTGTTAAGCCTTGCTTGAAGTGTTTGGAACTTTGTAAGGAATGTGCAGCTAAAGATGAAAAGCTAGCTGAGTTACAGAAGATGAAAGAACAATTACTGTTCAATCTTAACTAGGTGAATGAATCTTATGATGTTTTGAACAGAACAGTAACTGGTCTTCAAAACACAAACTCTGAAAGAGAAAAGGCTATGACAATGATGAATGCAACGATGATGACAAAGCAGAAAGCTATTAACTTTTACATCGAAGAAAGTGCAAAGTGGAAGCAAGAGTTGGAGACCGAGAAAATTGAAAATGAGAGGATCAGACGATTATTACAGAGTTATTCTAGTTCTGATTATCTTATTGATCGAATTTATCCGACTGTTGCAGGTTTTGAAGCTTTTCAAGATGACAAGCCAAAGAAGAAGGATACTGGTAAGAAACCGAGTGTTAGCTATAACAAGTGTCCGCCTCCAATCTGGGAAGGTTATTCTCCCAGAAAACCAAATGAGGAGCAAGTTCAAAAAGCAGTCAATATAAAACTAAAATCCGATACAACTGATGGTTTACCAGAAAACATTGACGTTACTTTTACATCGTCTGACACTGATCATGAGTCTGAGTTGATTAAAAAGGTGGTCGATCAGGTGTTGGATATAGATGAGGAGTCTGAGTCAAAGTCTGAGTCTGGAGGTTCAAGTTCGTCAGTCAACAGTCCAAAATATTCGGTTAAACGGTCTTACAGTAAAGAGTTTTTGTTATCAAAATCGAATTTGAATGATGAAACATTCGAAGTAGTTTATACTTTGAATGATTCTGACAAATTATATTATAACAAAGAATTTCCAATAAGAAGTGTTAGATTTGAAATGATCAAAAAGGTTTTCAAAATGACAGAAATTAAGATTTCGGAAATAAAAGATTTAAATCTTACTGGAAAACTTAAAAAATACACTTCAAGAGTACAACAACGATTAAATAAGAAAAAGGGTTACAATTCTGGTTCTGGTTTTCAAAAGAAACCAAACCATAATGGTAGCTACAAAAAGAAAGGAATAGGTTTTATTCCACCAGAAAATTATAAAAATGAGAAAAATTCTAAAACAAAAACAGAATTTGTTTCAGGAGGAAGTGCAGAAGAAGAACAGAAGAAACCTTTCTGGAAACAATCAAACCAGGAGTTTCTTGCTGAAAAGAAGAGGAAAGGAACTGGAGTGTTTCATCCAAAAGAGACTCGAACCTGTTTTAAATGCAGTGAAACTGGTCACATTGCATGGAATTGTCCGACAAATGCTAAAACAAAACATGGAGTTTCTGAAAAACTCAAAGAAAAGGTTGTTGTGTTGAACCACCAACCGAAAAATTCAAAATTTTTGAAAACTCAACTTATGAGGTTGGTGAATGTTCTAAAAAGAATTTTTACAAAAGGAAAGCAAAGAACAACCAAGTATGGGTTGTTAAAAAGTGTAATGAGAAAGTCGGCGATGATTCTGGTTCCAAAAAGCCAGAAGAGCCACAAGGTGAGGTAAACGAGGTAAATTCTGTATCTTCAGTGAATGATGATGAATTTCCATCACTGAAGTTTGAGAAGATTAAACAGAAAGTTGGTAAGATTGAGATCTCGGATCAATTTTACTTCGAGAAGAATGAGTTTGATGTCGAGAAAGTTTTCAATGGAAATGTTAAGAAAATTTTTGGGAAAATGCTTGATGGGAAAGTAAAAGGGGTTAAAGATTTTTACGCAACAAAGAAAGCAACTTTTAACCCAACTGAACAAGAGCTAAAGGAGCTAAAAACACCCAAGGTTGGTCAGACTTGGGTGGAAATTCTTTTCCCTTGAAAAATCTAGACTATGCCGGAGATCCCAAGTTTGTAATCGCGGATCAGGAATCGGCATCTTTCTTGTTAAGATAAATTTTGTGAAAGATTTAAAAAATTGTTGAAATTTTTACAAATGATGGACTATGCCGGAGCTTCCAGGTTGGTAAGTGTGAAGCAGGAATCGGCATCTTGATTGGTAAAATGGTTTATGTAGATGATTTATTCCTACATGTAATTAAATGTTTTGGATATACTTACAAGTGGTAAGAGGTTGACTCTGACAAAGTGATTACTCAAGGTCATTAGTTTGAACTTGATGTAATTCTCATACAAGTGGTTGAATGAACAATATGATGAACCAATCCCTACAAGTGATTTTTTATCAAACCTACAAGTGGTAAAAACAAACTTATTTTCTGGAAAAATCATTTTGATTAAAACAAACTTAAGTGTTTTGAAATCATAATGAGAAAATAGTTTGTTGAAAGGGGGAGTTCTGATTGTTTATGCCTAGTGGATGGCGAAATGAGGCGATTTGATATCGGTTGTTATTTTCATGTACAGTTTGTTTTCAATTTTTCTTTAATATGTTTGTATTTTAGGAGGAGTAAGAAATTTTCTGAAAATCCAAAAACATTAGAAAATTTGAAAAAAAAAACAAAAACATGATAAAATTCAAAAATGAGTTTGTTGAGAAAAGAGGAAATCATAGTAAATCAGTGGACTATCACAGCATGCTAAAGAAATGAAATGTCAAATGTGATAAACAGTCTCACTAAAGATGTGACGGTAGGCTCAGCTAGACTAGTAGATTTGCGATAACGATACAAACCTAAAATAAAAAAGCCTAGTTCTAGTGGGAAACATGGTCAAAAGCATAGTACTTAGTTTTGTCTTTCTTGATTGTGTGCCTACTCAGTAATCGCTGAATGCTAAAGAGCATAAAAACCGGCCAGTTTGTGAACTTTCACAACTTACTGAAAAAGTCGTTGTGATTGTGCATTTCTTTTTGCAAAGATTTAAACTTGTTTGATTTCTTTGTTTTGTTTAAGCATTGGACATCCTCTGCGTATACGTGAGTATCGACCTGGATGTTATTGCCTAAACGTTCTGCGTTTTTTTCTTTGGTGTTTCGTTTAAGCTTTGGATCACCTCTGCGTATACGGAAGTATCGACCTGGTGGTTAAAGCCTAAACATATTCAACTTGTTTTTATTTTTTCTTATTTTTTTAAACATTGGACTTTCTCTGCGTATCGAAAGATCGACCTGATTGTTAATGTTTAAACATTCTGCGTTGTTTTCGCACAATTCACAGTTGATAAAAGTTTAAAGGCATTACTTGAGTCAGTGTATTGCATGATGAGGGGATATGCTGAGATCGTGGGGTCCATAAGAATTTAGTGCAAAATAAATATACCTTAACGTATCAGTAAGCATTTCGAAAGTTTTTAGATTGAGTTTAAGTGGACAACAATATCGTCAATCTATGTGAATCGTTTAGAGCTTAAAATGTTTAAAGCTTAATGTTGTTGGTGATATGTCTCATAAACTGATATGATTCTCTTTCACAAGCTCACAAAAATATTGTCTCTAAATATTTCTTTACTGCATTTCATTTCATTACAAAATCCAAAAAGATTTTCGGTGTGTTTTAGCATAAACTTTTGAAAAACTCAAAAAGATTTTCGACAACTGATGTTGGAGAGCTGATTTTCAAAATTCCAAGTGCTAAACATGATGACATTTATGTGAAAAGAAATATGTGTTTGAAAATCAAATGTGTTTTGATCAAATTTTAAAGTGGTTCATCAAGATTATTGAGTTATTTTTGAGGGAGAGTCAGTGTTAGTGCATACATTGAATGTTTAAATGTGTAAAATTTACTTTGAGGTAGAGATTGTGCAGATAACCTGAGCTAGACGAGAGCCAGGTTACGATCTTGGAACAATGTTAAAGCTATGTGATGGAAAGTCAGGTTGATTAATCCTGAGAAGTTTGTGTTTGAAGAGCAAGGTTTTGATACCTGAAGACTCTGAGGACAAAGCATGAGCCAGGCAACAATCTTGAACCAGGGAAAGTCAGATTACGATCCTGAAGCAGATGATGCTGATGAACTGAAGGAATGCCAGCACATTGTTAGGGGGAGTCTGATGACATGCAAGAGAAGATAGAAAGAGTGAAGCCCAAAGACTGATAGAGACTGAAGTTGCAAAGACTCGACACGTGAGACTCGTCAACATCTGAGGGGGAGTCTATTAGTGCATGCATCTGTCGACTTTGTCTTGTATCGAGTCTTAGTCTAGGATTGTTAGATCAGGGCACGTTATACGAGAAAATAGGATGGTATAGTGTGTTTATAGTCTGATTTCGCTTGAACATGCTATTCCGCTTGAAATGACATAGGTCACTTTCAAGCGGAATCACATTCTTGCTATTCCGCTCGAACTTATTCATGTGTGTTTCAAGCGGAATCAAAGGGCCTATATATAGTAGCTTCGAGCGTAATCAGAAGGGAGTTGTGCTGAGGTCTTGTGTAGGATACCGAAGTGCTACCGGTTTATCCTGTGAATATAATAGCTGTAAAATCAATCAGAAAGAGTATTAAAGTGAAGAACAAGCAGTGTCTACCTTTGTTTCTTGTTTTCCGCACCTGAAACGAAGTAAAACTCCTCTGATAGACTCATTCGGGTTCGTACACGATCCTACAATGGAAAATATGGTATGTAATTGTATGAAATAAGTATTTCTATAAATATAAGGAAGTCGAGATCCCTAGTGGTTTGCAAGGCCATTAACATGTGACACGACATAGGAAGCATCCAAACCATAGGCATTTTTACTTGTCGATCCAAGACTGTCGATTCACGACTAGAGACACAAAAGCACTGCTTGGTAAAAGAGTGGCCAAGAGTGTTGCTGCCTGAAACCCATTAGATCTAACTTTTTGTTCTGCGGTCTTGGTATGTAACTGATATCCACAAGATTTTGTATAAATTCCAATACTTGGTATCGGTTATATATTTTTGTCCAAAAATATACATTTAAGCCGATAGTGTCCAATTTCAATAATATGTTAAGAAATATATTTTGTAAATATATTTTATTGTATTTGTCCATGTATTTCCTTGTGAGGAATTTTGTATACTTGTATACTTAGCTATTTTCATGTATTTGTATGTGTATTTTTGTATTCATACTCCTTGGGAGTATTTAGTGTATTTTCAAGTTCCTAATACAATAATATATATAATACATATAATATACAGTTAGCAAAAAATTTGGTGATCACTAAATATATATATTTTCCCCTAAAAATATACATACTTAATATCCATTTTAACTTGAAGAAATAATCATTTCTTAACTTGTAATTTCTCACAAAAATTAGGGAAACCTTGGTAAATATTTTTAGGTGAATTTTTAGGGAATAAGTTTAACCAAAACTTATATTTTTCTAAGTGTCAAAATTTTATAAAAATTTTGACATAGTTTCCCCTAAAAATGGAGGTTTCCCATGTTTTCAAAACATGTGTTTATTTTCTTTTCAATCATCAAAACAATTTTCAACAACAATTATCAACAACATATACTAATTTCTTCATATGAAACATCATGGTGAACTTGATTCTTGTTAAAAACGTGTAGTCTTTTAGATCTACACTTAACATATTATGATCTTTCCAAACATAAGTGTTCTTGTGGTTTTTAAACAAACTTTTGTAAGACTTTATTTTATTAACCAACTTATCCAAGAGTTTAATGTTTTCAAAGTTTGTAAATCATGTTTCCAAAACCACTTTTATGTTTATTAGAAAGATCATTGTTTTTAATCTCATGTTTAACCATGGATCTTTCAAGATCCATGCTTAATAACTTTAGATCTTTCAAAAATAAGCTTTGTGTTAAACTTTTAGCAAACTTTTCATCAGATTTAGTTTAAAAATTAGTTCTACACACCCTTTATTACTTCAAGATACAAGTTTATGCATAAAATTTCATTTTTCAAGTTCACATTTTGTTTCACATGTTCACCTTCAAGTTTAACCATGGATCCTTCAAGATCTATTCTTAAACTTGGTAGATCCAAGCTTTAACATACTTGATCTAACCATAAATACAAGATACAACATCAACAACTTCATTACATACACTAAAGTTTCATGTAATCACTTATTTTCTTCATGAATATGTTAGATCTTTTCATTTTTAACATTAGAAGTTAAGTTGTTTAGATGGTGAAACTTGTACATAACATAAACATGACTTAAATTAGTGATCAAGAAGCTTAATACTAGCTCTAATGGCTAGGGAAGTGGCACAAAGATGAAGATGATGCACAAGGAAGAAATCAAGAGGTTAAAAGCTCCACAAGGTGGTCCTTCAAGTTCTAGCACCACACACCTTCCTAAATGAGCTTCTTACACCTTCTAATGGCCTTGGATTGTGAGGAAATGAAGTGAAAATGAATGTGTATGTGGGTGTGTGTTTAGCCGAGAGCAAAGGGAGCAAGAAGGGGGAAGAAGATGAGTTTAGTGAATGATGGACAATGAGGACTACTCTTGGTCTTATAAAGGAAATATCCACCAACATGATCTTTTATTAAGATTTTATGCCATTTAGTTAGGGAACCAAGTTACATAAAGTAAATATAGTTATGTGGGGCCCATGGGGCTGGTTATGGTGAAGGGGGTAAAGTGTAATTTTTGAGAAGTTGAGGGTTTAAAGTGCAAACGAGGGGGTTTAAGTTAGTTTAAGTGTGTTTAGGGGTTTTTATGATTTTTAAGGTGTTCTAGCATCAATACTAGTTTAATATCATAAAAACATTACTTCTAGTCAAATTTTGATGTCCCGGTTATTGTCTGGTTGTTCGGTTGGTTACGGTTCGTTAAAGTGCTGAATTACGAAGTTTCACTAAGTATGAAGCACTTTTTGTGGCAGTTTTAATTCCTGACACCTTGTAAGTTATTTTGGACAACAAAACATAAATTCTACATGATATTAATGTGTTTAAAAGCTGATTATAGCTGAATTGGTGCTGATTTATACTGAATTCTGCATTTAAAGTGCGTTTCGGGTGTCTTTTAGTGCATAGTTTAGCTTCCGGAAAGTTTATATGTTAACCCTTGTATCCACACTTGGGTTTTAATGTATTTTAGATGTTGGACCTATTCCTAGGCCCTAATTCTAATATCTGACTATTTTCTGCAGAACTGCTGACACAGTGTGTCTTACTGGTAAGTTTACTAGTTTTTCTGACGCAACGCTAAAAGTGATGCATAAAGCAATATTTGAAGTATAAAACGTGCATGAATTCACATATATAGCATGTAATCACACAATGTTGACATTTAAGCACATAATTGCAGATATTAATTAGCAACTAAACTGTACGGAAATTACTGGTTTTGTGCTAGTTGTCACAGTCTCCCCCCGTTAAAAGAATTTGGTCCCGAAATTCAGACTGAGTCATCTCCCACAGGAGCTTTCTTGAACAGGTGGGGGTACTTGGCTTTGAACCGGTCTTCACATTCCCACATGTACTCGGGTCCGTGTTTAGAGTTCCAACGTACTTTGACAAGCTTAATGCGACTCATCCTTGTCTTATGGATCTTCCAATCCGTTACCTCAACAGGTTTTTCTGTAAATCGGAGTGTGTCGTTGATATGCACCTCATCTGCGGGGATGATCAATGTTTCTTGGGTTGGACTCTTTTTGAGGTTTGACACATGGAACGTGCTATGTACACCATTAAGTTCTTCCGGTAACTCTAAATTGTATGCCACGGTACCAATCTTTTCCAATATCTTGAATGGCCCAATGTATCGTGGATTCAGCTTTCCTTGTTTTCCAAACCTTGCTACACCCTTCCAAGGTGAGACCTTCAACAAAAATTTGTCTCCCACCTCGAATTCTAAGGGTTTTCGTCTTCGATCAACGTAGCTCTTTTGGTGATCATGAGCCGCCTTAATGCACTCTCGGATCTGAGTGATCTTGTCGGTTGTCTCTTGAACAAGTTCAGGACCAATCAACTACTTGTCTCCAACGTCTGCCCAACACAACGGTGAACGGCACTTGCGGCCATATAGAGCTTCGAACGGTGCGGCTTTTATACTCGTATGGTAGGTGTTATTGTAGGAAAACTCAACTAAAGGTAGGTGAGTATCCCAGCTGCCGCCTAGATCCATAACACATGCACGAAGCATATATTCTAGTGTTTGTACGGTCCGTTCGCTCTGGCCGTCTGTTTGTGGGTGAAAGGTCATGCTTAGATCAAGCTGAGATCCAAAGGCCTCCTGGAAGGATTGCCAGATCCTTGAGACAAAACCTCCATCTCTATCTCAAATAATCGAAATCGGCACTCCATGACGTGCCACAATTTCCTTCAGGTACAGCTCAGCAAGCTTTCCAGTGCTATCCTTCTATCGGATCGGTAGGAAATACGTAGACTTCGTTAACCGATCAACTATCACCCATATCATATCATGCCCTCTAGGGGTCCTGGGTAATTTCGTTATGAAGTCCACCGAGATTTGCTCCCACTTCCACATGGGTATCTCAGGTTGTTGCAGTAGTCCGGATGGTTTCTGATATTCGGCCTTAACCTTGGCACAGGTGAGGCACTTTCCAACGTAGACAGCAACATCTCTTTTAAGCTTCGGCCACCAATAATACTCCTTCATGTCTTGATACATCTTGTCCGATCCTGGGTGGATTGAGTATCTCGACTTGTGGGCCTCATCAAAGATGACTTCTCGAATACCGCCATAGAGCGGAACCCAAATACGCCCCATAAAGTATAAGGTTCCTTCTTCATTTGGCACCAATTTCTTCTCCATTCCTAGGAGATATTCGGCTCTACGATTCTCCCTCTTAAGGGCTTCTTGTTGTGCGTCATGAATGCGTGCAGTGAGGTTCGTCCGAATAGTCATTTCCAATGCTCGAACTCTTAGGGTCTTAACCCTTTCTTTTCGACTTAACGCGTCTACTACAACGTTAGCCTTTCCAGGATGGTACTTACTCTCACAGTCATAATCATTTAGCAACTCAACCCACCGTCGCTGATGCATATTTAATTCTTTCTGATCAAATATGTGTTGTAGGCTTTTGTGATCTGTGAAGATTGTACATCGAGTACCATATAAATAGTGTCGCCAGATCTTCAAGGCGAATACCACCGCACCTAGCTCCAGGTCGTGCATGGTGTAGTTCTTCTCATGAACTTTCAATTGTCTTGAAGCGTAAGCGATGACCTTTTGGCGTTGCATGAGCACGCAACCCAATCCTTGACGCGAAGCGTCATAGTATACCGCGAAGTCTTCAGTGCCTTCGGGTAAGGAAAGTATCGGTGCATCGCATAGCTTGTTTTTGATAAGTTGGAAAGGTTTTTCCTGCTTATCACCCCAGTCATACTTCTTATCCTTCTACGTAAGGGAAGTCAACGGTTGAGCTATCTTGGAGAAGTTCTCGATAAATCTGCGGTAATAGCCTGCTAATCCCAAGAGTTGTCGAACTTCGTTTGGTGTTTTGGGAGCTTCCCAATTCTTTATCGCTTCTATCTTGGCTGGGTCTACATGAATACCCTTCTCGTTCACAACATGGCCAAGGAACTGTACTTCGCGAATCCAGAATTCGCACTTTGAAAACTTTGCGTAAAGTTTCTCTTTCTTCAGCAGTTCCAGAATGGTCCTGAGGTGTTGCTCGTGCTCCTCTTTCGTTTGCGAATAAATCAGGATATCATTGATAAATACAATCATGAATTTATCAAGATACGGTTTGCAAACACGATTCATCAGATCCATAAATACTGCTGGCGCGTTCGTCAATCTAAATGGCATCACCAGGAACTCGTAATGCCCATAACGCGTCCTGAATGCAGTCTTTGGTATGCTCTCTTCTTGGATCCTTAACTAATGATATCCAGATCGAAGGTCGATCTTGGAGTAGTAACTCGATCCTTGCAACTGATCGAATAAGTCGTCAATCCTCGGTAGTGGGTACCGATTCTTGACAGTGCGCTTATTCAGTTCTCTATAATCGATACACATCCACAGTGTTCCATCCTTCTTCTTCACGAACAAAACTGGAGCTCCCCAAGGCGAGAACCTCGGCCTTATGAATCCTTTATCCAACAACTCCTGGAGTTGTGTAGATAATTCTTGCATTTCGGATGGCGCAAGTCGATAGGGTGCCCTGGCTACAGGAGCGGCTCCTGGAACCAAGTTAATATGGAATTCGACTTGTCGTTGCGGAGGTAGTCCTGGCAAATCGTCAGGAAAAACATCGGGGAATTCCTCCACCACAGGAATGTCTTCGAGTTTCGGCTCCTCGGCCTTCTTATCTATAACGTGCGCCAGGAATGCAACACATCCTTTCCTCAAGCACTTCTACGCCTTTATACAATTGATGATTCGCAGAGGTGTGTCTCTTTTCTCTCCATGCACGATGAGAGTTTCATTATTCGCAAGAGGGATGCGAATAATTTTCTCGTGGTAAACAACTTCAGCCTTATTCTTGGACAGCCAGTCCATTCCAACCACCACATCGAAGCTACCCAATTGAACAGGCAAGAGGTCGATATTGAATCGTTGCTCACCAAGTTCTAATGTGCAACCCCTAACAACTTCGCCTGACTCAACAAGTTTACCATCGGCTAGTTCTATGGAATAAGGAATATCTAGTTTACTAGATTCTATTCCAAGCATACGTTTAAATTCCATAGACATGAAACTAAAGTCGGCACCAGTGTCAGATAGTATGGATGCAAAGTAATTGTTAACGAGAAACATACTGGTGACCACATTAGGGTCCTCGCGTGCGTTCCTTGCTCCAATCACGAATGCTCGAGCCTGAGCATTGTTCTCCCTTGGGCAATATTTCTTGAAATGATCCTTGCTTCCACAACCAAAGCATCCTTGGTTCTGCCCAGCTCCATTACCATTCCGGTTACCATTACGATTGCCATTTCCACCAATGTTTCCGTTACCAGCACCGTTACAGTTTCCATTCCCGTTCCTATTACAACTTCCATTTCTTTTTCCCCAACAGTTCTCGGTATGGTGACCCAGTTTTCCACACTTGTCACATTTTCGAATGCGACAAACTCCTTCATGATGACGCTTGCACTGATTGCATTTGGGCAGAGTGCCCTGATATCTTCTGGTAGGAGCGTCATTCATGGCTGCAAGAGCTTTTGTTTCCTTGGGTGGATTGGGTTCACGTTTCTTATTGCTAGAACCCTTGTTGTTATTTGTCGCTTGATTCAGGCTCGAATGCTTCCTCTTCTTGTCACCAGACGACTCAGCATGCATCTCTGTTTTCTCAGTAGGGTTTAGCGATAACTTCTTCATATGGACAGCATCTTCAGTAAGGCTGACAGCCAGAGTTACAGCCTGAGTGATTGTTGTGGGTTTGGCCAAAGTTACCATGCTGCGAAACTCTGGAGCCAATCCCCATATGTAGCGCTCAATGCGCTTAAATTCGGGAGTCACCATATAGGGGATCACTCTTGACAGATCGTGGAACCTTCGATTATAACCAACAATTTCCGCATCTTCCATGGACAAGTTCCACAACTCAGTCTCCAACCTTTGGAGTTCGGCACGAGAGCAATACTTCTCTCTCATTCTTTCCTTCAACTCGTCCCAAGTCATGCCATACGCGGCATCATCACCCAGAGTTTGGACTTGCAAATTTCACCAAGTCAAAGCTTCATCAACAAAGAACCTAGTAACAAAAGTGACTTGCTGGTCCGCGGTACACTTGCTCATGCGGATAGTGGAATCAGTCTTCTCCGTCCTGCGCATAAAAGCCACTGCACCTCCAGTGCCGTCGTAGTTCAGTGGCTTGCAGTCGAGAAACTGCTTGAAGGTGCAGCCTGGAATTGATCCAACCAATTCACATGTGAGCAATTAATGAAACAAGACCGTTCATAAATTTCATCATGGTTAGCAAATCATCTTAAGGTTACCTTGAGCTGTGTTTCCTCCAGATGAATCTCCCTGTCCATTACGTCTAGTACCGCTTGGTCCTCCACTATGTTCAGTACGGTTCGCCTCGTATTGGGCGATAGCTTCGGAGATCCTTTCTTCCAGTAGGGAGTTCAGTTCTTCAGCAGTCCTCGGCAGTAGAGGAGGAGGAGGTTGATCAGAATCCCGATTGTTCATAGCTCTCCTAGGTGCCATGTTCTTCCAAAACATAACACAACAGAGTTAGACATTTATTTGATATCATCACACAAGATAGTAGTACATATATGTATAAACATATACACACAAGCAATATCAAACAATCCGCCAACGTATAAATCAATTCATACAGCAACAAGCATGCATAAACAGATAAATACAGATGTGTCATAAGATATTCACCGAGTCTTTATACATATTAGGACAACTTGTTACATCATTGTTTGTGAAGAAAAGAAAATGCATAAGGGTTACATCACCCCATAGTACAACTTTAATATATATAAAAGACAAAATATCTTTCTTCACATCGGCGGTTCTTGTCTTCAAGTTGTACCCAAGCTTGGTTGCAGTCTTCATACCCAAAATAATACTCCATCAAAGTACCTCCGAAGAAAACCTAACAGGCCGGGGGAGGGGGCGGGGGTGTGGGAAAGATCAAACTATGAAGATGAGTCACTTCATCCTCAAGCTCATGAATTCGACGGGTGAGGGAGCTAATCTGAGCAGGAGTGTAGGAAGGTGTAGGAATACGGGTAGAAGTGGATGGCACAATAGGCATAGTGTCATCATCATCACCAGTCGGGTAAACTCTCAGTCCAGCAGCAAAAAGGGCCGAAGATATCACCGAATCGAAAAAATTGGCATCAGACTCGAGGTCAGAATCCGAAGGAATATCGGCAATGGGCACAACAGGGGTCGCCACATCATACTCCTGGTTATCGACGAGAGACCAGTCCTCAACAGGGATGGTAGCAAAAGGAACAGCATGGATGGGGTTAGGTTCAACGAGATGTCCACTATCTGGATGTCCTACGATCTGCTGGCCAAGAAGAGGTAAAGATAAGGTTAAGACATCGTTGGGATCATCATAGTCGGCTATCATCTCAGGGTCGGCCTCGAAGTCAGGGATGGAGGGGTAGAGGTAAAGCTAGGACATCATCAATGAAAGGGACATTGTCGTAACCCCCGATCCCTGATCCCGGGAACGGGCGGCCGCGAGCAAGTTTCGGTGGTATCGCGTGTTTGTCTAATTTGGCAGCGGAATTTTTCATCAGGACCGTAGTTAGGAAATATTTGATCAGAGTAAAATACCACATTTTCATAATATTAAATATATGGGATAAACCCAAGTTTGCATACACACATTTTCATAGGAACAAGTCCTATTTTATTTAAGAAAAACATCTATTTCTTTTTAAGTAACTTTATTGCCACTTTTCCAAGCCTTCAGTGCTGTCCAGCTGGCTTCTATTTGGCTTTCACAGTTTGTTACCTGAAACATGTTTTAAAAACATTTGTCAGTGGGAAATACTGGTGAGTGAATCCCAATTTAATCAAGTTTAAATAAAACCCATTGTACAGTATTGAGGGCGATCTCGCAATTACATTTGTTTCCAAGTTATATCAATTAACATCCATGGTACTGTCAGACCCGACTTGTGGAAATGTTACTCCTTGACCAGGTGGTAACAAATTTGGTATACAAAACCCCAACATACTCATGATAATTGTATTCTTACAAATACTAAATAACTTCTTAATATATAATTAATTAAGTGAGGTTTTGTAAAAACAATTTGCAAAAAGGTTAACAAAAGCGGATAAACTCACATTGTTGTCTTAGATTTTCCGTAAAGGTTTCCTGGTGACAATCTATAATTTACACAAATGCACACGTGTTAGTATAATAACCCATTTTAACATTAGTAATACCCTCCCCGAGACGGCATTCCAACGACTACGTCGGGTAGAACCACGACTGCCGTTACAGAACCCTAGATCAATCGGGCAGCGTATCTAATACGTATCCAGGGATTATAATACTTACAACGGAGCAGAACTTCACTATTTAGGGGGGTATAATACCCGAGTATAATGCCTATAATTCAGAAATTGAGATTTAAGAAAAGGAAATGAGCGATCGAACTGAAGGTCGATGCCATTCTTATATAGGGCTTCACTTTAGTTTTCTCGCGGCCCACGTAAAATAAGACAAAGGTCTTACGCGGCCCGCGTCAACTATAGTCAACGCGTAGGTGATCCGGGTCATCAGATAGGTTCACCGGATGTTGGGCCACGTGGCCACACCGGGCTGCGCCACCTTTTGATCTCATGCGACCCGCATAAGAGTTGGGGTGAGGCTTACGCGGCCCGCCTCAACTCAAAAAATCGGATTTTTATTTATTTTTGTTAATATTTAGGGTATTCGGGGCCTGTTTTCACGTATGGGGTGTATTTTAGGACGTATTGGGATATTTTAAAATATTTTATGGTGTCGGAAATAATTCAAGGGTGTCGGTTTTCTTTAGGGTTTTTACATCCTCCCCCACCTTGTTTTAGAGCTCGTCCTCGAGATCTACTGGAATAGGTGTGGATATTTACTTTGCATTTCTGATTCAAGCTCCCATGTATACTCAGGTCCTCTTTTGGACTCCCACTTCACTTTGACTAGAACTAATCTCTTATGCTTGAGGTTTTTGACCTTCTTGTCTTCAATTTGTAGAGGCCTTTCTACAAACTTGAGTTGTTCATTTACCTCTATATCCTTGAGAGGTATTACCAGTGATTCATCGGCTAAGCATTTCTTGAGATTGGATACATGAAATACATCATGTATTCCTGCCATTTCCCCTGGCAGTTGTAGCTGATAGGCTACAGTTCCTATTTTTCTAATAATCTCAAAAGATCCAACATACCTGGGACTTAGCTTTCCCCGTTTGATGTATCTTACTACTCCTTTCCAAGGAGAGACTTTTAACAATACTTTATCTCCTACCTGAAATTCCAAGGGTTTGCGTCAGTTGTCAGCATAGCTCTTTTGTCGATCACGTGCTGCTTTTAGTCGTTCCTTGACTTGAATAATCTTGTCGGTTGTTTCCTGTACTATCTCAGGTCCAGATGGTTGCTTCTCCCCAATTTCTGCCCAACAGACTGGGGTTCGGCACTTTTGTCCATAAAGTGCTTCGAATGGTGCAGCATTGATACTTGTGTGATAGCTATTATTATAAGAAAATTCTATTAAAGGTAAGTGATCGTCCCAATTACCTCCGAAATCAATTACACAAGCTCTAAGCATGTCTTCCATCGTCTGAATTGTCTTTTCGCTTTGTCCGTCTGTTTGAGGATGATAAGCTGTGCTTAGATTCAACTTGGTTCCCATGGCTTTTTGGAAACTTGCCCAAAAATGAGAGGTAAAGCAGCTATCTCTATCAGAAACAATTGATAAAGGTATTCCATGTAAAGAAACGATTTCATTTACATATAATTTAGCTAATTGTTCCATGCTGAAAGTTTCTTTCATTGGTAGGAAATGAGCTGACTTGGTTAACCTATCTACAATCACCCAGATTGTATCATTGCCTTTCTTTGTTTTGGGTAATTTAGTAACAAAATCCATTGTTATCAGTTCTCATTTCCATACTGGCATTTCTAACTGTTGCAACAGACCTGAGGGTTTCTGATGTTCAGCTTTAACTTGTGAACAAGTTAAACATTTAGAAACATAGGCTGCTATGTCCTTTTTCATTCCTATCCACCAGAAATTATTTCTTAAATCCTGGTACATTTTATCACTTCCTGGGTGCATCGTATACTTAGACTTATGGGCTTCTTCTAATATATGATGTCGTAGTTTTCCTAATTTAGGTATCCGCATTCTCTTCTTATGGAATCTCCAAATTCCATATGTTCCTTGTTTTAGTTCCTTAAGCATACCTTTTAGTTTTTCAGTATCATCCTTGATTACTGATTTTTGTGCTTTTCTAATCTGATCATTTAAATCTACTTGTAGATTTAATTTAAGAGAACGTACCCTTTTTCGATTTTCGTGATACTTTCGGCTTAAAGCATCTGCCACTATATTTGCTTTTCCTTTATGATACTGGATATCACAATCATAATCACTAAGCATCTCCATCCAACGTCTTTGTCTCATATTCAACTCCTTTTTCCCGAAAACATACCTTAAACTCTTATGATCAGTGAATATGGTAAACTTACTACCATAAAGGTAATGTCTCCAAATCTTAAGGGCAAAAATTATAGTTCCTAATTCTAGATCATGGGTTGAATAATTCTCTTCATGATTCTTAAGTTGTCTAGAAGCATAAGCTATAACCTTTTGGCGTTGCATCAACACACATCCATAACCTAACTTATAAGCGTCACAATATACTACAAAATCTTCAGTTCCTTCTGGTAATGCTAGTATGGGTGCATGGGTTAATCTTTGCTTAAGAATTTTAAATACTTCTTTTTGTTTTGGTCCCCATTCAAACTTAATGGATTTACAGGTTAACTTACTTAAAGGAATGGCTATTCTAGAAAAATCTTGAATAAATCTCCTATAATATCCAGCCAATCCTAAGAAACTTCTAACTTCAGTTGGTGACTCAGGGGTTTTCCATTTAGTAATTGCCTCGATCTTTGTGGGATCCACATGAATTCCTTCATGATTCACTAAGTGTCCAAGAAACTATACTTGTTCTAACCAAAACTCACACTTGGAAAATTTAGCATAAAGTTTTTCCTTTCTTAATAAACTTAAAAGTGCGTGCAAATGCTTTGCATGATACTCTTTACTTTTGGAGTAAATTAGAATATCATCTATAAAGACAATTATGAATTTATCCAAATATGGCTTACATATTCGGTTCATCATGTCCATAAATTTGGTTGGGGCATTGGTTAAACCAAATGGCATGACAGTAAATTCATAATGGCCATATCTTGTTCTAAATGCGGTCTTAGGAATGTCCTCTTCCTGTACCTTTAATTGATGATATCCTGACCTTAAATCGATTTTAGAGAAAAATCGAGCTCCTTGCAGTTGATCGAACAGATCATCGATTCTCGGTAATGGGTACCGGTTCTTAATCGTGACCTTGTTTAATTCACGGTAATCAATGCACATACGCATCGATCCGTCCTTCTTTTTAACGAATAAAATCGGCGCTCCCCACGGCGACGAACTTGGCTGTATGAATCTCTTCTCTAATAATTCATCTAACTATTTCTTTAGTTCCTGCATCTCTGCGGGTGCCAAACGGTAGGGTGCTTTGGCAATTGGTGCTGTTCCTGGTAATAGATGGATTCTGAATTTAACTTCTCTGTCCGGCGGTAGTCCTGGTAATTCTTCCGGAAATACATCTAAAAACTAAGACACTACTGAAATGTCTTTTAATTCTTTTCCTTTAGTGTTAGTGATTATAGAAATCAAATACACTATAGATCCTTTTTTTATATAACTTGCAGTTTTCATCACATAGATGAATTTCATGGATCTAAATGGTTTATCACCTTTAATTGTGATCTTTTCACCTTTTAGTGAATTTAATTGGATTGACTTTTGATCACATAAAATACTGGCTTTATTGGCTATTAACCAATGCATTCCTAATACAACATCAAATCCTGCCAGATTCATTGGGTAAAGATTTGCAATAAACTTTTGGTTTAAAAATTCTATTCTTGCTCCCTGCAAGATTTCAGAAATCCTAACTGTGTCTCCATTTGCTGTCTCTACTAGACATTCTTGTGGTAGTTTAGTTAATGACTGATTTAGAAGTTTGCAAAACGAAGTACTAATAAAACTTTGGTTTGCACCAGAGTCAAATAATACTTTAGCAAAAACATCATTAACTAAAAATGTACCGGCTATCACGTCTGGAATCATCTTGGCTTCATCTGCAGTTAGAACGAATGCTCTAGCATTTTTAGTGTTCTTGTTGTTCGCAGCTGGAGCCAATTTCGGACAGTTCAGCTTGATGTGACCTTTTTCTCCACAGTTGAAGCATAATCCATTACTGGATTTTCTCCTGCAATATTCTTCCTTGTGTCCTGGCATCTTGCAGAAATTGCAAAGAGTGGAGCATTTTCCCGAATGCTTTTTTCTTGCAGACCTTGCAGAAAGGTGCAGAGGTAGAACCTATATTCCTACGATTTTAATTCCCAGAACGGAATTCTTGAGTAAGCCTTTAGGTTAGGTTTCTCCTCGGGTCTTCTTTCCTAGTACGGATTAACTCATCTGTCAAGGTGTTGGCTAGTTCTACAGCTTCTTCTATAGTTTGAGGTCTAGCTGCCTTGACTACATGTCTAATCTCTCCAATTAATCCCCAGATGTAACGAGGGATTAATACCGGTTCAGGTGAGGCAAGGGTTGGTACGATTCTAGCATATTCAAAGAATGTGGTAGTATAACCCTTACTATCTACCCCGGTCATCCTTAAGTTAAGAAACTTATTTGTTATCTGTTCCTTTTCATTGGAAGGGCAAAATTTCCTTTCTACCATATTTTTAAATTCCTCCCATTCCATGTTGTACACCTTATCACTTCCTCTTGACTGGAGGATAGTGTTCCACCATTCTAAGGCTGAGTTTTTAAATAGATTAGAAGCAAACATTATTTTGTCTTCTTCAGCACACTTGCTTATTTTTAAAACAGCCTCAGTCTTTTCTATCCAGCGTAGAGCTGCAACGGGTCCTTCGTTGCCCGAGAATTCTATTGGTTTGCAGGATCAGAATTCTTTATAAGAACAACCATAAGGCATGGTTCTTCTTCTTTTAGGAATGGGCGCTTGAAGTACAGGTCCATTGTTCACGCTGTGTTCTGGTTCAATTGGTCGCTTACTGCTATGTTTACTTTTATTATTCGCTTCTTGAACCGTTTGAATAATAAATGGCATTGCATCTATAATTCCTTGTGCCACTATGTGTTGAACGACACTATTATCCATTTGGTTTCCATTGTTATTGATGCTTGGATTCTCATTAACCAAGTTAATGTTACTCTGGTTATCGTTATTCAGATTTCCTTGATTTCCTTCGTCGGCCATCTGAATTTTAAACATTTACCCCGTATTAATATCACAAAATAATATTTAATATAGCCAATCATATTACACGCATTTTGGTCAAAAGCGTCGATCATTGCGACTTACTCTATTCATATACTATGCACCTATTACACACCAATACTGAAATTAAAATTACAATACTGACTGAAATTTAAAACTACACTACTAGTAGTAGGCATCCGTAGTTTTTTTTATACACATACACACATATATTATATTATTTTATTATTATTATTACTACTACTACCGTCTCTTCCATCACATTCACGGATATGGATTCATCCAAAAATCCATATTGCACTCGTCATACTTCCAGACGAGTCGCTCTCCCACCTGTCGCATTCTCTCACAACTTTCTAGAATTTCCTCACCAAATGTCCTAAGTTCTTGTACATTTTCAGCACTCATTGGGGGTGCAGGTTCAGGGACTGGGTTTGGAATCTGGGGTGCGAGTTCATGGTATGGGGTGTAGGTTCCTGGAATCGGTAAGGATCTTCTAAAATTTCTCTAATGTATTCGTCGTGGTAATAGGGATCTAAGGGATCCATACCTGGGTAGGCTCCTATGTTCTGCATGGGTGTGTCTTCATGTATCGGGTAGCGTTGCACATAGTCCCTAACGTCATCCCACCAGGGGTCGTAATTTGGGTCTAAGGGATTTGGTGCTGGTACCCTAGGTATTTCCTCCGGGTTGAAATCATGCATCTCTACTTGGTTTTCAGGGTTTTCTATCTCCATCGGTTGGTCAGGGATTAGTGGTTGGGGTTGGGGTGCTATTATTTGCTCCAGATTAGGGTCAGCTGCAATAGTTGCTAGGATGTGGATGTTGACTATACCCCTATTAATTATATCCCGGGCATAGGCATCTGTCTCTCTCTTGGCTGCGGCTAGTACCCTCTGGTCTTTTAACTTTTTCATACGTTTTCTACGCTCGTGTGCCCGTCTACTGAACCATCCCCTCTTTTTCAGAGGAAATGGCTCTTCTAACTGGGCCTTAAACACAAAGATTCCTTCTTCCGTATCAGCAGAGTACCCTGAGAGGGCAGGCTGGGAAGAGGAGGTGCCTTTGCTTCTAGGCGAACCAGAAAATTGACGGTACGCGTCAGATGGTCCTTGGTCGCTCATATTGTAAACTAACAAATAGTCAAATAACACATAACAATAAAATACATTTATGCTCGTATTCCCGTACTTTATTTCCTAACAGATTAAATTTTGATGTCAGCAGAACACTTCTGTAGCTGAATTAGTGGCTTAGCTCTGATACCACCTTCTGTCGCAACCCCCAATCCCTGATCCCGGGAACGGGCGGCCGCGAGCCAGTTTCGGTGGTATCGCGTGTTTGTCTAATTTGGCAGCGGAATTTTTCATCAGGACCGTAGTTAGGAAATATTTGATCAGAGTAAAATACCACATTTTCATAATATTAAATATATGGGATAAACCCAAGTTTGCATACACACATTTTCATAGGAACAAGTCCTATTTTATTTAAGAAAAACATCTATTTCTTTTTAGGTAACTTTATTGCCACTTTTCCAAGCCTTCAGTGCTGTCCAACTGGCTTGTCTTTGGCTTTCACAGTTTGTTACCTGAAACGTGTTTTAAAAACATTTGTCAGTGGGAAATACTGGTGAGTGAATCCCAATTTAATCAATTTAAATAAAACCCATTGTATAGTATTGAGGGCGATCTCGCAATTACATTTGTTTCCAAGTTATATCAATTAACATCCATGGTACTGTCAGACCCGACTTGTGGAAATGTTACTCCTTGACCAGGTGGTAACAAATTTTGTATACAAAAACCCAACATACTCATGATAATTGGATTCTTACAAATACTCAATAACTGCTTAATATATAATTAATTAAGTGAGGTTTTGTAAAAACAATTTGCAAAAAGGTTAACAAAAGCGGATAAACTCACATTGCTGTCATAGATTTTCCGTAAGGGTTTCCTGGTGACAATCTATAATTTACACAAATGCACACGTGTTAGTATAATAACCCATTTTAACATTAGTAATACCCTCCCCGAGACGGCATTCCAACGACTACGTCGGGTAGAACCACGACAGCCGTTACGGAACCCTAGATCAATCGGGCAGCGTATCTAATACGTATCCAGGGGTTATAATACTTACAACGGAGCAGAACTTCGCTATTTAGGGGGGGATAATACCCGAGTATAATGCCTATAATTCAGAAATTGAGATTTAAGAAAAGGAAATGAGCGATCGGAACTGAAGGTCGATGTCATTCTTATATAGGGCTTCACTTTGGTTTTCTCGCGGCCCGCGTAAAACAAGACAAGGGTCTTACGCGGCCCGCGTCAACTATAGTCAACGCGTAGGTGATCCGGGTCATCAGGTAGGTTCGCCGGGTGTTAGGCCACGTGGCCACACCGGGCTGCGCCACCTTTTGATCTCACACGGCCCGCGTAAGAGTTGGGGTGAGGCTTACGTGGCCCGCCTCAACTCAAAAAATCATATTTTTATTTATTTTTGTTAATATTTAGGGTATTCGGGGCCCGTTTTCACGTATGGGGTGTATTTTAGGACGTATTGGGATATTTTAAAATATTTTAGGGTGTCGGAAATAATTTGAGGGTGTCGTTTTATTTAGGGTTGTTACAGACATCGTCCTCAAAGTCTGGTGAGGCGAAAGGCAGAAAATCAACGAGATCATCATCATCAGATGCCACCTCCGGATTGCTGTCAGAATCAGATGTGAACACCTCCTATGTTGAAGCAATCTCGTCGTTAGAGACAATCATCATCGGGTCACTTCCTTCAGATAGGCTGCTGCTCTCAGACGAAGACATGTTTACCTGTGATATTTTATTCATACTATATATATATATATACACTAATTATTACTTAGTTAATATACATAAAGTTATACACCTTGTGGCAAGTAATTCTCAGTCAAAGACAAGTGCTAGTCCAATGCACCCTAAGTCTCGTAGTGTCCTTACTTGACTCTATGAAAACAGTTTCAGGTAGTGGATGTCGCGGAAAGTTTTATGCAATGAAAACTTTTGAAAAATTGTTTTCGTGAGAGGATCCTAAAGATTGTAGTCTAGACTCGAGAAGGAATCCTGGTTCACTACAATCGCAGTTCTGATACCAATCTGTCACACCCCTTTCTAAGGCGGAAGCACGAGGTGTGATCTTGAAGGTTCTCATTGCATACGAATGGTAAACATACTACATGCTCGTAAAAATAACTCCAAATGCCAATAACATTACATAACTAAAAACACAAGTTAAGTTTAGAGTTTACATCACAGCATAAAACATTGTCTGAAAAGTTTACAACATTATTCAAAGACAAACATAAAGGTTTTGGTCCTTATATCACCACACGGAGTGGGACATAACAACCAAATCCAGCAAAACGGGCATAGGAGTCTTGACATATAGTAACTAAAAAACAGAAACAACATCCAAGAGCAAGAGTGAGACTGCGCGTACATCCACTTTAGTTACCTGAAATACATGTGAGTTTTGGAAAATCGTCAACATAATGTTGGTGTGAATTCATGCAGATTTGTGAAAACATTTAAGCATTCGTTATGGAAAATATGGTATGTAATTGTATGAAATAACTATTTCTATAAATATAAGGAAATCGAGATCGCTAATGGTTTGCAAGGCCATTAACATGTGACATGACATAGGAAGCATCCAAACCATAGGCATTTTTACTTGTCGATCCACGACTGTCGATTCACGGCCAGAGACACAAAAGCACTGCTTGGTAAAAGAATGGCCAAGAGTGTGGCTGCCTGAAACCCATTAGATCTAACCTTTTGTTCTGCGGTCTTGGTATGTAACTGATTAACGGTGCTTATGGCACCCTATTCGTGACATGATCTAAAGTATCATTCCTTAGTTTTTGAAATCAACGTACCATAACACATGCATTTTCCCCAAGTTTAGAAAACAAATAAAAGTTTAAAAGTGGGGACATGATCTCACAACTTTGCTTTTCCTGCGTTGTAAACTTCACCGGTAGCGTCGTGACCAATACGTGTTCTATTAATGTTAGTCACTAGACTTGTATTTCACAAGTACAAGTCACCATCATTTGTTTATGTATATATTCTTTGTTGTTAAAAATAATTTATATTTTTAACTATGTATGTTACTTATATTATTTTCCCAAAAATAAATATAAGTATTTTGTGAAATAATATTTTCAATATTATTTTTGTACAAGTATACTTAGGAAAGTATACTTTGTATTTTATGTGAATACTTGTGTATTTTGTATTTTTCACCAAAAATCAATACTTTGATTTTTATTACTTTCCGGAATTATATTTTTTAAAAATAATATATTTTTAAGACTTGTATGAAATATATATATATATATATATATATATATATATTTTGTCATGTTATAAAATATATATATGGTTATTCTTATATCCACACGATTATGTATAAATTTCAATACTTGGTATCGGTTATATATTTTTGTCCAAAAATATACATTTAAGCCCATAGTGTCCAATTTCAATAATATGTTAAGAAATATATTTTGTAAATATATTTTCTTGTATTTGTCCATGTATTTCCTTGTGAGGAATTTTGTATACTTGTATACTTAGGTATTTTCATGTATTTGTATGTGTATTTTTGTATTCATACTCCTTGAGAGTATTTAGTGTATTTTCAAGTTCCTAATACACTAATATATATAATACATATAATATACAGTTAGCACAAAATTTGGTGATCACTAAATATATATATTTTCCCCTAAAAATATACATACTTAATATCCATTTTAACTTGAAGAAATAATTATTTCTTAACTTGTAATTTCTCACAAAAATTAGGGAAACCTTGGTAAATATTTTTAAGTGAATTTTTAGGGAATAAGTTTCACCAAAACTTAGATTTTTCTAAGTGTCAAAATTTTATAAAAATTTTGACATAGTTTCCCCTAAAAATGGAGGTTTCCTATGTTTTCAAAACATGTGTTTATTTTCTTTTCAATCATCAAAACAATTTTCAACAACAATTATCAACAACATATACTAATTTCTTCATATGAAACATCATGGTGAACTTGATTCTTGTTAAAAACGTGTAGTCTTTTAGATCTACACTTAACATATTATGATCTTTCCAAAAAAAGTGTTCTTGTGGTTTTTAAACAAACTTTTGTAAGACTTTATTTTATTAACCAACTTATCCATGAGTTTAATGGTTTCAAAGTTTGTAAATCATGTTTCTAAAACCACTTTTATGCTTATTAGAAAGATCATTGTTTTTTAATCTTATGTTTAACCATTGATCTTTCAAGATCCATGCTTAATAACTTTAGATCTTTCAAAAATAAGCTTTGTGTTAAACTTTTAGCAAACTTTTCATGAGATTTAGTTTCAAAAATTAGTTCTACACACCCTTTATTACTTCAAGATACAAGTTTATGCATAAAATTTCATTTTTCAAGTTCACATTTTGTTTCACATGTTCACCTTCAATTTTAACCATGGATCCTTCAAGATCTATGCTTAAACTTGGTAGATCCAAGCTTTAACATACTTGATCTAACCATAAATACAAGATACAACATCAACAACTTCATTACATACACTAAAGTTTCATGTAATCACTTATTTTCTTCATGAATATGTTAGATCTTTTCTTTTTTAACATTAGAAGTTAAGTTGTTTAGATGGTGAAACTTGTACAAAACATAAACATGACTTAAATTAGTGATCAAGAAGCTTACTACTAGCTCTAATGGCTAGGGAAGTGGCACAAAGATGAAGATGATGCACAAGGAAGAAATCAAGAGGTTAAAAGCTCCACAAAGTGGTCCTTCAAGTTCTAGCACCATACACCTTCCTAAATGAGCTTCTTACACCTTCTAATGACCTTGGATTGTGAGGAAATGAAGTGAAAATGAATGTGTATGTGGGTGTGTGTTGAGCCGAGAGCAAAGGGAGCAACAAGGGGGAAGAAGATGAGTTTAGTGAATGATGGACAATGAGGACTACCCTTGGTCTTATAAAGGAAATATCCACCAACATGATCTTTTATTAAGATTTTTTGCCATTTAGTTAGGGAACCAAGTTACATAAAGTAACTATAGTTATGTGGGGCCCATGGGGCCGGTTATGGTGAGGGGGGGGGGGGGTAAAGTGTAATTTTTGAGAAGTTGAGGGTTTAAAGTGCAAACGAGAGGGTTTAAGTTAGTTTAAGTGTGTTTAGGGGTTTTTTTTATGATTTTTAAGGTGTTCTAGCATCAATACTAGTTTAATATCATAAAAACATTACTTCTAGTCAAATTTTGATGTCCCGGTTATTGTCCGGTTGTTCGATTCGTTGCGGTTCGTTAAAGTGCTGAATTGCGCATTTTCACTAAGTATGAAGCACTTATTGTGGCAGTTTTAATTCCCGACACCTTGTAAGTTATTTTGGACAATAAAACATAAATTCTACATGATATTAATGTGTTTAAAAGCTGATTATAGCTGAATTGGTGCTGATTTATGCTGAATTCTGCATTTAAAGTGCGTTTCGGGTGTCTTTTAGTGCATAGTTTAGCTTCCGGAAAGTTTATATTTTAACCCTTGTATCCATACTTGGGTTTTAATGTATTTTAGATGTTGGACCTATTCCTAGGCCCTAATTCTAATATCTGACTGTTTTCTGCAGAACTGCTGACACGGTGTGTCTTACCGGTGAGTTTACTAGTCTTTCTGACGCAATGCTAAAAGTGATGCATAAAGCAATATTTGAAGTATAAAACGTGCATGAATTCACATATATAGCATGTAATCAGACAATGTTGACATTTAAGCACATAATTGCAGATATTAAATAGCAACTAAACTGTACGGAAATTACCGGTTTTATGTCAGTTGTCACAAGTTTATGGTTTTGAAAATGGTGGATTTGAGTATACGGGGAAGAGAAATGTACCGGAGATGTTGTGTTTTTTTTTTTAAGATAGTGAGTTTTGACCAAAATGCCCCTCGTTATGATTTTTTATCATTGCCACATGTCATACACTTATTGCTTCTTATTCTTAATACCCAAACTAAACTTTCTATTTGTTTTTTTCTGATAATAATAATAATAATAATAATAATAATAATAATAATAGTAATAATAGTAATAATAGTAATAATAGTAATAATAGTAATAATAATAATAATAATAATAATAATAATAATAATAATAATAATAATAATAATAATTTCAAACATTTATAAACGATTCTGATTAATGAATTCGAAATTTTTATTCTGATTCGTGAAGATTTATGGCATACTATCTTCCAAATAAATGGAACCTATCTCACTGAAAATGTTGCATGCATGTTGCCAAATTCGACTTGTCAATCATATGAGTGCGATGTATGATTAATTCCCTATGTAGGTAGGAATAGCATATTTGAGATTAACGGAAAAAAATGTTTCTTTTTATTGTTTATTCTGTCCTATCTATCTTTTTTTTTAACGGCCGACAAAATTTTTATTCATTGTAGCAAGAAGCTACCACCAAATATACAAGCTTTTACACCAATATTAAACCATAAAACTAGTGTTACATTGATTACTTAGCCACCAATTTTAAATCTATTCCAATCTTCCCATGTAAGAGACACCATCTTAGCTCGGTTCTTCACCCAGAGATACGCCACCGCTTTGATTTCATCCAAAATTTTAGTTGTATTCGGCGGTTTGTGTTGGAACACGGCTTCGTTTCTTGACTTCCAGATACTCCAAATTGTTATTAATATTACCGCATATACCGCCTTTTTCTTCATAGCAGAGTTCGAACAATACTCGTGGATAGATAGAATATCCTTCAAATCGAAAGCAATAACCGGGGGAATCGAACACCATAACGCTACATTTTGCCATATAACCTGTGCCACTTGGCATGAAACAAAAATATGCTCACTCGTTTCGTCATAATCTCCACACATAATACACCTTCGGTCTTGCACCTGGATGTTACGATCTGCCAGAGCACATCTAGTCGGCAACCGTTCCTTTTCTGCTCTCCACGCTACCAAGCCAACCTTTTTCGGAACCCAGTTACACCATTCAAATACTTTTTCAGGCCGCACCCGGTTGAATTCACTTAACTTTGTTTTTATGCTCGCTACCTTAAATGAATCAGATCCGTCTAATTTCCACCTCCATTTGTCTACCCCATTTGACATATTCAGACCCACAAGCCCAGTAATCAAATGTATTAATTGATTTAACTGGCTTTGTTCGTTTACACCTAGAACGGGAACATTCCAGGCCCAGGTAAAGGCCCAGTTTGAGCCATTGAGACTCATTCGGTCATGCACAAGACATGTCTTGAAACTTTCAGCTTTAAACAAAACCGGAAACTTGATATAAAAAGGTAATGGATCGGCCCAGGAGTCTAGCCAAAAGGATATATTTCTCCCATTAACCAAGGTTGCTGTTATAGCGTTGCTTAGATCTATATCAGCTTGGAGAAGTACCTTCCGAATGTTTACTATTTGTTTCCAAGGACCCGCTATAGACAACTTGGCCAGAACTTCACTCCACCCTCTCGAGTTGTGATGTATTAACCAAACGACTTGCCTCCATAAGCCCATTTTCTCCGTCTTAAACCTCCACCACCATTTAGCTAGCAATGCTAGATTTGCGTCCCTAAGAGATCCGAATCCCAAACCAGGGCCGGCTTTAGGGATAGTAAAGTCAAGCCATTGCTTTGGGCCTCCACCCTTCATGAGGCCTCCAATTTTCGAGTTCTCTTTTCATATATGTTTGGGCTTTGCATTTGGAAATTGCTGAATAATGTGTGGCCCGGGTTCCATCACTAAACATTGAGGATTACCAATCAGGTCTGTTAGAAAATTAGGTCTCAAATGAAAGGGGAAGGAAAACGAAGCGTTCTTAGATTGAAAACTGAAAGGTCGCATATTTAAATCACTACCAATTAAAGTTCTAAAGATGAAAGTAGCAAGGTAAATAGAAATAGCAGCCAATAATATGTTGTTTTTCCAAGTTGATATTTGTTCCAAATTTTCGTTTTTTTCTGGCTTGATTTTGGTAGAGTTTTTCCAACAATTGCCTACACGGTATTAACATATGAAAAACCAAGTATTGAGTAAGTTGTTAGTGGTTGTATTTGTTTGTTCCATTTGGTCAAGTGATTCAGACTACAACTCCATTTTCATTCGATTTTTGCTTATATCATGACTCTGAAATTGCAAGTGTGTCTTACATTTATCACTTTCATTCTTGTTGTTACTGTTGTTATTCATAATTCTTTTTGTTTTAATTAAATGTTTCTATAACTATTTTCTTTATAATCAAATTTAAAGAAACAATTTTCAATATATTATTATATTTTATGCTATTCTCACTTGTTAGGGTGAATCAAGTTACTTTCAGATAGTAAACAAGTTTTTAATAGATTTTTTTATTTAATGGTTAATCTAGTAGCTTCAGTTCATGGAAATGTGAAGGGGCAGCAACAATCATTGTCTTGGTATTAATATTTAGAAATCTGGTTCAAAGAGATTGGAAATATTAAGTTGTAAGCTTGGGATTTGGGAGGACATCAGATCGCCCATAGTCCTAAAAGAATATTGCGCAAAGGTACGATTTATTTTTTCTGTCATAGTTCTATTGTAGTCTCTTTAATTGAATACAAATTGTGTGCCATCATATTCCTATGGATTGATGTATACATGTATTTTTTCGAAAGGGACCTCGATTTTAAAATCCGCTTAAGGCCACCTAAAAGGTTGGGCCAGCCCTGTCCCAAACCCCCGTATTCAACCGGAGCTATAGTCTTTTCCCATGCCACCCAATTCATTTTAGCTTTCTTCTCCGAACCGCCCCAAAAGAATACCCTTCTTATCCTGTCTAGGGCGTCCAAAACTTTAATTGGAGCCTTAAATAGTGAAAAGAAGTAAGTGGGCAACGCGTTCAGCACTGACTTAATCAAAGTGATCCTCCCGCCATAAGATAAGGTTCTAGCTTTCCACAACGAAAGCCTATTTCTAAATATTTCTACCACCGACTTCCAGTTTCTTTCTAGATTCATGTTTGCTCCAACTAATAAGCCGAGATGTTTAAAAGGAAAAGTACCTTTTTTACACCTTAACAGTTCAGCCATGCCTTCTATTTCATGATCTGTCCTATCTATCAAATACAATGTTTCAGTACGAAGGTTTCTATTGTTTATTTACAAAATGGAAACCATTTAAAATTAAAGGTACCCAACAAGATCCAACTCAAAAGTTTATTTTATACATTATAAAATACAATTATATCACTCTAATCTTATTAACTACAACTTTAATTATAAGCATAAACTCATCTTTTTAAGAAATGCAAGTAAATGCAAATCACGTTTCTATCCCTACAAATATTAAATGGGGTAAGCTAAATATACCTCTTCTTATTATTTTTTATATCCTCTTTCCATAAAATCACAATAAAACTTGTAATATTTACCCTCTATATAAATCATCATTTTTAAAAATATTTTTTTGTTACAAAACAAATTCAAAAGTATAAAAATGATTACAGACTTTTTTTAAAAAAATTGTTTGTTTTTTAATTTTTATTTAAAAACATACTTTTTAAAAGTTTCCAGGTATTATTCGTAAAGACTCTTTTTCAAATAGTATTTTGATTATGTTTTTTGTTGAAAATCTTTATAAATAAATAATAACATTTTTCTTATAAAAATAATAAAAAAGTTTTCAACTTTCTTTTTGAAAAAAAGTCTATATTGTGTTTTTTCGTGGTCTAGTTTGTATTTTAAATGTCTTAATTTTATAATTTTTAATACTTTAGAATGTGTTTATAAAATAATTAACAATTCTTATTTATTTAAAAGTAAAACAAACTTTTAAAATAGCGTTTACAGCCCTAGCATACATTAATCATTCAAACCGTCTATGTAAGTGATGAAAATAAACAATAGGTACTAAAATAATTTTATCAAACTATAAATTAAGAATCTATATAAGTTCAAATTTAATTAGTGTAAGGAGTATGTTATAAACAAGTTAAAACCAGTTTAAAACTTTTGATCGTAGTGGACATTTTCTAAAGCAAAACAAATGGACAAGGTTGATCACAAATATTTTTCTCTTCTTTAAACTGGTTGATTTCAAAAACTCTGTGTGGATCTTTGTATGTTATTGTTTATACAGACTCAATAAGGATACACATTTCACGTCATTCCAAAAAAGAAAAAAACCATTTCAAAATATTAAAAATAATACATATAAGACATTTAAAATACCAACTTGATGAGAAAAAAAACATAATATAGACTTTTTCAAAAAGAAAATTCAAAACTTTTTTCTTATTATTTTTATATGAAAAAAGTTATTAGTAATTCGTAAAGATGTTCAATAAAAGAAAACATATTAAAAATAATCTTTGAGAAAATGTCTTTAAAAACAATATTTGAAAACTTCTGAAAAATGTGTTTTTTAAATAAACATAAAAAACAAACAAATTTAAAAAAAAAACCGTCCATAATATTTTTTTACAATTTTAAATTTGTTTTGTAACAAAAATAATTCTTCTTAAAAAATTATGACTTATATAAGGGATAAATATGATAAGTTTAAGGGTATGTTTGGCAAAAGTAGTTGTTGGCTAGTGGCTGTAAGCTGTTAGCTGGTGGCTGGAAACTGGTAGCTGTTAGCTAGTAGTTGTATCTTTTTAGATATATTTGGTGTTTGGTAGAGTAGCTGGAGCTTTTAATAAAATGTATAAAATTACCAAAATGGACATAACTAAAAATTTAAAAAGTTTGTGCATTAAAAATTTTATTATCTTTAAAATTTAAAATAGTCATTTTTTCTTTAAAAGCTTGTAGCTCATTCTAAACGCTACTAGTTGAAGCGTTCAACCAAAAGCTTCAAGCTCCTAACCTAAAAGCTTCAAACTTATTCAACCAAACAACACTTTTTATTGAGTATGAGATTTTTCATAAAAGATTAAAGTTAGAAGCTCTTAAAAGCCCCTAAAAGCTCCATGCCCAGATTTTATGGAAAGAGATATGGAAAGTAATAAAAGGGGTACATTTAATAGCCCCTGAATATGAAGAGTTCACATCAAGAGTACAAAGGGTTGGTTAAATATAATAGTGAAAATTTGAATACATGTTGTTATGCTTTTCAAAAATCTACCTGAAACTGGCTATGCACACATATAGAATGTCCAAAAACTGAAGAAATAAGTGTTGGTGATCCACTCCAGCAATCGAGGGCAGGACTGTAGGCCTAATCTACAAAAGCAATGCTACAGTAGAAGGCAAGAAACAAATGTTTGAATAATCAGGAGTTAACTTCGAAAGCATGGCTTTACAAAAGAACAGAGTTGTCACAACATTTTGTACATATAAAATTGGAACTAACATGAAAAGTTGAAGCAAAAAATAACAAAAAAAACATGTAACAGCTAAAATCCAGAAATTAGTAAAACATCATTAAACGAACATGTAATGGTTTTGAACTCATAAAATACAAAATGCCAAATCACTATTTTAGTTTCTCCCTAAGGCTGGTGGGTATGGGGTCCGTCCCCATACCCGGCTAGGAACGGCGCCGGCATCTTGGCATCCCGCCCCCCCCCCCCCCCCCCGCGGTCACCGTCTTCGACGACGAGCTGCGTACGTTCAAGACCATCCAAGCTGGTGGGCCCCCTTTGTTTGTGATACTTGTACATTAGGCTGGTGGTACTTGTACATAGTGGTGGGGTAGGATCATCCTCCCATACCCTCTAGTTTTGTGGGATGGACCATCCTTGGGAGGACTATGACGTGGCGCATACGTGGCGGATCATCCCCCCTTGAAGGACCATCACCATACCCTCTAGCCTAAGCATTTACAAGACAGACATTGCAAGGTTGCCCATGCAACATGTATTGTTGCCTTAATTTAGACTGAAACCTAAACGAATACATCCGATGAGTAGACGAAGTAGCGAATAAAGGGTCCAGTGTACACACTGCGATGTTTTAAATAAAAAAAAATTTAGATGTAATTATTCAACGAATTAATCTCACTGTCATAGTCAATTTCTAAATTTGTGCCATTAAAATTCCATTTTACCCGAACCAAATTAATATTTTGTTGAATTGACTCGTGACTTGTGAGCCAAAATGGTTTAAATCAATTAGCTAACTGATGTAGCGTGTGTTACGAAAATGAAGATCAAACACGTTGATTCTACGAATGCCCGTGTAGTTCTTCCCCAACCCCCAAGATTCCACCCAAAGGGTACAGAATTTGAAGAGAAAAATGAGTTAATTTCAAATTCAAGTCTGCCTTTTCCAATTACTAGAGAAAGATATAAATAGGAACATAAATTCGAAATGGGCCTAAAAAAGACAACGGGCCAAACACAAGCCTAAAAACAAAATGCCCAAAACACTTCAAAAAACATAAAAACGTAAATAACTAATAGAAATAAGCGTTTTAGTGAGGCCAAAAACAAAATGCCCAAAACGGACCCCCGTAGCCCAAGTTAGAGCCATTTTAGTGAGGCCTCTTTTGTTACACGATCTTGGGCCTAGAAATACAAGATGGCCCGCTCTTCCACACTTGGACCCGCATTACTAACCCAACCCATACGTTTGCCCGACTTAGCTATTGATATTGTTTAGTTTACGAATAATCATATATTATACAAAAGTAGCCTATAAATCACACGATTAATAAGCTTAAGACAGGTAGGACGCTTATATGTAGTTCCCTTGTCGACGATCTGGCCAATTCATCCAAACGTGATGCCTCGGCACCAACATGTCAAACAACATGTAGTTCCCAAAAACAATACGAACTCCAATCAAAGAATTCTATAGAAAAAATTCTTGACATAAAATTCTTCATATAGTGTAACATAATGATGAGTATTTGGTGTTAATAAGACTTACAACTGGAGCAATCTTTGCCACATTCACAAAGGCCGGTGGACCATTGGCTAGGAGCATTCATGGTTGTGGAGTATTTGAATTGTGGAATGGTGTCTAAGGTATCTTGACTCTGTCTAGTGAGGATGGCCATATTACACCATTATTTTTGTTGTATACAGAGCAAAATGTTATAACGACGAACGGTAAGGGGAAGTACATTTAGTTTAATATTAAACAAAATGAACTTACCGGGTCTTCGCCGAAACCCTAGCCTTGTCCAGAATCTGTTTATGTCGGTAAATTCGTCAGTGGTCTCGACAAATTGTCTAGTTCTGACGAAAACCTACAAATGTATCATAAAATTAGTTAAACAATTGAATCATTAAGAAACACCACAAATCTTAAAGACAAAGCTACAATTCATATATATACACACACTGACACACAGACATATAATATACCTTGCAAACAAATTCGGCTCCTAGAAGTAATTCAACCACCAAACAAAGCTCCGAAAACCCTTCTTATTCTACTTCTCTTCTTGATTCTACAGAAGAAAACGGGTCCCTACATTCATCACTATAACTATATTTACCTTTAAAAATCAAGATAGAATCGAAACAGTTTACTTACATTTTTTTACCAAAAATCTATATGCTCAAGTACTTTTTATTCAAATAATTCCCACAAATAAACTTACCAAAAACGTCTTCTTAGTAATTTTTTTTAATTTCAAAATCAATTTTCAAATAGAATATACTATAAGGATCCAAATGCATTCAACAAAACACATGCTAACATATAATCATCTTGATATAAGGATACAGAGTGGGAGTAGGTTACAAAGCCTAAGTTTCCTACAAAGTGTAGGAAGCAATAGGAAGGTGACATGTTGTTGGTGCATATTTTGTACGTCTGCCACTGTACGAATAGTTAGATAGAACGTGTGTTGAATATTGTATAGAATAGGAAAAGTCGGACACCGTTCATGTATTGTCAAGGTCCATCCAGACGGATGGACAACATTCAGTCCATTCGGATACCCCATCCGGATATAGGTGTGTTATTGTAAAGTCCATCCGGACGGATGGACATTAGCTCATCCGGATAGGCTGTTGTCTATAAATAGGGAGTTGGGGTTCCCATTTGTGACACATGTGCCTCTGCGACCATCAAACAAATACCAAATTTATGAAATATTGTGTTTCATACTTGGGATTTGTAAAAATAAGTGTATTGTTTGCACATATCAATTCATGTTCGATTTCAAGCTTTAAATCGCTTTCTGGAAGGTTATACGCGCACTGACGCGTAAATATAACCAGTTTAATGCAACGAACACTCCAGAAGAGTGAAATAGGCTTAACATACCTTAAATAACCTTTACATAACTTAGAAATAAGTTTTGGAGGGTTTGGTGTGGCGAAATCAAGTTTATTCGCTTACAGGGACTAATTTCGACAAACTGCGAAAGTAAGCAGATTTGTACTGTAACGAACATTCCGGAACTTGATCATAAGTTGAATATGCCCTAAATATCCTTTACATAGCTTATAAATAGGCTTTGAAGTGTTTGGTGCGCAAAAATAAACTTTCTTGATCAATGGGGACTAAAAGCGTCAAAAAGTGCATAAGTTTGCATTTTCGCGCATATCTTACTTTCTGAATACATCCGGACATCCAAAAATTTATGTAATCATTAAAATATTTTATTTTAGTGATTGGCTTGATAAAAATCCATTCGTCGCGTAATTTGGACCGTTTTTCGCGTTCGTTCGTGTTTCGTCGTAATTAACCGAATAACGCAACTGTACGGCCAAATGAACCGACATCCGACATATTTTTGAGTATGTTTCATGTTCCCTATACTTAAACTTCATTATTGAGCCTTGAAAATGGGTTAACGAGGTTTAAACGCATCGAAAAAGGCCTTAAACATGTGCAGGGACCATTTCTGCCATTTTGGCAAAATTTCTGGAACTGGCACATGGTAGCGCTGCGCCACCACCATATTTCTTTTCCGTGGCGCGACGCCATGGCCTCATCTTGGCAGAAAACTCATTTTCAGCATCAGATTGATAATTCAGGGGCCATTCTTGCAATTTCTTTGTGTGGTAGCCAAGTTAGCACCTCCCTAAGTAAATTAACTGACCTCTAACACTTGTATGGCTAGCATTTAATGCTTGATAGCCACACAAACACTTGCTTTGATCTTGTGAGTTCACTACAAGTATAAATAGCCTAGTATTTCACTTGTTGCAACTCACACTTGATCTAAATTCTCTAAGTTGGGGTTTTATAACTTCATACCTGAGAATTATAAGATCAAGTTCAAGCAACGACCCTTTGTAAGCTTCCTTCGTTCTTTTATCGCTTTCTTAGCGTGAAAGTCAAACAGTGTTTGACTTTCTGCTTTGACCAGTCTTTGGTCAAGACGAAGTTCTTTTGAACTTCGCAACAGGAGCGTAATCACGATGGTTATAGTCCCTAGTGACTATACCTACTGATTACCACGTTGACTAGGCATAGTGACGAGTCGTAGTTTCGGTCAAAATGCGCATTTATGCGTATTTTGCAACCAAACTACTCTTAGGTATCAAAACACTTTGTTTTGATATCAAAACCTATTTTCTAACTTAGTTAAACATGTTCCAACATGTTTAGCTCTTCACTTTTAGTTTAGTGCTTGTTTAGAGTCGTAAGTCAAGCGGTCTAAACAACCGCTTAGACTTTCGAACCCGACCCGTTTGGTCGATCATTAGGATCCGACCAAACACATTAGGTGACCATAGTTGTATAGGGAATAACCTTCCGAGGTTATACCTTATGGTCACTACATTTAGCTAGTTGTATGATAGGTAGTTTATATACCTTAGGAAAATTACCAAAATACCCTTTTTACGCATAAATTCATTTTAAGCATATGTAACCTAAATTTTCACATCTAAACTGATTAGGTAACATTATTAGACATGTTAAGGCATATAATACTTGTCATAGAACTAGTTAGGCGTTTCGAACGCATTTTACGCGAATGACGCGTTAAAGTGGCGTAAGCTATCTTAACAAGTCGTAATGGGTCGTAAGCACTTAGGATAGGTTTCGTTTTAGTATGTAGGCTTCGTTAAACCATATTACAGAGTTCCTATACTCATTTGGTTTACAAAACCTCATTCTATCCGATCTTCCGATTTAGGTCCGGTTATTTATGTAGTTACCTATATTAGGTGCCGTTTGATTTCAGTGATCCCTCTAGCTTTGCTTGGTTGTTGTTCAAGACTTCTAAGCACCCTCAAGTGAGTACATAGACCCCTCTTTTACTGTTTTCCAAACGTTTTGGGGTGAAACACATGTGCCTACTTGTTATTTTTGTGCTTTCCATGTTTTCATATCATATACTTGCTATGTTCATTAGTACACTATTAGTACATGATTTCATTATGTTTTGCTATGTATGTTCACTTAACATGTTAGCACAATTGTTTTACGTTTTGAACCATTTGAAATCATTGGATGTATGTGAACCATTTGTAACCATTTGATATATATGAACCATTTGTAATCGCTGGATTTATGTGAACCATTTGTAATCGTTGGATTTATGTGAACTATTTGTAACCATTTGATTTATGTGAACCATTTGTAACTGTTTGAGCCATTGGGTTAGGGAAGTGATTAGGTAACGGGGCGGGTGTAATGTGTTAAAAGCATGGTGGATACGCCGCTGGTACTTCCTATATATAAGTGCTTTTAACACATTATATATCGTTGCGTTATCTAGATCACTTGGGTAAACGATTTCAAAACAATGTCACACAAGGATGTTTTCTGAATAATATAAACCATACGAGTTTTATTAACGAGTTTTTATGAGATATTTTACAATTTGATTTAATAAAACAAATGTTTTGGAGTTAAGAATCATGGCTACGAGATTTTGCAAATTATAACCAACTTGATTTGAGTTGGTTAATTATGTTGCAATATTATACTTTTCAAAACAAGGTTTTTAAATAAGTATTGCAACATGTAAAACGAGCCATGAATCTGACACTCATATAAAACCTATGTACTCGCCGGCATTTTTATGCTGACGTATTTTCACGTGTGTTTCAGGTACCATAGTTGATGATGTTTGATGATGATTTTTGTGTATGCTCACATAGGAATGGACGAGGCCTTGGTGACTTAATAACAATGAAAGTCTATTTGTTCTTGTTTTGTTTCTAATTCCAATGTAATGTGATACGTTTAATTTAATAAAACGAAACTGTTTAATCCACGGTTGTGAAACAATGATTCTGTTACAACACTCCCCGACGTTTCCGCCACGTTTTGTTGTTTTACGTGGTCGGGGTGTGACAGAAAAGTTGGTATCAGAGCCAATGGTTATAGGGAATTAGGTTATTAGTAATGCTTTGACCTAGACTATAACCTTCCTAGGACCCTAACACAAGTTAACTTGTGTTTAGTTTTAAAACAATACCGTCACTTATCCTTAGGTGACAACCACAATAAGAACACAAATTTTGAATCCGCTTTGAAAACCAATCATCTGTTCTAGGATGATTGATTACTAGGTTTTGAACCCTTCTAGTTTGATTCATTTTCGGCTTTGTGCCTTCTGAGTCTTCAAAATCTCGTCAAAGTTTGGTTCTAAATAATGTGAACACGTGCAAACTGGAAGAGTGGGTGCCTGTACCCTGAGTCTTATGTCTAAGGCTATAGTGTTCGTACAAATCTGCAGTATCGGACCAGTCACTCTTACCTGGGAACTCTTGGGGTGAGTGTCCACTTATAGGCGAGCATGTCTTCGCGATACATTATGAGGACCTATTTTCTTTGATTCAGCCTTTGTGTGTCGTTTGTTTGCTTCGTGGTTCAAACAAATGACCGTCACCCATGATTTTTGGTCGGTAATCGTAACATCCTATTCTTACCCAATTCCATTTCATTTGTTTTCTCTCTTGTTTCCCCTTTTTAGAATGCCTCCACGACGCAAAAATCAGGTACCTATTGAAGAGCTGGCAGCTGTCATTACACAGCAAATGACTGCTGCAATCCCGAACATCGTTGCTCAATGTAACCAAGCTCTCAACAACAATAATGACCCCTGCAACTTCAAGACGTTCAACTCGGCTAAGCCATCAAAGTTTTCTGGTTCTCATGGAGCGACTGCACTTCTGCAATGGTTCGAGAGTCTAGAGAGCACCTTCAGGCATGTTCAATGCCCAAATAAGCGAAAGGTAGAATTCGCATCTAGTTTCTTTGAGAAACGAGCTTTGACATGGTGGAATGGTGTGATGAGAGATAGGGGTTCCGATGTGACACTAGCTCAAACGTGGGAAGAGCTTCGAGCTCTGATGATGAAGGAATTCTGTCCTCGTCACGAGATCAGGGCCTTGGAAAGGGAATTTGACGATCTTAAGCAAGATAGCGGTGAGCATCGAGCCTACACGGATCGTTATGAGGAGTTAAGTCTGTTATGCCCGAATATGGTTACGCCTTTGGATAAGGCAATCGAAAAGTACTTTGATGGCCTCCCTGACCCAGTACAAGACATTGTGACTGGTAGGAACCCCACTACGGTTAGGCAGGCCATTGAGCTATCTGCTACCTTGACTGAATCTCAAATCCGGAAAGGTAAACTTTTCCGAAAAGGTGATAAGAAACCAATCGAGGAATCGAAACCCAAAGATGAACAGAGTGAATCCTCCAAGAAGTCAAGGAAGCGAAAAGCTTCCCAGAACTTCGCCGTGGTTGCTCACAATGATCAAGCTGCCCCCAACCAACCAGCTCAACCCCCTGCTAGAAAGCCATTCAACGGAACTGCACCCTTGTGCAACCAATGTAACCATCATCATCATGCTAGTGTGAAGTGCCGCAAATGCCAAATTTGTGGACTTATAGGTCATACAGCAAGAGTTTGCCGAGCTGCAGTTGCACCAAATCAAGCTGACAACAATCATGCTCAAGCTCGTTTTCCACCAGGTTCTTGCTACAACTGTGGCGAGATGGGTCATTTCCGAAGAAATTGCCCAAAGCTTGCTAATGCAAATCTAGCACAGGGATGAGCATCTGACCGACTAGAAGACAACACCGTTTAGAAATAATCACGTCTTATGTATTATTTTCTTTTGTTGTCAACGTCCATGAAACAGTTGTTATCGTTGTTTATAAATAAATCTTTTATTTACATTGCAATGTATTTATGTGGTTGCATGTATAAACAACATATACCCTACAATACTGACAATCAGGGAATCGTATTCCTTGAAGAACAGACTACCCCCAAAATTCTTTCATTTTATGATCTCTTGCGTTTTCCACGAAAATCCTAAGTACCCGTTTCTTCCAAAGAAACGAAGTACAAGGCACAAGTTACAACTCTGGACGAATACCCAAAGTACCACTATAAATTCTTAATAGGGTACCTAAGGGCATTTCCGTAAATCCTAAAATTGTTGTGTACCTTAATTCGGATATTACGTTTCTTTGAAAACAAAATCGAATTTTCAGGAGATCATCCTATCTTCGTAGATAGATTCTTGAAAATGATTAAAGTGCCAAATGAAATCCACGGATTGGATTCCCGGTGTGCTTTAAATATCCGTGTCCAAAGATAACAAATTAAAGGTCAAATTAAACGAATATGTGATTATGTGCTTATGTGTTCCCTTTTATGTTTTTGTGTGATCCAAGTTTTTGTTATCCAAATCCTCATAGAATCTTCCATATCTTCGTATAAGGGATTCATAGTAGGATATCCAAAGGTACTTCCTTAAATCCTTAATGGGCTTCTATGTAATAGTAAAGACCCTTGGATTATAATGTACTATTCCATAATTAGACCCCTTGAGTGGTCTAGTTAAACAGATTGATCCAAAAATCTTGTTAGGAATATCATGTGATGATATAGCTGAAAAGACTCCTTGGTGGTCTAATTAAAGAGATCATTTGTCAATCTAATTAAAAGGACCATATAATAGTCTAGTCACACTCATCACATGTTTGATTTTCTTCCCCTTCACATTACAAAACAAACTGTGCGGACTGTGCAAGGATTTACGTAATTATGGATGCATACATAATTATGGAATTCAGTGCATAGAAACCACAGCAAGTTTTGTCATGTGTCTAGAGTTGACTCGGTTCATTTATGTTTCTGAAGAATACCCATTGAGAAAAATGACTCATTCCGTTTATTTTCGTTTCTGAAGAATATCCATCGAGGGAAATGAATATCCCTAATTTTTCTTTTTCCTTCATTTCCGTTTCTGAAGAATACCCATTGAGGAAAATGACTCATTCCGTTCATTTTCGTTTCTGAAGAATATCCATCGAGGGAAATGAATATTCTTGATTTTTCCTTCATTTACCCATTGAGGAAAATGACTCATTCCGTTCATTTTCGTTTCTGAAGAATATCCATCGAGGGAAATGAATATTCTTGATTTTTCCTTCATTTCCGTTTCTGAAGAATACCCATTGAGGAAAATGACTCATTCCGTTCATTTTCGTTTCTGAAGAATATCCATCGAGGGAAATGAATATTCTTGATTATTTGTTCATTTTCGTTTCTGAAGAATACCCATTGAGGAAAATGACTCATTCCGTTCATTTTCGTTACTGGAGAATATCCATCGAGGGAAATGAATATCCTTGATTTTTCCTTCATTTTCTTTTTTAAAGATTGTCCGTTGAGAGAAATGACAGGATTATGCCTTTCATAATCTTTGATGGGTTATTCTACGCAAATAGATAAACACCCTAGATTCCATGCAAGTCAATTATTTAACATAGCGTCACAGACAGACTCCTACGAATAAATTTCGGGACGAAATTTCCTAAAGTAGGGGAGACTGTGACACATGTGCCTCTGCGACCATCAAAAAAATACCAAATTTATGAAATATTGTGTTTCATACTTGGGATTTGTAAAAATACGTGTATTGTTTGCACATATCAATTCATGTTCGATTTCAAGCTTTAAATCGCTTTCTGGAAGGTTATACGCGCACTGATGCGTAAATATAACCAGTTTAATGCAACGAACACTCCGGAATAGTGAAATAGGCTTAACATACCTTAAATAACCTTTACATAACTTAGAAATAAGTTTTGGAGGGTTTGGTGTGGCGAAATCAAGTTTATTCGCTTACAGGGACTAATTTCGACAAACTACGAAAGTATGCCGATTTGTACTGTAACGAACATTCCAGAACTTGATCATAAGTTAAATATGCCCTAAATATCTTTTACATAGCTTAGAAATAGGCTTTGAGGTGTTTGGTGCGCAAAAATAAACTTTCTTGATCAATAGGGACTAAAAGCGTCAAAAAGTGCATAAGTTTGCATTTTCGCGCATATCTTACGTTCTGAATACATCCGGACATCCAAAAATTTATGTAATCATTAAAATATTTTATTTTAGTGATTGGCTTGATAAAAATCCATTCGTCGCGTAATTTGTACCGTTTTTCGCGTTCGTTCGCGTTTCGTCATAATTAACCGAAATAACGCAACCGTACGTCCAAACGAACCGACATCCGACATATTTTTGAGCATGTTTCATGTTCCCTATACTTAAACTTCATTATTGAGCCTTGAAAATGGGTTAACGGGGTTTAAACGCATCGAAAAAGGCCTTAAACATGTGCAGGGACCATTTCTGCCATTTTGGCAAAATTTCTAGGAACTGGCACATGGTGGCGCTGCGCCACCACCATATGTCTTTGCCGTGGCGCGACGCCATGGCCTCATCTCGGCAGAAAACTCATTTTCAGCATCAGATTGATAATTCAGGGGCCATTATTGCAATTTCTTTGTGTGGTAGCCAAGTTAGCACCTCCCCAAGTAAATTAGCTGACCTCTAACACTTGTATGGCTAGGATTTAATGCTTGATGGCCACACAAACACTTGCTTTGATCTTGTGAGTTCACTACAAGTATAAATAGCCTAGCATTTCACTTGTTGCAACTCACACTTGATCTAAATTCTCTAAGTTGGGGTTTTATAACTTCATACCTGAGAATTATAAGATCAAGTTCAAGCAAGGACCCTTTGTAAGCTTCCTTCGTTCTTTTATCGCTTTCTTAGCGTGAAAGTCAAACAGTGTTTGACTTTCTGCTTTGACCACTCTTTGGTCAACACGAAGTTCTTTTGAACTTCGCAACGTGAGCGTAATCACGATGGTTATAGTCCCTAGTGACTATATCTACTGATTACCACGTTGACTAGGCATAGTGACGAGTCATAGTTTCGGTCAAAATGCGCATTTATGCGTATTTTGCAACCAAACTACTCTTAGGTATCAAAACACTTTGTTTTGATATCAAAACCTATTTTCTAACTTAGTTAAACATGTTCCAACTTGTTTAGCTCGTCACTTTTAGTTTAGTGCTTGTTTAGAGTCGTAAGTCAAGCGGTCTAAACAACCGCTTAGACTTTTGAACCCGACCCGTTTGGTCGATCATTATGATCCGACCAAACACATTAGGTGACCATAGTTGTATAGGGAATAACCTTCCAAGGTTATACCTTATGGTCACTACGTTTAGCTAGTTGTATGATAGGTAGTTTATATGCCTTAGGAAAATTACCAAAATACCCTTTTTATGCATAAATTCATTTTAAGCATATGTAACCTAAATTTTCACATCTAAACTGATTAGGTAACATTATTAGACATGTTACGGCATATAATACTTGTCATAGAACTAGTTAGGCGTTCCGAACACATTTTACGCGAGCGACGCGTTAAAGTGGCGTAAGCTATCTTAACAAGTCGTAATGGGTCGTAAGCACTTAGGATAGGTTTCGTTTTAGTATGTAGGCTTCGTTAAACCATAGTACATGAGTTCCTATAGTCAGTTGGTTTACGAAACCTCATTCTATCCGATCTTCCGATTTAGGTCCGGTTATTTATGTAGTTACCTATATTAGGTGCCGTTTGATTTCAGTGATCCCTCTAGCTTTGCTTGGTTGTTGTTCAAGACTTCTAAGCACCCTCAAGTGAGTACATAGACCCCTCTTTTACTGTTTTCCAAACGTTTTGGGGTGAAACACATGTGCCTAGTTGTTATTTTCATGCTTTCCATGTTTTCATATCATATACTTGCTATGTTCATTAGTACACTATTAGTACATGATTTCATTATGTTTTCCTATGTGTGTTCACTTAACATGCTAGCACAATTGTTTTACGTTTTGAACCATTTGAAATCATTGGATGTATGTGAACCATTTGATGTATGTGAACCATTTGTAATCGTTGGATTTATGTGAACCATTTGTAATCGTTGGATTTATGTGACTCGTTTGTAACCATTTGATTTATGTGAACCATTTCTAACTGTTTGAGCCATTGGGTTAGGGAAGTGATTAGGTAACGGGGCGGGTGTAATGTGTTAAAAGCATGGTGGATACGCCGCTGGTACTTCCTATATATAAGTGCTTTTAACTCATTATATATCGTTGCGTTATCTAGATCACTTGGGCAAACGATTTCGAAACAATGTCACACAAGGATGTTTTCTGAATAATACAAACCATACGAGTTTTATTAACGAGTTTTTATGAGATATTTTACAATTTGATATAATAAAACAAATGTTTTGGAGTTAAGAATCATGGCTACGAGATTTTGCAAATTATAACCAAATTGATTTGAGTTGGTTAATTATGTCGCAATATTATACTTTTCAAAACAAGGTTTTTAAATAAGTATTGCAACATGTAAAACAAGCCATGAATCTGACACTCATATAAAATCTATGTACTCGCCGGCATTTTTATGCTGACGTATTTTCACATGTGTTTCAGGTACCATAGTTGATGATGTTTGATGATGATTTTTGTGTATGCTCACATAGGAATGGACGAGGCCTTAGTGACTTAATAACAATGAAAGTCTATTTTTTCTTGTTTTGATTCTAATTCCAATGTAATGTGATACGTTTAATTTAATAAAACGAAACTGTTTAATCCACGGTTGTGAAACAATGATTCTGTTACAACACTCCCCGACGTTTCCGCCACGTTTTGTTGTTTTACGTTGTCGGGGTGTGACACCATTTGGACATGCTTTTGGATCCCTTAGGGGATATAATGTCTGGATAGTCTCACGATGCTATATCTTGTTAAGATTTGAATAGAGACAAGACTGAAATTGACTGCTCGGTGTCGTATCTATCTTCTACTCCTTTCTTAGTAATAATAAACGCACCGAACACGTCGTTTGGGACTGAGGCTCCGTCAAACTCGCCGGATCCTAGACTTTCAAATGGTATCAGAGCTACGGTACCGATTCAATCGATCTAACAGTCGGTTGAATCACCCAAGCTCATCAAATTTGGGTTAAACGGGAGTTTTGACGTTAAAACATAGAAAATCATCAAAATAAAGGTCGATTCACAAATGGATTTTGGAATTGAAGCCATCATTCTGTTCAGAACTGATTCCCACACAATCCTGTGAAGTTTCATCATGAAATTCGCAGAAATAAAGATTCTGGATAAAAAATGTGATTTGGAGTGTTCTTGAGATGTTTCAGCATATTTGGTCCGGATGGGCACATCCGGACGGATGCACTTATTCGGCCAGATATCCATCCAGATGGACGTACTAATCCGGATGGACAATAGACACTCATCCGGATGGACATCAACTGCATCTGGGCGGATGCATAGACACTCATCCGGATGGACATCAAATCCACCCGGAAGGATGAAGACACTCAGTTGCAAAAAAGTCAACATGATCCAAGGTCAGTCCATCCGGACAGATGGACCTACTCCATTCGAACGGATGAACAAAATGCCTAAAAAATTTGATCGCAACGACAAGGAGAGTCTCCAGAACAAATATTGATGATTGAATTTTTTTTCGAGTTTTTAACCACCAAGCTGGGTTGTTCGTGGACACCGTCTGGGGCTTTAGTGAATAGATTTGATGCTGCGATCACGAATTGTGGAAATTAGTGGGGTAGTCATGACACTGGTGCAGAATGTTTATCATCTCATCTGATTATTTATGCGCCAAAACGTAAAATCCGCAATGATGAAAAACTGACGTTTGGAAAAAATTGTCATATTTTTGGCATAGTTGAGTTTTTCACAGATAAAAAGAGGATTGAATTGCTCAGTTTGAGGGGGAATTCAGTGATAGAGACGTCAGAATTTATAAAAATGAGGGGGAATAATTTTTTTTAGATTTTCCAGCATTTTTGAAATTCTTGACGCTGCAACAGTATTCGGGTGGTTCTGACTTTAGGATTGTCTGGAGATGCATAGGATCTGGATTTATGATTTCTTGATCATAGGAAGTTCAGACTCTACAGATCAGGGTTAGATTGACATCTTAGGGTTTGAGTCCCAGGTCTTCGTCAAGCCGGTCAGCAGGATTAGCATTAGGAGATGCAAACTGTATTGTGGATACTTATAAGATATCACAGACGTGTGATAGTCTAAAGTGTTAGAATGGTTAATCTTCAAGCAGATGAATTGTTTTTCGGACTAATCACCAGGGAATGATGATGTTTGTTGGTTAAGTTGCTGCCGGAACTAGCGGAGAATACTATGCATCTATTATCGTGACTGAAGAGGAAGAACGTGATTCTGATCATGAATGAATGTTTCTAAGATCTGAATGAGTTATCAGATGATTCAGTGGATTGCCTGGGAATGTAAGTCTGATCGTGGGTGAAAGCTTCCGAGATCTAGATTACTGCATTGATTAGTTTCAAGTTGGTGATTATTCTTGAAGATTGCAGTTTAGCAATTCAGAGGAGGAGTCAGGAACTGTGCAAACAATGAAATGAAGATTCATTTCATGGGGAATACTTGGTTAAAGATGCAAACCCGGATCATCAATCAAGGGAATCTATTATTAGAATTCAGATACTTGATTGAAGTTGCAGAATATTCAAACACGGCTTAAGGTTCTTAAAGTGATAGAGACTATTCAACAGTGACAGCCGAGGGGGAATCTGTTGGTGCATATTATGTACGTCTTCCATTGTATGAATAGTTAGATAGAGCGTGTGTTGAATATTGTATAGAATAGGAAAATTCGGACACGGTTCATGTATTGTCAAGGTCCATCCGGACGGATGGACAACATTCAGTCCATTCGGATACCCCATCCGGATATAGGTGTGTTATTGTAAAGTCCATCCAGACGGATGGAGTCCATCCGGAATCCGTCCGGACGGATGGAAATTAGTTCATCCGGATAGGCTGTTGTCTATAAATAGGGAGTTGGGGTTCACATTTAGACAAGCTTTTGGAACCCTTAGGGGACATGTTGTCCGACTAGTCTCACGGTGCTGTATCTTCTTAAGATTTGAATAGAGACCATATTGAAATTGACTGCTCGGTGTCGTGTCTATCTTCTACTCCTTTCTTAGTAATAATAAACAGACCGAACACGTCGTTCGGGACTGAGGCTCTGTCAAACTCGCCGGATCCTAGACTTTCACATGTGGCATGGAGGGTTTTTAATAAAAAAAGGGCATTTGTGTAATTTGACATTTATTTTATTTTTGGAATTTATTTTTCATTAACTAACTGCTGAGAAGAATATGGAAATTGTATTTCTCCATGATTTTCTGAATTGTGGTTACGAACTGTATATACACGTAAATTTCAATCAACATTACATACATTTTTCATAGTATTCATCAATTTTTTCATTGCAAATCATATTTACGTGAGAAAAAGTGATGGCTTTAAACGCAATTGTTGATTGCGGAGATGGTAAATGCAGTTCTTTCTGTGTTTATTATTATCAGTTGTGTGTATCGATCTTTAATTTTTTTGCTGGAAATCACCAGCATGTTCTTGATGATGTGTTTTACCAGTTAGGATGTTAAAATCAATGCGCTATGGCTCCCATCATATAAATGATGTTTGTATACTGTAACTTAGTAATTTTTTAGATGTTGTTTGCCATGTTACAACTTTTCATATTGTGTTTTAGGTTAATGTTTATTAGTTATCATGTTTTAGCATGTAGGTGTTCTAATTTTCTTTTGGGATGTGTTTTAGAAAGTTCAGAATACTTATAATGATCAGCATGATCAGCTATCATCATCAGCATGGGGTATAGTAACTAAATCTAGGTATCATGTGTGTTTTAGTATGTTTTTTTTTTTTTTAATTTTGCATGTTGAACAATGTGTATTTGTTGTGTTTTATTACGTTGTGTTTTTAAGCTCATTGTTTTAAGATAATATAATGGGTTGTAATGTTGGTATACATGTTTGTGTTTTAATATCTTTTTGCATGAGATCAGTTGTGTTTGAGTGTTTAAAAAACAGCTTTGTGTTTTAAGTCAAAGTGGATACCAACTTAAAACACAATTGGCTAGTACATGGCATTTGTAAATTGTATACCAACTTAAAACACAGTCTGAATGCTGTAAGTGGAAACCAACTTAAACCACAATTTAAAACACATGCTGTAAACTGGAACATCAATGAGGTTTAGAAGGTGTGTATGTTTTATTTTTCTTTTGGTCAACTATGTTTTAAGCTTCACCATTTGTTATAAATTAGTTTGTTTTTTGTGTGTGGTAAACCTTATTTCTGTGTTAATGATGTGTATGTATTTTTTGTGTTTGTAGATGTTCTCACATACCAACCACGAGGCGTGGAACATGTTTCTCCCAATTCGGGAACAAAGACATATATTCCAACTTCATCATCTTCGCTGACTCCAGCAGATGGGGATGATGTGTTTTACACATCGGGAATGGATGCAGATGTGGATGACGAAGACATGTCAGAGTAGTTTTGCCTATTTAAAAAAAATTAATTGTTTTGTTGAACATTCAGTTTTGTTTTTTAAGTTTTCCCATGTGGTGGATTGGATTTTATTGTGGATTTTTCACTGGAATGGTTTAATCGTTTTTTTACTAGGTTCTTGTTTTTCCTGTTATTGATGTGTTCAATGTTAATTTTGGACTTGAACTGCTCTGTGTGTTTTAATTACTGTATTCTTTGTCTGGGTGTTGGGTTTCTATTCTGATGTACTGTGTTTTAATCATCACACACTATACAATACCCCTTTTTATGTAAATGTGAATAATATACAGGTCGATAATGATAACTGACATTCTTGTGTTTATCTTTACCTTTTTGAGTCGTTGTTGTGTGCAACATACTTTTTATCATGTGTCCGTAATTTTTGTCTTACAGCCATAATCCCTTTTTTGTTATAAAGTGATGTTTTTTTATCACATATTTTGGTAGATACAAACAAACTAACCATATCGCCATAAAATTCACGGTGTTAAATAGATACAAAATAAGCGTATTTGTTTTTAGATGACATGTTGACTAAAAGATACTCATATCACCGAAAAATTCAAAAAACACCACCAACGAAATGTTAATATTGTTTTGTAAGACACACCATGCTACGTTAGTTGTCCAATCTTGAAGTGATTGTGTCAAAGGCTGCCACTTCGAGCCTCCTTTTTGGTCGTCCGTTAACTTCTTATAATGTGCACCGTCAGCTTCAACAAATGCTCTAAATGTGTTTGCATCACTTAGAAGCATTTTCGCAACATATTTATGCCTTATGTCATCAATGTCCTTGCGCTGTTTGTACGAAATCTCACCTACATCTGTACACTCGTTCGAAAATCTGCATTCCCAACTTTTCCCAGTTGCGCCTTTTTATGTTTCCATATGGTGCTTCACAAAGATGCCATGTCACACCCCCAAAATACCACACGCGGGTTTAACTGAGAGGCGTGTGACGTACCAGGATCTAGCCACTAATCACATTGAACTACAGTAAAGAGTAATTACGAAATATGATTCAATATGAAAAGTGCAATTCAAACATCTGTTTTAAACAAGTTTACATTCAACGGAACCATTGGAAATTGTCTTAAGTATTTGAAATCACATTTTTTATAAAACATAGCATAACATTAACGTATCCACAAACGACTCGACCTATGACATCCTCAACTCCCCCGATTCCAATCTCGTTTCATAGAGTCACCTAACTACCTGCAAGCATGCAGAAAAAGTGTATGAGCATAAAACTGGCGAGTTCACAGTTTTGTTTACGAAAATCAGGTGAGTGTTTAGTTTAACAACATGTTACGAATAATAAACTCTGTACCGATTGACTGTTCATTTTTTGGTGCCCTCATCAATGTCTATCATCATTGATTAAAGTGTTAAAGGTCATTAGTTCACGCTCGTCCTCCCAGGTACGGCGTGAGGTTTGTCAAGCCTAATAGCGCTATCAATTAATACCCCGTTGCCTCCTAGGCAACTAGTTCGGTATGTAAGTAAGCACTTTCGTGATAGAGTTCGAGTTTATTAACTAACATCGAAATTAAATCAAAGCGTTTAAAAGTATTCCTCCTAGAAATAGTTGTTTGTTTGTCCCCCCGGGACACATGCTTGTAAAAGAGTAGTGAACTCACCTTAGTTTGCTCGGTTTGATAATATACTGCTAGTGTTAATTAACTGTTAGGTCTGTCATACGCGACCTAATGTACAATAGATATAAATATGCATATGCATATGTAGGGTTATGCAATACCCTAATGCCCAAACAACCCATTGTTTTTAAGCAATCAAATGAATTATGTTTAACACACAGTGGTTTCCTAGTTGGTGACGATAACTGATATTATGAAATATGATTTTTGGTAAAAACGGACAACGTACGTTATTTATTCACCAATCATAGCTATCACCGATAAATACATACCAAGTTCGAAACCTTGAACATCTATTACACTTCAGAGCACATATGCAACAAAACCCTGATCACTATAACTCACTGTATGAGCTCAGATTTAACACAAAGATGAACTCTGACCCATTTTTAACCCTTAACCAGCTTTAGAACACTCTCATGTTGCATATATATATATATATATATATATATATATATATATATATATATATATATATATAAAAGAGAATATTAGGCATCATCTATCTAAATGCGGACACTAGAATGGAAACCCTTTAACAATTTATATATATATATATATATATATATATATATATATATATATATATATATATTTATATATATAAAAGAGAATATTAGGCATCATCTATCTAAATGCGGACACTAGAATGGAAACCCTTTAACAATTTATAAGTGTGGACACTCAACATTACATATGTGTGGATGATCTTGGAGGCCATAAGTGCGGATAACCCAAAAGAAAACACAAAATGCAGACTGTTAAGAGGTCTCTAAAGTCGGACTATACAACACACCTCAAATGCAGACCATAAGTATTTGATTAAGTGCGGATACCTCATCCTAATCACAAGTGTGGACCAGCTTAGGGTCCTTAAGTGAGGACCAGTGGTATTACTTCATATATGCAGACTATATGTAAGGTATTATGTGCGGACGTTATGTAATCAATTAAATGCGGATCCCTTATGAATGAATGCATATGTTCAGACACCCCATGAACAATTAAGTTTGGACCCTTTAGTTCTTAGTAAATGTGGACATGTTTATTCAGCTAAGTGCAGGCCATAACCCACTTAGCATGTGCGGACCTTTAATGGACAACATGTGCAGACCATTTTGTGACTTTAAATGCGGACTTAGTAGTTTTTTGCTTATTCGGATCCTTTTATAAATATGTAAGTGCGGACATTTATGATGAACACAAGTGCGGACACTAGGTTAAACAACAAATGCAGACAATATCAGTATGTAACAAGTACGGATTCTATTGGTTTCATAAGTTCGACAAATATGAACAACTTTGTGACTTCATAAAGTCTGACAATCCAGAAATCCATTTCTTCAATGTTTTCACAAACAGAAACCCCTAAATGCACATAAACCAATAATGTCAGGCATCAAATCAATCAATCTACCAGTGTTATCATACCACAAACATCAAACAATTATTGCAGAATCATTTGTCTAAGCAATAACGTATTCAGTGGCATAATCAATCACACACAACCAATTGTTTGGATCATTTAGGGTTTGTATGAATCAAAAGAACAAGTTATCAATACAACACAAACACATACCTTAGATGGATATAGAGATGATTATAGGAGGATTGGAAAGATCAACGATTGATGTGTGAACTTGTGAAGCCAAAAAGATCAGAGAAATATTTTGAGGGAAACAATTGTCGTATTGTGAAGTTGTGGGGATATTAGGGTTTTGAGTAGTTATTAGAGTTTCACAAATAACTCTAAACACAACCAATAATATAATGTTTACACAAGAATAATAACATTTAATTTAAAATTAAAGCATATAGTTCACGTATTTGTCATGCAGCACATAAGTTTGGTATAAACCATCCCATGTATGTGTTCCGGTAATTCCCAGAATTACCAACGTAGACTCATTTAACCAACCCTAGTTAAATGCAGTGCTATGAATGTATGATTTAGTTAAATGTGGTTAGGTTAAAGTAGTAACCTGAAGTTGCGGGTTATCACACGCCACAGTCTATTTTATTATGGTTTGTACGCCAAGGCATCTCCAATCTGACGGGCACCACTTTTTTATCATCCTACCTGCTGGGTGTAGAACATTCTCCAAATAAGTCGACAAAGCATCCCTCTGCATGATAAACATTTATCAGATTGTGTTTTAAGTAGCCGTCCACTTTACAACTAGCATGCATTAGTCAGATTGTGTTTTAAGTTGGTTTCCTTTTCCCAGATATTAGACTGTGTTTTTCAATTGTGTTTTAAGTTATTTACCGAGAACATAAGCTATCATGCAGTAGCAACTGTGTTTTATAATATACATTTGCTTTTCACACATGGTCATGCCCTAAGTGCATTGTTTTATAGTTTATAAAAAAGTAGCGTACCAATTTTTCTGGCCATCCATTGTATTCCCTTTGAACGTCACATCTGATGAACTTTACAGCCACCGTGTATAAGTCAGAATGTGTTTTAAATTGGGGTTTAAGTTGGTTTCAACTTTACAGCATTCAGACTGTGTTTTAAGTCGGCATACAGTTTACAAATACCATGTACTAGCTAAGTTGGTTTCCAGTTACAGCTATCTGATTGTGTCTTAATTTGGTTCCAAGTTCACATTATAACAGAATGTGTTTTAGATTAGTTTCTAGTTTTACAGATATCAGATTGTGTTTGAAGTTGTGTTTTAAGTTGAGATCCTATTTAGCTAAAATCTATTGTCAAACACACAATTCATATTTCCGTATAACACACTAGTATCAACAACCAGCTATGATCGATTACAATCAACATAATTTCGAAACCCTAGTCATGAAAAATACAGAAAAAACACAAATTTGGCCGACGATGGCTAATTGGAACGTTTTTTGAATCTCCTACCCACAATCAAAATCACAAAAAAAAAACCACGCAGATGATGAATATTCGAGTGCTAGAACACAATGAACAAGTTAAACAACAACTTACGCTTGTATTTTTGTTCGAATTTGTTATCTTCATTCATGAAACTAGCGAATTTTGGTACGGATTAGGGTTTTCGGAAGTGGGTGTTTTAGAGAGAGGGAAAATCACGTGAATGTAGGATGTGGGTTAATGTTTGACGGATTGTTAATTGATTTAAAACATGTTGAATGACCAAAATACCCCCAATCTATTAAATCAATTAATTAAGGAAACACAAATATTACAAGATTGCCATTGACTTCGTCTCAACCATTAAACACACCCATCGGATAGCCCATATCGCTTCCTACACTTTGTAGGAAAAACACACCTTGTGTAGGATCCCTACTCGATATAAGTATTTTACACACTAAAAACATGAAATGCACTTACGTCTGTTATAAAGTATAACTTTCAATTTAATAAACAGAGACTTGAATAATGAAACCCTAAACAATCAACCACCAAATTTAGATTCTTATCTACCCATTTATTTGCCTCAACAGAAATTTACATGACTTTTTTTTAACTTTCGGTTAGTTTATGTACTGTTCCACCAAGTTAAACCAAATACCATCTTTTAAAGCAATAAAAATTGATAAGCAAACCATCCCTTGAAAACCATTGATGTATACCTCTAAATGATTTCACCAGATTTTGGACTCCTAAGCCTTAACTCGTTGCACCAACGGTTATAAAAAGCGGCCCTGCCTCTCCCTACATCTCGAGAAAACCTTGTTAACCCTCTATGCTTTCCCTTACCGATCATTTTTTTTGGCAACCCTATTAGTGATATGTGTCAAATGTAACATATAAATTATGTCAAATAAGGTATAAAAACAACCCATTTTAGTACTAATGTTGGAAAAAATGTGTTTCTTTACATACTTTTGATTTTCAGGATAAAAAGAGTTTAAATGTACAAAAGAAGCAAATTAACGACAAAAACTTGCATAAATACAAAAGAAGGGAAGTTGATACAATATACCAACCCTCCAAGCTTCGTCCCAAGACCAAAAAAATGAATCAGAAGGAAAGCACGGGTCGTGCCTACCGGGCATGGGGTCGTGCCCCACTCAAGATTCCAGGAAGAAGAAGATAAACAGAAACATACAAGACAAACGGAGCTGTGTCTCATAGACACTAGCTGTGGTCAACTCCTAGATACGCAAATCTTGGATCGTCCAACAAGTACAACGGCCACGGGGCCTTGTGAGCATCTAAACTGATAAGCTCATTAAATGAAGAAAGAGAAGAAGGAGGGCATGGGGTCATGCCTACCTGGCACAGGGCCGTGTAAATCAATTGTTTTCAGCTATAAATAAGGGTGTTTGGTTCAATTGCAACTCATCCCTTGGCAAACCACTTCTCTCACAGTTGCCACCACTCCACCACCACAATACCACCAACAACCACCAAATTCATCCATCATCCATCTCTAGATGTGTGTAGTAGTCTCGTGATCCAAGATTGATCGTAAGAGTTTTTGTCAAACAAAGGCCATGCTTGGCTAATCTCTTACATCACTTTGTGAAGACTAGTCATTTATGTATTACTTTTGATTTCCATCCTTTGGTTAACTTTTTAATTGGGTATGTATTAATGACTTTAATAAATAGTTTTTTTATATTGAAGGTGAACTTTATTCTATCATCTCTTCATGTTTTGTTGATTCACTCATTCGTGTCTTACGGTTTATATAAAGCGCGTTAACTATCTGGAAGGGGGTTAGAATGGTGGTATGGGTAAAGTTCTTGCCTCGTTTAGTGTACAGATCTTGCGAGGACTTGATTCAAGTTTATTAGGACTTCCTATAAGGTAGATAGTATCAAATCAGGGGAAGTTAGAACGACTTAAATCCCTAATAAATAAATTATTATTAAAACTTTAAACCAGCCTTGCAGGATTGTATCCCTGTTGACTCAGAACAATATGGCCAAGGGTAGCGTTGCCTCCAAAAGAGGGACATGCCACATTTTGCATTAGTAACTTACTTAATTATCTTTCAATATTCCGGCCTTGTGGGACTGTATCCCTGCTGACTCAGACCAATATGGCTGATGGTAATGTTGCCTCCAAAAGAGGGACATGCCACTATAACTAAAATAATATCTTAAAAACCCAAAAGTGCGGAAATCATCAAAAGATACATAAAAGATGAGTCGGACCCAAGTGATTATATCTTGTTTATTTGTTTCTTTATTTTATTTACTTATTAAAAAAAATCTTTACTTAAAACTTGATTAGATTAGACGTCAACGATATTCTGGTATTAAAAGCGCTTGTTTCCTTGGACGACCTCGGTATCTTAAATTCAGTATACTACGCCAACAATGGGTGCACTTGCGCTAGCGTTTTGTAGAGAGTGATAGTGTTATATTGTGTTTTATAAATTTAAAACTTGATAAAAGAGTGAAAAGTACTTAAAAATATAATAAAAATCAACACAAGCTCACACACACGTCAAGTTTTTTGCGTCGTTGCCTGGGATACAAGTATTTTAAGAAAGTTTAAAATCGGCGGCTTAATCATTTTTATGCTTTTCTAATTTTTCTTTTTTGGTTTTTCTTATTTTTCTCCAATTTTTCTACTTTCTGCAGAAATAACACGGGGCCATGTTTGATCAACATGGGGCCGTGTCAGACCTACAGTATCTGAGAAGAGCTGATTTCTTGTGACTGGAGTAATAACACGCGGCCTTGTTACAGGAGCACGGGGCCGTGTCAAACCTCCATTATCTTGGAACCTGAAAACAGAAACTTTTTCTAGACTGCACAGGGTCATGCCTACTTAGACACGGGGCCGTACTAGCCTTCTGATCAGCCATTTTTGTGTTTTTGTTCACATAAAGTCATGCAACTCTGTAGAATTCACAGGAAATACGACCTGCTGCATGACCTCCACCTCCGACAAATCATAAAAGTGCCGCTTGATGAACCCAAGCGCTTTTTAAGAAAAATACTTCAAGCTAAAAACCGACAAAAAGCCTCAACCCAAAACCTCCTCATGGCGGATCAACGCACTCTCATGGATTACCTATGGCCTACGATCGGTAATCTTGCTGCTATTAACCCTCCTAATGTCGATGCCAACAACTTTTAGCTTTGACCACACCTAATCCAAATGATCCAAAATGCTGCCACCTTTCACAGCCTACCCGATGAATATCTCCATTTACATATTACCAACTTTTTGGAAATATGTGACACCTTTCAGATCAACGAAGCCTCCAACGATGCAATCCGGCTCCGTATGTTCCCCTTTTCCCTCAAAGACCGAGCAAAATCTTGGCTAAACACCCTCCCATGTGGGTCCGTGAACACTTGTAATGAACTTGCCCAAAAATTTCTCTACAAATTTTTCCCTCCCGCTAAAACCGCAAAACTAATGACCGAGCCTATTCTCAAGATGATGAGGAATCTTTGTACGAGACATGGGAGAAGTTCAAGGAGTTATTAAGGAAATGCCCGCATCATGGTCTTGAACGTTGGCAACAAGTGTCTATTTTCTACAATGGACTCTTACCACACACAAGCAAATCCTTGTTTCTAACACCGGGGGACTCATTGGAAATCGGCGCCCCGAGGAAGTTTATAACTAAATTAAGAAAATTTCTCAAAACAGTTTTCAATGGCATACTCCTAGGGGTTCAAAATCCATAGCCTCGGGCGCCCATAAAGTGGATAAAACCACTTTTTTACAAGCTCAAATCGAAGACTTAACTACTAAAATAAAGAAACTTGAATTAAATATAACGGTTTCAGTTATGGCTTGTGAAGGATGTGGCGGACCACATGAAAACTGGAGTTGTATGAAAGATCTAGAAAATATTAAGGAAGTAGTAAATTACCTCAATAACCGTCTGCGACCACCGGGATCCCCAAGTAACTCCTTCAACCCCGAGTGGCAAAATCACCCAGACTTTGGTTGAAGGGAATAGGAAGGTAATAACCAACAAAATCAAAATCAATGATCTATCTTTCAGCAACAACCCAAAATGAGCAACAAGGTATCCAACCACAACAAGGAGGAAGAGAAAGACTTGAGGATCTCATCACTCGTCTTTTTTCTGCATCCGACAAGAGGTATTCAGAAAGGTTCCTACAAACCGAGGCCGAAATTAGGAACCAAAGGGCCAGTATGCAAAATATTGAAAAACAAGTAGCCCAACCTTACCCAAAATTTCTCCAAAAGACCACAAGGAGCCTTGCCTAGTAACACCGAACCAAACCGAAAAGCCCAAGTAAACATTATCAAATTGAGAAACCGGAAGGTAGGACCCGATAATGAACCAACATCACCCCAAACCACTACACAACCCACAAAAACACCCATAGCAAATAACCAAGAAAATACTCAAACCAAAAATACTGAGCCAACCAAACCACCACCGGTCCCTTATCCCGATCGTTTACTACGGCAAAAGACCGACGAGCAATTCACCAAGTTTGTAAGCTTACTTAAACAACTTCACATCAATCTCCCTTCGTGGGAGTCCTCACACAAATGCCAAAATACTCCAAATTCATGAAAGAATTCCTCACTCACAAAAGGAAGATTGAGTCTATCCAACAACTCAACTTGAGTGAAGAATGCTCGACGAAACTCCTTAACAAACTCCCCCCAAAAAAAAAGATTGATCCCGGAAGCTTCACCATTCCTTGCTCCATTGGAGGATCACCAATAACCAACGCGCTTACTGGCCTCGGGGCTAGCATCAACCTAATGCCCACCTCTAAGTTCAACCGACTCGGACTAGGAAATCCACATCCTATAAGGATGAGCATACAACTCGCGGATAGGTCGGTAAAATACCCTCGAGGTGTCTTGGAAAATCTCTTGGTCAAGGTTGGGGAATTTGTTTTCCCGACTGACTTTGTGTTCCTTAATATGGAGGAAGACATCGAGATCCCGCTCATATTAGGAAGGCCAATCCTTGCCACCGCACGGGCCATGGTGGATATGAGTGACGGAAGGCTAACATTAAAGGTAGGTGACAAGGAAATGAAGTTTGAAGTGGGACAACGAGTGGAAGAGGAATCGGTCAACTACATCAAACCAATAGACTCGAGCCTAGACTACGCCCTCAGCCGGTGCAAATTGGGATGCGAGTCATCCCGCTCGGGTAACATTTGACCGACTTTGGGTCTAGCCAACAACCCTTATAAACGTGGCGCACCATGGAGGCATTCCATGGACTATCCAACAATAAAGTAGTTTAAATCTTCGTGTAACTTTTAGTTAATGCTTTAATTTTTTTAAGTTTTCTCTTTGTAGGAACAAAATACACTCAAAAGAATGATGAAAATGACCAAAGGACGTTGAAATAGTACCCCATGCACAAAAACAGATGTCTCCCAACGCAAAATCTTCAAAACAGTAAGTGCGGCACGGGGCCATGTCAGGTAAGCACGTCCCCGTGCCTCAAGTCTGCAAAAATAATTTTGATTCTGGAACTTTAACACGGGACCGTGTCTCATAGGCACGCCCTAGTGTTTATCTTCTAGAAAATTTCGTTACTGGCACTTTTGACATGGGGTCGTGTCCCCCAAACACGCCCCCGTGTCTAGTGTCTGATTTTTTGAAAAAAAAAATTGTTGTTATTAACCCACATTTATACATTTAATCAAATCTAACCAATTTTGAACACATTAAGGACAATCTGTAATTTAAGTGTGTGTGTGGGGGGGGGGGGGGGCTTGAATTTGTTTGTCCTAAAAGAAGCCTTACACAAAACTCTACTTGGAACCTCTAAACCACCCCAAATTTTTTTTCAAAAATAATTTTTTAGTTTTTTTTTTTGTCTTGTTTATATTTTAAGTTAGAAAACCAAGTTCTAAAGTTCAAGTTTTTACAAAATTACAACCGATAGCGTCGTGATAAAAAGAATCTTATAAGAAAAGATCATACAAAGGCATGGCAATCTTTTTAAAATTTGAGTGTATATATGTTTTCACACTTTTACACTTTTCCCACAAATTGTGAGTTTTGAGCCTTTACCGAGCATTCATTATCATATCTTTACTAAATACTCAATTTTCATTTCTTATATGAATAGCCCGTATGATTCTTACGAATCTAGAACTTGGCAAGACAATACATTCCCGGTCCTTACCGACTAATCCAAGTAAGTACATGATTGAGGCATTAGGACCATCAACCATTTTTCCTTTTAAACCTTGTTTTCTATTTAGCTCTCCACAAAATTTTCCCTTTGTCAATGTTACACCCCAACCGATGGCGGAATCATCGGGGATCGGCACTGAGCGAACAGATTTAAATAAATAAATTGTCTTTGTTTCTAGACTCTCCTACTTGATTCCATGAAAGCAAGAAACATCCTAGCATCTCAAACACCTGTCACATACGTTAAAATAAAGTCAATACACATAGTGTAAATGTGAGCATACAAGTTTAATAGTATAATAGAGTTTGAATCGTTTACGCATAACCAGCATATACAACGTATAATGTGAAGCATGTAAGTTATCGACAAAGATCCTATCAATACCAACGACTGCGAGTAGCGAGTGCGCATCACATGTTCACCACTGCGAACATGTGAAGTAATTTCCTTAACAACCCCTGAGTGAACATGTGCTAAGTCCAAACTATAGTACTATCGTTCCTAAGGCAGGTAGACAACAATCAATGTGTAAACAAAACAAATAGGCATTCATCGAGTCACGTATAACATGCATTAGCGGTTAGCCTTAAAAGTGTTTGCGTTGTGAGTTTAATGTGATGTAGAATAAGTAACGTATGTAACACCCAAAATTGCATAAAGCAAAAAGGAATCGAGTATACTCACAGATAGCATTTAACAAGTAAACACTCCCTTGGATTTAAGCATAAGCGAAGAACGGCGCGTAAAACGATGCAAGTGTACCAAGTGTCGAACGGTAATCCGATCGGATGGCAATCCTATCGGTTAGCCATTCGATCGGATGTCTATCCGTTCGGATGGTCATCCGATCAGATGGCCATTCATTTGGTAAGGATGTGTTTGTGTATGATGGCTTGTCTTTTGAAGTTTTCGTTGTAGCATTGTGAAAACAGAGAAGTATCTCTACCTTTCAGGTCGTTCGATCGAACGACAGTTCGATCGGATGGCTATCCGTTTGGCGAGACATTTCTCAGAGAACAAGTTCACAGCAGGATTGTCACTCGATCGGATGGTCTACCGATCGGATGGCAACCCGTCAGAACTGGTAATGCATTGAACATGTTGAAAATTGTAAAGTGTTGAGACCAAGTGCAATCCAATCGGATTGCGGTTCGATCGGATGGCAATACGATCTGACGGCAATCCGTCCCGCAATCTGATCGTGTTGCTATCTTGAAGTTTTGCTAAGTTTGCGGTTTGATCGAGACGGTATGTCAACGCATTAAACAACAGAAACCCCATTAAGACCCAGGTAATCCGATCGAACAGGAATCACCCTAGTCTGACCAGTTAACTCTTCGAAACGGATGTTCATGTCCAACTCGTAAATCAGTTGTCTCTTAGAAAATTCAGATCTCGAACCAACATTTCACTAAAAATGAGTAGAACATTAGAACGAGCTCCGATTCTATCGGTTTTGAGTGCATTGAGTGTAAAAGAGTTGAAAGAAAGTTACAAAACCATCTTTCAATCCTTTTTATCTCGAAAACATTTAGATCTATGTGAAAACATTGTTTATACATGTGGAAATCCTTCAGATCTGGGTTGTTCTTGGTGGAATGAGGCCAAAACTTGAAGTTCATAAGAACTCCATGATGACATCACCCTAGAACACCCCAAATCCGTTGATTTCATGGTTAAAAGTTAAGATTCAAAGGTGAAAAAGATGAAGGAGTGCGTGTAGAACATAAAAGTACAAGATTTAGGTTGAAAACTTACAAGAATCGCGAGAAATCGAGAGAAAGAAGGCCTTGAGCGAGCTGGTCGAGTGAGAGAGCTGTCACATCACAAATGATGTGAAAGGAGGGGTAATTATAGGTTGCCAAAAGAGGAAGGTGCACAGGTGTCAGATCGGATGGCACCGATAGGATGACACTCCGATCGGATGCTCCGATCGGTTGGCCATTCGATCGAGTGGTCACTCGATCGAGTGGCTTCGACGAGTTTCGTTTCGCGTGTTGAACGTTGCGATGCGTTTGAGGGAACGTACGATGCGATAGATTAATAATAACCACACAAACACTATATCTAACATAAAATCATCATAATTAACTTGCGTTTAGCGTTTGCGATTCAATTGCGTTGCGATAGGGTTGTGATTGTGTTTTGATTAATCACCACAAACATGTAAATAAACATGCACAAGTAACACATAAATAGCACACACACGTAAAACAATATCCAGAACATATAATTCGAGTTGCGAATGCGATTGCGATGCGGTTAGCGTTAAAGTGCTAAAACATGCGATAAAACCTCGATTATCCACAGATACTCCACATAATACAACTAAAGCAAATAAAATAAAAGATTCGATTCCTTTGACTTTGACCTTGACTTTGACTTTCGTAACACGGGGTGTTACAGCCTCCCCCACTTAGGGAATTTTGTCCCGAAATTAGGCCTTGGCCGTAACGAACAACTGCGGGTACTTCGCCTTCATGTCACTTTCGAGTTCCCAGGTGAACTCTGTGCCACGTTTGCCTTCCCAGCGAACCTTCACAATGGGAATGCGTAAGCGCCTGAGCTTCTTGGTTTCTCGGTCCACGATCTCGACAGGCTTCTCCACGAGTGTAATGTTTCGTCCACTTGTAGATCCTCTAGTGGAACTTGTAAATCCTGCTCAGCCAGACACTTTCTGAGGTTCGAAACGTGGAAAGTCGGGTGGACGTTGCTAAGTTCCTCCGGTAGTTCGAGTCTGTAGGCCACCTTGCCGATCCTTTCCAGAATCTTATAGGGCCCAACATATCGAGGCGCGAGCTTTCCTTTCTTGCCGAATCTGATCACACCCTTCCAAGGTGATACCTTTAGGAGTACGTGATCGCCAACGTCAAATTCAAGGGGCTTGCGTCGTCTATCGGCGTAACTTTTCTGACGACTTCGAGCTTTCAGCAGATTGTCTCGAATTTGGAGGATTTTGTCAGTCGTTTCTTGCAACAGCTCAGGACCGGATATTTGCGAGTCTCCGATCTCGTGCCGTACAATAGGCGATCGACATCTTCTTCCGTATAATGCCTCAAAACGTGCCATTTGAATCTTGGAGTAATAACTATTATTGTGCGAGAATTCGACTAAAGGTAAGTATGCGTCCCAATTACCACCGAAATCTATGACACACGAGCGAAGCATGTCTTCGCGTATCGTTCTTTCAGTCTGACCGTCAGTTTGCGGATGAAAAGCGGTACTTAGATTGAGAGTAGTACCGAGAGCAGATTGAAAAGTGTCGCAACCCCCGTCCCCTATCTGTCCCGGGAACGGGCGACCGCAAGACCAATTTTGGTGGTATCGGTGTTTATCATTTTGGAAGCGGAAATTACATCAGGACCGTAGTTAGGAAATATTTTATCAGAGTAAATACCATGCTTTTAAAATATATTAGGATAAAACCCAAGTTTTCATTACAAACTGTATTATAGGGATAAACCCCATTTTATTGAAATAAAACATATTCTTTTGTTTAGGTAACTTTTATAGCCACTTTTTTCCAATCCTTCAGTGCTGTCCAGCTGGCTTCTAGTTAGCTTTCACATTTTGTTACCTGAAACGCGTTTAAAAACATTTTATCAGTGGGAAATACTGGTGAGTGAATCCCAGTTTAATCAAGAAGAGTTTTATCTTTTAACAATATTGAGAGCTATTACAACGATTATTTCTACACAATTACTCATTCAGTATTGTCAATCCTGACTGGTGGGTCATATTACACATTGGCTAACTCTTTTTCCAATGGTAACGTGTTCCACATTTTGTATACAAAACCCCAACATACCTGCAGTAATTGAAGAATTACAAAAACTCAATCACTGCTAATTATAATTAAAATAAATAAAGGTTTTGTAAAAACAGTTAATAAAAAGGAGATTACTCACAAAAGGTTTACCCAAAAAGAAGGATTACTCACATTGTTGTCTTAGGTTTTCCTTTAAGGGTTTCCTGGTGATTATCTATAATTACACAAATGTACATGTGTTAGTATAATAACCCAATATTTACATTAGTAATACCCTCCCCGAGACGGTATCCCAATGACTACGTTGGCCAGAACCACGACAGCCATTACGGAACCTTGGATCAATCGGGCAGCGTATCTAATACGTAACCGGGGTTATAATACTTACAACGGGGCAAAAATTCGTTAATTAAGGGGGTATAATACTCGGAGATTATGCCTACTTTGCAGAAATTTTGAGAGAGAAAGAGATTTTGAACGATCGGAACTGAAGGCCGAAGGTCTCTATTTATAGGTGACATTTCGACTTCCCTCGCGGCCCATGTAAGACGTAGCCGAGGGCTACGCGGCCCGTGTAGTAGGGTCCGTAGGCCTAGCCTTGAGTTGTCACCGGTCTAGCTTCGCCACGTGTCGACACGTGGTAGCTTCCGGGTGTTGCCTCGTAGCTGGTCTGTCGCGCCCCGCGTAGAAGGTAGCCAAGGGCTACGCGCCCCGCGACAGCCCTTATAAATTTTGTTTTTAATTAAATTTAATAAAAATAAAGGTATTCGGGGTCCGTTTTTGCATACGTGGTGTATTTTATGACGTATAGGGATATTTTAAATATTATCAGGGTGTCAGAAATATTTTGGAGGGTTGTTATATCCTCCCTACCTTGTTGTAGAGCTTGTCCTCGAGATCTACTGGAATAAGTGTGAGTATTTCCTTTGCATTTCTGATTCAAGCTCCCATGTGTACTCTGGTCCTCTTTTGGAGTCCCATTTTACTTTGACCAGAACTAATCTCTTGTGCTTGAGATTTTTAACTTTTTTGTCTTCGATCTGTAGATGCTTCTCTACAAACTTAAGTTGTTCGTTTACCTCTATATCCTTAAGAGGTACTACGAGTGATTCATCAGCTATGCATTTCTTGAGATTAGATACATGAAATACATCATGTATTTATGCCATTTCCTCTGGCAGTTGTAGCTGATAGGCTACAGGTCCTATAATTCTAATAATCTCAAAAGGTCCAACGTACCTTGGACTTAGCTTTCCCCTTTTGATAAATCTTACCACTCCTTTCCAAGGAGAGACTTTTAATAGCACTTTATCTCCTACCTGAAATTCCAATGGCTTTCGTCTGTTATCTGCAGAACTCTTTTGTCGATCACGTGCTGCTTTTAGTCGTTCCTTGACTTGAATGATTTTGTCTGTTGTTTCTTGTACTATCTCAGGTCCAGATAGTTGCTTTTCTCCAATTTCTGCCCAACGGACTGGTGTTCGGCACTTTCGTCCATAAAGTGCTTCGAATGGTGCAGCATTGATACTTGTGTGATAACTATTACTATAAGAAAATTCTATCAATGGTAAATGATCGTCCCAATTACCTCCGAAATCAATTACACAAGCTCTAAGCATGTCCTCCAGTGTCTGAATTGTCCTTTCACTTTGTCCGTCCGTTTGAGGATGATAAGCGGTGCTTAGATTCAACTTGGTTCCCATTGCTTTTTGAAACTTGTCCAAAAATGAGAGGTAAAGCGACTATCTCTGTCAGAAACAATTGATAGAGGAATTCCATGTAATGAAACTATTTCATTTACATTTAATTTAGCTAATTGTTCCATACTAAAGGTTTCCTTCATGGTTAGGAAATGAGCTGACTTAGTTAGCCTGTCTACAATCACCCAGATTGTATCATTACCTTTCCTTGTTTTGGGTAATTTGGTAACAAAATCCATTGTTATCAATTCTCATTTCCATACTGGCATTTCTAACTGTTGTAACAATCCTGAGGGTTTCTGATGTTCAGCTGACTTATGAACAGGTTAAACATTTTGAAACATACGTTGCTATATCCTTTTTCATTCCTATCCACCAGAAATTCTTTCTTAAGTCCTGATACATCGTATCACTTCCAGGATGCATCGTATATTTAGACTTATGGGCTTCTTCTAATATACGGTGGCGTAGGTTTCCTAATTTAGGTATCCACATTCTTTTCTTATGGAATTGCCAAATTCCATATGTTCCTTGTTCTAATTCCTTAATCATTCCTTTTAATTTCTCAGTATCATCCTTGATTACTGATTCTTGTACCTTTCTAATTTGTTCATTTAAATCTACTTGCAGATTTAGGTTGAGTGAACGTACTCTTTTTGGCTTTTCATGAAACTTTCGACTTAAAGCATCAGCTACTACGTTTGCCTTTCCTACATGGTACTGGATATTCCAATCATAATCACTAAGTATCTCCATCCAACGTCTTTGTGTCATATTCAATTCCTTTTGTCCGAAGACATACCTTAAACTCTTATGGTCGGTGAAAATGGTAAACTTACTACCGTAAAGGTAACGTCTCCAAATTTTAAGAGCAAAAATTATAGCTCCCAATTCTAAATCATGGGTTGAATAATTCTCTTCATGATTTTTAAGTTGTCTAGACGCATAGGCTATCACCTTTTGACATTGCATTAACACACATCCATAGCCTAACTTAGAAGCATCACAATAGACTATAAAGTCTTTCGATCCTTCTGGTAATGCTAGTATGGGTGCGTTGGTTAGTCTTTGCTTAAGAATTCTAAAGGCTTCTTCTTGTTTTGGTCCCCATTCAAATTTAACAGATTTACAGGTTAGCTTAGTTAAGGGAATGGCTATTCTAGAAAAAATCTCGAATAAACCTTCTATAATAACCGGCCAATCCTAAGAAACTTCTAACCTCGGTTGGTGATTCAGGGGTTTTCCATTTGGTAATCGCCTCGATCTTGGTGGGATCCACATGAATTCCTTCATGATTAACTAAATGTCCAAGAAACTGTACCTGTTCTAACCTTAACTCACACTTCGAAAACTTAGCATAAAGCTTTTCTTTTCTCAATAAACTTAGAAGTGCGTGCAAATGCTTTGCGTGTTCCTTTTTACTCTTAGAGTAAATAAGAATATCATCTATAAAGACAATTATGAATTTATCCAAATATGGCTTACATATTTGGTTCATCATGTCCATGAATGCAGCTGGGGCATTGGTTAAACCAAATGGCATGACAGTAAATTAATAATGGCCATTTCTGGTTCTAAAAGCGGTCTTAGGAATGTCTTATTCCTGTACCTTTAATTGATGATATCCTGATCGTAAATCGATTTTAGAGAAAAATCAAGCTCCTTGCAATTGGTCGTACAGATCATCGATTCTTGGTAATGGATACCGATTCTTAATCGTGACTTGTTCAATTCACGGTAGTCAATGCACATACGCATTGATCCGTCCTTCTTTTTAACGAAAAAATCGGTGCTCCCCATGGCGATGAGCTTGGCTGTATGAATCATTTCTCTAACAATTCATCTAACTGTTTCTTCAGTTCCTGCATTTCTACGCGTGCCAAAAGGTAAGGTGCTTTGGCAATTGGTGCAGTTCTGAAGGCTGCCCTGGTAATTCTTCTGGAAATACATCTGAAAACTGGGATACTACTGGAATATCCTTTAATTCTTTTCTTTTAGTATTAATGATTATGGAAATCAAATACACTAATGACTCTTTTCTTATATAACTTGCTGTTTTCATCACAGAGATGAATTTCGTGGATCTAGAGGGCTTATTTCCTTTAATTGTGATCTTTTCACCCTTTGGTGAATTTACTTGGATTGACTTTTGATCACATAAGATACGGGATTTATTGGCTATTAACCAATCCATTCCTAACACAACATCAAATCCTGCCAGATTCATTGGGTAAAGGTTTGCAATAAACTTTTGATTTAGAAAATCTATTCTTGCTCCCTGCAAGATTTCAGAAATCTTTATGGGTTCTACATTTGCTGTCTCTACTAGACATTCTTGTGGGAGTTTAGTTAATGGTTGATTGAGAAGTTTGCAAAATGAAGTATTAATAAAACTTTGGTTCACACCATAGTCAAATAATACTTTAGCAAAAACATCATTAACTAAAAACGTACCGGTGATCACATCCGGGATCATCTTTGCTTCTTCTACAGTCAGAACAAATGCTCTAGCATTTTTAGTATTCTTGTTGTTCGTGGCTGGAGCTAGTTTTGGACTGTTTGGCTTGATGTGGCCTTGTTCTCCACAGTTGTAGCATATCCTGTTGTTAGGTTTCTTCCTGCAGTCTTCCTCCTTATGTCCAGATATTTTGTAGAAGTTACAGTATATGGAGCATCTTCCAGAATGCTTCGTTTTGCAATACTTGCAATCTGGTGCAGAAGTAGAACCTACATTTTTCCCTCGGTTAGAATATCCCGAACGGAATTCTTGGGTAAGCCTTTGAGCTAGGTTCTTCCTTTGGTCCTCTTCTCGTGTACAGACTAATTCATTTATCAAGGCTAGTTCTACAGCTTCTTCTATGGTTTGAGGTCTAGCTGCCTTGACTACATGCCTAATTTCACTGAATAAATCCCAGATGTAACAGGAGATTAATACTGGTTCAGATGATGCAAGGGTTGGTACTATTCGAGCATATTCAAAGAATAATGTAGTATAACCCTTACTATCTACCCAGTTATCCTAAGGTTTAGGAACTTATTTGCTATCTGTTCCTTTTCATTGGGAGGGCATAATTTCCTTTCTACCATGTTTTTAAATTCCTCCCATTCCATATTGTAAACCCTATCACTTCCTTTGGACTGGAGGATAGTGTTCCACCATTCTAAGGCTGAGTTCTTAAACAGATTGGAAGCAAACATTATCTTATCCTCTTCCACGCATTTGCTTATTCTTAAGACTGCCTCAGTCTTTTCTATCCAGTGTAGAGATGCAACGGCCCCTTCATTGCCTGAGAATTCCATTGGTTTACAAGACCATAATTCTTTATAAGAACAACCATAAGACATGGTTCTTCTTCTTTTGGGAATGGGCACTTGAAGTATGGGTCCATTTACGCCGTGTTCAGGTTCAGTTGGTCGTTTACTATCACGTTTACTTTTATTTTCTGCTTCCTTAACTGTTTTGATAATATATGGCATTGCATCTATTATCTCTTGTGCCACTATGTGTTGCATGGCACTGTTATCCACTTGGTTTCCATTATTGTTGTTGTTCAGGTTTTCGTTATCTGAGTTATTGTTACTTTGGTTATCATTATTCTGGTTTTCCTGGTTCACTTTGTTGTCCATCTGAATTTTTAAACATTTGCCAATTATTGATATCACAAAATAATATTTAAGGCAAACATTCACGCAACACACATATTAGTCAAAAGCGTCGAGCATTGCGACTTACTCTTTCTTATAGTATGCATCTAATACAAACCGATACTGAAATTTAAAATTACAATACTACTATGCATCACTAACCACGAAGTGGTCTATACTACGATAGATATATTATTATTATTATTATTATTACTATTATATTTTTTTCGTACACACATATTATATATTATTATTATATTATTAATATTACTATCTCCACCATCACCTTCACTGATATGGGTTCATCCAGAACTCCATATTACGCTCGTTGTACTTCCAGACGAGTCGTTCTCCGATCTGCCTCATCCTGTCACTATTTTCTTAAATCTCTTCTCAGAAAGTTCGGAGCTCTTGCACATTTTCTGCACTCATTGGGGGTGCAGGTGCTGGTACTGGATTTGGGTACTGTGGCATGGGTTATTCCTAAGGATATGGATTCTCTAGGATTTCCCTAATGTATTCATCATTATCATAATAGGGATCTAGAGGGTCCCGACCTGGGTAGGCTGCTAGGTTTGGTATGGGTTCGTCTGTTAGGTGGTAGCATTGCACATAATCCCTATGATCATCGAACCATGGGTCATAATCTAGGTCTACGGGATTGGGTGCCGGTACCCTAGGTATCTCCTTTGGGTTGAAATCATGCATTTGGACTTGGTTTTCTGGGTTGTTTTCAATCTCCATTGGCTGGGTGGGAAACAAGGGTAATGGCTGAGGGGCTACTAGTTGCTCCAGGTTTGGGTCGGCAGCTGTGGATGCTAAAATATGGAAGTTTACTAAACTCCTATTAAGCATGTCTTGGGTGTGGGCATCGGTTTCTCTTTTAGCGGCTGCTAGAACTCGCTGCTGTTGTAACTTTTTCATTCTTTTCCTACGCTCGTGTGCTCCCCTACTGAATCATCCTCTCTTTTTCTAAGGGAATGGCTCTTCAGACTGAGCCTTAAACACGAATATCTCATCTTCATTGTCAGCCGAATACCCTAAGAGGGCAGGCTGTGAAGAGGTGCCTTCGCTTCTAGGTGAGCCGGACAACTAACGATAGGCGTCGGAGGGTCCTTGATCACTCATACTGTAAACTAACAAATAGTCAAATAACACATAACAATAAAATACAGATATGCACGTATTTTGGTAATTAATTTCCTAACAATTTGAATAGTATATTGGTGTAAGCAGAACACTTCTGTGGCTGAATTAGTGGCTTAGCTCTGATACCACCTTCTGTCGCAACCCCCGTCCCCTATCTGTCCCGGGAACGGGCGGCCGCGAGAGTAGTTTTGGTGGTATCGGTGTTTATCATTTTGGCAGTGGAAATTACATCAGGACCATAGTTAGGAAATATTTTATCAGAATAAATACCACGCTTTTATAATATATTGGGATAAAACCCAAGTTTTCATTACAAACTGTATTATAGGAATAAACCCTATTTTATTGAAATAAAACAACTTCTTTTATTTAGGTAACTTTTATAGCCACTTTTTTTCCAAGCCTTCAGTGCTGTCCAGCTGGCTTCTAGTTGGCTTTCACATTTTGTTACCAGAAACGCGTTTAAAAATATTTTGTCAGTGGGAAATACTGGTGAGTGAATCCCAGTTTAATCAAGAAGAGTTTTATCTTTTAACAGTATTGAGAGCTATTACAACGTTTATTTCTACACAATTACGCATTCAGTATTGTCAATCTTGACTGGTGGGTCATATTACACATTGGCTAACTCTTTGTCCAATGGTAACGTGTTCCACATTTTGTATACAAAACCCCAACATACCGGCAGTAATTGAAGAATTACAAAGACTCAATCACTGCTAATTATAATTAAAATAAATAAAGGTTTTGTAAAAACAGTTAATAAAAAGGAGATTACTCACAAAAGGTTTACACAAAAAGAAGGATTACTCACATTGTTGTCTTAGGTTTTCCTTTAAGGGTTTCCTGGTGATTATCTATTAATTACACAAATGTACATGTGTTAGTATAATAACCCAATATTTACATTAGTAATCCCCTCCCCGAGACGGCATTCCAATGACTACGTCGGGCAGAACTACGACAGCCATTACGGAACCCTGGATCAATCGGGCAGCGTATCTAATACGTAACCGGGGTTATGATACTTACAACGGGGCATAAATTCGTTAATTAATGGGGTATAATACTAGGAGATTATGCCTACTTTGCAGAAATTTTGAGAGAGAGAGATTTTGAACGATCGAAACTGAAGGCCGAAGGTCTCTATTTATAGGTGACCTTTCGACTTCCCTCGCGGCCCGCGTAAGACGTAGCCGAGGGCTACACGGCCCGCGTAGTAGGGTCCGTAGGCCCTAGCCTTAAGTTGTCACCGGTCTAGCTTCACCACGTGTCGACACGTGGCAGCTTCCGGGTGTCGCCTCGTAGCCGGCCTGTCGCGCCCCGCGTAGAAGGTAGCCAAGGGCTACGTGCCCCACGACAGCCCTTTTAAATTTTGTTTTTAATTAAATTTAATAAAAATAATGGTATTCGGGGTCCGTTTTCGCATACGGGGTGTATTTTAGGACCTATAGGGATATTTTAAATATTATTAGGGTGTTGGAAATATTTTGGAGGGTTGTTATAAAACGTTTCCCAAAGACACGAGGTAAACCGACCATCGCGATCAGAGATGATGTCGCGAGGCATCCCATGTCGACAAATGATCTCATTGGTGTAGATTCGAGCTAATTTTTCTACCTTGTAGTCTTCTCGTATCGGCAGAAATTGAGCAGATTTAGTCAAGCGATCAATGACAACCCAGATGTTGTCGTGACTTGATGGCGTGCGTGGAAGTTTCGTGATGAAGTCCATAGCTATACTCTCCCATTTCCACATAGGGATCTCGAGTTGAACAAGTAAGCCAGAGGGTCTTTGATGCTCGGCCTTGACTTTCGAGCAAGTCAGGCATTTCGAAACATAGATAGCGATATCTTTCTTCATGCCCGGCCAACAGTACTTGTAGCAAAGGTCATGGTACATTTTATCGGCACCGGGATGAATAGAATATCGAGACTTGTTGGCTTCGTCCATCAGAATTTGTGGTAGGTCAGTACGCTTGGGGATCCATATTCGGTCTAGATAGTGGAATATCCTATTCGATTTATTCACTAGCTGAGCTCCATCGTTCATAATCCTTTCCTTCTTCAAAGTGCGTTCGGTAAAACAAGCATGTTGGGCTTCGCAGATAAGAGCTTCGAGATGATGCTGGGCTTGGATATTACAAACACTATGCAAATAGCTTCGTCTGCTGAGAGCGTCGGCAACGACATTTGCTTTGCCAGGATGATAACATATCTCACAGTCATAATCGTTAAGAAGTTCAACCCATCGGCGTTGGCGTATATTTAGTTCTTTTTGGCTGAGGATGTGTTGCAGGCTCTTATGATCTGAGAAGATCGTACACTTGGTACCGTAAAGGTAGTGTCACCATATCTTCAATGCAAAAAAAACTGCGCCTAGATCGAGGTCGTGGGTTGTATAGTTCTTCTCATGGATCTTGAGCTGACGAGACGCGTAAGCGATAACCTTGTCCCGTTGCATCAGAACATGTGCTTGAGGGTTCGAAAGGCTTGTCTTAGTGCGTCAGAGAAGTAAGAGGCACAACGATTTTAGAGAATCCTTCGATAAATCGGCGATAATAGCCCGCTAGTCCAAGAAAAGAACAGACTTCAGACGGGTTCTTAGGTGTAACCCAACTCTTAACAGCTTCGGTCTTCGCGGGTTCGACATGAATACCTTGACTATTGACAATGTGACCGAGGAATTGAACCTCCTCCAACCAAAATTCACACTTGGAGAACTTGGCGCAGAGTCGATTCCCTTGGAGCAGTTCGAGAATCAAACGTAGATGTTGCGCGTCTTCGGCTTTCGACTTGGAATAGATCAGGATATCATCGATGAACACGATGACGAAGCGGTCGAGAAAAGGTTTACACACGCGATTCATCAGATCCATGAAAACCGCGGGTGCGTTGGTTAAACCAAAAGGCATAACAACGAACTCATAGTGGCCGTAACGAGTGCGAAAAGCGGTTTTGGGTATATCCTCCTCTTGAATGCGTAATTGGTGATAGCCTGAGCGTAGATTGATTGTGGAGAAACATGTAGTACCTTGTAACTGATCAAACAAATCATCGATTCGAGGCAGGGGATAGCGATTCTTGATTGTCAGCTTATTCAACTCCCTATAGTCGATGCACATCCGGAACGACCCATCCTTCTTTTTGACGAAAAGGACTGGTGCGCCCTAAGGAGAGGTGCTAGGGCGAATGAAGCCTTTGTCAAGTCGTTCCTGGAGTTGACTCGAGAGTTCACACATTTCGGATGGAGCGAGTCGATAAGGAGCTCTAGCAACAGGATTGGCCCTAGGAATGAGGTCGATACGAAAGTCGATATCACGACTTGGATGTAAACCAGGTAGATCGTCAGGAAAACATTAGGGAAATCACAACCAACGGGAACGTCTTTCATTCCTGAATTTCCTTTCTTTTCCTTCTCCACTACTACAATGTTAGCCAAGAAAGCTCTGTATTCCTTGTGGAGATACTTGCTAGCTTGAACACATGACATATGTTTGAGGCCTTTCGAAGGAGTTTCGCCATACACACAAAGTTAATCACCATTTGCGAGCGAGAAGCGTATCATCTTATCGAAGCAAACAACTTCAGCATGGTTTTCGCGAAGAAAGTCCATGCCTACTATGACGTCAAAACTACCAAGCTACATCGGAATAAGGTTGATAGGGAAGATGTGATTGTTGAGTTCAAGAGTACAATCACGAAAAACAGAATTCACAGTCTTCCAGTGGCAACTTCAACATCGAACGTCGAGGGGAGATGGACGCGTTTACGATTAAGGAGCTTTTCGAATCCAAACGATACAAAACAGTTATCGGCTCTAGTATCAAATAAACACGAAGCATATATACCATTCACAAGGAACGTACCATTAACTACATTGTTGTCTGCTTGAGCCTGGCGGACATTGATGTTGAAAGTACATCCGTGGGCTGCTGGCTGCTGCTGCTGTTGTTGCCGGGGCTGCTGTTGTTGTGGCTCTTGCTTCACTACTCGGTTTGGGCACATGTTTGCGAAGTGGTTGGGATCACCACACGCAAAGCAAGCTCTAGAATGGATCACGGGTGCAAGAGCCGCTTGTTGGCCTTGAGGAGCAGGAAGTAGAGCTTGTTGAGCATGAGCTTGACCTTGGATTGGAACAGGAGCTTGACATGGACCAGTACGGCAGTTAGCGGTGTAGTCGCCGTACATGTTGCAGTGCACACAAAATCTGCAAGCAATCCCCACGGGATGATGATAAGAGCAAGTAGGGCAAGCCGGGTGAGGACCAGTGTATAGACGCTTGGCCGGCGGTGCATGGGTAATCGGTGCCGCTACTTGACGGTGTTGAGGTTGCGGTTGAGCTTGAACAGCTTGAAGTGGAGCGACATATGTAACAGCGCAATTCTTGCTACTATTGTTGTTGCTATTCTTCCTCTTATGACGGGAGGACTTTGAAGACTGCGGTGCGGCGGTGGTTTCAGCGGTTGGAACATCGGTGGCCTGATGAAGATTCTTGGAGGCTTTATCCCAGTAACCAGACTTGACTCGCTTGTCGTTGATCTCAGCAGCGAGTAAGAAGGTTTCCTCAATTGTTGTCGTCTTTGCAGCCTGAACGAAATCTGCCACACAGTCTGGCAGAGCTCGGATGTACTTCTAGATGGTAATCTCGGGGTTAGTAACCTGACCTGGACAGATTATGCTTAGTTGCTTGAAGTGAGCAGTCAAACCAGTGTTGTCGCCATCCTTCTGCTTGATAGGCTAAAATTCGTCCTCTAACTTTTGGAGCTCGTGGGGAGGGCAGAACTCTCGCATCATGATGTCCTTCCACTCATCCCACGTCAGCCCGTAAGCTGCATCATTTCCGCGCTTGTTTCATTCGGCCGTCTACCAATCTAGAGCCCGAGATTGGAAGATGCCGGTAGCGTTAACAGTACGGAGATTGTCAGGACAGCCACTCTGGCACAGGGTGACTTCGATTGAATCAAACCATTGAAACATGGCCGTAGGCCCATCCTCGCCGGTAAATTCTTTCGGGCCACAGTCTTTGAACTGCTTGAAGCTAAAAGTAGAGCGGGGAGAATCAGTCATGGAATCTTCAGAAGTCTTGCTACCGTTTTCGTTCAGCTCACTAACGATTTGCGGTACGACTTTCGCCATCTGCCTAGCGACGAGGGCAGCGATGCGCTTGTCTTCATGGTTACGACGGGCAGTGCGGGAATAACGCGTTCCAAATGACGACATTGTCTGCAACAGACATCGCCATAGGATTCAGACGCTATATGATCGAATCTCTCCTCACAACACACCTATACTCCTAAAGCTCAGGGACACGATCAACCATGTATACACATAGGCACGTAACACATAAACCACAGAACTCATAAGCCCGTAAAGCACAGAAGCACGTAAACACGTAATCACAGAAGCACATAATCCACAGAAACCACACTATGTATTGCACGTATTCACCTACCCTGGTCACACATAATCACCTATCATTCAAAGTTCGCGAGTTCGAGAATAGCGATTGCGATTAGCGATTACACAGCGAGTAGTATAGCACGGTTGAGTAACATAGCATGCGATTATCCACAAGTAGTAGCGATTTGTTGACGATGTGTAGTGTGTTGTGTGCGATAAGTGGAGCAAGAAGCGTTAGGTCAAAACCATCAGTATCTCAAAACGCTAACAAATAACATGTAAAATCATATAAATCACATAAAATTCCACATAAAACGACAAATATCAGAATCAGCAGCTGCGGCTCCAAAATCTAAAACATATAAAATCAGCGATTGCGAGCTTGAAATCAAAAAATAGATTGTCTAAGGCTTGATAGACGTCGACTACCCAAGGTGATTCGACTATTCGCAAGGAATTTTAGTACACGCTTTGACTTTTAGTTCTGACCCAAATTAGCTTACTTTAGTTATGCCTTAAGGTTCCTTTGTGACCATATTATATATTAGTATAACCCTCTGAGGTTATACTTCATGGTCCCATAGAAATCATAGTTCATTTGCATGTTCCGTTAATATGCTTAAAATTGACTATTATGCCCTTATGTTATAAAAACGAGATTTTTTAAAATGTGAAAGGACAAAAAAGCTTTATAACTGATTTATAAGTATGTCCAAGAAGTTTGACTTCAGTTTTTGGTCCCAAACAAAAGTTATGCAAGATAGCGTAAAACAAAACTTTTGTTAATTGAATGGCATTTTTAGCATAAATCATATTTAAACCCAATTTTTGGCAACAAACTTATTACCTACTGTTATGATATAATTTTTAGGGATTTTTGGAAATTTTTGTAAGATTTTATACTGACCATAACATAGAGTTCTTGCATGAATTCGGTAATTGACGATAATGCCCTTTTCATTAATAAAATGAGATTTACATATTATTTACATGCCAAACCTTTTCCTACTGATGTTATATATTAAATAAAATATTTTAAGCATTCAAGGCTGATAAAAATCTAAGATTTCCATAAACATCTGAAATATCGTCAATTATCGACTTTTACGCAAATTAGGCGCACAATATGGTTTAAAACCATATTTAGCACCTTAGACAAGATACCTACTGATTTTATAAATGAATTTTAATATTTTAAAAATAAGTATAATTCTTGATCCCAGACTTCCAATTTGGTCCTTAAACATATGTGAAATGACCAAAATGCCCCTACGGTGCATAGTTTGGCCATAAATGGTAAACCTCACATATGTATGATATCTCACTGATATAACATGATAAAATAAATATTTTTACTAAATGTTTTAGAACAGAACATCAGTTTTCTATTAAGTCTCTTTTATAAACTTTAAAATGACCAAAATACCCTTACGGGACTTAAATCGGTCTTAAATTCATTTGGGGCATAATTGTTGATATCTTACTGATATCATATCATATTTAAAGCATATTAACTTGTGAAACCTGTATATGACTTATCTGGTTATCCGTTATGCATATATGCGTTCGGTACGGTTTATGTAACTAGTTAGCTGAAACGGGTCAAACCATATCATTTTTACTTCAAAATCCAGAATGTATTTAGTTTACCCATGTTATACAAGTCGCCATACTTGTCGAGTCTAAATTACATTCCAATCCAGTCACCGATTAATCTTGCGTTTCGTACCGTAAACTTTCCTTTAAAACTAATCGGTCAAAGTTACAACTTAAATAAGACCCCTTAGGAATCTAATAGGTTAATATAACATTCGTTCCAGATTAGGAGCCCAATAAAAGCTCCCTTCACTTGCTGATTAGAATATACGGCTGAGTATAATTTACATTTTTAGCTCAGGTAAATACTTTTAACTTATTTTCCCTTATACGGGCTTGGGATACGGTAAATTATTCCCGCTTGGTCGGGTATTGAATATTTAATCGATTAGTGGTTAAATCATTAAGAGAGCCCGTTTTAATCTGTCTTGTTTGATCAAAGCATTTGGAGGTTAACGACCGTGTCCTGGATATCCTCGGCTAATTCATTTGAAATGGCCACGACTTAAGCACGGGGTGTAGGCATACACCTGACAGTTGTGTATGTAAAACGGTATCTCACTCGTGTGGAAACTTCTTGTGGGCTTATACTAGTGGTGTGTCTATTAATTTTGTCTCGGCTTCTAACCCGAGCCCTGAACGTACGACAAACATATAAATCTGTATACAAGATTATTTTATATAATTGTCCCAAGTTATAAAAGATTTTATGCCTTGTACATCCAAACCAATTTTATAAACACTTTTCAAAAGAGTCAGTTCATTGTATTTACCGGTGAAAACTGACGTATTTTTCAAAAAGACTAAGTGGCAGGTACTACGCGAAATTGGCTGGAAGCTCCTGAGCACTAGTTAAGGAATCTTGCAAGTTCTTAGTGCTTATAGTTTGTTGAACAATAATGTGTATTCTGCTCTAGATCCGCCTGTGGATCCGTTTACAACCGTTTGTATAATGTTAACTTATACTTTGCGTTTTGGTTTGTATTATTATTTTCTTCCAAGACTTCCGTTGTGCATTAAATTGTGTATATTTGACTATGATGATATCAACTACGTCAAGATACTCCCCACCGGGCCCACCGGGCTGAGCTGTAAATATCGGGGTGTGACAGGTTGGTATTAGAGCCAACATTTGAGTGAATTAAACACTAGCCTTTAGTGTTTAATCTCAAATGACAAAGTAGCATATTCCTTAGACCTTCTGAGTCTAGACTTAACATAGGAATGCTCTCATCCCTATTAAGTAAACTTTGCTTTCGATTTTATGTATTTTGAATATGTCGCCAAGCACATAAGCTATCGATGGAAATTCTCCACATCCGAAGCCTAGAAATGCCAAGCTTCATACCACGGCAAGGATAAGCGTGCAACCAGTTGAAGGAAAGACCTTTATAGACCTATTCCCAAAATCAAACCTATTTAAAACTCTTAACCAGACTTCTGAGTACGTACCAGAAGGTCCCTGAGGCTCCCATATTGAAGATGATACATGTGAATGCTATTAATCCCTATTTTCAGACTTGGACTATACCAGTCAAAACCCAATCCGTGATCCATGTCATTTCTTAAACCATTGAATCCTTGGATTCTATTTCTACAATAGATTCTGATTTGAAATAATTACATTATTCACTAAGATCTTCAAAAGTCGCTACTGCGTACGATAAATAAAGAAGAAGAAACAATCAGAATAAAGCAAGGAAGACATTAGAAAACCCTTCTTCCATCATATTTCATTTTTCCCTTTAAATCCCTGTATGGGAATTTGATTATTAAAGTCCTTTGTGGACATATTATTTCATCATAGTCCTTGTGGACCTACCTCTCCTAATAAGACTCTGTATATACGTTTATCTATTATAGTCCCTTTGAGGACATTATATTTCAATAATAGTCCCTTCGAGGGCATTATACTTCAAAATAGTCCTTCCATGGGCATGTTATTCATTAAAATCTTTTGAAAACATTTTTTTTAATTAAAGTTCCTTGGCATATATAATAATTCATCATAGTCCTCTTGAGGACATATCGTTTCACTATAGTCCCAGTGTTGATATATCTTAAAGTCCCTATATGGAGTTATGTTTTACTTTTAGTTTCCACGTGGACTAGTATCGCTTCAAAATCCCCATAAGGACCTATCTCTTTTGTATAGTCCCTGTGTGGACATTTGTTTATCATAATCCTTAATGGACATATTCTTTCGATTTAAGTCCCTGTGAGGACATCTGTTCAGCAAGGTTCCCTTTGTGGACATGACGTTTCAATACAGTCCTTTCATGAACGCGTTATTTTATTAAAATCCCTTTATGGACGAGCTATTTCGAAATAGTCCCTTCATGGACACAAGATTTCATTGTAGTCCCTTAGCGGACATGACATTTTATTATAGTCCCTTCATGGGCAAATTGTTGTAATATTGTCCCTATACGGACTTATAATATTTTATAGTCCTTATACGGACTTATATTTCCCTTTTAAGTCCTCTGTGGACAAATAGGATACTAAAAGTCCTGATAAAGGCACTATTGTAGATTTCTTAATGATTTATGGAAAGTTTTGAAAATTTTATATAGGTATTCATTTCCTCATTTATCAAACAATAGTATCAATTTTATTCGCACTTTATTGATCTGCTAAATAATTTCAAAAGATTTTCTTAATGGTATAACCTAGCCAATATGTCAATACAGACTTGCTATGATGGTAAAACCCTCTTAAGACAATTAATCCTTGTTAACATCTAAGAACATGTTAACACTCCTGACAGTGTGACTTGAGAAACCACGTCAGCCGCCGAGGTATTTGGAATATGTCCAAGCCTTAAATCCTATATGATCGAATTAGATCATGGCAAGTATCATCAACATGATGATAATAATATAAACATCCATTAGTGATGACGTGCCAACGGGCTATACTTGTTGTCCCTTAAGACAACGACAGTTGTGGTCTATGACCCCCTATCTAAGGATATTGAAATATGTCCAAGCATAATAGTCTATATGATCAATGCGATCATGACTAATATCATCTCATACAATGATCATATTATTTAACATCCTTTAGTGATGTTTCGCCTACGGCTATATACTATATTGTCCATTAGCGACATTGATAAATGTGACCGTTATAGTTCACCGTCAAAAGTGATGGGCAATGCCCTAGCCTTATAGTCTATGAGATCGATAAGATCATGACTAATATCCTAAATTTACGATAATTATATATATGCATATAAACATCCATTGGTGATGTTCATTAATTTGCCTATGTTCCAAAATGAATCGTCTTTCAAAACGATAACAGTTGTAGTCTATGACTCCCTGTACAAAGGAGAAGAACTATGTTCAATCCTTAAAGCCCCTAATCTAATAAGATTGTGGCTTATATATTAATGTGCTCTGTGACAGGCCTTTTGTGCCATATCCTATATGCCTTTGCGACAAGGTCTTAGTGCCTTATGACTATTAATGTCCTTCGTTGTAACACCCCAAAACTTGAATGTTCATATTTACCACATGTTTCCATATGATAAGACATGAAATAAAATAACTAGGCTATTTAGCCTAGTTAAATAGTTTAGTCAAAATAAGTAAAGAATGAAATTGGAGGAAATTGTGAAGGTGTGACAAAAATTGAGGGACTAAACATGAAAGAATTGAATTTAAGTTTTGTATAAACTAGTAAACTCAGTATTGGTGTGTGTGTGTGATGGAGGTGTGATCGACACCCACAAGGGGAGGAGGAGAACCCTAAATTCAGCCCCTTCAAGTCTAATTGAAGGTGGACTCAAGCCAAAACTAATGCATAAACTCGTTTTCTTGATGACCTAGCTCTAAAAAACATGCGGTAAGTTGAAATTTATGATTTGGTAATCTTATGTGAAGGGGGTTATGATCAATCCATGAAATTGTGTTAAATTAAGCATGAGAATATGTTAGAATCAATATATGGAACACGAATTATGCGAGTTTTAGATGTCATTTGAAGATTTAGAATGAAACCCATGTGTAGGAGTATAAGAATGATTATGATAAACATGTAAATGTTGATATTATGATTATGTTGTTGCACAAGATTGTTATGTGGTAGGTTTTGATAGCAAACATGATGTAGAATTGATGACAATGTGATCTGGTTTAAATAAAATGGTTCATGAGATGAATTTGGAAAGAACATGCTTAAACTACTTGTACTATGAGCTTAGAAAGTAGTATGCACACCAAGTATATGATGAAATGTCTAAGTGAAGTTAGAAGATAAAATGTGTGTGCAAGAACTTAGTAAATGAGTATATAATGTGATAATGGTAAAAGTTGTTAACAAAGATGCATGATGAAGGTGCGATTAATTGAACCCATATGAGTGATCTTGTTGAATTAATGTTTTAGTGGAATTTGGCATAAGTAGATTTTAACATATGATTAGAGGGTGTAATGCACACCATATGGATTGTTTGCTTTGTCCTAAAGGTGACTTAAGAAGGTAGTTGTGAGGCATATGCAAATCCTAGAAAAAGGGGTAAATTTGGAATGATGGTTGTTATTAGTAATAAAGACATGTAGATGCTAGTATAAACGGAATGGAATGTGTACGTGTATATACTCGGATGATCCTGTAGGTTTACATGTCGTACATTATGAGTGTGAAATACAAATGGTGTTTATACTATGGACTACCATGTTAAGACGGATTCATGTCCTTAATTTGAATGTATTTATATAAGCTGGACAGTTGACTTTTGAAAGTCAACTATGTATAAATGCCATGAATGAGCTTTAGGACATAATTGAATGAGCGTATGTATGCTAATTATTTTATGAATGTGATGACATGTATGGATAGGAGCATTGTTAACATGGACACAAGCTTGGAAGGGCAACGGGTCAAGGGTAAACACAGAAATTATGGATGAACTCGGACGCACGAGGTAAGTGACTTTTGACTCACTTATTAGTATGTATAGGGAGTTATTTAATGCTTACGAATGTGGGGAATCATGTATGATTAGGTAATAATTGGAATTACTAAGGTAAGAATGGTTGTTGTGACTGAAAGTAGTTAATTACGTTGGAAACAAATTGGTGGAATCAAACGGGTTGAACTTATGTGCATGAGTCGTGAAATGGTAATGTAATTCGTAATGGTTAGGACTCCGGGGTAAGGATTTTTAGCCAATTATGTAAGGGAAATGTTTTCCAGACTATTAGAAACAAGTTTCATGTGATTCGAATGTGTATTGCTTAGGATTTGAGGGTTTTGATGATAAAAATGTAAGTTGTGCTGGGCACTACCGTAGCTTACGGTAGCCAGTGTAAGCTACGATAGGTGCTGAAGTCTTTCTTCCACCGTAAGGCAGTAGCTTGTCACCGTAATGATTTTATGGCCACCGTAAGCTACGGTAGCCACCGTAGCTTACGGTGGAGGTCAGATGCAAAATGTAAAGTTCATGCAATTCTTCGTTTTTCTTCGAATTAGGACCCCGTGAACCAATTCCAATCCCCGTTAAGTGTCTATAATGTACCTCAACCCTACCAAATGGCTTGGTAAGTTACGGGTGAGTATGGAACTCATTCTTAAGATCCGAAACATACCCGAAAGATATTTAAAAAGCGTTTAAGACGTGTGAGTAAGAACGGGATGTGTGAGCGAGTATGCGGGGTGTGGGTATGTATGTATAGATTTAACTTCATTCCAATGGCTTAAACTTATAAGTAATCATGAATAGGAGTGAGTATGTATATAAGTTTGTTCGTACATGTCTTATTACATGGAGGTTTGTAATTAGGATACGTCAGTAATTCATAGGGAATTATGTAAGTGGTATGTAAGAGCTAGTATGTATGTATGAATGTACTTATGTATTTATGTATGTATGTACGTAAGTATGTTTGCATGTATGTATGTTGGCATGAAATGTGTATAAACATACGCGTGTAGGTACTTATACATGAAGTAGGATTTATTGTGCATGAAAGAAAGGAGCTTGTTCATATGCTTATGAATATATGACTCTAATATATTTGAATAATCACGTTATTAATGGTGTGCCTTGAGAATGGAACAGGAATGCAGGTATGTAAGTATTGGGCTTTCAAAGATTGGAAGCTCAGTGTAAAGAATGAACTCGAAAGAATATCATGCTGCAGTTGTATAAAATGATAGATTGCTAAGTGTTTATAAATTGTTATGTCTTCATACTAAAGTATATGATGTCACCAATTATTAACGTGTTGGTTATATATGGTGACTGCAGGTTAGTCGGATATTCATGACGGACTAGAGAACGAGGGTCGAGTTGAAAATCATGGATTGTATGGGAAGGCGGTCACGTGGTGGTAGTTACTTGTTAACATAGTCTCATTTCATAAATGTTGAACGATGTATTTATTTTAAAAAAAAAGTTGACTTAAATATTATTCAAGCATGTTAGAATAGTTAAAAAGGGAAAAATTTTACCGTACGTATTTCCGCTGCGTATTTATGATCATATCGTGGTAGGATGTTACAAGTTGGTATCAGAGCCCTGGTTTGAGGGAAATCAAGTAAGAGGAGGTAAATACTTGAACTCAAACATGTGTGCTCTTGTGATAAGAAACCCGTACAATCTGAGACTCGATCAAGATCTAAGAGTAGAAGCAAATGTAAGTATATATTTGAAGAAAACTAACAATATGTTATGTGTAAGGTAAGCATAATTACTCGGAGAGTATGATCCGTGAATGCGGTCTAGGACCGGCACCAAGGCATGTAATAAGACAAATTGACCCCAGGTACGTAAATTTAACATGTGGGTGCATCTAATGGTAAAATCTATCAAGTGAAGGAAAATTTTAAATGAAATATAATAATAGAATGGTAATGAAGTTTAGAAAATGTTACACGTGCCGAAACCTAATTCTTCGAACATAAGGTGACGATTACACGAAGACACGAAACTAGTATGTGGATTGTGCACCTGGCCAGTACACATGAAACATATGACGTTCGTGAGACCGTGATAATTGTTACAGGTATGTCCGTTAGAATTAGGTATTAGGTGTCACACCCTGACTTTTGCGGAAGCGTGATTTGGTGTGACTTGCTTAATATCATTGCATTCAACCATAACAAACAACTATATGATAAAACCAAGATGTTCATCCATAGATAGTTTTCAAAATAATACAACCGTCATTGTTTAACATCAAACTAAGACTTTAAATTTAGATCACATGACCATCAAAGCTTAAAGTTCCATACTGGACTTCACAAAAGACACAACCAAACTAGGTTTCGAGCCATGTATCTTATCCAAGATAAAATACATAACCCAACCCTTCAACTTCGGATGACACCTTTTATTAGAGACATGACTTGTAAACTCCAACCCCCGCCAGATCCATACTTAATTTCCTGAAATACTTGTAGTTTCAAAACATCAACAAAAGTTGAGCGAGTTCATGTGTTTTGTATGTGTGCACGAGTATCCTTGAAAACATTTGTAAGTATGTATGTATGTATTTGTAAACTGGTATGAAGCAACAAGGAAAACAGATCAATTAATGTGTAGCTAATACATTAATATAAGTGACATGGTATAGGAAGCACTCAACCCTTTATGCGTATTTCGTACCGGGCCCTCCGGCGAAATGACATAGTCACCACATGCGGCCAACTCGCAGGCCCATGGGTGGGGCTCGCAACACCCAATAGATCTATCACTCATGCCCCTCGGTCCTTATACAAGGATTAATGGTCTTAAGTCAATCGCCTATCCATTCACATGATCTAGCAGTACATTCCTTAGCTAAACATACCTTCGTAATCATCGAAACATTTGTAACATGTATTTCACCCCCGAAGTTGTAAAACTGAAAACAGTTAAAAGAAAAGGGGAACATGAACTCACAACTTTGCCTATCCTGCGCCGCAAACTTCACCGGTTGGTTCCGTAGCGTCGTGACCTATACGTGTTCTATTAATGTTAGTCACTAGACTTGTATCACACAAGTACAAGTCACCATCTTTTGTTTATGTATATGATCTTTTTTGTTAAAAATAATATATATTTTTAACTATGTATATTACTTATATTATTTTCCCAAAAATAAATATAAGTATTTTGTGAAATAATATTTTCAATGTTATTTTTGTACAAGTATACTTAGGAAATTATACTTTGTATTTTGTGTAAATACTTGTGTATTTTGTATATTTTCACCAAAAATCAAGACTTTGATTTTTATTACTTTCCGGAATTATATTTTCTTAAAAATAACATATTTTAAGACTTGTATGAAATATATATATTTTGTCATGCTTTAAAATATATATATGGTTATTCTTGATATCCACCCGATTTTTGTATAAATTCCAATACTTGGTATAGGTTATATATATTTGTCCAAAAATATATATTTAAGTCCATAATGTCTAAATTCAATAATATGTTAGGAAATATATTTTCATGAATATATTTTCTTGTATTTGTCCATGTATTTCCTTGTGAGGAATTTTTGTATACTTGTATACTTATGTATTCTCATGTATTTGTATGTGTATTTTTGTATTCATACTCCATGGGAGTATTTAGTGTATTTTCAAGTTCCTAATACACTAACATATATAATACACATAATATACACTTAGCATAAAATTTGGTGATCACTAAATATATATATTTTCCCCTAAAAATATACATACTTAATATTAATTTTTAACTTGAAGAAATCACCACTTCTTGACTTGTAATTTTACACAAAAATTAGGGAAATCTTGGTAAATATTTTTAGGTGAATTTTTAGGGAATAAGTTTCACCAAAACTTATATTTTTCTAAGTGACAAAATTTTATTAAAAATTTGACATAGTTTCCCCAAAAAATAGAGGTTTCCTATGTTTTCACAACATGTGTTTATTTTCTTTTCAATCACCAAAACAATTTTCAACAAAATTCATCAACAACATATACTAATTTCTTCATATGAAACATCATGGTGAACTTGATTCTTGTTAGAAATGTGTAGTCTTTTAGATCTACACTTAACATATAATGATCATTTAAAAAATAAGTGTTCTTGAGCATTTTAAACAAACTTTTATGAAACTTTATTTTATTAACCAAATCATCCATGAGTTTAATGGTCTTTAAAGTTTGTAATCATGTTTCTAAAACCACTTTTATGTTTATTAGAAAGATCATCATTTTTAACATCATGTTTAATCATGGATCTTTCAAGATCCATGCTTAATATCTTTAGATCTTTCTTAAACAAGCTTTATGTTAACTTTTTAACAAACTTTCCACGAGTTTTAGTTTCAAAAATTAGTTCTACACACACTTATTACTTTAAAATTACAAGATTATGCATAAAAATTCATATTTCAAGTTCACATAATGCTTTATATGTTCATCTTCAAGTTTAACCATGGATCCTTCAAGATCCATGCTTGAACTTGTTAGATCCAAGCTTTAACATACTTGATCTAAACATAAATACAAGACATAACATCAACAACTTCATTACATACACTAAAAATTCATGTAATCACTTGTTTTCATCATAAATATGTTAGATCTCCTCATTTTTAACATTAAAAGTTAAGTTGTTTAGATGGTGAAACTTGTACATAACATAAACATGATTTATTTTAGTGATCAATAGGCTTACTACTAGCTCTAATGGCTAGGGACATGGCACAAAAATGAAGATGATGAACTAGGAAGAAAATGAGAGGTTAAAAGCTCCACAAGGTGTTCCTTCAAGTTCTAGTACCATACACCTTCTTAAATGGCCTCCATACACCTCTAGATCACCTTGGATTGAAAGATTAAAGCTTGAAAATGGGTGTGTATTTGTGTGTGGGTTGAGCCGAGACCAAGAGGGTGTTGGGAGGTAGAAGATGAAGTGAGTATGTGTTAATGGACAAAGTGTTGTTACTTGTGGTTTTATAAAGAAAATTCCAACATTTGATCTACTTTTAGAGATTTTGTACAAACTTAAGGGAACAAGATCTAATAAAATATTCTAAGGCCATGTGGGACCCATAGGGCCGGCCATGGTGAGAAAGGGGGGGTAAAGTGTAAAATTTGAGAAGTTGAAGGTTTAAAGTGCAAACGGTAAGGTTTAAGTATGTTTAAGTGTGTTTAGGTGTTTTTATGATTTTTAAGGTGTTCTAGCATCAATACTAGTTTAATATCATAAAAACATTACTTCTTGTCAAATTTTGATCTCCCGGTTATTGTCCGGTTGTTCGGTTCGTTACGGTTCGTTAAAGTGCTGAATTGCGCAGTTTCACCAAGTATGAAGCACTTTTTGTGGCAGTTTTAATTCCCGACACTTTGTAAGTTATTTTGGACAATAAAACAAGAATTCTACATGATATTAATGTGTTTAAAAGCTGATTATAGCTGAATTAGTTCTGATTTATGCTGAATTCTGCATTTAAAGTGCGTTTCGGGTGTCTTTTAGTGCGTAGTTTAGCTTCCAAAAAGTTTATATGCTAACCCTTGTATTCACACTTGGGTTTTACTATATTTTAGATGTTGGACCTACTCCTAGGCCCTAATTCTATTATCTGACTGCTTTCTGCAGAACTGCTGACACAGTGTGTCTTACCGGTGAGTTTACTAGTCTTTCTGATGCAACGCTAAAGTAATGCATAAAGCAATATTTGAAGTATAAAACGTGCATGAATTCACATGTATAGCATGTAATCGGACAATGTTGACATTTAAGCACATAATTGCAGATATTAAATAATAATAAAACTGTATGGATATTACCGGTTTTGTGCCAGTTGTCACACTGGCTCATTCTGTACCTCAATATTATGTCTGTCTATTTACTGAACTCCGTCAGCATTTTTCTGATTTGTCTGATAACTGTGCTATCTTTGTTTCGTGCACCATTTGAATCAACAAGGTTTGCATGCAATAATGATATGTCATTTGCAATATATGATGCACAGGTATGTATATGGTAATAATCAGAAAGCAGTTCAAGTAATTAATTGTAATTCAGCACAGTTATTAAGCACTAATTGTTGTTTAATAATTGTACGGACATCTGAAATTTTGACAGTTGTCACATTAGGTGGACGTGAGGGTGAATGGAAATGTAATACTTTCATGGATTTGAAAGTACCAAATACACATGAGAAGTATGAATGATATGTTAGAATCCGCGAGACGGATTCAAAACATTAAAGGAATGAAAGATATAATTGATATGTTAGAAACCGCAAGACGGATTCGAAACATGAAAGGAATGAAAGATATGAATAATATGTTAGAAACCGCGAGACGGATTCGAAACATGAAAGGAATGAAAGATATGAATGATATGTTAGAAACCGCAAGACTGATTCGAAGCATAGAAGGGAATGAATGATAGAATGAAAAGGTTTGAAATTCGTAAATTGGTATGAGTCAAATAAGTAAGAATGAATGACAAGAATGAGTGGTTCAAAATTGTAAGTAATTACAGATCAAATGAGTAAATATTCTTTAAAAAGCGTATATTTTCCAAGTTATGTTTTGAACATGTATATATATATATATATAGATGAATATAATTATGCTCATGTATTGTATGCAAGAATGGTTGAAAGGATAAATGGGTCATACGGGTCAGATGGTGATCGCCATTTGAACTCGGTATTTAATGTTTTGATCTGTTAAATTTCTTACGCATAGGTGAGCTTGATGAATGGGCACGCAATGTCACTAATTGGAAAGAAAGGACCATCATAAGGTATGAATAACGAATCAATGGATTTTACTTGCATTAGGTATGTATAAATAGGGGTATACCTTTAGTAGGAGCTCATGACTCGACTCTAGAGAGTCAAAGTGAATAACGGGTTACGACCCGGGCGGAAGGCTTAAGTTTTAATGGAAAGGACAAGTATACGTGAGAAGCACTAAAGCATGAAGCGATGAAGTTGTATGCATGCTTGAATTGGCAAGAAGCACAAACGTGTACTTCGTTATGTGTATTTATAATAAGAAGGAAGTGGCATATTGACTTTGAAAAGTCAAACTGCAGAGGTTGAAAAATAAGCTAAACATTCGCGAAGGAACGGTTATGTATTGACCCGTCGTAAATGGGTCAAACAACGAAAGTGATGTGTTAGGAAATGGTCATGAATTGACCCGTTATGAACAGGGTCAAATGCACTAATGTTTTAAGAAGGAATTGAGAAAGTATTAATATATAAATAAGGTGATGTAATAAACATCATGTCTGAATGAAATCGAATGAAAAGTGTAAACTCCTAACCTTATAATGAGAATGGCAGGAATCATGATGTGATAAATCTATCTAGGACGGTGGAAGAATGTTCATGAGTTAAAGCTCATCACACGGATGAATGAGGTCAACCCGGAAGATGGCATGAATGGTAACGAAGAGGACCGGTTCGTTGATGCATATCAAAGTACTACGCCAAGGTAGAGATGTTAGCGAATCGTTTATTATATGAATGTAAAATTTTAGCTATGGTCGAAAAAGTACTTCCGTACGAAATAATGTAGCGCAAAATGTGTTATAAAAAGGAAGGCTTGGCTTTTAGAAGTTGATTAAGAGTGAGTTTTAGTTTAGGCTTATGTAATAAACAGTGGGTGAATGAGTAAGGAGGTAGAAATAAAACTCCAGGAATAAGTAAAACTAGTAGAACTAATGCTAACAGTGAAGTGTATTAGTAAGTTCTTATGAACTTCAAACTGTTGTAATGTAAATCATAGTATTAGACTCTTTAGGTTTCTACTAGTTTGCACACACTAGTTTACATATGATAATGTCATGAGTTGAGAATTTAAGAAGAAATTGCTAAAGAATGGAAATGTAAAATATATGTAGTTGACCAGTTACGAATGGGTCAATATGATATAGAAAGCATAATAAAGAAATTGTATAAGTAGTGACTCGTTGTAATGGGTCGGAAGGGATGAAATTATGATAATAATGAAAAAAAATGTTTGTATTGACCCGTTATGGATGGGTCGAATAAAACAACGCGTAATGGGCTATCATAATGGTCAAACCTTTGACCCGCTATGAACGGATTGGACGAACTATATGTTTGATTTTAAAGGAATAATGTGTACAAATTAAGGTATGCAGGAAAGTTGCAAGAATGGAAAGAAATTTCTAGAAATGATGTTCTTAAAATTAGGACATTGATAATAAAAAAAGAGATATTGATGAAGCAGGTTTCGGGACGAAACCTTCTTTAAGGGGGGTAGACTTGTAACACCCCAAAACTTGAATGTTCATATTTTCAACATGTTTCCATATGATAAGACATGAATAAAATAACTAGGCTATTTAGCCTAGTTAAATAGTTTAGTCAAAATAAGTAAAGAATGAAATTGGAGGAAATTGTGAAGGTGTGAGAAAAATTAAGGGACTAAACTTGAAAGAAGTGATTTTAAGTTTTGTATAAACTAGTAAACTCAGTATTGGTGTGTGTGTGATGGAGGTGTGGTCGACACCCACTAGGGGAGGAGGAGAAAACCCTAAATTCAGCCCCTTCAAGTCTAATTGAAAGTGGATTCAAGCCAAAACTAATGCATGAACTCGTTTTCTTGATGACCTAGCTCTAGCAAACATGTGGTAAGTTGAAATTTATGATTTGGTAATCTTATGTGAAGGGGGTTATGATCAATCCATGAAATTGTGTGAAATTAAGCATGAGAATATGTTAGAATCACTATATGTAACACGAATTATGTGAGTTTTAGATGTCATTTGATGATTTAGAATGAAACCCATGTGTAGGAGTATAAGAATGATTATGATGAACATGTAAATGTTGATATTATGATTATGCTGTTGCACAAGATTGTTATATGGTAGGTTTTGATAGCAAACATGATGTAGAATTGATGACAATGTGATCTTGTTTAAATAAAATGGTTCATGAGATGAATTTGGGAAGAACATGCTTAAACTACTTGTACTATGAGCTTAGAAAGTAGTATGCACACCAAGTGTATGATGAAATGTCTAAGTGAAGTTAGAAGATAAAAAGTGTGTGCAAGAACTTAGTAAATGAGTATATAATGTGATAATGGTAAAAATTGTTAATAAAGATGCATGATGAAGGTACGATTAATTGAACCCATATGAGTGATCTTGTTGAATTAATGTTTTAGTGGAATTTGGCATTAGTAGATTTTAACATATGATTAGAGGGTGTAATGCATACCAAAGGGATTGTTTGCTTTGTCCTAAAGGTGACTTAAGAAGGTAGTTGTGAGGCATATGCAAATCCTAGAAAAAGGGGTAAATTTGGAATGATGGTTGTTATTAGTAATAAAGACATGTAGATGCTAGTATAAACGAAATGGAATGTGTACGTGTATATAATCGGATGATCTTGTAGGTTTACATGTCGTACATTATGAGTGTGAAATACAAATGATGTTTATACTATGGACTACCGTATTAAGACGGATTCAAGTCCTTAATTTGAATGTATTTATATAAGTTGGACAGTTGACTTTTGAAAGTCAACTATGTATAAATGACATGAATGAGCTTTAGGAGATAATTGAATGAGTGTATGTATGCTAATTATGTTATGAATGTGATGACATGTATGGATAGGAGCATTGTCAACATGGACACAAGCTTGGAAGGGCAACGGGTCAAAGGTAAACACAGAAATTATGGATGAACTCGGACGCACGAGGTAAGTGACTTTTGACTCACTTATTAGTATGTATAGGGAGTTATTTAATGCTTACAAATGTGGGGAATCATGTATGATTAGGTAATAATTGGAATTACTAAGGTAAGAATGGTCGTTGTGACTGAAAGTAGTTAATTACGTTGGAAACAAATTGGTGGAATCAAACGGGTTGAACTTATGTGCAGGAGTCGTGAAATGGTAATGTAATTCGTAATGGTTAGGACTCCGGGGTAAGGATTTTTAGCCAATTATGTAAGGGAAATGTTTTACGGACTATTAGAAACAAGTTTCATGTGATTCGGATGTGTATTGGTCAAGATATGAGGGTTTTGATGATAAAAATGTAAGTTGTGTTAGGCACTACGGTAGCTTACGGTAGCCAGCGTAAACTACGGTAGGTTCTGAAGGCTTTCTTCCACCGTAAGGCAGTAGCTTGTCACCGTAATGATTTTATGGCCACCGTAAGCTACAGTAGCCATCGTAGCTTATGGTGGAGGTCAGATGCAAAATGTAAAGTTCAAGCAATTCTTCGTTTTTCTTCGAATTAGGACTTCGTGAACCCATTCCAAGCCCCATTAAGCGTCTATAAGTAATCATGAATAGGAGTGAGTATGTATATAAGTTTGTTCGTACATGTCTTATTACATGGATGTTTGTAATTAGGATACGTTAGTAATTCATAGGGAATTATGCTAGTGGTATGTAAGAGCTAGTATGTATGTATGAATGTACTTATGTATTTATGTAAGTATGTATGTACGTAAGTATGTTTGCATGTATGTATGTTGGTATGAAATGTGTATAAACATACGCGTGTAGGTACTTATACATGAAGTAGGATTTATTGTGCATGAAAGAAATGAGCTTGTTCATATGCTTATGAATATATGACTCTAAAATATTTAAATAATCACGTTATTAATGGTGTGCCTTGAGAATGGAACAGGAATGTAGGTATGTAAGTATTGGACTTTCAAAGATTGGATGCTCGGTGTAAAGAATGAACTCGAAAGAATATCATGCTGCAGTTGTATAAAATGATATATTGCTAAGTGTTTATATATTGTTATGTCTTCATACCAAAGTATATGATGTCACCAATTATTAACGTGTTGGTTATATATGGTGACTGCAGGTTAGTCGGATATTCATGACGGACTAGAGAACAAGGGTCGAGTTGAAAATCATGGATTGTACGGGAAGGCGGTCACGTGGTGGTAGTTACTTGTTAGCATAGTCTCATTTCATAAATGTTGAATGATGTATTTATGTTAAAAAAATTCGACTTAAATATTATTCAAGCATGTTAGAATAGTTAAAAAGGGAAAAATTTTACGGTACGTATTTCCGCTGCGTATTTATGATCATATCGTGGTAGGATGGTACATTTGTGACAAGCCTATGTACTATATTTATATGTCCTTCATGACGAACTTATGTTCCATATTTAAAAGTCCTTGTGGCGAGCTTTCGAGCTGTACAAAATTGTCAATATGACAAAGACAATTGTGACATTTTGATCCCATGTCAAAAAGGTAATGGACTCGGTCCAAACCTTAAATACCGTTGATGGTCCTTTTGTGACCAAGGCTAAATGTAATAGATATACAATCTAATAACATTCATTAGGAATGTTCATAACCTATTAGCCTATATGGTTTAATGATACCATGGTTAGTGTATGTTAGGTCATCAGGATGATGACTAGTTGTTGTAGTGCAACTAAGTAATTGTTTCATTTGGTGTTAGGGACCAAGTCTCTAGTATGGCAAACTTGGATAAGACAACCAACAATCGCGTCATTGATGATGTGACACATGCTAATGATGCTACAATTGTGAACCTCAATATTAACAGAGACGATCTCCAAGCTATGATTGACGCAGCTGTTGGAAAAGCTATGAGAAAGGTCATGAAAAAGTTCAAAGAGCCCAATGTTACTTGCTCCAAATCCCATTTAAAACCACACTTCTTTACTCACGAGAAGGATCTAGTTCATACCTCGAATGCAAAGAATGAACCAAAAAGGAAAAGGGAGGAAGATAACTCCCAGATTTCTAAGAAAAAGGGTAAGCTTGAGCTCTATAAGAACCAACAAAAGTCCAATAAGAAGCTTGTATGCAAGACCTGCTATAAAAGACACTGGGGACAGTGTCGAATGGAACAAAGGCCAAAGCAGTGTGGCTTCTGTAAAAGAACTGGTCATCAGTCCCATGAATGTAGGGACATAAAGAATGCAGTCTACTTCGGCTGTGGCGAGAAAGGCCACATCAGGACTAGATGCCATAAAACTGTCAAGGGAGGTATGGCTAAGAATAGAAAGCCTAAGAATGGAAGCGCTTAAACTCTCCTGATTAATGCCAGAGGCAGTTCATATCAATAATGACATCAGGTATATTCCTTATCATTTATTAGTAATATTAATGTTAAGAGTTATGTTTTGATTTGGGTACCAATAAGTACTTCATAAATTGTAAGCATAACAAACTTTTAAAATTTTCCCATAAGAACCCCAGATATTAAGTGTAAGGTAAAACTTACAGGCGAAAATCATAGGAACCATTTCTTCTATTCTTATCAGAAATCTTCATTCGTAAAAATCTAGAATACTCTCTCTCTCCAGATGGAGTACGTCAATATATGTTATTTTATTTTGTTATCTCATTGATTTCTATCAACTGTGAATGCTAGACTATGCTTGATAAAAGCGCCATATGAGGATTGGCGTATCCTAGTGTGTCCCATAGATTGCTTCCATGCCTGATCAGTATGGAGGTTTAATGCATGGAACCAACGAGATATCCCAATAGTCATATTGTACCAAAGTCAGCAAATGGTATTCAAAGAAGATATCCAATATAGAAATGTCCAAATAAGGGTCACTAATTAAGGTATCCATGCATTCATAAAGTAAATGTGTCATTTATCTGACACAGGCAATGATAGATGAACCGAAGCTTGAGATTTAGAATATCTCTGTAATCTCCGTGTGTCTTGATTATCTTCTCCAAAGAACTACCTTGTTTACCTCCTAAGGCAAGTATAGTTAAGATTAACATCCCGCTTAGGGCTGCATTATTGTGAAAATCTCCATATCGATTAGTACCAGCAATAATGGAAGAATCGAAACCCTAATTAAATGAATTTTAAGATAAAGGTTCATAAAGCCTAATTCATAATTCTGAGAGCTCCGGTGTTATTAATTAAGAAAGACGGTTCATTATGCTTATGCATTGATTACCGTAACCCTACTTAGGTAACAATTGAGAATCGCTATTAGCTACCCAGGATCGTCGACTTGTTCAACTAACCATGAGGTTAGCTATTCTTTAAGATTGGTTTAAGCAGTAGTTAGACAGAATAGTTAGTATATAAGCTCTCCTATAACTAACCAAACTTCTGTCCAACAACTAACCATGCTTATATACTAACTATTAGCTACCCAGGATCGTCGACTTGTTCAACTAACCATGACGTTTGATATTCCATCGAGAGGAGCCGTTTACATAATTATTTGGAAGTTTGCGTGACGAAGGGTTAAAATCATCAACATGTTTAAATATACCTCTGAGTGACCTTTTTATAAACCCGGAAAATTATGATGTATAATCGTATTCTTGGGAATACATAATATTGGCCATTTAGGGCTTTAATGACAATAAACGATAATACTCACAAGTTTGTACATTATAAGGGTTAAAAGTGTCAACATGTTAATTCTTACCACTGAGTGACCTTTTAACAAACCCAAAGCATCATAATGTTCAATAATACTCTAGGGAATGCCCAATATGGATAACATAGGGCTTTGACGCAATAAAATGATAATACGCACAAGCTTGTGCGTTAAAGGGGCCAAAAGCGTCAAACTTTAAAACTACACCTTCGGGCGACCATTTAAGCGAACCGGAGTGAATTGGAGTTTCGTAATAGCCCATCATACTCTTGGGAATTCTTGTCATTGATTTTGAAAGACTCTTATGCCATTTCACGTTAAAACGCACAAGTTCGCAAATTAAAGGGTTAAAAGCGTCAATATGTCAAACTATACCTCTGACTGACCCTTTTAACGTATCGAGAAGTTTATGATGCTTGGTTATACTCTTGTATGTATCTAATGTTGAAAATACAAGGCCTCGTATACTAATAACATCGTTTCGTGAGAGTTTGGAAGTGTAGGGGCCAAAAGTGACAACAAATGAAAGTATGGATGAGTTGTACAAGTCCTTACGGACCATAAACAGGACCATACGGTCCGTATACAATTGCTAGTAACTGAAATATTGTGTGCAGCCCTTGTATCCTCCCTTGTCTCACATAATTCGACTCTAGGGGCTCCTTAATGGTTTTTAAAACTTGGTAAGACACCTGGAATGATCTCAAAGCCCCCCTAAACACTTGGCAATCATCCATGAATTCCCAAAACACTATAAATAGAAGTGTTCATCAATATTTTCTTTCACTCATTTCCTCTTAGTCTCCTGTCTTTCTCATATGGGGAGCCCCTGAGCTTTTAAGAGCAAACCTTTGAGTTATCTTCAGTCCATTGGACCATTTGTAAGTGTCCTTTCGTGGCCAATTCAGTTTATTTGGCCTTTAAAGCCGAAAAGTCAAGCGTTTTAGATAAACGCTTTGACTTTTAGTAAGACCGTAAATGGTCAAGCTATTGTTCGCAATGAACATGGCTACGTGATCATAATTAGGTAGGTGTTAATCCCTCAAAAGGGCACCTCCTAATTATCACGTTTACTTATTTAATTGTCGGGTCAAAGTAACTAAAATAAAAGTCAAACGGGTCAGTTTTTAAATAAAATTCATAACTGATAATGTAGAAGCTATAAAATCAGTTTTGTAACTTTAATAACTTGCTAAATATTAATTGGACATGTCTAGGCATGTTCAACCCGACAATTCTGAGTTTAGGCCCAGTTCGCAGCCGAAAGTCGCAAAAGTTGACTTTTGCTTTGACTTTCAGTTCTGACCCGAATTAGCTTAGTTTAGTTATGCCTTAGGGTTCCTTTGTGACCATATTATATGTTAGTATAACCCTCTGAGGTTATACTTCATGGTCCCATAGAAATCATAGTTCATTTGCATGTTCCGTTAATATGCTTAAAATTGACTACTATGCCTTTATGTTATAAAAACGAGATTTTTGAAAGTGTGAAAGGACAAAAAGCTTTATTACTGATTTATAAGTATGTCCAAGAAGTTTGACTTCAGTTTTTGATCCCAAACAAAAGTTATGCAAGATATCGTAAAACAAAACTTTTGTTAATTAAATTGCATTTTTCGCCTAAATCATATTTAAACCCAATTTTTGGCACCAAACTTATTACCTATTGTTATGATATAATTTTTAGGGATTTTTGGAAATCTTTGTCAGATTTTATACCAACCATAACATAGAGTTATTGCATGAATTCGGTAATTGACTATAATGCCCTTTTCATTAATAAAATGAGATTTACATATCATTTACATGCCAAACATTTTCCTACTGATGTTATATATTAAATAAAATATTTTAAGGATTCAAGGCTGATAAAAATCTCAGATTTCTATAAACATCTCAAATATCGTCAATTATCGACTTTTACGCAAATTAGGCGCATAGTATGGTTTAAAACCATATTTTGCACCTAAGACAAGATACCTACTAATTTTATAAATGAATTTTAATATTTTAACAGTAAGTATAAGTCTTGATCTCAGACTTCCAATTTGGTCCTTAAAACATATGTGAAATGACCAAAATGCCCCTAAGGTGCATAGTTTGACCAAAAATGGTAAACCTCACATATGTATGATATCTCACTGATATAACATGATAAAATAAATATTTTTACTGAATTTTTTAGACCAGAACATCAGTTTGCTATTAAGTCTCTTTTATAAACTCTAAAATGACTGAAATACCCTTACGGGACTTAAATCGGTCTTAAATTCATTTGGGGGATAATTGTTGATATCATACTGATATCATATCATATTTAAAGCATATTAACTTGTGACACCTATATATGACTTATCTGGTTACCCGTTATGCATATACGCGTTCGGTACGGTTTATGTAACTAGTTAGCCGAAACGGGTAAAACCTTATCATTTTTACTTCAAAATCCAGAATGTATTTAGTTTACCCATGTTAAACAAGTCGCCATACTTGTCGGGTCTAAATTGCATTCCAATCCGGTCACCGCTTAATCTTGCGTTTCGTACCGTAAACTTTCCTTTAAAACTAACCGGTCAAAGTTACAACTTAAATAAGACCCGTTAGGAATCTAATAGGTTAATATAACATTCGTTCCAGATTAGGAGTCCAGTAAAAGCTCCCTGCACTTGCTGTTTAGAATATACGGCAGAGTATAATTTACATTTTTAGCTCAGGTAAATACTTTTAACTTATTTTCCCTTATATGGGCTTGGGATACGGTAAATTATTACCGCTTGGTCGGGTATTGAATATTTAATCGATTAGTGGTTAAATCATTGAGAGAACCCATTTTAATCTGTCTTGTTTGATCAAAGCATTTGGGGGTTAATGACCGTGTCCTGGATATCCTCGGCTCATTCATTTGAAATGGCCATGACTTAAGCACGGGGTGTAGGCATACACCTGACAGTTGCGTATGTAAAACGGTATCTCACTCGTGAGGAAACTTCTTGTGGGCTTATACTAGTGGTGTGTCTATTAATTTTGTCTCGGCTTCTAATCCGAGCCCTGAACGTACAACAAACATATAAATCTGTATACAATATTATTTTATATAATTGTCCCAAGTTATAAAAGATTTTATGCCTTGTACATCCAAACCAATTTTATAAACACTTTTCAAAAGAGTCAGTTAATTGTATTTACCATTGAAAACTGACGTATTTTTCAAAAAGACTAAGTGGCAGGTACTACGCGAAATTGGCTGGAAGCTCCTGAGCACCAGTTAAGGAATCTTGCAAGTTCTTAGTGCTTATAGTCTGTTGAACAATAATGTGTATTCTACTCTAGATCCGCTTGTGGATCCGTTTACAACCGTTTGTATAATGTTTACTTATACTTTTCATTTCGGTTTGTATTATTATTTTCTTCCAAGACTTCCGATGTGCATTAAATTGTGTATATTTGACTATGATGATATCAACTACGTCACGATACTCCCTACCGGGCCCACCGGTAATACGTGGAAATATCGGGGTGTGACAACAACCTATAATGTGAAGCATCTAAGTTATTGACAAAGATCCTATCAATACCAATGACTGCGATTTGACTGCGAGTAGCGAGTGCGCATCACATGATCACCACTGCGAACACGTGAAGTAATTTCCTTAACAACCCCTGAGTGAACAGGTGCTGAGTCCAAACTATAGTACTATCGTTGCTAAGGCATGTACACAGCAATCAATGTGTAAACATAACAAACAGGCATTCATCGAGTCACGTATAACATGCATTAGCGGTTAGCGTTAAAAGTGTTTGTGTTATGAGTTTGATGTGATTTAGAATAAGTAACGTATGTAACACCCAAAAGTGCATAAAGCAAATAGGGATCGAGTATACTCACAGATGGCGTTTAACAAGTAAACACTCTCTTGGATTGAAGGGAGCGCTGAGAGAGATTGTGTCGCAACCCCCGTCCCCTAACAAACCCGGGAACGGGCTGCCGCGGTTAGTTTTGGTGGTATCGGTGTTTATCATTTTGGCAGCGGAATTTACATCAGGACCGTAGTTAGCAAATATTTTATCAGAGTAAAATACCACACTTTTATAATAGTAAACACATGGGAAAATCCCAAGTTTCAATTACACACATTTTTATAGGGATAAAACCCTATTTCATTTAAATAAAACATCTCTTTATTTTAGGTAACTTTATAGCCACTTTTCCAAGCCTTCAGTGCTGTCCAGCTGGCTTCTATTTGGCTTTCACATTTTGTTACCTGAAACGCGTTTAAAAAAATTTTGTCAGTGGGAAATACTGGTGAGTGAATCCCAGTTTAATCAAGATAAGTAAAAACCGTTGTACAGTATTCAGGGCGGTCACGCAATTACATTTGTTTCCATCTACTTTAATTACCACCCACAGTACTGTCAACCCGACTTGTGGTCATGTTACTACTCACAATGTAGTAACAAATTTTGTATATAAAACCCCAACATACCGACGATAATCCTAGAATACAAATACTCAATCACTGTTAAATATAATGTTAATCATATGAGGTTTTGTAAAAACAGTTTACAAAAAGCAGATTACTCACATTGCTGTCTTAGGGTTTTCCTTAAGGATTTCCTGGTGATTATCTATTAATTACACAAATGCACACGCGTTAGTATAATAACCCAATATTTACATTAGTAATACCCTCCCCGAGACGGTATTCCAACGACTACGTCGGGCAGAACCACGACAGCCGTTACGGAACCCTGGATCAATCGGGCATCGTATCTAATACGTAACCGGGGTTATGATACTTACAACGAGGCAGAACTTCATTATTTAGGGGGGGTATAATGCCTGAGTATATCTTATACTATATAGAAATTCGAGAGAGAAAGAAATTGTGAACGATTTGAATGAACAGCCGAAGCCTTCTATATATAGTGCTGATCTCGGACTCCCTTGCGGTCCACGTAAGCCGAAGGATGATACTTCGCGGCCCGCGACGTAGGTTTGTAGGGCCTAGCTATGACCAGTCAGCACTCGTAGCCTCGACACACCGCCCGACACGTGGCAGCACCGGGTGCAGCCTGATCTCTTATCTGTCGCGCCTCGCGTAGCCCGAAGAATAAGTCTTCGCGGCTCGCGAGCGACTAAAAATTTGATTTTTATTTAATTTTTAATTATATATATGGTATTTTGGGCTTGGTTTTCACATAAGGGGTATGTTTTAAGACATATAGGGATATTTTAAATATATTAGGGGTGTCAGAAAAATTTTGGAGGGTTGTTATATCCTCCCCACCTTGTTTTAGAACTCGTCTTCGAGGTCTACTGGAATAAGTATGGATATTTCCTTTGCATCTCTGATTCAAGCTCCCATGTGTATTCTGGTCCTCTCTTGGAATCCCATTTCACTTTGACCAGAACTAATCTCTTGTGTTTGAGATTCTTGACTTTCCTGTCTTCAATCTGTAGAGGTCTTTCTACAAATTTTAACTGTTTATTTACCTCTATATCCTTAAGAGGTACTGCTAGTGATTCATCAGCTAAGCACTTTTTGAGATTAGATACATGAAATACATCATGTATTCCTACCATTTCCTCTGGCAGTTCTAGCTGATAGGCTACAGGTCCTATTCTTTGAATAATCTCAAAAGGTCCAACATACCTGGGGCTTAGCTTTCCCATTTTGATGAATCTGACTACTCCTTTCCAAGGAGAGACTTTTAATAACACCTTGTCTCCTACCTGAAATTCCAAGGGCTTCCGTTTGTTATCAGTATAACTCTTTTGTCAATCACATTCTGTTTTCAGTCGTTCCTTGACTTGAATTATCTTGTTGGTTGTTTCTATCACTATCTCAGGTCCGGATAATTGCTTTTCTCCAATTTCTGCCCAACAGACTGGGGTTCGGCACTTTCGTCCGTAAAGTGCTTCGAATGGTGCAGCATTGATACTTGGGTGATAGCTGTTACTCTTAGAAAATTCTATTAATGGTAAGTGGTCGTCCCAATTACCTCCGAAACCAATTACACAAGCTCTAAGCATATCCTCCATTGTCTGAATTGTCCTTTCGCTTTGTCTGTCCGTTTGAGGATGATAAGTTGTGCTTAGATTCAACTTGGTTCCCATGGATTTTTGGAAACTTGTCCAAAAATGAGAGGTAAAACGGCTATCCCTATCAAATACAATTGATAAAGGAATTCCATGTAATGAAACTAATTCATTTACATATAATTTAGCTAACTGTTCCATACTGAAAGTTTCCTTCATTGGTAGAAAATGAGCTGACTTAGTTAGCCTGTCTACAATCACCCAGATTGTATCATTACTTTTCCTTGTTTTGGGTAATTTGGTAACAAAATCCATTGTTATCAATTCCCACTTCAACACCGGCATTTCTAACTGCTGCAATAAACCAGAGGGTTTCTGATATTCAGCTTTAACTTGTGAATAGGTTAGACACTTAGAAACATAGGCTGCGATATCCTTTTTCATTCCTATCCTCTAGAAATTATTTCTTAAATCCTGATACATTTATCACTTCCAGGATGCTTCGTATACTTAGACTTATGGGCTTCTTCTAATATACGGTGGCGTAGGTTTCCTAATTTAGGTATCCACATTCTCTTCTTATGGAATCTCCAAATTCCATCTGTTCCTTGTTCTAATTCTTTAATCATTCCTTTTAACTTTTCAGTATCATCCTTGATTACTAATTCATGTGCCTTTTTAATTTGTTCATTTAAATCTACTTGTAGATTTAATTTAAGAGAACGTACGATTTTTGGCTTTTCGTGATACTTTCGACTTAAAGCATCGGCTACTACATTAGCCTTTCTTGCATGATAGTGGATGTTACAATCATAATCACTAAGTATTTCCATCAAACGTCTTTGCCTCATATTCAACTCCTTTTGCCCGAAAACATACCTTAGACTTTTATGATCTGTAAAAAGGGTAAACTTACTACCGTAAAGGTAATGTCTCCAAATCTTCAGGGAAAAAATTATGGCTCCTAATTCTAAATCATGGGTTGAATAATTCTCTTCATGGTTCTTAAGTTGTCTAGATGCATAGGCTATAACCTTTTGGCGTTGCATCAATACACATCCATAACCTAACTTAGAAGCATCACAATAGACTACAAAGTCTTCAGTTCCTTCTGGTAACGCTAGTATGGGTGCGTTGGTTAATCTTTGCTTAAGAATTCTAAAGGCTTCTTCCTGTTTTGGTCCCCATTCAAACTTAACAGCTTTACAGGTTAGCTTAGTTAAGGGAATGGCTATTCTAGAAAAATCTCGAATAAATCTTCTATAATAACCAGCTAATCCTAGGAAACTTCTAAACTCAGTTGGTGACTCGGGGATTTTCCATTTGGTAATCGCCTCAATCTTGGTGGGATCCACATGAATTCCTTCATGATTGACTAAATGTCCAAGAAACTGTACCTGTTCTAACCAAAACTCGCATTTAGAAAACTTAGCATAAAGCTTTTCTTTCCTTAATAAACTTAGAAGTGCGTGCAGATGATCTGCATGTTCCTCTTTACTCTTAGAGTAAATGAGAATATCATCTATAAAGACATTTATGAATTTATCAAAATATGGCTTACATATCCGGTTCATCATGTCCATAAATGCAGCTGGGGCATTGGTTAGACCAAATAGCATGACGGTAAATTCATAATGGTCATACCTTGTTCTGAAAGCGGTCTTAGGAATCTCATCTTCCTGTACCTTTAATTGATGATATCCTGAACGTAAATCGATTTTTGAGAAAAATCGAGCTCCTTGCAACTGATCAAATAAATCATCGATCCTTGGTAATGGATATCGATTCTTAATCATGACCTTGTTTAATTCACGGTAGTCAATGCACATACGCATTGATCCGTCTTTCTTCTTAACGAATAAGATCGGCGCTCCCCATGGCGATGAACTTGGCTGCATGAATCCTTTCTCCAATAGTTCGTCCAATTGTTTCTTCAGTTCATGCATTTCTGCGGGTGCCAAATGATAGGGTGCTTTGGCAATTGGTGTTGTTCCTGGTAGCAAATGGATTCTGAATTCAACTTCCCTGTCTGATGGTAGTCCTGGTAATTCTTCTGGAAATACATCTGGAAACTGAGACACTACTGGAATATCTTTTAATTCTTTTCCTTTAGTGTTAATGATTATAGAAATCAAATACACTAATGATCCTTTTCTTACATAACTTGTTGTTTTCATCACAGAAATGAATTTTGTGGATCTGGACGGCTTATCTCCTTTAATTGTGATCTTTTCACCCTTTGGTGAATTTACTTGGATTAACTTTTGAACACATAATATACTGGCTTTATTGGCTATTAACCAATCCATTCCTAATACGACATCAAATCCTGCCAGATTCATTGGATAAGGATTTGCAATAAAACTTTGATTTAAAAATTCTATTCTTGCTCCCTGCAAGATTTCGGTAATCTTAATGGTTTCCCCATTTGCTGTCTCTACTAGACATTCTTGTGGGAGTTTAGTTAATGGTTGATTGATAATTTTTCAAAATGAAGTATTAATAAAACGTTGGTTCGCACCAGAGTCAAATAATACTTTAGCAAAAACATCATTAACTAAAAACGTACCGGCTATTACGTCCGAGATCATCTTAGCTTCTTCCGCGGTCAGAACAAATGATCTAGCATTTTTAGTAGTCTTGTTGTTCATGGCTGGAACTAGTTTCGGACAGTTCGGCTTGATGTGACCCTTTTCTCCATAGTTGAAGCACAATCCATTATTAGGTTTCTTTCTACAGTCTTCTTTTTTGTGTCTCGGTATCTTGCAGAAATTACAATAGGTGGAGCATTTTCCTGAATGTTTTTTCTTGCAGGCTTTATAGTAGGGTGCAGAGGAAGAACCTACATTTTTCCCACGGTTGGTATTACCGTAGTGAAATTCCTGGGTAAGCCGTTGAGCTAGGTTTCTCCTCTGGTCTTCTTCTCGTGTACGTACTAATTGATCTGTCAAGGTGTTTGCTAGTTCTACAGCTTCCTCAATGGTTTGAGGTCTAGCTGCATTGACGACATGCCTAATCTCACTGATTAATCCATAGATGTAACAGGAGATTAATACTGGTTCAGGTGATGCAAGGGTTGGTACTATTCTAGCATATTCAAAGAATAACATAGTATAACCCTTACTATCCACTCCAGTCATTCTAAGGTTTAAGAAGTTATTTGCTATCTATTCTTTTTCATTGGGAAGGTAGAATTTTCTTTCCACCATATTCTTAAATTCCTCCCATTCCATATTGTAAACCCTGTCACTTCCCCTCGACTGGAGGATAGTGTTCCACCATTCTAAGGCTGAGTTCTTAAACAAATTGGATGTAAACATTATCTTATCCTCTTCCGCGCACTTGCTTATTTTTAAGACTGCCTCAGTCTTTTCTATCCAGCATATAGCTGCAACGGCCCCTTCATTGCCCGAGAATTCCATTGGTTTACAAGACCAAAATTCCTTATAAGAACAACCATAAGACATGGTTCTTCTTCTTTTGGGAATGGGCGTTTGAAGTATAGGTCCATTGTTTACGCTATGTTAAGGTTAAGTGGGTCGTTTGCTGCTATGGTTACTTTTATTTTCCGCTTCCTTAACCGTCTTAATAATATATGGCATTGCATCTATAATCCCTTGTGCCACTATGTGTTGGATGGAACTGTTATCCACTTGCTTTCCATTATTATTGTTGTTCTGGTTATCGTTATTTGGGTTATTGTTACTCTGGTTTTCCTGGTTCACTTCGTTGTCCATCTGAATTTTAAACATTTACCACGTATTAATATCATAAGATAATATTTAATACAACCAATTACATGACACGCATATTGATCATAATCGTCGAACATTGCGACGTACTCTTTCTTATATATTATGCATCTAATACAAACTGGAACTGGAATTACAATACTATTATGCATCCATAGCTATTATCTAAATATATATATGTATATATTTTTCCAAACATACACACATATTATATTTTATTATTTTATTATTATTATTACTACTATCACCATTACTGATATGGGTTCATCTAGAACTCCATATTACGCTCGTCATACTTCCAGACGAGTCGTTCTCCAATCTGCCTCATCCTTTCATTACCTTCTAAAATCTCCTCACCGAAGGTTCGGAGCTCTTGCACATTCTCTGCACTCATTGGGGGTGCAAGGGCTGGTACTGGGTTTGGGAACTGGGGCATGGGTTCTTGGTAAGGGTATGGATTCTCTAAAATTTCCCTAATGTATTGGTCGTTATCATAGTAGGGATCTAGAGGGTCCAACTCTGGGTAGGCTGCTAGGTTTGGCATAGGTTCCTCCGGTAACGGGTAACGTTGCTGGTAATCCCTATGGTCCTCAAACCACGGGTCGTAGTCTGGGTCTAAGGGATTGGGTGCTGGTACTCTAGGTATTTCAGCTGGGTTGAAATCAGGGATTGGGAATTGGTTTTCTAGGTTGTTTTCAACTTCCATTGGCAGTGTGGGAAACAGTGGTAATGGTTGGGGTGCTATGAGTTGCTCTAGGTTAGAGTCGGCAGCTGTGGTTGCTAGGATATGGAAATTTGCTAAACTCCTATTATGCATATCCTATGTGTGAGTATCTGTTTCTCTCTTAGCGGCTGCTAAGGCTCGCTGCTGTTGCAACTTTTTCATTGTTTTCCTACGTTCATGCGCTCCTCTACTGAACCATCCTCTCTTTTTATGAGGGAATGGCTCTTCAGACTGAGCCTTAAACAGGAATATCCCATCTTCATTGTCAGCTGAATACCCTGATAGGGTAGGCTGTGAAGAGGTGCCTTCGCTCCTAGGTGAGCTGGACAACTGACGGAAGGCGTCGGAAGTTCCTTGGTCGCTCATACTGTAAAGTAACAAATAGTCAAATAACACATAATAATAATAATATACAGATTTACACGTAATTCTATAATCATTTTCCTAACATATAATAATTTGGTGTCAACAGAACACTTCTGTGGTTGAATCAGTGGCTTAGCTCTGATACCACCTTCTGTCGCAACCCCCGTCCCGTAACAAACCCGGGAACGGGCGGCCGCGGCCAGTTTTGGTAGTATCGATGTTTATCATTTTGGCAGCGGAATTTACATCAGGACCGTAGTTAGGAAATATTTTATCAGAGTAAAATACCACGCTTTTATAATAGTAAGCACATGGGAAAATCCCAGGTTTCAATTACACACATTTTTATAGGGATAAAACCCTATTTCATTTAAATAAAAATCTCTTTATTTTAGGTAACTTTATAGCCACTTCTCCAAGCCTTCAGTGCTGTCCAGCTGGCTTCTATTTGTCTTTCACATTTTGTTACCTGAAACGCGTTTAAAAACATTTTGTCATTGGGAAATACTGGTGAGTGAATCCCAGTTTTATCAAGATAAGTAAAAACCGTTGTACAGTATTCAGGGTGGTCGCGCAATTACATTTGTTCCCATCTACTTTAAGTACCACCCACGGTACTATCAACCCGACTTGTGGTCATGTTACTACTCATAATGTAGTAACAAATTTTGTATACAAAATCCCAACATACCAACGATAATCTTAGAATACAAATACTCAATTACTGTTTAATATAATGTTAATCATATGAGGTTTTGTAAAAACAGTTTACAAAAAGGAGATTACTCACATTGCTATTTTAGGGTTTTCCTTAAGGATTTCCTTGTGATTATCTATTAATTATACAAATGCACACGCGTTAGTATAATAACCCAATATTTACATTAGTAATACCCTCCCCGAGACGGTATTCCAACGACTACGTTGGGCAGAACCACGACAGCCGTTACGAAACCCAGGATCAATCGGGCAGCGTATCTAATACGTAACCGGGGTTATGATACTTACAACGAGGCAGAACTTCGTTATTTAGGGGGGTATAATGCCCGAGTATATCTTATACTATATAGAAATTCAAGAGAGAAAGAAATTGTGAATGATTTGAATGAACAACCGAAGCCTTCTATATATAGTGCTGATCTCGGACTCCCTCGCGGCCCGCGTAAGCCGAAGGATGATCCTTTGCGGCCCGCGACATAGGTTTGTAGGGCCTAGCTACGACCAGTCAGCACTCGTAGCCTCGACACACCGCCCGACACGTGGCAACACCAGGTGCAGCCTGATATCTTATCTGCCGCGCCTAGCGTAGCCCGAAGAGTAAGTATTCGCGGCCCACGAGCGACTAAAAAAAATTGATTTTTATTTAATTTTTAATTATATATGTTGTATTTTGGGTTTGGTTTTCACATAAGGGGTATGTTTTAAGACATATAGGGACATTTTAAATATATTAGGGGTGTCAGAAAAATTTTGGAGGGTTGTTATTGATTAGCCTGAACAGTTAACGATAGCATAAGCGAAGAACGTCGCGTAAAACGATGCAAGTGTACCAAGTGTCGAATGGTAATCCGATTGGATGGCAATCTGATCGGTTAGCCATTCGATCGGATGTCAATCTGTTCGGATGGTCATCAGATCGGATGGCCATTTAGTCGGATTGACATTCGTTTGGTAAGGATGTGTTTGTTTATGATGGCTTGTCTTTTGAAGTTTTCGTTGTAGCATTTTGAAAACAGAGAAGTATCTTTACCTTTCAGGTCGTTCGATCGAATGGCAATTCGATCAGATGGCGATCCGTTTGGCGAGACATGTAACTACCCGTGTGTCCGAGGTTAGTTACGTTCATTCTTCGCAATTTTCCTTTCTTTATGTTTCACTACTTGTTACCGTTCTACATCATATTAAATTGAATTTAATATGTCTACACAAACTTATAAGTGTATCTTATGAAGATGTCACTTGTGTGCACGAATTAATAACCCGCTTGGCGTGCCCGACCAGGTTATTTCATTATCATGAATGGTAGCCATGTTTTAGTACTAGTTATTATTGTTATAATAAATAATAACTTGTTGTGCAAGTGGATGTATGGGAATAGTTGAGGGGTGTATATGTAAGTTTAATATTTGAAAACTATATTAAATCCTAACCTCCCCCACATGTCGTCTCCCTCAAACCAAACCCTAGCGTACAACCCTACAACCCGCCGGTACTACCTGCCGAACACCCCCTTGCCCTTTTTGCTCGACGCAACCCTCCTTGATGACGCAACAACCACCGTAGATCATCTCCACAGTCGGTACGTTCCGTTTATTCTGTAGTGGATAATTAAGAGCTTGTTGTCGCGGTTTCATTTCGATCTAGACTTCTCATTGATTGTTCTTGTAGTGCTCGAACTGGTTGATTATATGTTATAATTTAGAGTCTGTGAGTAGGATCTTAGGCTGTTACAAATTCTTGTATATATATGCTCGATATCGGCACGGCTGGACGTAAAGGTTCTGTTAACTTTTGCATGATGAAAGGTGTTAAATGAATATGAGGTGCACGTTACTTGCTAGTTGATTTTATTTAGTAATTAAGATTTCAGTGAGTTGTCAATGGTATCTTTAAATGCAACGATGAACGTGGAATCCGGGCGAAACGTGTTAAAAGGTTAAGGTTAGCGTGATCCCGGTATCGGTATAAACCTTATTCAAGATGCTTTATACCCTAGAATGTTGATTAAGTTACAACACAACTGAAAAGAGGCTGATGTTAGGCTGCTTGTTATGATCCAGCCGAACCGGTAGAAGGAATTTAGGACTTATTTGTAGTTGTGCAAGCGAGAATATGGATAACTATGAATTCATGTGCATGTGTTGGATAGATTGTAAATGAGTGTATATGCATGGTTATGAACTGGTTGTTTTGGGTGTCAAATTGTGTAACAGAAAGTCATAATCTATGAGATGGATTAATGTGTAAATTTCACACTATTAATGAACAATTACGGAGTCACGCACGCTACACTAGGCCGAACGTCCGTATGGGTTGCACATTGGCTGTTGGGCCTAGTTGCACCACAAGGACTCGCTCGCGAACTCGTTGGGTCGTACCTCAACTCTTGGGCCAGCATCATTTAAATGAGCCGTGTCCCGGTAATTGGGTCGTAGACAAACTATCATGATTGGTTAGACAAACTGTGTGATTGCATATCTTTCATGTATGATAATTGGTTAGACGTAGTCATGCAAGCAAATTACTAGTTAGAGGGTCTAACACCCACAATGTGATACTAGAATGAATGATTTTGGTTGCATTGCATGATTAATTATTTCAATTTATGTGAAGGTACGAGTACATTATCTTGTTTTGTAGGGTATAACTTGCATGAAATCTAAATAGTTAATATGAGGTATATCATGTGATGATGCTTATAACATGCAATCTGAAGAAATACGTGAAATTTGTGGTTTATGTGCACATGAAACTGGTTGTTATCGGTAAACATGTTAGGACGGGTTTGATCGACGGTTAAAACAAGTAATTAATCGTACCGAGCAAATCAAATGTGAGTTCATTTCTCTTAAGCATGCGTCCTGGTGGGTGGGACAATCAATGGGTATTCCTGAGAGGAATACATATTTTTGGGTTGAATTTGGAATGTTAGATAATACACTTACTCCTATCATTTTAAGTCCCATCTTATACCAAATTAGTTACCTGAGAGGTAGCGGGGTATTAGTTGATAGCGCTATTAGGCTTGGCAACCTCACACCGTACCTGAGAGGATGGGCGTGAACTAATGACCTTAAATCATGACCAATGCTTAAGATAGGGGGCATTGGGGACGGGCAAAACAATCTGGAAGCCATCTTGTACGATACTCGAGTTATTATCAGCATTAGAATTAAACTGAACTAAACACTTGGTAATTAAGGTTTTTACAAAACTATGAACTCGCCAGCATTGTCTGATACACTTGTTGCATACTCGCAGGTCGTTAGATTTCTTGGATATGGAACTTGCTGTCTAGAATGGCTGGGGCGGTCATGGGTCGAACTGATTGCAGACACATGACAGGCTTACTGATTTTCATACATTTGGTTTTGAAACATTTAAACAATTGTTTATTTATTGTTTCCGCTGAACTTGTTGGATTTAATTAAGCTTATGTTTGATACACTTTTATTCATAATTGTCAACTTCATTTGAAATCTTGTTATTAGTTCAATATAATTGGTGGCTAGATACTGGTACGTCACACGCCTAGCGGGGTTCCCGTATATGGTGTTTTTTGGGGTGTGACAGCTTGGTATCAGAGCCTCTGGTTATATTGAACTAGGTTTTAAAACGTTTTTATAAAACCAGACTATAACCAAACAGTTCAGAAATCGACCATGACACTCAGCTCCAGATTGCAAGGTTCGTCTCTCGTTTACTTATTGCATAGCATATTTAGTGTACGCTTACATATGAGGTTGCATGCGATTGCACACTTAGCACTACAGACTGAATTCATGTGTTACTTGCCTATGTTATGTGGATGATAGAGTCACAATGCGACACTCCTCTAGACTTTCATGGCCCATGTTTTGTGATGTCTTTTGTCTCGGTACTTAAAATTGAGGAACCTTTTTGCATGAGTTGGGAGGAGCTGAGATGAACATGCAAATTGCATTATCATTATGGGTGCACACATAATAATAATTGTAGGACCGGTTTTGACTCCGAAACGATTGCGAAACGGACGTGACACGTGCGGAAACCGTACACGAACGTGACCTAATACACACGACGTAATATAAACGTGATTCTTTATAAGATTTGATAAAGTACAGTACCTTGAATCACTTTCTCTCTCTAGATCTAGAAAGCTCCAAAACACAAATGAGCCAAAAAGTCTCTAATCTAAACATAAAGCACCTATTTATAGGCCTTGGCTTTTAATGAGATTTCTCATTAATTACAATATCGCCACCTTGCCTTTTGTCTAGTTATTACATTATAACGACTCGTTTTCTTCTGTTTCTTGCTACGGCTCGGATTGACGAAGGCGATAGACATAAATGCACTAACAGACTCCCCCTTGGATATTGCCGAAGTCAATCTCTATCATTGAGTCAAACTCGTAGCGTCTTCTTTTTCTCTCTCTCTTTGAATCTTCTTGAACAGAATCCCGGTGGATCTGTCTTCAGCTTCAGCTTCTCTTTTCTGTAAACTCTTTTCTTCATCAGGCCCCCCCTTTCATCAAGCTTCCGTGCTTTGGGATCGACACCTTGCTTTCCGATTACAAGCTCCCCCTTAGACTCTGCTTCCGGGATCGTAGTCTGGACTTTTCCTGCAATCACTCATACAACTATAAGTAACAACATTTTAAACTTCCAGATATCGTAATCTGACAATTCAAACCTTCTAAACCACTTCTCATGAATTTGGCAGTTTCATCGAATCGTATCGGAAACTAACACTTATAACAATATAAACATCCAAATCCCCACAGTTAATCATCCAAGTCCAACTTAATGACCTTGGAGATATCACAAAATGTTTTTGAATTTTTAATTTTAAAACTTCAAGTTTCAAATGAATGAACTTGTTTTATTTTCAGAAACACGATCAGCTTACTTAGATTTTGAAACTCAGCACTCAGACATTGGTTGTCGAAAATAAAGCAGAATCAAAAATCTTTTTGTATTTTCTGAAAATATAAAGCAGTAAAGAAATATTTACAAACATTTTTACAGACAATATTTTTGTTTTGAGTATGCGTCAGAGGATCATATCAGTTTATGACAAGTCACAAGTACCGTTGAGCTTAATTTCACTTTAAGAATTAAACAATTCACTTAGATTGTCGATATACTTGTCCACTTAAATTTTCATACAAATTTCAACTGATTCAGGATACGAATTATGTATTTTAAGAACTTAAACCCATTCATGTGTCCCACCTCTTGAATATACTCCCGTATCCAGATCCCAATATTCAGTCTTACAGGCAATTATAACACAAATGATATATGTAAGGGGTTAATAAATTATGAAGAATCATGAGAGCTCAGGTCAGAACTACCGTTCAGCAGAGAGATCATGACTCAACTTGGGTGTGTCCCCTTTAGAGGATCTTTTTTACAACAGCATTGCTAAGCAATTTTATTGTCTTATCATATATGCTGAGGGTGATGCTGTGTTTCAAGCATTTGCGGAAAGTATTATTCGAGGACTAGGTCAGAACTTCCATTCAGCAGAAGTCCCGGAATAATACCCCAGACATCATTGAGTATAAAAACCTAGTATATCAGAAAAAGGAATCTTTCAAACGAGATTTCAGGGGTTACCTATATATCCAAGTAGTGTTCCCCACGAAATAAGCAAGTGTTTGAATTTAGGTTTATATCCCGAAAAATGTTTACTAAGTGTATAAAAATCTACCGACACATCCACGGTGAGATCGTTTAACACATTTTGACTTTCCAATTCTTTAGCGTACTGTAACTGTCTACTGATGTACTATCATTTCCTCTTTTTACACAAAACTCAAATTTTTTAATTTTTATCATGTTTTTGGCTTTTTCAAATTTTCTAATGTTTTTGGATTTTCTAATGACAAATTTTCTCCCCCTAAAATGCAAAATCATTAAAAAATTTGACAAGACAATACTGATAGCTTTGTCTCGCCATCCATTTTCTGCTTAAAGTGCTCTGATTTGCAGAAAATATACATACCCCCATGATTTACAACACATTGATATTTTACAGTTTGAAAACCGTTTTTCAATCTGATGAAAGTAATAATGTTTGTTCAGCCGTGAGGGTTTCGGCGTATTCAATCAACATTTATTCAACAAAATTAATGACAACATATTTTTGGTTTTTAATTTTTTTTCCAAGTTTTTAGGGTTTTGAAAATATTGTTTATTTATATACAAAAAACAATCAAACTAAACTCCCTGTTCAACCAAACCAGGGTCCTGCAACCTCTTCCTGTGCCAGGCTGCTCCTACTACCATTCTCACAATCTTCAGCTTCGTTGAGCACCTGCACATTCAAACTTTATCAATCATTTGAACAACTTAGCCCAGGTCTGTTGGACCTTAGGCATTTCAACACAATAATGTTCATTCAATTTTGGAAACTCTTTGTCACTTAAAACGTTTTCAATTTTAACTTCAACTTTCTCATCTTTTACCGACGTCACTTGTTTCTTAGCACTCCACATTTGACCTTCCGGAGTACCTCTTTTGTAAAAATTTATCTCTTTTTGAAGCTTTTGATTTTGAATAACATTTTTAGGTTTCCAAAACTCTTGAGGTTTTTTCATATCAACAGATGTTCTCCAACTTTGTGTTGTTCTCAATCTGGGTGTGTGAGAATTCCAGGTCTGTCTTGAATCGAACCTGTTCGGGTTTGATTTCCAATTTTGATTTGAAGCAAACTTGTTTGTATTGTACCTCCAAGTTTGTTTCGAATCAAATCTGGTTGACCTTGATTTCACATCCTCAAATTTCTGTTTTTCAACATCAACAGGCTTTGGATTTGGACACTTTCGTGCAACATGTCTAATTTGATCACATTTAAAACACACTTTCTTTGAAACATCCTTGGCCTGTTGTTGTTTCTTTTTCATAGCATCAAACTCCTCATTAGACTGTTGTCCAATTTTGAGTTTTTCCTCTTCTTTCAAGCTTTTCCCTTGAACAAAATTCATCTTTTGTTGCAAATCCTGTTTTTCATTTTGTTTTCGATTATGTTTCTTTTTATAACCCAAACCAGCCTTCATGTTTTTCTTCTTAAAACCAGGTTTGTTATAAGAACCTTTGTGACCTTTACCAGCAAACTTTGAAATTTCCGACTTCTCAATCTCAACCATTTTGAAAACTTTATCGACCTTCTCTGAAATCACATTCTGAATCGGGAATACAACATCTAAGAATAATTTGTCCGATCCAATCATGGTATAAACCAATCCTTTTGAATCATCATTCAAATTTTTCTTGGATTTTGTGTTTTTCAGATAACCATCATAAAGATTTTCTTCATCTTCATCCTGTGATTCAGACTTACCTTTTGTAGACTCATCTTTCAAAACGCTTTCAACAACCTTACTTACCACATCTGAATCATTAGCATCATCAGATTTGGAGTAAGTCACATCGATACTATCAGGTAACTGGTCAGCTATGTTCAAACCCTTTGCCACCTTTTCCTCATCATAAAAAGTATAATTGTTTCTCAATGGTGGTGGTACCTGATGAAATTCTGAACCAATACCCTTTTTGCAATTTTCAGTATCTTTGTCATCTGGTGTGATGTTGAAAATGCGTTCAAGAATGTACGAAGAGTTATGATAACTTTGAAGTTTTGTAACAATCTTTTCTTTTTCAGCCAAGACTTGTTTAAGATTAGTAATTTCATCAACACACTTGGTCAATTCAATTTGCTTTTCTTTAAACTTTCTTTCATACATTTCTTTAGTGACTAAAGTTTCAGACAATCTTTGATCAAAACTTTTGACTTGGCTCTTCAAAGTATCATAAGCTTCTTGTACTCTCTGACTCGACCACTTTAAAGAATCATACTGTTTTTGTAAATCTTGAAATTTAGATTCTTTTTCAACACAATCGACACATTTTGCTGAACACAGTTGTCTATAAACATCATTATCCTTTTCAAGACCTTGACATTTCTGTGTCAATTTTTCAACTTTTAATTTCAAAATTTCTTCTTTTTCTATCATATCTTTGCATTTTGTTGTGAAAACATTTTCAAGTTTAACTATGTCATTGTCTTTTGTTTTTATGATTTCATCTTTTTCAGTACAGGCTTTGCACATTTCTATGCAATTTCTTCACTTGTTTTCTTTTTCATCAACCAATTCAACATTCGATAAGTCAGAAGATTCATTTACCTCATTTTCTTTCAGCACCGATTCTTCTGTTTCAGCTTTCTGAACTTCCTTTTTCTTTTCCTCTTCAGCTTTCTGTTCCTCTTCAGCAGCAGTCTTCGCAACAGCCTTTACTTCTTCAATCATCTTCTTCAATTCTTCTTCTTTTCTCTTCTTCATTTCTACCACCTTCGGTAGACTTGCTTCACAAACCTCTCTTATCTTCTTTTCCAAATCAGGCAAATATGTTTTATCAGATAACCTTCGTGTGTTGAAAGTAGCCTGCCTTGGAACCAAATTTGTTACAGCTTCGAAATCCACTTTTGATGGGTCAACAACTGGATTACCCCGTGGATCCATGTAACATTCCAACTCTTCATTCCATTTTTTTGCTCTCTGGGCTTCTTTGAATGGTTCGTTTAGTTTTCCAATTTCCCATCTTGCATAGTCTGCTTTCCAACATCTATCAGGATCAGCATCAGCCACAAATGCATATCCAACTGCATCTTCTTCAGGACAAACTTGACTCCAGTCGTAACCTTCATCGTCATATATAACTGCAAGAGCCCTTGATTTTTCTTCAGGCTATTTCAATCTTGGTGGCTCAGACTTGTTCTGATGGTAAATCGCTTTCTTGTAATAATCTTCGTTGAACGGATTTGCAGAATCATCATCAGCATACGCATTTCTGCACTCGCACTTAAACTGACCTCTTTGTTTGCATTTAAAGCATGTCACCTTAGATTTATCAAATCCCAGTTTGGTAGATGGTCCACCAATTGACTTTCTCCCCGTGATCTCCATGAACCTCTGTGCCCGACGAACCGCACTGGCCATGCACCATCTTATATCCATTAGTTCCATCTCCTCGGGGTCTAATTGATCATAATCTTCTTTTGTCAAATTGGTATTGCCAATCTTCCCTGCAACGAGGCTTTCATACGATTCAAGTACAGATGCCAAGAAAACCATCTGTTGTTTTGCCGACTCTTCGCTGAAATTCTGCCCATTCTTCAAATCCACTGCGATATTACAATGGAATAAATTCTTTGAAGCAGATTTACTTGAAGTGTTTGAAGAAGATCCACTGTGAAAACCACTTTGAAGACTTTCATTGTTCACTGAATTTGAACTTTCTGCAGAAAATGCTGTTCTTGGAGAACCAGCCTGCGGTACATTTCCTCTGTAGTAAAGCTCTACATTTTGCTGATAAGCTGGATTGTTGACTTTAGATCTCTTTATCTCCAACTCATGACTTTCAAGTCTTTCGATCAGCAAATCCACTTTTAAATCTTCAGGCTTGATTGTGTTCTTCAACAATTAAGCGAAGTATTGCCACTCTTGATCATTTGGAAATGAATCAAACAATTTATCCACCAAATCCTCTTCAGAATATGTGATTTCATGTCTAGCTAACTCCATTTTCAGATGCCCAAATCTTTCGATCATTCTACAAACAGATTCATTTTTCATACAACTGAATAAATCAAACTCTTTACGCAACAATTTCTTTTTGTTTTTGACAATTTCATTACTTCCTACACACTTTCTACCTAACGCTTCCCACAAACTCTTTGAAGTTTTCTCTTGTTCAAGTAACGAAATAATATCCTCTCTCACTGACTGTTTGATTAATGTGATCATCTTATATTCAGCCACAACATTTTTTACATCTATGTCTGAGAAATCTTTTGGATCTATTAACTCTCCTCCCTCTTTTACTGGTTCAGTGTATCCATCTGTCATTTTTAACCAACTTTCAGGAGCGAAAGCTTTTACCCAACCCTCAAATATGTTTTTCCACCAGTGATAATCTTCCACTTTCATTAGCTTTGGTGGCTTCTGTTGGCTTCCGTACATGTTCTCAAACTTCAAATTCTCCGAAATCTCTCTTGAATATTCTTTCATCTCAGATCTTCTATCTAACGATTCGGAAGTGAACGCTTTGTAGAATGTGTTGTAAAATTCTTCACCGTTGCTTGACATCTTCAAACACCTTGAATTATAGCTCTTCGAATATCAGCACCTTTTAATCACCTGAAAACAAAGAAACAAACAATCAGTTCAAATGGACCGAATACGTAACAGTGTACGTTTGATGAATTCAATCTAAGACTCGTTGTCAAAGATTCGCAGACTTGTTCCAATGTAGTTCGGGTGAAATCACTGAATGAATGAATGAATGAACACCTCTTTACTCAAACAATCACATGCTCACAAGCAAACTATAATCCGTGATGATCAGATCAATTATCACAAATTGATTCCTCAAGCAAACAAATACAATCACATGCAATCCGGATATCAACAAGTGTATTTGGTCGACAATATTCAGCAACACTTCAATTTTGATTATTATTATTTAAAAAAAAAAAAACAATGTGACCGCTTGTTAAGTGAACAGACAATATGATTTTAATCTTTTTATTGTGATTGGACCAAACACTTAGTGCAATTAATGAATTCAGGAATTCACGTGATAAGTTTTCAATTTCAAGATTATCAGCCGACAATTTTAAATCTTAATACAATTTTATTGAACCAAAGCACTATTTAATTTTGATTTTAAAATTGATTGAACCGAGACACTTATGTGGACAGAATTATCACGTGAACTGCTATGTAATCAAACTTAAAACACTTGTTTAATCGAGAAACACATGCAATGGACTGACACAATCAAAGTAACGACACAACAACTGTTATATGCACGTTCAAGCGGTCAACTCAAGCGAACTCCCCTGATTACTTTTAGACAGGTAAACTCAAGCGAAAGGGTGTGTCTCGCTTCAAATTTCCACGTGTTTCAAGCGATAGAATACAGTTCGGTCAAGCGAAACCCAGATATTTCAAGCGAAAGCCTTAATATTCAAGCGAAACCTCAGAATATTCAAGCGAAAGCCTTTGTTTCCAAGCGAAAGCCAGCTGTTAATAACGAAATCGGACCTAAAACTTTCGATTTCTCCTAAACGGCTTGGAATTAGGATCTGAAACTTGGTAGGATTGTAGATCAGGTGTTTTCGCACAACATATCAAAAAATCAGACGATTTGGACCGTAAAAACCTGTTCAATTTGACGAAAAACCGTTAAAAACGTGAAAAATGAGTAGAAGATGAAGAAATAGATGATATTCAGATCTGAAATCGATGTAATCCTGTGCGAAATCGTGTGATAGATCAGTGCAATCGAGCTCCTGCTCTGATACCACTTGTAGGACCGGTTTTGACTCCGAAACGATTGCGAAACGGACGTGACACGTGCGGAAACCGTACACAAACGTGACCTAATACACACGACGTAATATAAACGTGATTCTTTATAAGATTTTATAAAGTACAGCACCTTGAATCACTTTCTCTCTCTAGATTCTCTCTCTAGATCTAGAAAGCTCCAAAACACAAATGAGCCAAAAAGTCTCTAATCTAAACATAAAGCTCCTATTTATAGGCCTTGGCTTTTAATGAGATTTCTCATTAATTAAAATATCGCCACCTTGCCTTTTGTCTAGTTATTACATTATAACGACTCGTTTTCTTCTGTTTCTTGCTACGGCTCGGATTGACGAAGGCGATAAACATAAATGCACTAACAATAATGCGGGGTGCATGTGAGTCCCAGTGATGTTTAACAAGTGTGAAAGGGGTTTCGCTCTGTTGTCTGATGTAAACTTGGTAGTCTATAGAAGTCATCATGATGTTTGACTCCTACTCAAGTCTGACCCTTAACTTTTTTCCCCTTCTCTTATATAAAATCAGGTCGAGTTAACCGACCTGATCAACACTCGTGTGGCTGAAGCCCTAGCGGCTTATCAGGCTGGCACGATATGTGCCAATTATTCCTTATTCCTGTGTTGCGTACCCAAATTTTTAACCATGTGTTGTACTCTCTTTCGTTTTTAGGCCAACCTGCGAATCAAAACAATCCACATGTTTGCACGTTTAAGACGTTCATAGGTTGTAAGCCATAGACATTTAGTGGGACTAAAGGAGCCGTGGGGCTACTACGTTGGTTTGAGAAAGCTGAGTCAGTCTTTGCTATGTGTAACTGTCCCGTAGGGGACCGGGTGAAGTATGCTACAGGCACATTGGAGGATGGTGCCTTAACTTGGTGGAATGCCCTGGTGCAAATGTTGGGTATCGAAATGGCTAATGCAACTACTTGGGATGATTTCAAGGAGTTGATGCGAGAGGAGTACTGTCCTCGTGACGAGATTCAGAAGCTTGAGAACGAGTACTACAATTTGAAGATGGAAGGGTCTGAAATTGAAGCGTACACAAAAAGGTCACATGAGCTCGTGAATATGTGTACTAACTTATCACGACCACCACCCCGAAGAATTGAATTGTACATCAAAGGTTTAGCACCGTCAGTCAAGAGTTTGGTCACTGCTGCAAATCTTGACAACCTGCCTCGAATCATACGTCTAGCCCACAAGATCACGGATCTGGAGGTGGAACTGATAGCTACTACTACAGCTACTACTCCTGCTACTGATAGCAAGTGCAAATGGAATGATGTGGACAAGGCGTCCAATTCGATACAGTCACAGAAGAAGCCAGACACCGGTAGCAACCGCAGCTTTAGTCAGTCATCTTCTGTTAATCAGAACCAGAGCAACAATTCGAATCAGGCTTCGTATGCAGGGAAGCAACCAAAGTGTAACAAGTGCAACTTTCATCACCGTGGGACGTGCACCCGAGTCTGTCATAGGTGCAACAAGGTGGGTCATATGGCTAGAGATTGCAGGGCTCCACTCCCAAGACAGCAACAGCAGCAACCCCCACAGCAACAGCAGCCACAGCAACAGGATAGGCAGGAGCCTCAGCAGAATCAGGGTAATCACAAGGGCTGTTTTCAGTGTGGTGACGAGGGTCATTTCAGGCAGGATTGCCCTCAGCTGAATCAGAATACTGGTAATAATTATAACAACACTGGGAATAACAATGGGAACAATGGTGGGAACGGTGCGCGAGAAAAAGAGTGTTTACCATTGGTACTGGGGAGGCTCGGAACGATGGCAACATTGTGACTGGTACGTTTTCCGTGAACAATCTATTTGCTTCTGTGTCATTCGATTCTGGTTCCGATTGGAGTTATGTATCCCTGGGGTTTAGTCGTCAGCTAGGATTGAGTCCTACACCTCTTGTGAACAAACACGTAGTAGAACTAGCTGATGGTAAATCGATTAAAGCTTCACATGTTCTTTTTGGGTGTAAACTCGATCTTATGGGTCAAGAGTTCAACATTGACCTACTCCCCGTTACTCTTGGAAGTTTTGATGTGGTTGTTGGCATGGATTGGTTGTCTAAGCATCGGGCAGAAATTCTCTGTATAGAGAAAATCGTGCGTATCCCTCTCCCTAGTGGAGAATCTTTGTCTGTTAAAGGTCATCGTAGTGGTGCAATGGTTGGCATCATCTTAGCCATGAAAGACCAGAAGTGTCTACAAAAGGGGTACCCTGCTATTCTAGCTCTTGTTACTGATTCTCAACCTGAAGAAAGGAAGATCGAAGACCTTCCAGTTGTTCGTGAGTTTTCTGATGTGTTTCCTGAAGAGCTTCCTGGTTTACCTCCACACCGTCAGGTAGAATTTCAGATTGACCTAACACTAGGAGCAGCTCCGATTGCGCGTGCTCCTTATCGTCTTGCACCAGGAGCATTGCAGGAGCTGTCAAATCAACTCCAGGAACTGTTGGATAGGGGTTTTATCCGACCCAGTTCTTCGCCTTGGGGAGCCCCAGTTTTGTTTGTGAAAAAGAAAGACGGGTCTTTTCGAATGTGTATAGGTTACCGTGAACTCAACAAGGTGACCCTCAAGAACCGTTATCCTTTACCACGTATCGACGATCTGTTTGACCAGCTGCAAGGGTCGAGTTTCTATTCAAATATCGACTTAAGATCGGGTTATCATCAGGTACGAGTCCGAGAGGAGGATGTTCCAAGAACGGCTTTTCGAAGGCGGTATGGCCACTATGAGTTTTTAGTTATGCCATTTGGGTTGACTAATGCACCAGCGGTTTTCATGGATCTCATGAACCGCGTGTGCAAACCGTATCTCGATGATTTTGTCATTGTGGTCATCGACGACATTTTGATCTACTCCAAGAGCAAGGAAGACCTCGAGCGACACTTACGCCTTATCTTGGAGCTTCTGAGGAAGGAGCAACTCTACGCGAAGTTTTCTAAGTGTGACTTCTGGATACGAGAAGTGCACTTTCTTGGCCACATTGTTAACGAAACGGGGATACACCTGGATCCTGCTAAGATTGATGCTACCAGAAACTGGGCGGCACCAAGGAATCCTTCGGAGGTGCGACAATTTCTTGGTCTCGCTGGGTACTATCGCATGTTTATTAAGGATTTCTCAAAGATCGCTCAACCTCTTACCTCATTGACACAGAAGGGCGTTGTATACTCTTGGGGAACGAAGCAAGATGATGCTTTCCAACTCTTGAAACAGAAACTCTGCAGTGCACCGATCTAGTCTCTACCTAAAGGTACCGAGGATTTTGTAGTATATTGTGATGCTTCCATTCAGGGTCTCGGTTGCGTGTTAATGCAACGCGAGAAGGTAATAGCTTACGCTTCTTGACAGTTGAAGGTTCATGAGAAGAACTACACAACCCACGACTTGGAGTTAGGGGCCGTGATATTCACACTAAAGATTTGGAGGCATTATCTATACGGTACCAAACGCACTATATATACCGATCACAGGAGCCTCCAGCATATTTTCGATCAGAAAGAGTTGAACATGCGACAGCGTCGGTGGGTAGAACTTTTAAATGACTACGATTGTGCCATCAAGTATCACCCAGGTAAAGCTAACATTGTAGCTGATGCCATTAGTCGAAAGGAGGCGAAGCCCAAGCGTGTCCGCGCTCTGCAACTCACTATCCACTCTAACTTACCTGATCCGATTCGTTCCGCTTAGACCGAAGCATTGAAAGAAGAAAACCTTGAGGCTGAGTACTTGCGGGGCATGGAGAAACAACTTGTGGAGAGATCTGACGGCATTTATTATTTTATGGAACGGATATGGGTTCCTTTGTATGGTAATCTTAGAGAACTTGTGATGAACGAAGCGCAAAAGTCTCGATACTCTGTTCACCCGGGTTCGGATAAGATGTATCAGGATCTGAAAGTCATGTATTGGTGGTCAAAGATGAAAGCTCACATAGTGACATATGTGAGTAAGTGTTTGATGTGTGCTAAAGTCAAAGTGGAGTACCAAAAACCCTCAGGCCTGCTACAACAACCAGAGATACCCATGTGGAAATGGGAGAAAATTGCTATGGATTTCGTCACTGGTTTGCCAAGAACTCATAGTGGAAACGATACCATTTGGGTGATCGTTGATCGTCTCACAAAGTCAGCGCACTTTCTCACAACCAAAGAAACGGATAAGTTCTCACAATTAGCCGTTGTTTATCTAAATGAAGTGGTTTCTAGGCACGGGGTGCCAACCTCTATTATCTCTGATCGTGATCCGCGTTTTATATCGGATTTGTGGCAATCAATGCATAAATCATTCGGCTCACATCTCGACATGAGCACTGTTTACCACCCACAGACGGATGGTCAAAGCGAGCGAACCATCCAGACACTTGAAGACATGCTGCGGGCATGTGTGATCAATTTCGGTAAGGGGTGGGAGAAACATTTACCGCTGATAGAGTTTTCTTACAATAACAGCTACCATACCAGTATTCAGGCAGCTCCGTTCGAAGCATTGTATGGGCGAAAATGTCGCTATCCTCTTTGTTGGGCTGAGGTGGGTGACAGCCAGAAAAGATTGTCCAGATCAAAAATCGTATGGCGGCAGCGCGCGACCGTCAGAAAAGCTACGCTGACAAGCGCAGAAAAACCCTTGGAGTTCGCGGTAGGCGATCGCGTTATGTTGAAAGTCTCACCCAGGAAGGGTGTGGTACGCTTTGGGAAACGCGGCAAGCTTAATCCGCTTTATGTTGGGTCGTTCAAAATTCTGGAGCGAATGGGTAAGGTGGCTTACAAACTTGAGCTACCTGCTGAGTTGGGCAATGTTCATGATGTCTTCCATGTTTCGCAACTGAAGAAGTGTTTGTCCGATGAAACACTTGTGGTGCCGTTTCAAGAGCTGAAGATTGATGACAAATTGCAGTTTGTAGAAGAACCTATCGAGATTATGGATCGGGAAATCAAGGTTCGTAAGCATTGTCGAATTCCGATCGTGAAAGTTCGTTGGAACTCCAGACGTGGACCAGAGTTCATGTGGGAGCCCGAGGATCAGATGAAGCTCAAGTATCCTCAACTTTTCCCTGCTGACCAACCCAATCCTGATGCAACTGGTGAATTTCGGGATGAAATTTCCTTTCAAGTTGGGGAGGATGTGGCACCTAAGGAAATCCACAGTCATCCTGATCTAACACCTTGCTGCTTTGGGTCACTTATCAAATTTCGGGACGAAATTTCTTTCAGCTAGGGAATGATGTGACAACCCGTGTGTCCGAGGTTAGTTACGTCATTCTTCGCAATTTTCCTTTCTTTATGTTTCACTACTTGTTACCGTTCTACATCATATTAAATTGAATTTAATATGTCTACACAAACTTATTAGTGTATCTTGTGAAGATGTCACTTGTGTGCATGAATTAATAACCCACTTGGCGTGCCCGACCAGGTTATTTCTTTATCATGAATGGGAGCCATATTTTAGTACTAGTTATTATTGATATAATAAATAATAACTTGTTGTGCAAGTGGATGTATGAGAATAGTTGAGGGGTGTATATGTAAGTTTAAGATTTGAAAAACTATATTAAATCCTAACCTCCCCCACATGTCGTCTCCCTTAAACCAAACCCTAGCGTACAACCCTACAACCCGCCGGTACTACCTACCGAACACCCCCTTGCCCTTTTCGCTCCACGCAACCCTCATTGACGATGCAACAGCCACCGTAGATCATCTCCACAGTCGGTACATTCCGTTTATTCTGTAGTTGATAATTAAGAGCTTGTTGTCGCGGTTTCGTTTCGATCTAGACTTCTCATTGATTCTTCTTGTAGTGCTCGAACTGGTTGATTATATGTTATAATTTAGAGTCTGTGAGTAGGATCTTAGGCTGTTACAAATTCTTGTATATATATGCTCGATATCGGCATGGCTGTATGTAAAGGTTCTGTTAACTTTTGCATGATTAAAGGTGTTAAATGAATATGAGGTACACGTTACTTGCTAGTTGATTTAATTTAGTAATTAAGATTTCAGTGAGTCGTCAATGGTATCTTTAAATGCAATGATGAACGTGGAATCCGGGCGAAACGTGTTAAATGGTTAAGGTTAGCGTGATCCCGGTATCAGTATAAACCTGATTCAAGATGCTTTATACCCTAGAATGTTGATTAAGTTACAACACAACTGAAAAGAGGCTGATGTTAGGCTGCTTGTTATGATCCAGCCGAACCGGTAGAAGGAATTTAGGACTTATTTGTAGTTGTTCAAGCGAGAATATGGATAACTATGAATTCATGTGCATGTGTTGGATAGATTGTAAATGAGTGTATATGCATGGTTATGAACTGGTTGTTTTGGGTGTCAAATTGTGTAACAGAAAGTCATAATCTATGAGATGGATTAATGAGTAAATTTCACGATATTAATGCACAATTACGGAGTCGCGCACGCTACACTGGGCCGAACGTCCGTATGGGTTGCACATTGGCTGTTGGGCCTAGTCGCACCACAAGGACTCGCTCACGAACTCGTTGGGCCGGCGCACCTCAACTCTTGGGCCAGCATCATTTAAATGAGCCGTGTCCCGGTAATTGGGCCGTACATTAATCTGACACAAGAAGACTATCAGCAGATCGATAAAGAGGAGATGGAGATGATGGACATCAAATGGGCCTTTGCCAGTGCTGTTAGGCGAGCAAAGGATTTCATGGAAAGAACTGGCAGAACCAGCTTGGAAAGTAAGAAAGACACCAAGTATGGGTTTGATAAGCAGGCTGTTAAATGCTTCAATTGTGGTGAACGTGGTCATTTCAAACGTGAATGTACGAGGCCATCTCAACATGGAAACCAAAATCCTTTCAGAGGTCAAGGCAACAGGGCAAATCAGAACCAAGGAAGGAACAATGAGCGAACATTGGTGCCTGTCAACAACCAGAGTCAAGCAGGACCATCTAATGCCAACCAGGCACTTGTGGTTCAAGTAGATGAAGGATGTGATTGGTCAATCCAGTTGGGAAATGATGCTCCAGATGGAACAGCTTGTTTTGCTGAAATTGTCAAGGATTTAAATCACGCCAGTGGTGGAGAATCTTCCGCCAATGGTGGTGACTCTTCTGAGGATGAAGACTCTTCTGGTTATAGTAGAAGTTCAGATGAAGAATCCTCAAGTTCAGGCGATGATCATGTGGATGAGACATCAAGTGCGTCAGTCGATGCTAATATTGATGAGCTATTGGGGGAAGCTGCAGCAGAAACTCAAAGAAGATCTATTTTGGTGGATCAAGCTGCTTATTCTTCGTCTTCTCTCCATTCAGCTTTTATGGCTAATGTCGACAGTTCATCAAGTCAGGTATGTGTCGATGAACCCACTTCTGTTAGCTGTGATAACTGTGATAGATTAAGTGTTAAATGTGCTGATTTAGAGGCAAACATGTCTGAGTTGCAAGGCAAAGATGATGCTGTACAAGCTAGTTTGTTTGACTTGCAAGACAAACATGTTTCATTGAATGATAAGTGGTGTGAATTGCAAAGCAAACACGAGGCTTTGCAGGAGAAATATGATGTGACATTTATCCACAATCAGAAATTAACCGTGGATCTTTCTAAGTGCACAGAAGCCAACATGTTTTATGAAAACCATGAAAAGGAGTTTAAATCAGTAATTGAAAAATTAAAGAAAGATAAAACCGAGTTAACTAAAATGGTTTCCAGAAAACAAACTGACATTAATTTGTATATAACTCGTCGTGAGGTAATGCAAAAGGAAATGGCTTGTGTTAAAACTGAAAGTGAGGCGATCCGACTCAAGTTAGACAGTTATTTAAGCTCTAGCTATGTGTTGGATCACATCATTGACGTACAGAAAGAAAAACGGGATGTCACATGCATAGGCTACAAGAAATGTCCACCACCCGTGAGAAACAATTATGATGCCATGCCTGACGAGGAAGATAGAACTTTCTTTGTACCATCTGTTCCTCTAGACGTTAAGGAATTTGCAGCTGGACTCGGATACAAGAAAGAGGTATCATCAGATTCAGATGTGTCAGCAGATACATGTGTGTCTTCTGCCGAACCAAATCAGGTTCCTCCAGTTGTGATATACAGTGAGGATTCTGATTCTTCTGATGATGAGTCTGATGATACTGATTCAGCAAAGTCTGATGTGATAAAAGAAGAGGACATACCTCTTGAGAATCATAATTCTATGTGATCCTCCTCCAAAACCCGCTAAGACTGTTGCAATTGAGTCCTCGTCTGCAAAAGAGTCGGAGAGTGTGGATTTGCTGTACACTCTTGTTGGTGATGATAAAGTTTATTCAGACAAAGATTTTCCTATTAAGAATGTTAATCAATCATTAATCAGTAAAGTCTTTGAAAATTCAACAAGTAAGTTTTTGGGAAAGACAGGATCACATGTTACAGTAACACAGTGTCCTCCTATCCCAAAGGCTGAAGTTAGAAAACAATATGGCCATCAAAAATTACCAACAGTGAACACGCAGCAAAATCATACCAAAACAAGAGGTAAAACACCGACTCAAGGTCAAAGGAAGCCGAATCAGAAGAAGAAAAAGAATGTGAACTTTGTGAAATCCAAGGGAACGGACAAAATTGCAACGTTTGAAAATCAATCTAACTTAGATTTTGTCAAGAAAGCAACAGTGATGAAAAGGAATGAACCAAGTTGTTCGAAACCTAGTACCTCGAGATCACAAAGTTCATCTTCATCATCGGCAAGACGACCACATGATACTTCGGGGTTTGTTGAACGAAGATCATGTTTTGAATGTGTTACAATTGGACACATAATTCGAAACTGTTCGTATCTTCATAAGTTAAAGGCAAAGGTTGATGCCCCCCATGGTAACAATTACCATAAAAGATCTGTTTCACCAAAACAGGACCCTCGTCTTGTTAAACAACAAGAAGTGAAACAGAGAAAGAAACAACGGAAAAATGTTGAAAAGGTTTTAAAACCAGAGATTGTCCAAACACAATCTGTTAAGTTAGAAGTTAAAAATGAAAAACAAAAACAGATTTGGAAACCAAAACAAGTAACTGTTTCAGGGGGAGCTACATCAATTCCGAATCATCGGGAAATGGATGTCACAATTCTCGATGATGACGGACGACCCAAGTCTGTGAAGGCTTGGGTCCCCCTCTCCAACTAATCTCTGAATGAGTGCGCAGGATGTTCCAGGAGGAACTATTGATAGTCTTAGGATTGTTGATAGTGGAGCGTCCATGCACAAGATCAGCGACATTAGGCTCCGAAACATTGTTGTAACCAAGGAGAATATTGTTGCCATTGATGGAGAGAAAAGAAAAGGGAAAGAAGACAAAAATGTCTGATGCAAGAATGATGATGAAAGAATTTGACCACTTTGAAAAATGGAGATATGTGCCAAAATGTGGTTGTTATGGTTTTTGATCGGGTCAACATGAAAGATTCAAATGAAAAGTACGCGCCTGTAGCACGTCTGAAGCTTTTCGAAGATTCATGGATTTTTCTTCCACAAGAAGTTCAAAGTCCACAAGATGAACGTGTAGGGTACTTTTCTCTACGGTGTGACTGAAGAAAATATGTTGGTTGATCAAACCAAACCGGGTGTGCGGATGCCTTGGTGTGGATTGAACAACCGCACACTTCTTCTCAAGAGAAAGATAAAGACCTTCGCTGGTGCAATGTGGAAGACCAGCCGGACTCAGTGGTCTATGATCTTGTTGCTGTCAAGAGATTTCTCAGTAGCTACAAAATCGACTTTGAAAATCCACACCGGGTGGATATCCAGTTTGGGAGAGCACTCAGATTCCTTGCATTGCATGAAGCAGTTGCAGGATACGGTTCTAAATTTCTAATCTCTCCTATACTTGTCGATATTTAAGCTGCTTTATAATTTATTATCCTCTCATACAGCAATCTTTGACCAGACACGTTGATCTCGAATATCACCTCACACGTGATCGTTTCAAATATGAAACTCGTCAATGTTGTCATGGTCCACACCGATTACCGATGTGCCAACTGATTTTTCCAAAACTCGATACATCATTTCTGATTAACTTAATTTTGGTAAAGGACACTGAGGTAAAACATGAGTTAAAACCAACATCGGAAAATCATTTTTGTAAATACCTTTGTGTTTTAAATTTGTCTTAGTTTATTGATTTTAGGAGGAGTAAATCAAAAATTTGAAAATCCAAAAACATCGAAAAAAATTTCATAAACACAAAAACAATAGAAAAACAAAAATGAGTTTCCTGGCGAGCAAAAGAGAAAATGATAGTACATCAGTGGTCTGTCTAAACCTCTTTAAATCTTAAATGAAAAACGATAAGCAGCTCTATATAAGATGTATCGGTAGGCTCACAATCATTTTAAAGTGTGCAGGGTGATATAAACTTAAATCGACTGAAGACTGGGTGGGAACCATTCATTGGCATATGGTCTTGGTACCGAAATTTCGTTTGAGAGATTGCCGAGGTTCTGAGATATTCGGTCTTTATGCTGCTTATCATCTGGGTATCATGGTTGTATCTTTTACCGAAAAATAACGGGGACGCAAGTCTAGATCTTCCATGATACCATACATACGTGTACATACTGCATACGACCTCAATAAGTGATAAACAATCACATGTCCCTCAAAATAAGTGATAATATATCACATTTATCCGGGAGTCAAGTTCGTCTCTCTGCTGTAGGAAAGTACTGACCTGTTCACGGACTTGCTCATGTGCCCTCATGCATCGAAAATCAAGTTCCTCATTAATAAGTGATTCTATCACATAGGGCTTGTTTTCAAATCAAAATAAGTGAGAATCTCACATCATATACGGTCAAACAGATGATAATCGGTATACTCACCGGTAAAATGAACCCTCGTGCATACCTTGATACGGGAATGTGTCGTGATGTGGATGAACACCGGTCAGTAAGTATAAATCATACCTTAACGTATCCCCTCGCCATGATTACAAATGATAAGTTGAGCTTAAGTGGACAACAATACCGATAATTGTTATAGGATGCTTATCTTAATGTTATCTAATTGAACAACAAGAGCGTTTTGGCATGACCGTACACTGATATGATTCTCTTACCCTCGAAACTCGCAAAAAGAATGTCTGTAAATATTTATTTAATGCTTTTAGTTTCTGCATCTCTGTATATATTTATTTACTGCTTTCAGTCTTTACGTTTGAAATATTCAAAAAGTCCAAAAAGATTTTAGGTGTGTTTTAATATAAACTTTCTAAAAGCCAAAAAGATTTTATTTCTATTTTATTTTCGATCGTACGATGTTGGAGCTCAAGTCTTCGTTTCCTGAAACCTGAACGAAAACCAAAACGACTAAATCTTCATAAACGGTCGAAATTTGCAAGTTTTGAAAGTTAAAGACTAAAATTGACAAATTTTCTAAACTTTCAAACTGTCGGACGGTGTTTGTTTGAACAAATGGTCACATGTGTGTCGTTTGCTTATGATATTCCAGGCAGTTGTTCTCATTACGCGTTTAGATTTCTTGCATGTGCAGATTCTAAAGGCAAGGAGAACATGGTCGATGACAAGCTTCGGAATGAAGACACGACGTGAAGGCACTCAAGTGATGAAGATGATCGAGTTGCCGCTGACCATCATCAACACCACAAGGATCTCAATTCATAAAGAACAAGTATTTCACGAGCATACCTCAAGGGGGAGCTTATGTTAAGGGGGAGTTTGTCAACACACTTCCTACATGAAACGGGGAGTTTGTTGGTACACTTTCTGCTTTCAAGATGTGAAGACTTTAAAGATCCTCCGACATTGAAGACTTGAAAGGACATCAAAGACTTGAAGTCACGAAGATCAAGAATTAAGATCGAGACAAAGCTACAGCCAAGGGGGAGTTTGTTGGTGCACTTGTGTCTGTACTTTGTCTGTATTTTGTCATGATACCAAACGATGTCTTTGTTAGTCTTGTAAGTTTGACCAAGTCAACCATCCTCCTGGTTTGACTTGACCAAACAGTTAGAACATTGGTTGAAAGATGTTTAGGTCGAAGGATGTGTCATCGAAGGATAGTTTAGATCCTTCGATGAGCTCGAAAGATAAGCCTTCGATTGATGGACCTCGAAAGATGTCATCCTTCGAGGTACATGTTGATCCTTCGAGCTGTTTCAGATCGATAGATGATCGATCATCTATCTGATCCTTCGACCAGACATGCTGTGTTCGGGTATATATACCCATGCATTGTGTTCACTTCTAAGTCAGACATTAGAGCAGACACCAGATAGACAAAAGGAGAGCTAAGAAAACAGAGAGAGCATTCTGTTGAGAGAACACACACACGAGAGAGAGAGTTTACAGAAGACTTCTGTAAACATTGAGCTTGTAACCGAACCTTTCATACGTATTAATACAAGTGGTGTTAATCGGTGAAGATTGTGTGTTGTGTTTGTGCTTGTTCTATCTCGGTTCTTGTATAAACTCTCGGTTTGCATGCTAGCTTGGATTCCGCACTCGCTAGTGTGTTGGACATAACAAGGAATAGGTTGCACCTCAACCTCCGAGGGACCTACATTTTGTATGGTATAACTTGCATGAAATCTGAATAGTTAATATGAGGTGTATGATGATGTGTGATGATGCTTATAACATGCAATCTGAAGAAATACGTGAAATTTGTGGTTTATGTTCACATGAAACTGATTGTTATCGGTAAACATGTTAGGACGTGTTTGATCGACGGTTAAAACAAGTAATTAATCGTACCGAGAAAATCAAAGGTGAATTCATTTCTCTTGAGCATGCGTCCCGGTGGGTGGGACAATCAATGGGTATTCCTAAGAGGAATACATCTTTTTGGGTTGAATTTGGAATGTTAGATAATACACTTACTCCTATCATTTTAAGTCCCATCTTATACCGAATTAGTTACCTGAGAGGTAGCGGGGTATTAGTTGATAGCGCTATTAGGCTTGGCAACCTTACATCGTACCTGAGAGGACGGGCATGAACTAATGACCTTAAATCATGACCAATGCTTAAGATAGGGGGCATTGGGGACGGGCAAAACAATCTGGAGGCCATCTTGTACGGTACTCGAGTTATTATCAGCATTAGAATTAAACTGAACTAAACACTTGGTAATTAAGGTTTTTACAAAACTATGAACTCGTCAGCGTTGTCTGATACACTTGTTGCATGCTCACAGGTCGTTAGATTTCTTGGATATGGAACTTGCTGTCTGGAATGGCTGGGGCGGTCATGGGTCGAACTGATTGAACACACATGACAGGCTTACTAATTTTCATACATTTGGTTTTGAAACATTTAAACAATGGTTTATTTATTGCTTCCGCTGAACTTGTTGTATTTAATTAATCTTATGTTTGATACACTTTTATTCATAATTGTCAACTTCATTTGAAATCTTGTTATTAGTTCAATATAATTGGTGGCTAGATCCTGGTACGTCACACGCCTAGCGGGGTTCCCTTATGTGGTGTTTTTGGGGGTGTGACAAGACATTTCTCAGAGAACAAGTTCACAGCAGGATTGTCACTCGATCGGATGGTCTACCGATCGGATGGCAACCCGTCAGAACTGGTAATACATTGAACAGTTTGAAAATTGTTAAGTGTTGAGACCAAGTGCAATCCAATCGGATTGCGGTTCGATCGGATGGCAATCCGATCGGACGGCAATCCGTCCCGCAATCTGATCGTGTTGCTATCTTGAAGTTTTGCTAAGTTTGCGGTTTGATCGAGACGGTATGACAACACATTAAACAACAGAATCCCCATCAAGACCCAGGTAATCCGATCGAACAGGAATCACCCTAGTCCGACCAGTTAACTGTTCGAAACGGATGTTCATGTCCAACTCGTAAATCAGTTGTCACTTAGATAGAATTCAGATCTCGAACCAACACTTCACTAAAAATGAGTAGAAGATCAGAAAGAGCTCCGATTCTATCGCTTTTGAGTGCATTGAGTGTAAAAGAGTTGAAAGAAAGTTACAAAACCATCTTTCAATCCTTTTTATCTTGAAAACATTTAGATCTATGTGAAAACATTGTTTATTCATGTGGAAATCCTTCAGATCTGGGTTGTTCTTGGTGGAATGAGGCCAAAACTTCAAGTTCATAAGAACTCCATGATGACATCACCCTAGAACACCCCAAATCCGTTGATTTCACGGTTAAAAGTTAAGATTCAAAGGTGAAAAAAATGAAGGAGTGCGTGTAGATCAGAGAAGTACAAGATTTAGGTTGAAAACTTACAAGAGTCGCGAGAAATCGAGAGAAAGAAGGCGTTGAGCGAGCTGGTCGAGTGAGAGAGCTGATCACAAATGATGTGACAGGAGGGGGTATTTATAGGTTTCCAAAAGAAGAAAGTACACAGGTGTCGGATAAGATGGCACCGATCGGATGACACTTCGATCGGATGGCAATCCGATCGGTTGGCCATCCGATCGAGTGGTCACTCGATCGAGTGGCTCCGACGAGTTTCGTTTCGCGTGTTGAACGGTGCGATGCGTTTGAGCGAGCGTACGATGCGATAGATTAATAATAACCACACAAACACTATATCTAACATACAATCATCATAATTAACTTGCGTTTAGCGTTTGCGATTCAATTGTGTTGTGATAGGGTTGCGATTGCATTTCGATTAATCACCACAAACATGTAAATAAACATGCACAAGTAACACATAAATAGCACACACACGTAAAACAATATCCAGAACGTATAATTCGAGTTGTGGATGCGATTGCGATGCGGTTAGCGATAAAACATGCGATAAAACATGCGATAAAACCTCAATTATCCACAGATACTCCACATAATACAACTAAAGCAAATAAAATAAAAGATTCGATTACAAGTTAAAATAGTCAAATCAGTAGTTAAGCAAGGAGTGACAGATCGCAATTAGCAATCTTTTTTTCCTTTGATTTTGACCTTGACTTTGACTTTCATAACACGGGGTGTTACAGTCAACCCCTTTGAGCTTAAACTTTTCATTTCAAAACCCGCCAAACACCATTTTGCATAAATCACCCATCACGCAAAACCATCTTTTACTTTTACACCCTTTAATTTAGTAAAATTCGGTTCATTTGAAATACACAAGAGTATGTGAATTAAATTTCTTGTGAATATTCTATCAAAAAAAATCTCTAGTTGCTTGAAATAAATAAGCAAACTTATTTCTTATAAGCATTTAATTGGTGCCTAAGTCACAAATAAATTTTCAAAAGAAAACGACATTTTGCGTCTTTAGCCACTTTTCAAATAAAATTACCATACCCTTAACCAAAAACCTACCCTTTCAAAGTCCTCTTGATATTTACAAAGAATATGTTAAAAAGGAGGAGGATTGATTATTTGTCAAGCATACGGTAGGAGTAAGTTCCATACCGGGATCGAGTGTTTCACTTATACATCTTCGACCGAGTGTTGAGTGATCACTTGTGAGGTGTGAGAATTTTATATAGCTAAATGAAATTTTAAAAGGCATATTATGCCCAAAAATATTTATTTTTCTTAAAAAGTTCTAAATAAATTATGTCGAATAGAATTGTAAATAAAATAAAAAGAACTTGGATTCCCGACACTCTACAAACAAGACCCGAAAGCTTCTTCTCTACCAATTACATTTGGGTGTGTAAGCATTATTAAAGAGTTTTGCTTGAGGACAAGCAAAGATTCAAGTGTGGGGGGTATTTGATATACGTCAAATGAAACATATAAATTATGTCAACTAACGTATAAAAACAACCCTTTTTGGTACTAATATTGGAAAAAAGTGTGTTTCTTTGCATACTTTTGATTTTCAGGATAAAAAGAGCTTAAATGTACAAAAGGAGGAAATTAACGGCAAAAAACAACTTAAATACAAAAGAAGGGAAGTTGATACAATATACCAACCCTCCAAGCTTCGTCCCAAGACAAAAAAAAAAAGACAACGAATAAGAAGTCAAGCACGGGTTGTGTCTACCGGGCATGGGTTCGTGCCCCACCCAAGATTCAAGGAAGAAGAAGACAAACAGAAACAGACAAGAGATACAGGGCCGTGTCTCATAGATACGGGCTGTGGTCAACTCCTTGATATAAAAATTTTGGATCGTACAACAAGTACAATGGCCACGGGGCCGTGCCGTTGACACACGGGGCCGCGTGAGCATCTGGACTGACAAGCTCATTAAATGAAAACAGAGAAGAAGAGGGGCACGGGGTCGTGCCTACCAGGCATAGGGACGTTTGAATCAATTGTTTTCAGCTATAAATAGGGGTGCTAGGTTCAATTGCAACTCATCCCTTGGCAAACCACTTCTCTCACACCTGCTACCACTCCACCACCATAATACCACCATCATCCACCAAATTCATCCATCATCCATCTCTAGAGTGTGTTTTGTAGTCTCGGGATCCAAGATTGATCGTAAGAGTTTTTTTTAAACAAAGGCCATGTTTGGCTAATCTCTTTCATCACTTGGTGAAGACAGGTCATTTATGTATTACTTTTGATTTCCAACCTTTGGTTAACTTTTTAATTGGGTATGTATTAGAATTTAATAACTAGTTATCATCTCTTCATGTTTTGTTGATTCACTCATTCTTGTCTTTACGTCTATATAAAGTGAGTTAACTGCCTGGAAGGGGGTTAGAAGGGTGGTATGGGTAAAGCTTTTGTCTCGTTTAGTGTATAGATCCTGTGAGGACTTGATTCAAGCTTATTAGGACTTCCTTGAGTCGGAACCAAGTGATTTTATCTTGTCTATTTGTTTCTTATTTATTTAGTTTCTTTATTTTACTTATTAAAAAAACTTTTTTTAATAATTTGATTAGATTAGACGTCGACGATATTCCGGTATTAAAATCTCTTGTGCCCTTGGACGACCTCGGTATCTTACCATCACTATACTACGCCAACGATGGGTGCACTTGCCATAGTGTGTTGTAGAGAGTGATAGTGTTATATCGTGTTTTATAAATTTAAAACCTGATACAAGAGTGAAAAGTACTTAAAAATATAATAAAACTCAACCCACGCTCGCACATACGTCAATTAGTCTCTCCGATCATCGCCATATACTAAACCGAACCCACCTTCGTTCGTCTCGAGCCCATAATCGTAGTCGACAAATGAAAGCAACACATAAATCGACACATGTCGCTAGCAAAAGCCCCTCGACAACTGTTGTCGCATGCGGCGATCGTAGCTGTCATCACCGCAACGCTTTATGTATCATAAATTAGGTCTTGCAAATTCAATAGAATCAAAAGATCTGAAGAGAATTGTGTAGAATTGAGAAAAGATAAGGAAAGAAGAAGACACCTCGGTTATGAGGTGTGAAGGTTAGGAACAGTGGTGGGATACGTGACAGAAATAAAGAGTTGCAAAGATTAAACATAATAAAAGCATATGGTACAATGATGATATACATAAAAACATGCAAAGCTAAATATATAACATGCTGTGTAACCAAATGCTGTAAATTAGAATATTATATAATTTTTATTTTGACTTTCTAACCAACTTACTACTACCACTACTATTATTTTCGTTTTGATTGAACCAACCCATTACACTTTTTTATTTTTTTTCTCAACCAACCCATTTTACATGCATTTTTGTATATCTTCTTTTTTTTTTTCAATCAACTCATTACTATTGGATAATTTCTTACTATTTTATTTATTTATTTCCATATTCGAATAAAAAAACAATGGTTTCCGTTATTTTTATTTGAATGTTTTCATATATATAATTTACAGATTTATAAACATGATTCAAAGATTTAGTATTCAGGTTTGGTATAATTATGATTTTGATAACCAAAACATCATGCTTTTTGTTTTATTCTTCTATGTTAGTGAATTTAAAAATCAAAATTTAAGAAATGCCAAAAAATATATAATTTAAAATAAAATATGTAAACAGTTTAATTATTTTAGCCAGACGGCGATATAATTTATGGAATATGGACACGGGACACCTCATATAAACATTAGTTTAGGAACGTTATTCAATGTTAAGAAACTAGCGACTAGAAAGTTTGTAATACACATTTATTGAAAGAAATAGAATTATTTTGCGCAATAGATTAATTTTAAATTTTAGAAAAACTTTTTACCTTCTATTTCAAGTTAAATCATTAGTTTAAAAACAGGTTTTCATACCATACTGAGTAAACTGCAATTTTACCCCCTATGGTTTAAGCTAATTGGCACTCCGACTCACTCCCTGGAAAAATTTGCAATTTGCCCCCCCCCCCCCCCCAACTAATGGGAAACGCTACACTCTTACCCCCTGGCACCCAACTCTATCAAGTCAACGTTTGTTTGACTGTTAGTAACGTGTGAAAAGTCGTTTTTGCCCATATCTTATTAAAACTATATAAAAAATCAAGAATATTACATCAAGTTCATCATCATCATCATCATCATCAGGTTCATCATCATCATCAGTTCATCACCACCACCACCTCCTTCTCCTCTTCTGACCACCGCCATTATCAACTCAGCCACCACCTCTTTCCTATTCCAAAGCCTAACCCTAGCCGCCTACAGTGGCGAATCTGCCGCCATCCACCACCACCACCGGAAAACTGAATCAACAAAATACTCATCCCACCACTCTCTCTCTCTCTCTCTAACACCTCCGCCCTTGCTCACCTCTGCCAACGCCGTTCACACCTCTGCGGCTCTGCCCCTTCCCCACATTCTCCACCGTCACTCACAATCAAATCAAAGACAATTTCAATCTCTCTTAAAACCTTGTTTTGTTTCTGGTGATTTGTATGAACATTATAAGCCACTAAAAGAAAAGAAAGATTTGATTTTTAAAAACCCTAAAAGAATCTTTTCTAAAAATGGAAGAAACTAAGGCGAACGACACTAACAAATCAAGATTTACACTAAAAACCCAACCTTTTTTCTTATCTTTATCTTGATCTGTGTGGACCGGCGGGATAGGGCAACGTAGAGAGGCCGGAGATGTTCGTCGGAAATCTGAGTCAGGTGAGGTGGGGGTAATGTGGTGGGTGGTGGTTGTGATAGGTGGTGGGTGTGGGGGTGAGTGGTGGATGTGCAGGTGATTATGGTGGGGTGATGGTCTAGAAAGAGAGAGGAAGAAGTGTGTAACAACAACAGTCTGCATATGGGCACATAGTAAACAACACATTCAGATGCAAATGTAATAATAATAATAATAATAATAATAATAATAATAATAATAATAATAATAATAAATATGGGGTAAGATTACCAAAATACCCTTACCTATAACAGCCAAACAACTGTTGACTGACGGCAGGGGGTAATCTTGCGACAGAACAACAATGTTGGGGGGCAAATTGCATTTTTTTTCCAGGGAGGGGTCAGAGTGCCAATTGGCTTAAACCCTAGGGGGTAAAATTGCAGTTTACTCTACCATACTGGTTTGGGCTTAGAAACGGTTCAACTAGTTGTATCAGTGGTTCAACCAGTTGATCAGTCAACCCTATAATTCCACAAAAATGTTACTTTAATTTAGAAAATAATCTAAAACTATAAAATTTCATAATTAAAACTCAATTTCCAACAATTTTTTTAAATAAAAATCTACAATAGGTTTATGAGATTAAAGTGTTGAATATAAATAAAATTCTATAATAGGTTTATGAGATTAAAGTGTTGAATACATCTAGTTCACGATTACGTAGAAAGCAAAATTTAGAAGTAATATTGTATTTGAGAAGCTAAATCAACCTCGTTAAACTCAAAATTGAATATAGGTACAAACCGATTCATCCGTATGCACCGCTATACCAGATTTTCTGGCCTCTATCGTACCAGTGATATCTTCGATAATTGGTTCAACACTAATATATGCCGGTTAGAACCAGTTTTTAAAACATTGTGTTAAATCTTAATTGCATAAATAAGTAGCAATTTAAACCTTTTATTTTCACAAGTTTTATTTAAGCCTTTCACTATTTTTGCACAAGATTTAATTATAAAGTTTAGCCTTGTTATTACATCCTTAAAAGAATTTGTTTATTTTTTATTGTTTTCTCTCGTTTCATTTACAATAACAAACCCTCAAAAAGCCCAACACCGGCCTTAGCAACCACTAAAGCCTTGACACGTGCTTAAATCACTATTCATTCCCTTTGTCTATTATCATATTAAGATTTCTATTTTTCTTGATTTTATTATATCAATAACAAAAAATAATTTATAACAGCACAATCGGGTAAATACAAAATAAATTACAATTTAATATCTAACAATAAATAACTAATTAGTAATTAGTTTAAAAGTTAAAAGAAATATATAACCATATACCATTAATTAAATTAATATTACTCCCGAATAAATAAATAAATTAGTACTTAGTAATTAATAAATAGTTTAAAAGTTAAAAGAAATATATAATTAGAGTTAAGGTAAAATGAAAACTTATACGAGTTGTGAGAACTTAGATAACTTGGCCTTACGAAACTTTTATTGCGAGAACTGCGAGAACCAATGTAAACACAACAAAATAAACTCATTACACCACCAAAAGCCTAAAAAAACCTAACCCCATCCCCCCCCCCCCCCCCACCCCAAATGCTTAAAACTAAACCCTCCCCCTAAAAAAAAAACTAACCCCCACCCTTAAGCTAAATGCTAAATGCTAAAAACTAAACCATAAAGCTAGACCCTCAAAAAAACCTTAAAAAATCTAAAGAACATACAAAAAAAATTAATATTTTTTTATTAAAATCGCTACTTTTAGTATCCAAAAAAATATTATTTTTTAATTTTTTTAATATTAACGAAAATTAGCTATTTTAATTAAAAAATATTAAAAAAAAATTTGTGTTTTAAGATTTTTTAGGTATTTTTGGTTGTGTTCACATTGGTTCTCGCGGTTCTCGCAATAAAGGGTGGTTCCTAACAGATTCTTCTCCTATATATATATGTGTGTGTATGTATGTATGTACCAGATTTTTTTTAAAAACACATGCCCTTCAAAATCACGAGCCATGTACAATGATCCTTCCCACACCATAAAGGCCGCCCATGAGGCTGGTTAATAAATTTGATATATTTACTAAGAAGAATTAGTTTAATATTTTACATAAATAACTTAAATTGTTCATAATAATACTTTAAATATTTTATAATAGAGTAAATTACAAGTTTTGTCCTTTATGTTTGTCCCAAATTTCAGGTGCTCTTCTTCACAATTAAATTGATGAGTTTTGTCTTTAACGTTTCAAAACCCTGCAAGTTATGTCCTTTAGGGCAAACCCATTTAATTTTCAATGTTAAATCTGGTCACATAGACCCCACATAAGGGCAAATTCGTCTTTTTACCATTTCAATAAAAATATTAAATATATATTTATAAAACTTCATCTTCTCCACTCTGTCACTCTCCCTTACCTCTCTCTCTCTCTCTATATATCATTCTCTCTTTAAAAACACCACCTGCCACCACCATCTACCACCCACAAGCACCGCCTTGTACCACCGCTTTCTACCTCCCACCCTCACTAACCTACCCTCTCTCTATCCATCGCCCACATCCAGCAACCGCCACTGAAAAAACAACACCACCACCGGCGATTTAACTCGACTTCAACAACAACCAGCAGATCTGACCCGATCCGCCTCCCACAACCACTCTTTTCGACCCAGATCTTCGTCGGTGGGTGCCCCGATTCAACTCCACCACCACCGCCGCCATACCCTTCTCTCTCTTCACCCAAATCTGATTTGTATCTGATGGTAACATACTTGAATGTGATTTGTATCTGTATTTGAATGTGATTTTCGAGGCGATTCTTGTGACTTTGGAGATTCAGAATATGTTAATCAGTTGCTTAAGGTTTGGATAGTTACATGATCCAATAGCTATCTCAATAATTAGGTTTATGTTGCCTTGTTTATAGGCGTTGCAGATAGTTGCACCAAGAAAATAGTCAAGCATTTCACTCATATTTTAAGCGAGTGGTCTAATACTCAAGGATATTGCATTTCACTGATCCATTGATGGTAACATATTTGAATTTCAGTTGAGGTTGTGCATACAGTAAGTGTTCTAACCCTAAATTTGGCGATTTTTTGTTTGTTCAGATGATTTGGGGATTTTTTGTTTGTTCAGGGATTTTGGGAGTTTTTGTTGAATCTAGTTCAGGCGATGTAATTGATGGTGATGTTGGAGACAGTGGAGTGGTGATGGTGGATCAGGCGATGGAGGAGAGAGTGGGTGGTCGGCGGCAGGTGAGGGTGGGAGGTGGTGGTGGTCGGCGACAGGTGAGGGTGGGAGGTGGTGGCGGCAGGTGATGGCAGGTGGTGGGTCTTCAACTTTTGAAGATGGTGGGGTATTTATTTTAAGTTAATTACATAAATTTCCATAAAAAACAAAATTACAAAAATGCCCTCATGTGCTTTGCACATGATCAGATTTAAAAAAAAAATTAACTGGGTTTGCCCTAAAGGACATAACGTGCATGATTTTGAAATGTTAAGGACATCGCCTGAAATTTGGGACAAACATAAAGAACAAAACTTGTAATTTACTCTTTATAATATAAAAAGAAACTTAAGTATTAGATTACTGAAATTCTACATGTACATAAATAACTTAAGTTGTTCATAATAATACTTTAAATATTTTATAATATAAAAAGAAACTTAAGTATTAGATTACTGAAACTCTACATGTATCAGTTTTGTTTATAGTATAAAAAGAAACTTAAGTATTAGATTATTGAAACTCTACTTGTATCAGTTTTGTTTAAAGTAAAATAAAATTGAAAAACTATTTAATGTTAGAAGTATTAGGAGTAAATTACAAGTTTTGTCCTTTATGTATGTCCCAAATTGCAGGCGCTGTCCTTTGTCTTTAAAATTGATGAGTTTTGTCCTTAATGTTTGCAAATCTTGCACGTTATGTCCTTTAGGCCAAACTCAGTTAGATTTTTTGGTTAAATGAAGGCATGTGCAGGGCACATGAGGGTAGAAATGTAATTTCACCTGACACTTGTCTTTTCCCCTTTATTTAAAACCCACTTACACTTTTTGCAAATTAGGGTTCATATCACTTTGCAAATTAGGGCTACTGTGTATAAAACTGATCAAAAGTTTTGAGAGAGAGAGAGAAGAGAGGGGGAGAGACTTTCCCCACGACCACCGACACAGCTCCGCCACGAGCAACTGTCATCGTCGACAAGTTCCGATTGTCACCCTCACAGCTCCGCCACAGCTCCCCACCACCGCCACAGCTCCGCGACAGCTCCACCTCCACTTCCACTTCCACTTCCACCGCCATCATCACCGTCGATAAGTTCCGATCTCCGATCAGATCTCCTCTTTCCGGTACCGTCAATGTCGCGCCGTTGGCCAAATCTCGTTCGATAGATACATGGAGTATAAGTATGTATTATTCAATTTTGTTGCTAATTGTGTGATTTAGTTCAGTTTTGAAAAGTTTTTGTGAATTGTTGACTGATTTTGACTTTTGAGATGTTTGATTATGATCTAATTTCATTACTAATTGTCTGATTCACTTCAATTTTGATCAGTTTTTGTAAAGTGTTGACTAATTTTGACTTTTCATTCAATTTGTTGTTACTACTTTTCATATACTCGGTTTGAGAGAGAAGAAGAAGAAGAGATTTGGGTATTTTTTGTTTGTTCAGATGATTTCGTAGAGGTGGATAGTTTGGAGATTTGAGAATAGTTTGTAGCTCTGTATTTTTTGTTTGTTCAGGCAATGGTGGAGATAGTGGGTGGTCGGCGGCAGGTGAGGGTGGGAGGTGTTGGTGGTCGGCGGTAGGTGAGGGTGGGAGGTGGTGGCGGCAGGTGGTTGGAAAGAGTAGACTATGTGGGTGTGTGTTGAGAAATTGCAGTAGGATGTTTTATTTGTTTTTTAAAAATCATTTATAAATTAGGATGTGAAAAGACAATGCTACCCTCATGTGCCCTGCATATGCCTTCATTTAACCAAAAAATCTAACTGGGTTTGGCTTAAAGGACATAACGTGCAAGATTTGCAAACATTAAGGACAAAACTCATCAATTTTAAAGACAAAGGACAGCGCCTGCAATTTGGGACATACATAAAGGACAAAACTTGTAATTTACTCAAGTATTAGATTATTGAAACTCTACATGTATCAGTTTTGTTTAAAGTAAAACTAAAATTGCATAAACGAATTAAAGTTAAAAAGGAAAAGAAATTGTAAAGCATTGAGTTAAGAAAGTACTTTTTTTAAAGAACGAAACATGTTTAAAAAAGCTACACTACAAAACAATACCAAGGAGTTCAACGAGTGGGACGTATTTACATTTGCTGGTGAAAGTGTCATCCGTTGGAAACCCGTGGGTGATACTCCATCGAAAAACATGATGTGCCAACGTTATACAATGCATCAACTGTACAATGGCCAGATAAGTTACCAAAAGTGAAAGCGAGAGGACCCATGGTCGATGCCACGGTTCGACCAGGCATCCAGAGCCGGCCCAAGGGGGAGTAAAATAAAACAAGAGCTTTAGGCCTCCACTTACCTAGGGCCCCAAGTTCTTAAGAAAACATATTATATGTATGTGATTTTGGCTTTAAATCGTTAACGTTGAGGTTTATGATATATAACTATGGGATAATGTTGTATGGAAAACTCTCAATTTTGGGAAAACCTTGAAAACTCATTACTTGGCCAAGATTCATCCACGTGTACATCAAGAAGCTGCTGATAACTCTTATAGCATATAAGGGTATATATGTAATTTTATCCTAAAATATCTTTTCTACTTTGAATTGACCAATATCATTTATTGTCTTTCGCATCACATCACTTGTACAACCCCCATTCCTTTTACTTTTTTTTAAATTAATAAAGAAAATTTTCACTTGTTCTTCAACTTGTTAATATCTTCATGTACGAGGTCCACCATTAAAGAACCATGGAGCTTCACTCCCACTGCTTATTCCACGAGAATCAACACAAGATGTCAAGGTAATGGGGTACAACATTCCAGCAGGAACACAAGTAATTATTAATGCATAAGCCATAGCAAGATATCCTACCCTTTGGGATGCAAGAGATCCTACCATTTGGGAAGAACCAGATTAATTTAGGCAAAGGTTTTTGAACAACTGCATTGATTATAAAGTGTTTCACTTTGAGCTTCTTCCATTTCAAATCCCCTTCATCTTCCTAAACAGGATCTTTACTACGATCTGGGCTTTGGTTCGCTTTTCTTCTTCTTCTCTCACCCTCCTCCGTTCATCGAGATCTTGAGGTGAACAGGGGTGTGAATAAAGTTTCTTCCTTTTTTATTATTTGATTCAATTTGGGTCCGATCTATTAGTTTTTATCGGTTGATTGGGGTTTAAGATTTGAAAGATGTCTGCTTTATCTAAATTGATTGAGATGGCTGAAGGTGGATCTCGTTATTGCTTTAAGAAGTCTGATGATATTTGTGGTGATATTTGTGATGAGGTAATCTTGAGTTAGTTTCTTGATTTGATTATTGCATTGTGGGTTTTTGTTTGTTTGTTTGGATTTGATGATTTAGGATCATTATTATTGTTATTATTACCTTTTCTTTTATTATAAATTTAGAAGCTTTATTATAAATTTAGAAGCTTTATATTGTAATGATATTTGTGGGGATCTCGTTGTTGTTTGGAATTTGATGATTTGATGATATTTGTGTTTTTGGCATCTGTTTTAAGTTTGATTTTGGGGATTTAATTTGGAAATTTATTTTGCATATGAACAAATTTCTGGCTATGTTGTGTTGTTATTTGAGAAAAAGATTGCAATTTAGCTAAAAAGGTGTGATGTCTAGTTAACGACTTAACGGTTATCTTATCTTTTTGTTATTAGGATGGTAATGGATACAAGGGAACCAAGATCCAATTCTCGGGACCGTTTGGTTTTGTCAAACGTGGATCAGATGCTCAAGGATCATGACCATGTTTATGTTACAGCACAACACAACGTAACACGTGTTATAGTTTGAACTTCTGGACATGCATGTGTTACATGTGACATGAAACCCATGTAATAGAGGCTTAACACACGTTATATGTATACAAGTCGGGTTACAACAAGATTATGATATTAACTAAGCTTACCATTAAACTCATCACCTCCGTCGACTGTTTTCACCCTTATCACATATTAAGCAACTACATGTTCCAAACAAACAAATTGTAACACATGTTAGATCAGTATATACACATCGTGGTGTTTTGTAAACCACTAGCTTATACATGAATACATGTCAGGTTACAAAAAGATTATAACAGAGGCTTAACACATGTTATATATTCCAAAATGTGCACAACAAATGACCTGTTTCATAATATATATATTCCAAAATTACCGGTACATGTGTTACCATAAATGGCTCGTTTCATATTACACGTTACACACTAACTTGTACAAGTGTTACGCTCAGTATCCACATTATCGGATATTTTAAACATCAACAAAAAATAAAATAGATATTACTTGTTTTTTATTTTTTTAAATTAACAAAGGTTATTGTTGGACCGTGTTCCGACCCTGAAAAGTCAGTCAAGGCAGTTCATCTTCACGTATAAAGGCGGAATCAGTATACACGAAGTTACACAGCTTTTCTCTTTCAATTTCCTTCTCTATTAATGTTTTTTTATTACAATTTGACAGAGTTTCGTTACCGAAAGCAAGACCAGGTTTCGCTCCAGAGTACATACATGAATGATCTGGTTTCGCTCTAGTGACTATATATAGACTTTATGTGATTTCGCTTATACGACATGACTTAATAAGCGAAACCCCCTTGAAAGACCCTATGAGCGAAACCCTAATGACACATAAGCGAAACCTATACTAACTAATGTACATAAAAGCGAAATAGCATCTATATGATTTCGCTTCAAATGACACCTATGTCATTATAAGTGAAATCACCTATAACATATCAAATCCTGTTTTTCAACTCTGTACAACCTAACTAGACCTAAGACTTAATGTAGATGAAGTCAACAGACATCCCGTGCACCAACAGTTATCACACATTATATGTCATTCTAATAGGGGCTTAACATATGTTATACATGAACACATGTTAGGTTACATCATGGTGTTCTGTTACAGCATAAACCACTAACACATGTTATAAATGAACGAAGAGTTCTTTCCCAAAAAATGTCACTTATTGAAGGTCCTCGAATTATAACAGAGGCTTAACACATGTTCCATATTAACTTTTACATGTGTTACAGTATTATATACACATCATGGTGATTTGGAAACCACTAACTTATACATGACAACATGTTAGGTTAAACCAAGGTTATAACAGAGGCTTAACACATGTTATCCGAGGTATACGGTGTTACGATATTAAATTGTATGTACGCGTGTTACGTATATGCACATCATTGTGTTTTGCAAACCACTTTCATATACATGAATACAAGTCGGGTTACGACAAGATTATAATGGATGCTTAACACATCAGGTATACGGGTTTTGGTATAGTAAATAGCCTATACACAATAAATGGCCCGTTTCATATTATATGTTCCATATTAACTTGTATATGTGTTGTGATCAGTATCCATGATCAGTATACACACGTTATGTGTGATTATTACATGGGCTTAACACATGTTATACGTGAACACATGTCATGTTACATCAAGATTGTAATAAAGGTTAACACAAGTTATCTATGATTATTACATTGGCTTAACACATGTTATACATGAACGCATGTCAGGTTACATCTGCTCTCCGTCCTGGTGCAATGTGTTCTCCATCCTGCCATTTTAACACATGTTAGGAAACGTGAATGTCATACGCACAACAGGACCTTTTTTTCGGTCTGAAAACCAAAAAACTTACATTTACAAGCTTTTGTCTATTCATCTTGAGCCTCCATAAGAGAATCTTTGCGGGCTGAAAACCAAAACCCAAATCTCTTACATCACCCAAAAATTGTCATATACTGGTTAAAGAACCCAAATCGGGAACCAAAACCTTCTCATCTTTCTTCTCAGCACTAGCAAAGCAAAATAAGACAACATTCTTTAAACCAAATCACTACCAACAAAGCAACAAACTTTACCACAAATTTCACAACAAAACCACTAACCCCTTTTCCAAATCCAAAGATCCCATGAACTAACACAATGGGTGGCAAATCATTATCCGAATTCACAGACCTAACGTCCCTAATTTATGGTTCAATATTTAACACAAATAGTTAACCAAACTAGGATTAAAAAAAACACAACTAGAAATTTAATATGTAGATAAAGGATAAGATGCCGGCTGAAACGGCAGCGTTTCATCTACGTAAACTCTGGTGAGTGTGTGTGGAATTAAACCGAGAGGAGAGAGAGGGCCGGAGAAGAAGTCTAGTGAGTGTCGCTAGAGAAGGTGGTCGCTGGTGGTGGTAGTTTACTGAGGAGAGAGAGGGCAGGAGAAGAAGTCCTATGAGTTTCGCCGGAGGAGGTGGTTGCTGGTGGTGGTTGTTTGTTTCTCTTGGAGAAGGTGGTTGCTGGTGGTGGTTGTTTCTTCTGTTTGTTTGTCTTCAAGATTAGGGAAGAAGAAATGAGAAAGAGAAAGAGGAAAGAGAAAGAGATAAGAGAAAGAGAAGCTTTTATGGTGATTTGATAGTACTTCCAAATTCAAAAGTCACGTTTTGTGTTTTCCAAAGTCAATAAAGTTGCTTTTTCATTACCAATATTGCCCTTAACTTTTACTAGCATGGACTATTATATTGTTTTTAAAGGCAAAAATCCTCTAAACAAATGAGGGCCATTGATCTACTTGGATGAAACAAAATCAATGCATGAGGTTGGGTTTCCAAGGTTTTCTCAAAAAGATGGGGTTTTCCATATAACACAACCCTATAACTATGTATACATAGAGATGGTATATGAATCATAAGATCAAAAGCAAATTAGTTTCTTTTATTTTTTACGAAAAAGGCCTCAATTTTATTATCTGCTTCGGGCCTACAATATTTTGAGCCGGCTCTACACGCACCCTTTTAGTCCATGTGGCAGCCTAGCAGGTTTCTAAATGAGATCGCCTAGTGTAGGTCCACCCGGAGGATCGAGTAACCTCTATTCCCTGTTTTCCGACAAACCCGAAAGTGCGGAATCCAAACGGGTAAGTTAAACCAAGTGACGAACACAAACACAAAGATTCAACGATTAACACTCCATTGTATTAACTCGTATGAAACCGTTACAAAGCAATGTTTACAAGATAAACCTATAAACTCTCAGTTGTGTGTGTGTGTTTACAGTGTTCGCTCTCAAATTTATTCAGATTTTCCTAAATGTGTTATGTTCTGTGTCTGTGTATTTATACCAACATGACTGACGAAATCAGAAGCCCACGAAATCACATGGGACGAAATCAAGAATATGGACGAAATCACGTGATTTCGTCCTATTTGGTTTTCATCCATAAGTGTTTTCACCACTTGGGTGATTTCGCCAACAAGTGTTTTCATCATCAGGGGACATGGACGAAATCCCTTGATTTCGTCTCATATGGGCTTGGGCTTAACATGTTGGACTTGGGCCTTAGAACAAACAAACACCAAACAATCATAAACTATTCTCTATCATGCATACGGCACACACACAGTTGCATGAACATCGTACAATACAAAGTAAATCGCATACCGAGTCAAGACAGGAGGATGTCTTGACTACGGCCTTCACTTCGTAGCCGAGTCGAACCGAGCCGAGCCGTATCCACACAATATGTATCAACACCTAGAGACTTTAAGTTTGAGTCGTTAAGTAGGGGTGTTCAAAAATCTCGCGGCTCGCAACTCCCTCGAGGCTCGCTTTAAAAAAACTCGAAAAAAGCTCGGCTCGAAATCAGCTCAATTGTAAATGAGCCGTCTCGGCTCAACTTAGTTTGAAAACGAGCCGAGCTCGAGCTAGGCTTGGCTCAGCTCGTGAGCTGGCTCGAATTATTTTATTTTATATATATTAATTTTAATGGAGATATAAAATTGTGAATTTGTTAGCCTATATATTTGAATCTCAGTATTTAGTTAGTTCTTACATGTACCAATTTTAAGAGTTCTTATATGATTCTAATATATGAACTTTGATTCTGATACTATGTATGTGTTTGTGGAGAATGTACAACAAGTAAGCTTATTATGCAGATGATATGACAGATCATGAATATAAAACTAATAAGCTGAATCCATGGATCATAAAAAGCATCTTTAAACAACTTTGTATTTCAGAGCATTATAACATGCCTATCACACAACTAATAAAATAAAATGCCTATCACATAAACAATGAAATAAAAAGGTGAGGGTCACCTATTCATCACTGTCAAAAGTGAGCAAAATTCACAAAATTAATACATAGTAAGTCTTAATAACACAATATAATCAAGTTCCTCTTTTTACATATACATCTCAATCGTCTATCTCAAAATCATTTTTGTCCCACATTGCGTCAAACACAAAGCCTGAGGAAACATCTCCCCAAAAGCGAAGGTGAAGCCACCAAAAGAACTTTTTAATAAGCTATACTTTCAATTTTTGTCCTTTGGCCAGCGAAAGTTGAATATTTAGCCTTTTGGCTTAATTACATTGCAAATTAATCTTGTTTGAGTACTTTTACACTAGTAAAATTAATTTATCTTTGTTTGATCGATCTAAATCGAGCCGACCCGATTTGGCTCAAATTTGTTTCGAGTCGAGCTCGAGCCCCAAACCTTACCTCGATTTAAAATTCGAGCTCAAGTCGAGTCAGCTCGATTTGAATTCGAGCCGAGATCGAGCTGGCTCTGGCTCGGCTCGACTCGGCTCGTTAACAGCCCTATCCTCAAGTGAGGAAGGATGATATACGTACGTAATTCAGCTAAGAGTTAGCAACCAATTGAGAACATGCGAAATGGCCCTAAAATTGGTGAGTTTAAAACCGAATAATCATTTACCAGACAAAGAATCTAACTGGACTAGACACATAACTGAAAAGTCACACAAACTCTCACACCCAAATTAGACAAATCCTCTATTTGACTTTGAAAGTCTTTTCTCCTTTTTCCAAATTTTCCGATTATATTTGATCTGTTTTTAATGGCAAATGCAGGATTGGATGTAATTAATTTTAAGTTTTTAACATTCTTATTTATTTCTTTGGCGAGAGACATGATGTTAAGAATAAAGTTTTATGGAAATAATATTGCTTTCGTCAGTGGCGAAGCTTCAAATTTCCGACCGGGGGTCGAAAACGTACATACCCAAAAATTTATATACGAAAACTACATACTCTCCACTATTAAGAGAAAAGTTCGGGAGGAGAGGGTCGGCCGCCCCTTCCCGCCCCCACTATGTTACGCCTCTGGTTTCATGAAACTTCAATTATATTATCGGCTGGCGGTTTTAAAATGACACCATTGTAAGTTAAGCTTCATGAGATATCAGGTTGTTATTCAAGATCTTTATATTTTAGGCTATCGATAGAGCCAAAAACATGCTGCAGTCAAGCTGTACTCAAACTATTAAATGAGTTGGCTAAAATTATTAGTTTAAATTACAGGTGTTTATTTGCGAGCGTTATATATACTATTCATCACGCACGCCGATAATCCTATTAGCATGTGAACTTGAGTTGAGAATTAATTAAGCCTCCTTTGTATTTTTATAGTATTTTCATTCTTGGAATCTTCGGAAATGTCAGGTTATCTATAGTTTAGTTGATGTATCCCAATCTCATTAATAGCATATTCATGCAATAATGAGTGATGAATAATTATAAAGTTAGAGATTAAAAGTGCCAAACCATGTGAACATCCAATGAGCGACTTAATAAACCAAGAATCTTAAAACACAAGTGTTTATCACTGATGCTTAGAAAACTTAAATCATGCTTGTTTTAGGTTAAAAAATCAATTTCACGTTCATAGCACAACCGAAGAAAACCTCTTAACTAAACATGCCTGTATTATAACTTGAAGTTTATTAACGTTTGAGTTTTTCTAATAATTTTAATGGAACCACATGATGCTGTATCGCATAATGGTGTATAAAACTCTTCATTTTTCGACTAGGGAAATTTGCAGATCAAGCTAGAGGCTGATCAAGCCAAGTTTGAAAGCGAGCAAAAGACAGAGGAGTGGTCTGCTGCGGGATGGAAAAGGAAACCTGAATCTGAAGCTCCTCTTCTTTCAGAAGAGCGAAAACGTTGGAGGGAAATTTGTGACAAAGATAATAGTGAGAAGATGGTTCTTCAGAATAGTATCAACAATCTCAAGGCGGAGATTGAATGGTTGAAGAAAGAGAAGACAGAGGCCGAGGCGGCTCGCGATGAAGCCCGTTCTCACAGAGAGAGAAGCGAGCAAAGAGAGGTACAAACCTGCGCCACTCTTGCCCTTAGAAATAAGGAGATAGAAGAACTCACTTCTTTATTATCTGATCAGGAACAAACCAAGGCGGAGCTTGAGTCTACCAAAAAAGACTTGTAGCTTGGGAGGGTTGAGAAAGCTGAGACCTCCCGCCGTCTGGCCGAAACTGAAGAGAAGTTAGAAAATTCTGAAACTGCTCGGGTGACGGCGGAAAGTCTGGTTGAACCCCTGAAGAATGATATGCTATGGATGAGGCATCATGGGATTATCAATGTAAGTATGTCAACCCCTTGTAATATTTTCTGATAAGTTTGTACATTTTCTTATTGCGATTTCTTGTCTGCGTAGGTTGCAAATTCGATTCTCAATTCCATTGACTTAGATCAGACTGTTGCCAATCTGATGGTCACCGTGCGTAGTGACGGATATACTAAGGGGTATGCAGAATGTACCCAGCATGTTAATGATGCGCTGAAGGTTGATTGGGACAACAGTAGATCTGCCACGCGTGGAGTTGATACTGGGACTACCCATGCTGTTGCTAAGACAGAGTATAACAACTTGCGCCTTCCAGTGATGGATTTGTTAACTGCTGCACTTCAGTCTTATGACTTTGTGGCGCAACTGAAGGATATTCTCCCAGACGAGGTGGATGATGATGAAGACTTAGAATAGGTTGTCTAGTGTTTTGTGGTTGTTGAACATGTTTATTTGGATAGGTGTGGGATGTGGATCCTGTTTGTAATATTTTGTTATTGTTCTGTTGCGCAAGTAACTTTTCTCAATGCGCTGCCGTGCATGTGATTTTGTTAATGCGCTGCCGCGCATGTAGTTTTTGTTAATGCGCTGCTGCGCAAGTAAATTTTTATGAATTCATGGTATGTTCTAATTACAATTTTTGCATGAATACAATTACTTTGTTTGGGTAAGACATATAAAGATGGTATAAAGCTCATGTGTGAACGTAGGGCTAGACCTTGCGTGGTACTTGTGACCGCGGACCGTTCATGAGACTTGTGTTATGTTGCCATAGTGTTTTTGTGCTTACCAAAAGAAATTGCATGCATTTGTAATAAAACATAAAGGTAATGTAATAGACTTTGTATTGATTCGGATAAGGCGCAGAGGCCATGTAGTACAAAGCTGCTATTAGGATAAATAAGAAACTTAATTTACTGCGCATGTAAATAGTCCTTGTGTCATAAGTTGACAAGTTGAAGAACCTGCCAAATATGAAGGAAACTATAATTACATGCGCGCTGAACTGTCTTGGCCCCTTAGGCTTGTTTAGCTTTTTTGTTGCTTGGCCCCTCGTCTCCACGTGTGATCTGCTTGATTTCTTTGTGCACGTTCTGAACTAGATGGGTAAGCTCTCCACTCTTGAGTGCTTTTTCTATTTTCGTGTAGAGACTGATGCAATTGTTCGTGGTGTGGCCATTGTCTTTGTGGTACTCACAGTAGAGGTTTGGATCTTGTCCACTTTTGTTTTTCATTGGCAGTGGTGTTTTGAACTGGTAATCCTCGGTGATAAGCACTTCCGCCGGTGTCTTGGTAAGAGGTGTCCACTGCCTTTCGCGATTTTCTTGTTTGGCTTCTTTTTGAGCTGTGATCTTGTTGATTGTTGTGCGGGCATCATCTGAAGAGTACGCGCTTGAAGTTGAGTCTTTCCAGCTTTTCTTGAATTTCCGACCACTGCTTCTGCTCGAGGGCGATTCTGGGGTAATGGCGGCCTGTTGGAACTTAAATTGCACTCTGTTTGAGCATAGACTTTGGCTGCTGCCATCAACTTCTCCCAGATTTTCGGCAATCCTTCTGTCCCCGACAATACTTTGATCATATCATTGCATCTCACCGTGTATTTGAACTGTGCGCGGAATTAGTGCTCGTTCACGTCACCGATTTCCAACACTTCCTTATTGTACCTCGTTATGAAATCTTCCAAACATTCATCGTACTTCGGCCATATGCTCATGACATCCGCGGAGTCTCGAATGGATCGGCGCTGTTGACTGAAATGAACCAGAAATTTTTCCTTAAGATCAACCCAGGGTGTTAACTTACCTACCGGTAGATTGTCAAAACAAAGGTGCGCGGCGCCTGTAAGGGTTTGGACAAACAAATGGCACCACATAGGTAGTGTCCATCCACCGACTAGTCCTGCGCAGGTGAACATGCGCAGATGATCATCAGGGTCTGACAATCCATTGAACTTTCCCACAATTGAAGGTAATTTTGCCTGCTTGAGGGGAGCCAGTGCAATTTCTCTGACAAACTTTGAGTTTTCAGCAGCTTCCACTGGTCGGTAAACCAGATTGTAGTCATACTCTGCTTCTGGGTTGTAAACTGCATGGATTTTTGGTTTGTAACTTGCATGATCTCTCTGTATCCGATTAAAAACGCTTGTGTTATCGTCTTCGTTATAAGTCCTGTCGTATTCATCAGTTTGGGTGTCCCGCTTCTGTGAGAAACGCGGGCCCAAACGTGAGTGAACCGATTGGGGATTTTGAGAATACTGCTCTTTACGGTGGTCTTGTCTTCTGGATTCAGAGTGAGTAGATTCATACTTGGTGCTAGATTTGGAATAGACTTCCGTATCATCAACCGACATGTGTGACGGTTCATCATAATGCAACACTCGAGGTGCAGATGGAGCTCGCACCTGAGCTGTAGATCTACGCGTTTGTGGTGCTGGTTGAGTAGTTTGTTCACAAAGCTGTGCATAAACAGCGTTCAACGCACCTTGGGACTTCACGTACCAAGAGATCGGAGTTTCGCCAGGAGGTAAAATTGACCTAATCGGGATTTCAGGTTGTACTCCTGGTGTAACAGGATCATTCTCATGATTAACGGTATTTTGAACATCGTTATCATCAGATGCTTCTTCCACAATCCCCTCGACACGGGTAGCATGAGCAAAATTGCCCCTATTCTCTGGTCAAGGGCCTGGTGGATGATTCGACGGAACTTCTGCCATTGGAAACAAAAGAGAAGAAAAGAATCAAACGAGAAGATAAAAATGAAAATTAAAGAATCGGTGGGCGCCAATGAAGAAACAACGATCTAATTAGACCGGAGTCAATCAGATCGGGGGTTTTGTCTCTACATAAAAGGGGTTAATCCTCTCATCGATTCGGTGTTTAGCTAGCTTCCTTCTCCGGTGATCACTGTAAAACAGAAAGCCGTTAGACTCGCCACGGGGAGAATGGGGGTTCTCTCCGTGACCACCCTCCGGCGTGAGAATAAGTACAGTGATCTCGAGGAAGAAGATGAAGTAGTAAAAGTGAGAGTAAGTGAAAAGTAACTTGTGAGATCATACCTGCGGCACCTTATTTATAACCGGTTTTTGGTTGGAAAACGGTGTAATGGAGAGAGTAACGGAAATCACTTTTCCGTTAGGGGTTATTCTACTTTCCGTTAATAGTTGACGTCACAACCATGCACACGGATTGTGAGCTTGATTTACGGCTGGGGAGATGCCACGTGGAAAGTGGTTTTATGTAGATCTTCCTTCAAGTGAGTGCCATCATCGTGATCTAGATGGGCGTCCACGATTGTGCCACGTCACATTCAGTTGTAACCGAATGGCTATGCACGATGAGCACTTAAGTCCTTCAAAAAGATCTACAGCTGTAAACCTTTATGCCTTTGCCACGTGTCTATTCTGTTATAACAGAAAAGATTCCTTTTGTTCCTTGACTTCAGGCGCGCGGAGATGTTTAGGTTTTACTCTTTAAGATTAGCTGTGCCCTTGCGCGAGCTCGCGCAAGGGTGTTAGTTGAGTGTTTGTCTCTCTTTTCCTCCGGGGCATGGTTATTGAAAACTGTTTTCTTCCAAATCTTGTTTGGAACCACTGCGCATTCGCGCAAGGTTTTGTTTAAGATGTTCTTTGGAATGAAGTTAGGGTATGGTCCTATGCGCTTGCGCAGGGTTTCTGGGACCATACCCCTTCAGGATCCCAAAATTGGTTAGACTCCGTTACCCATACTTCATATAGGAGATGCTTCCAACTTATTTCTCATTTATCGTTGCACCATGATTTACCAGGACACCGACCATATCATAGTTAAAGCTAAGATCTTTTTTGTCTGCAACTGATGGTCGTACAACTTTACCGAACTTTTCACCAATACACTTAAACACCCCATCAATCCATAACTGCATTGGAACACCCCTAATTCTAAGCCATGCTACTCTTTGAAACGGGATATACTCCCCGTTCCATTTTTTCTGACTACTGAACCAATGTTCCCAAACTTCTTTATCTTTTCCCATCGAGTTCTCCATTTCTTCTTCTGTATAAAAAAATTATTATCACATTCAAACCCCCAACGTACCTCACTTGGTCTTTCCTAAGGCCTAATTGCTTCCTCATCGTTTTTACCTCTCTAAGTTGTTCCAGTATTTAAAGTTCTCCGAGCACTGATTTCCCTCTCTAGTTTACATAGGCCTTTGATTCATTCGCGAAGGTAAGCCATCTTTCATCCTCCTGTTGTGTCTTTTTCCAGCCACCATTCCTGTCCAGGTCACCCCCTTTTTCAAAGATGTGCTTTCCATTGCCTCCGGCCTGTTGTTCTCGTTATGTGCTTGTAACTCCGGCTTTTTCACCCATATCTTACATCTGTTGGCCTTCTGATTTTTCATAATCTTCACAAATCTTGCCACATTTGCCCTAATCCTCCAACCATAGAAACTTATCTGGTTTAAGGCCTTTACCATCTTGTCGGCGTCTATAATCTTCACAAATCTCAGGAAACCGAATCGTTGTCCCCTTTTATCCAGTTTCTTCGCTATGTAAGCGTCTACGATTTGGCCGTAATTTCTACATTCAGTCGTCCATAACTCACCATCGGAGATGTGAGGATGTATGTTTGAGATATAGAAAGTTATCGCCTTCTCCTTCTCTTGTTCTTCACTTTGATGCTTAACGTGTTGGTTCGTATTCTCGCCAGAGTTTTCAATCTCCCCCTCCTCTCTTTCCATTTGACCAAGCACACAGATTTTTAAGAGGTTAATAGGATTCATATCGATCTAGCTAAACTATCAAGATAGCCGCGATCAATACAGACCTACTAAGCAATCAAAATCTGGACTTAGCCTAGGAAATCCACGGAACCTACTCACAAAAACCTAAATACGATCAGACCCAAAACCCCGCTAACAATGCTCGTATCACACAGTTGGAGAAGAATCTAACCGCACAATCACAGGATTGTTACACAGAACCGGAATAAGATCGATTAGGATGAAGGTGACTGTTCATCTTCTTTAGAGCTCCACATTCCTTTATTCCAAATGTAAAATACTAAAATAAATGGTCCAATAATTTCCAATATATTCAAATTTTGATGCATGAACTACAAGGTGACTCCAAAAAATAAAAAGTACTCAACATTTATGATGTGCGCAGTACATTATTAAGGAAAGATAATAGAGTATCTTAAAGAATCAGTGCCATGTTAGCTTTCACATGAGGTGGAACCCACAACATGATTCCCTATCAACCGAATATCTATTATGGTATCCTAACTCTCTATAAATACGATGATCATTCCATCCTAAAATCACAAGTTGTCTATCAATATTTCACCAGATTAGAAAAACAAGATTTCAAATTTAGAATAGCAAACTGAGTGTTATTTCAACTCAATATATCCATTAATGGGCATCGTTCGACTTCGATCTATGTTTTCGAATGCGAAACACTTTAGCAAATTGCATTCACATGGCAATAGAAACCATTCTGATGTACCCAAAGGCTATCTGCCGATTTATGTTGGAGAAATTCAGAAGACGAGATTATTGGTTCCGGTCTCCCTTTTGGAACAACCTTTATTTCAAGACTTGTTGCGTAAATCAGAAGAGGAGTTCGGGTTTGATCATCCGATGGGAGGCCTAACCATTCATTGTAGAGAAGAAGCATTTATGGATCTCACTTCAAGATTGCTCACTTAAGAGGTGAACTTTAAGGTAACGCTAAGGTCGCTGCCATGTGGTTTGGAGACTACAGGTTCGACTTGTGGAAATAGCCTCTTGTAGAAATGTAAGATAAACATGTGTACATCAGTCTCAAGTTGGCGAGCACCTCCTCGGACCGTACATGCAGTAGCCTCGTGCACTGGGTACCTCTATATTGCCCATTGCATGATCATACTTGTGGAAAATAAGATTTTTCCTTGCAATCTTTTTGGAAATGTGGATAACTATGTCACCGTTTTAGAGAGACATAGCATCCCGTTCCAACAGCTTTAGGTGATTAAGAAGCATTGCCTTTTGTTGCAATTCTTTACGATCTTATATTATAGAAAAGGATATACCCAGCATAGAATTATTGTTTCTAAATTCTAATTCAGTGTATTTTCTTTGTGCAACCGAAGGTTAATCTATTTTAATGTGCATATTGTCATTATTCTTGTTTCTATTCAATAATAGACGTGGAAATCCATTAGATATGTATTCCAAATGCCAATTACTTATGCATTCTAAACACCAAATCTAAATACCATTGGGCTTGTATTTTAATGTCCTCAAGCTATGTAATTAGGGTGTTCATTTTTAAGTAGTAGAGGGTTCTAATTTTATAGTAATATTGATTTAGATTTAGGAGTAACTTTTTAAATGGCGTGGGAGTTGATCGTTCTAACCAAATTTTAGCCTTCCATTTAATTTCATCATATTCTAATTAGTGGCTTTAGTTAAGTATTGAGTTTTTGGGTTAAATGAATTTTGTTTTTTGGGTGAGAATCTATAAGGTAGTATTTGTTTAACAAAATAGAATGCAACTAGAAATAGCACCCGTCGCGTTGCGGTCGGGGCCACATGTATTACCCGCCACGTTTGGCAAACAAAAACCATTTTTTATTAACCCATAAAAAAACTACAAGCCAGAGGCTCGCCACAGTAAACCAAGACCAAGGGAAGCAAAAAGCAAAAGAAACATAATAAACTAAATCATCCAATTGAAATGAAAGTCACCTAAGTCGTTTCTTCTTCATGACGTAGTTGTTGTAACTGATGATACGCAAGCATTATCTTAATATGTCAACCTCGTGCTCCCTCCTTGACTGTTGTTGCTCATTGAAGCTATATGTGCTTGTAAAAGTTTAATTGTTTAATCCTTTGCTCTGCACCAATTATTACCATACAAGTTTAGTAGTAAAAAAGGAAAACATTAACTATAAGAGTATAAAACTTCCTGTCCCTTCATTGATGGAATACAATTGTATATATACAAGACCTAGAATCTTCTAACATTGAGAAGATATTCTCATAACAAATATAATACAATCGGTTGTGATTTCCTAAAATATACATTGACTATTACACCCCCGCAGTCGAAGCGAGAGGAGGTCGAATGCTTAGACTGGATCGGAAGTCGTCAAATAGAACCTTAGGCAAGCCTTTCGTGAAAATGTCAGCTACTTGAAAACGCGTAGGGATGTGAAGAACCCGAACCCGAACCGAACCGCGTTGAACCAGGTCACGAACAAAATGAATATCCAGCTCAATATGTTTAGTGCGTTGATGCTGAACTGGATTGCCCGACAAGTAAATCGCACTGATATTATCACAGTACACCAGGCTAGCTGTAGTTAGAGGCCGGTGTAGTTCTAGCAAAAGATTACGAAGCCAACATATTTCAGCAACTACATTATCTACACTTCGATATTCGGCTTCAGCACTCGATCGAGAAATAACGGATTGTCGTTTGGACGACCATGATATAATGTTCGGACCCAAGTAGACACAATATCCAGAAGTAGAACGTCGCGTATCCGGACACCCGGCCCAATCAGCATCGGTGTATGCTCGTAAAGAGAAATCCGTAGATGCACCAATGGTTAACCCATGAGAGGAGGTGCCTTGAAGATATCGGATGATCCGTTTAAGTGCATTCCAGTGGTCCACTTTCGGAGCATGCATGTACATACAAACTTGTTGAACAGCGTAGCAAATATCCGGTCGCGTAAACGTTAAGTATTGGAGGGCTCCTGCTAAACTCCGATACAAGGTCGGGTCCTCAAAGTCAACACCCGAGTGAGAACCGAGCTTGGGTTTGGTATCAACTGGTCTAGCCGCGGACTTGCAAGAATACATGCCAGCCCGATCAATGATCTCTTTCGCATATACTTGCTGAGAGAGAAACATAGATTACCTTGGCGATGCACATGAATACCCAGAAAATGACTAAGCGGCCCGATGTCTTTCATAGCAAATTCAGCGGCCAGACTTGACATAAGATGTACACGTAGGGAGTCGGTGGATGTCGTGAGAATGATGTCATCCACATAAATGAGCAAATAGGCAGTGGCTCTGTTGTGACGGTAAGTAAAAAGAGAATTGTCACATTTGCTTTGATGAAATCCCAAGGAGAGTACGAAGTCCGTAAAGCGTTGATACCACGCACGAGGCGCCTGTTTCAAACCATAGAGGGATTTCTTAAGCAAGCATACATGATCAGGATATTGTTGATGACGAAATCCCATAGGTTGGTACATATACACTGTCTCATTGAGATTGCCGTGAAGAAATGCGTTGGTGACGTCAAGTTGATGAATCCGCCAAGATTGTGCTAGGGCCAGAGATAAGACAGTACGTATAGTGGTGGGTTTCACGACTGGACTAAATGTTTCACCACAGTCCACCCCGATCTGTTAATTACTCCCATCGCAGACAAGACGAGCCTTATAGCACTCTAATGAACCATCGGACCGAAATTTGTGGCGAAAAAGCCACATGCTACGTAACACATGCATATGCGGTTGCTTCGGAACATGAACCCAGGTCTTATTCTTAATAAGAGCATTAAATTCAGTGGTCATGGCGTTATGCCATTCCATGCTAGACAAGGCGTCCTTTGGGTTTTTAGGAAGAGGAATAATGGTGGAAGAGTTAAGATTAAATATACGTTTGGGTTTAAGAATGCCATCCATCGCGCGAGTGTGTATGGTGTGAGTAGGGTGTGTGGGAGGAGGATATGAGGGGGGAGGTGGAGATGGATGAGATGCGGCAGTAGACGTAGGTGATGATTCGGAGTGTGATGAGGATATTGCTGGTGAGAGAGGTAGTGGGTCAGGAGAATGAGAGGGTGAGGCTAGTGGGTCATTGACCGAGAAGGGGGATGTGGGGAGTGGGCTGATGTGATTATGATTTGGGCCGAGAGAGTTATGGGCTGAGAGAGGAGTGTTAGTCGATTATGTAGAGTGGGCCGATAAGGGAGTGTGGGCCGATGGTGGAGAAGAGAGTGTTGGGCTGGAGTATTGTGGTGAGGTAGTGGATACAGTAGGGTGGGTCACATGGGCTGCGGTAGAGTTGGAGGTGTGGGGTGGGTCAACAGTGGAACTATTAGGGGAATTAGAAGTGTTGTTTGGTGGGAGGTTAATGTTATGTAAGTGAAGTGGGTGAAGGGAATCCGTAAGAAAATCATAAGGTTGTAGGGAAGGGGTCGGGTTATTAGCAAAAGGGAAAATTGTTTCATCAAAAATTACGTGACGATTGATGAGGATCTTACGTGTAGAAAGGTCGAGACACTTATAGCCTCGATGGTTAGAAGGGTACCCGAGAAAAACACACGGCATCGATCTATATTGAAGTTTGTGAATAGTAGTGTGAGGGATTAATGGATAGCATAAGCAACCAAAAACTCGGAGATGCGAGTATGATGGTGTTCGTTGATATAATTTTTGGGTGGGGGAAATATTATGAAGTATTTTGCTAGGTAGGATGTTTTGAAGATAGGTTGCAACTTCCAAGGCATGATGCCAGTAGGTGTTTGGTAAGGATGAATGAGCTAGAAGTGTGCGAATGATGTTGTTAATGGATCGGATTTTCCATTCGGCTTTTCCGTTTTGAGATGAGGTGTATGGGCAGGAGATTCGAAAGTGCATGCCATTTAATTTGCAAAATTGTTGGAAGTTATTGTTATTATATTCCGTGCCGTTATCACATTGAAATTGTTTGATTTTACGTTCGAATTGGGTGTGAATCATGTTATAGAATGTGGTGAAGGTGGAGAAAACATGTGACTTATTTGTGAGAGGGTAAGTCCATAAAAAATTAGAGAAATCATCAAGAAAAAATATGTAATAACGGTGACCCCCCGTACTAAGTATTGGGGAGGTCCAAAGATCACTGTGAACAATGTCAAATGGCATGTTTGTAACTTTATTAGAATCAAACTTCCTGTCCCTTCATTGATCGAATACAATTGTATTTATACAGGACCTAGAATCTTCTAACATTGAGAAGATATTCTCATAACAAATATAATACAATCGGTTGTGATTTCCTAAAATATACATTGACTATTATTAATAAACCATAGCAAAGAAACATCAAAGGGTCAAGGTTGAACATCTCCAGCTTTAACATCAGCATCAACCCCACTGCTGGTGAACCTGCAAATGGTTTTTTTTTTCACATATTAATCATCTTTAATGGCATATCGTAAGTGCCAATTATAACACGAACAACACTACTAGAAAATACACCAATCTTGAGATGCGAACAATGACACACACTCATTTTATGACATTCGAAAGCGTGTGTCAAGGAAAAAATGTCATGGTTTACAAAATTCAGTAAATTTTAAATTTATGACATTCTTTTTTGTGTGTCATCTATTTAGTGTCATTAAAAAAACAAGATCTATCTTGACACTCGAACTATGACATACACACATTTTATAACATTCGAAAGCGTGTGTCAAGAAAAAAATGTCATAGGTTTACATAATTTAATAAATTTATGACACTCGTTTTTGTGTGTCATCTTCTTAGCGTCATAAAATAAAACATTATGACACTCTTTTTTGTGTTATATTTTTTAGCAATGTCATGTTATATTTTCAAAAATTTTAAATTCCTCAATTAATCTAATCGATAAATCTAATCTCAGTTAATTTAACCTGATCTCTTATATTCTCCCGCTAAGTCCCCACATACATACGCTCAAAAAACCCTAACTCCCACCTAGGGATAAGCACGGTACCCGTTCGGTACCGAAAGTACCGGTACCGAAAAACGAAAAAAGTGGGTACTGCTACCGAATAATGGTACCGGTACTTACCGGTGTTTTACCCGTAAATACTGGTACCGAAAAACGGAGAAAGTTGGTACCGGTACCGAATATACCTGGTACGGTTCGGTACGGGTACGATACTGGTACCCGATACCAAATGCCCATCCCTACTCCCACCCGTTTAAACTTTCCCACACACGACACTGTGATTCTGTGGCTTATTATTATGTTCCACTATGTCAACCATTATCAATATTGGTCAACGATGGTCAATAAGGATTGGTATTTACCCATCAATTTTTTGTTAGTAATTGATTAGACAATCCTATTAAAATGAACTTGTAAGTTTATTTAACACTTACAATTTATATACCTTTATACATTATACATTATATTGTTTTGTAACATTTATATATCGTAATGTTGTATAAATTTACTTTTTTTCTTTTTATATACATAAAAGTCATATTTTTTGATATCTTTTGTCTGCTTTTTACAAATCAAGTTTGAGCTCAAAATTTAGCATATTAAGAATAAATGAGACGAATCGAATTATAACTAATAGTATTAATAAGATTATGAAGGGGTATGGTCCCAAATCGTGTGTAAGGCATTCTAAGACATGCGCGCAAAGGATCATACCCAGACTTAACAAAATTACAATTAGCCTTGACAAGAGCATGTACGTAGGCCCAGACCGACGCATGCAGCGCACCGACAACTAAGACACGTACAATAGATGGCAAGGGTTGTGCCCAATCAGCATGCTCCAAGACCTGACCAAACAACTCCCACGATGGACAATAATGCCGAAGACAAGAAGTATAAAAAGACAGTGACGTGAAACCAATCAGGTTGTGCCGATCACTGATCCATGATCTCCACCCACAACTGGTAACAAACTCGACAACAAGGACAACCATCAGGCCACGTGGCTCCAATCACAGTGCACCAACGTCTCTATCCCCTGCACTAACGGTCGTGTTAGAGGAGACAAACATGATATTTCTTGTTGGCGACTAGGGGTGCAAACGAGCCGAGCCGAACCCGAGCCTTACCTTAATCGAGCGAGGCTCGTAACAACTTTCTGAAGCTCGAGCTTGGCTTGATTCGAGCCTTGGAGGCTCGTTGGTAAAACTTAAAACTCAAGCTCGGCTCGAAAGCTCGATCTAAGCAACTAAGGCGCGAGTTAAAACAAGCTAAAGCTCGACTCGAGCTCGTTTTTGGCTGTTAATGAGCTAAGGTTCGGCTCGAGCTCGACTCGATAGTTTGAGAACTCCATTAAAAAGAACATCTAGATCATTTAAAAAGTAATACATAGTTTAAACCCTAAAGTATACTAAGCTCGATAAGGCTCGTCGAGCCTAAACGAGCTACACATACAAGGCTCGAGCTCGGGCTCGATATCTAATGATCCTAATTTCAAGCTCGGGCTACACATACAGAAAAGAGTAAGCACCCATGTGTTTTCAAACTACCGTTGCTACGTTTATCTAAGCATACCATAGGCAAAGTTCTATGTAATCTAGCAAGTAGGCAATAAAACATAAACCATATCACCTAGAATGTCGAGCCTTGCATGTGGAGTGAAGCGTCGTTGTGGATCGTTGAGCACTGTTCAGGTTATAGTCTGGTTTTAACAAAAACTTTTTCCCTTATTAAAACCAAGTTCACTATAACCAATGGCTCTGATACCAATCTGTCACACCCCCAAAATCCACATGCGGAGTTTCACCGCTTGGAGGCGTGACTGACCAGGATCCAGCCACCAATCATATTGAACAAGCATGTAAGTAATTATAAAATCCAACCAATACAATTGGTGTCCAAACAAAAACATAGTTCAAGTTGCAAGCGGAAGCATAACGTTTAAAAACCCAAAACAAGATATAAGTTCAAATGTTTCAATGTTTAACATGGCACACAATTGTCCATGCCCCACAACGACTCTTCCCCATGCGAGCTCCAGCTAAGTACCTATTGACCTGCAAAGCATGTAGTAACGAGTCAACAACAAAGTTGAGCGAGTTCACAGTTGGGTGTTTGTTTTAAGTTGTTCCAAAAACAGTTCCTTTAACTGGCATCCTTGCCGTGGGGGTTACCCCATAGTTGAAAACGTGATTTGTTTAACCCATTTACTCTGGCAATCCAGCCGTGGGGGCTACCCCATGTTTAATTATCTGGCTCTCTGGCCGTGGGGGCTACCCCATGTATGTACCACTAGACTCGTTACCATATCGACTGCTGACTGTAGTCATGTTTATGTGCCCTGAACTGTCAATGTCTATCATCATTGACGTGCCATAGTCCATTAGTTCACGCCCGTCCTCTGCGGCACGGTGTGAGGCTTGTCAAACCTAAATAGCGCTATCTAACTAATGACCCGCTCGCCATTGGCCCGGCGATTAAGTCGATATAAAAAGGAGGGACTTCGTGATAGAGTGTTGGTCTAGTAAAAGTTAACTGTCCATGAGGACGAGGAATTATATTCCTGAACCCGTACTGTCCTACCCAAGAAAGGACGAGGAATCCATATTCCTTAACCCATTCCCAACCCCTGGGAATCCCATGCTTTGTAGAAAGTGTGAACTCACCTTAGGTTAGCTCGGCAAATAAACGAAAGGTCAATCGAGCTGCTAGAGGTCAACCACGTCCTAACATGGTTACCATACAAGTCAGGTATAGGTTCAAATGGTGCACGTATGTTTACACATAGGCTAACAGGTTACGAACACGTATTGATCATGGCATCACATTAGCAGTCAAGTACATGACATATTCACACTTACAAGTCTAACCGTCTTGTGTGCTTCACCCATTGAAGCCCAACACGTTCTGGCCCAACATGTTGTGCGTTCAGCACAACCTTGTGCGATCACAACATGTTGTGCGATTCCAACATATACCCGGCCCACACGAACAGAAAGGCCAAACATACAAGAACGGCCCAATAATTAGTAAAGGTGGATCTTGTGCGGTTCGGACAGAACTATGCGATCTGACCGGCTTGTGCGATCCAATAACAACCCGACCCAACCATATACACCCGGCCCAACTATTAAACAGAACAACATCTTGTGCGATTCATTCACTCTTGTGCGACTCAGGATGCCTTGTGCGATCAGGTCATCTTGTGCGACCAGATCAGCTTGTGCGACTGGACTTCTTGTGCGATCAAGGAGTCTTGTGCGATTAGTTTAAATGTCCGAATTTCATGCAATCAGTTATATTGTTTCCTTTTGTGAAATTATCAATCAACAATTCTTAACAATTCTAAACCCCAACCAAAATCGATCAAACAAAGGTTTTTAATCATTCAATTCATATGAACCCTAATGAATAACATAATCAATACATGAACAATAATCATAACACCAATCATATTAACATGATTCATAATCTCGATCACAAGCAAACATCCTATCTTAAACATATCACAGCCGAATAATCAAACATTTGGTTTCTCATTCATCAATAAATCTAATTTGTACTAACACAAACAACTCATTCGAATTCAAACCCATGTAAAGCCGATTACATACATACAACCGATTTCATCATTTGATCCTGAATCATTATGCAAACAAATCCGAAAACAAGACATGGCAGTCGATTAACATCATCATACACATCCGGTTCACACAAACATTATCACATAAACATCATTTACAAAACAAAAGTCATGAATCACTAACCGATTAAGATAAGATAAGAGTGATCCGAATCAAGAGCTTCGATGGGGATGGGGTGTTGTTTGGCGTCGGCTTCAAGAGGAGAGAAAGAGAGTAGGGTTTTGTAAACTTTGAGTGATTAGGTAAAGTGTGGGATATGTACAAACACCCTATGTGATAATCGAGCCAATGGGAATGGGCCGAACCCAAACTTGGGCTGCCCTAAAGATTCGAGCACAAGTTGTGTTAGCCCGAATGGGCTTGTGTGATTGGATTAGACTTGTGCGGTTGGGTTGTGTTGTGTGTTCATATTACATACATACGTGTATTACACAAAATCACAAAACATAACAACATAACATTCCATTTAATCATCAAATTCACATAGTCACATAATGTTCACGTGCGTTACAATAATCACAAAGATAGGTTTGAAATACGGGTTGTCACAACAATTGTACATGGTTAATCATAAGTCAAATAGTAAGTTAATGTTGTTTATCAAGGCTATGTCCCCTTACGACGAATTGCAACCTAATATAGACCATTAGTCCATCACAACTCGATCTCGTATAAAGGACTTTAAATTACACAATAAGGTTCATGACGCCACATTAAGAACTGTCATGACTATAAAAACCTAACACCATCCATTAGTGAACATCTAGCCCATTATAACTTTTTTTATATCTATCCATCACAATAATATTTATCATGGTCATGTTTGCTTGAAAATAACCTCTTTTAATCAAATTTGATAACTGATTCAAGTAAAATTTGCCTTGCCATTAGAAACTTTCTTGCGATTCGTCACTAATCATCAATCATGGTCAAACAAAGTAAAAACTAGATATTCCATGTCAAATATGTTCATTTACAATTAAAGTGGAGGGTTCAAATGAGAAGAATTTTTTTGTAAGAGAAAAGAAGAAGTTTCAACCAATAAAAATGCTTCATTTCACTTCATTTAATATTTGCATTTAATTTTAATATAAGGGTATATTGGTAAACTTACAAAAATCATTAATTTGTATTCTTCCACTTTAATAACTAACTAAATTAAATTTGTAACTCCTTTTCAAAATATATACTTTTTCCAAATTAAAAAAACAACTTAATTTCAAGTGTAGAATAAATTACTACTTGTGTAGGATAAATTACGAGTTGTGTAGGATATATTTCGAGGTGTGTAGGATAAATTTCGACTGTGTAGGATAAAATTCTATAATGTGTAGGTAAATGTAGGAAAAAATTGATATGTGTAGGTTTTGTAGATTATATGTAGGATAATTAATGATTTGTTTGACTAATTAATTAAAGAGTTAAAAATTAATGACATGAGTTATAAATGAAATAGTATTTTACTAATATGCCCTTTCTTCTTTTTCTTCTCACATTAAATTTCTTCTCAAATGAACCTTCCCCTACAATTAAAAACACATTTGATTAATGTATCTATAATTGACTGCATAGTCAAAGAAAATCAAAATTTACGAACATTTATAATTAATGTCGTCGTCATCATCATCATCATACTCAGTAAATCCCACCAATAGCAAAGATAAGGTAGGGTCTGAGGAGGGTAAGATGTAGACAACCTTACCTCTACCCCGTTGGAATAGAGAGGCTGCTTCCAGTGAGACCACCAACTCGATTGTAGTTTTGCATCAAGCCATATACATAAGGCACATAACACTAAACAATTGACACAAACGCCGATTAGTGCATATACCTCCTTGTCTTTCGGCTATCAACGCCACCACATGATGCATGATTAACCATCCACATCTTTTAACGTTATTTTCATGAAATTAGTAAAATAACGTTAGAATTAGTGCACTTTCTTAATTTTATATAAAATAATAATTTATTATTGCATATATCTATTTCTATTATATTTATACATATTTTGAATTCTAAGCATTATTAACGACACTTCTTATTTATATTAGATTTTTTATATTCTAAAAAGATATAATGTTTACACCTAATATTAACAAATGTATCGAACATCGCGTCCGGAAGAGTGGGGCTGACGGGGGATTGTCTTCGACATGAACCCGGTGACCTAAGGTCCTGTACATTGAAAGTCACCTTCCAAAAAAAAAAAAAACAAATGTATATAAGTTTTGAAGTTAAACTAAAAGAAATAAATTTATAATTCAATTTATCTTTTCCTTCTTATCTCATCTTATGTTATCTGAATTTGCATTCCCCCTCAAAATTTCATCTTTTCCCCTCTTCATCCAAAATTTATCAATCTCCCGCTTCTTCCCCAATCCCCATCCCATATCCCTTGAATTGCCTTTCTGGAAAATTTAGAAGTTACAACCACCACACAAAATCAAAAAAAGGAGCATATACACTCTCTAATTTCTCGGCCCTCGAATATATTTATATGTACTCCATGTTAGGATTAACATTGAAAGAAGAATGGGGCGAATTGGAGAAAGAAAGTTCATTGCAGATTGGACGGTAGACTGAAGATAGTAAATATAATTGATTTGAAGTCTCGGCCAACCATTCATTTATAGGTACGTGCTTGAAATGCCAATGTATTTTGATTATTGGAGCTCCTAATTTGAGTGGGTCTGATGTGCTTAACATGCCATTTTTTCTTGCTTTTATTTGATGTGAGATTAGATGGAATGGATTTGTATATTGGTAACACTTTGATTGATATGTATGATGGATTCTGTGCATCTGATAAAAGCACACCAGGTGTTCGATGCTATGCCAAAGAGACATTCTTTGAAATTTATTAGTCTGTAAGCTTTTAGTTTTATATATGCTAACATAATCTTTTGATTATGGATAATCTTTTTGTGATGTTTGTTAATTATCTAGGTGGAAGGTTTAATGGTGGATCTTGTGGACACAATAGATGCTCAATATGCTTTTCTAGCTGGAGTATTATCAAAACTTGTTACGGAGGTCTCCTTACCTATGGTATGACTTTAATTAAACAAATTATTTCTTAACTAAAGCAGTGTCATGAATGAGACCTATCAAATGAGTAAAAAAATGGTGTGGATACTTCATTTATATCATACTCTAAATTAAATTTGACCTACATGCTAGTGTAAAGAGTATAGCTTATAGTCATTAGGTATCTCAAAAGACTCACATCACTTGAAATGTGATGTTGCCGCTCTGCAAACGGGGTTTCCCACCCCGTTCCCCCTTATAGTCATTAGGTGTCTCAAAAGACTCACATCACTTGAAATTTGTCAGCCATTAAAGGACTCGTACCGACATGTTCAGTCACATAACCGTACTACCAAAAGAATAGCGTGACCGTTTGCTCATTACCCCAACACGCGGCCATAAATAAATCCACCGATCCACTGGACACGATAATTTTCAGAAAGTACATGACTCCAAACTTTCGGGTCACTTATTTTTAATATAGAACCAATGTTTGAGGACCACTTCATTTGTATTAGTACTAGAATTGGTAATAGGGCTAGCATTCAGTCTCACCATGCACATGGATACCCACAACAACAGAGTTGAACTCATCTGATATCACATGCCTATGAGTCAAATGTATCGCTGTATCTTTGGAGACTCACACTAGAAAAGTAAGCACTCTAAGGAAGTGTTTTCATTAATAAAGCTTAGTTTGTTCCCTTTCATTCAACACACAGTTGCACTGACATCTTTAATTAGGCCAGCCACAAACATAAATATTGCACACCATATATATGTGCTATAATCCTAAGACCACCCGTAGTGGCTTACTTGTGGCCTGTGGGGCGTTTTCTTTGCCCAATATCGCCCAATCACGCTGCGTAACCACTACGCATGGGCGTGTTTGGTGTTTTTTTGGTTTAGGCGTGTTTATAATCACACTCTTGGGGCAAAATTTTGACCAATCACATTGAATCTTCATTTTTTAGGGCCAATAGCTTTTTTGGTTGGTTTTTTTATATATATTTAATTCTCTACACCCTTTTAACATAATGCCCACATCCCCACTATCCACTACACCCATTTTAGAAAAACGCCCAATAATGCCCCTTGCTGACTGGGCTGCCACATGGCGCAAAACGCCCAAGGGTGGATCTTGCCCACTACGCATGGTCTAATAGCACAACATTATTATGACATCAATTCAAACCTAACACATGCTACTAATTTGCTTTATATGTGATTAGTGGTCTAATTTCCAAATGAGACGAGAATAGATTTTAGTTCATCTTCATCCATAGAATCAGGGATTCTAGCCACCACATCTTGCAACATTATCTCATTCATACACGACATGCTTGCATGCTGGATTTGTGCTTTCATTTCTCTTAGAGCATCCATTAGTTTCCCAGCCTGTACCTCTGTGTTTCCCGATTGTACCCGTATAGGGCTGTAAACGAACCGAACGAACACGAACAAGGCCTTGTTCGTGTCCGTTCGTTAAGGAAATAAATCTGTTCACAAACGGTTCATGAACACTTACCGAACGAGATTTTATGTTCGTGTTCGTTCATTAAGAAAATGAGTGTGTTCGCGAACGGTTCACGAACACAAACGAACACAGATAAATTTGGCGAGCGCAACGAAGGATAAAGATAGATGGCCCAGAGAGTAGCACTCGAACTTGAATCCCTTATTGTGGAACGGAGGTCTATCGTATTCACCGATGTAAATAATGAGAAATGAAAGGGAAATTATGCATAAACAAGGTGAAAGTGGGTTTCCTAGTTTAATTGTTACGGTAATAAAATAAATAAAAGTTTAATAATATAAAAAGTACAAATAAAATATAAGAAAGTACAAAGATCTTCAATTAAAACACAAACATACGAATATAAACGAATGCAAATCAACGAATGTTCACGAACACCTTACCGAACGTTCACGAACACAATCGAACGAACGAGACTTTTGTTCATGTTCGTTCATTTAACTAATCGAACGAAATTTCTTGTTCATGTTCGTTCGTTTATTAAACGAACGAACATAAACGAACTTCCCGTCGAACGGTTCACGAACTGTTCGCTGAACGTTCGGTTCGTTTACAGCCCTATACCCGTATCATTACATCATTGCCAACCATCTTCACTTCCACTTCCCTCAAGCTACTTGTTTTATTTTTGGTTGTCTTGTTAACACGTGATGTTTTCTTAGAAGATAGGTGCAAATCACAACTGTTGCTGTTTTGTTCGTGATTTTCCATTGTATCTAGGGGTGTTCAAAATCGGATATCCGAAAATTTCGGATAGCTATTTTCAATATCCGAATCCGTATCCGAAATTCGGATACCCGAAATTTCGGATACGGATTCGGATATTAAAACGGATATCCATATACCTAAAAAATAAAATAAAAATTGTGCAGGATCTCTAATAATAAAGATCTTGAGATTCTTTTTGGATCTATGGTGCTAAGAATCTGTAGAATCCATTAAATGATATTCATGGCCACCAAATGATGTTATACATCAGCTCACACATATTAATTTCAAAGATAAATCAAATATCTTTTGGATTTCTTATCATTTAAGTCACCAGAAATCTAGAAATCTATCTAGATATTCCAATCGAATTACAAGTACAACATACATAATTTTTTTCAAACAATTTCAAGCAGAAGATTTTGAACGATGTCGAGCATTTAAACGATTCATGATGTCAGGCAGATGATTTCAAAAGATGTCAAGATTCACCGTCTCGTGACCGTCGAACTTCCGTAGATTCACCATCTCGTGAAGGATGTCTTGATTTTCTTGAACAATGGTTGTTGAACTCTTGTGGATTCATGATTTCTTGAACAATTTCATGAACATGTTAGGTTGAGAGGGTGAGAGGGCTCTGCAGTGGGAAATGGGGATATGGATGCGGCGGAATGTAGAGATAGGGTTTTAAAAAGAAGTGTGGATGGATATATATATTTAATAATTAAATAATATTATTTAATATTTCGGATTCGGATATCCGAAATATCCGAAAATTTTCAATATTACTATTCGAATCCGAATCCGATTTTCGGATAATTCGGATTCGGTTTCGGATTCGGATTTTTTTGAACACCCCTAATTGTATCAACCATTTCCACCTTCATTTTCTTGGGTTTCCCTTGGTGATTGTTACGATGGTGTAATTCAGATTCAAGATACGTGACTTTTTCTTTCAGTTTGTTGATATAGCATACAGCGTCTGTTAGGAGGGATGCCTTGTCCATCCTTGACACATTCTGGACAACAGATCAGAGGGCGTAGAATCGTTGGTTGAGCTTCTCACGTCGCTGTCGTTCTGCCTCCACGTGGTTCACCGCTGGAAACCTGCCACCTGATTTTTTTCCTTTCACTACAAAAAGACACAAAGTGGTCACGTTTATTATTCACAAGCTTAGGGAAATGTATAACTTTTATGAAACTGTTTACACTTATAACATACATATAAATATTTTATTATACCTAAAGTGATGGTGTGGATACTTCATTATATCATACTCTAAATTAAATTTGACCTACATGCTAGTGTAAAGAGTATAACAAAAAAAATATAGTTAAATGCCATTTTAGTCTCTGTGGTTTGGGTCATTTTGCTTGTTTAGTCCAAAGGTTTCATTTTTCGCCTGTGGGTCCAAAAAGGTTTCACAGTTGCAAATTTAGTTCATTGGGTTAATCATCTGTTATTTTTGTTAACGAAAAGGGCAATACAGTCATTTTATATGGCCGAATTGCTCTTCTAGTAAACATAACTACATATAAAATGACCGAATTTCCTTTCTCGTTAACAGAAAAAATAAATGAAGTTAACCCAGTGGACTAAAATGACAACGGTGAAACATTTTTGGACCCACAGACAAAAAATAAAACATTTGGACTAAACTGGCAAAATGACCCAAACCATAGGGACTAAGATGACGTTTAACTCTAAAAAATATTGATTCAAGCTTGGAATATATGTTATCTAACCTGATCTATCTTGTAAAATCTATGAAATTTTTGCTACAATTTTAATTATTGATGCTTATAATTATCTCATGTAAATTATAATCTGGGTCTTTTATTTTTAATATATGTTATGCAGGTTTGCTTTCAAGTTTCAAAAACTAGCAGGCACCACAACTACACAATAGTACAATCCTACATTATATCGTGTGGACTTTTAGGTGTGTGCAAGGATTTCCATTTTAATTATTAAACTTTATATTTGTGTTATGGTTACATGTTTTTCATGTTTATAGTAGAATCATATAAGTCACTAAAAACATTACAAGAAGTAAAGATAGAAATTTAATTACTGATGTAGAGAGAACAGGTTGACCCTTGCAAATAAGATGACAAATTATGTATCTTTGTTATCGTGTTAGCTGGCATAAGATCTCTAATAGTTTTTCTTTCTGCATATTATTATCATACATATTTTTTTTTTGTTGGTGCTCTAGATTCCTGATGCAAGTGTCTACATTGGAGGAACATGCAACCTTTCTTTGTGACCCTAGCAAATTAAAGAACTTTCGTTTCAAATGATGAATTTAGGAAGCCAAATATCTCAAGTGGATTCAAATGTTTTATGCTATCCGAAAGAAAATGCCAAAAGCGAATATGATGAAGAAAAATACAAATCACACAAGGTTTGGTTGCTTGGGAGATTATTTGGAATCTGTCCTTTAATGGAGTTGAAGAAGCTAAACCTGCAATATTAGCTTTTCTTGAACAAGTTGTATTGAAGTTAATTCTCATTCAAACATCATGGACTTTAACATAGAAGCAGCTTCTAACTTTGTTCACCTCAGAAGATCGTCAATGTTATCTGCAACCAAGTGGTATGAGTTAATTCATTCTGAACTGCTGGAACTATAGTTTAGCATCGAGATGGAGTTGTAGATCATAGCCCAGAGCCATGTATGGGGAGTTGGCCTACTATGCAATGGATTTTTTGTTTTGGTTTGATAAATGTTTGATTATGGATATTCATTAGAATAGAAGTGGACTGCCTATCTATTGTATATTAAGTTCTTATGCATTTCATATAAGTTTTTGGTTTAATTTGTATCATAATTAAATTATCTATGCAAAAAAAAAATAGTTATTATACATGTATCTAGGGCAAATTAGTAATTCTATAAAAAAAATTTAACAATTAAAAGCATGACACGCGTAAATGAATGTCATATATATCTGTCATAAATGCTTGTCATGAACGTGTGTTACTAAAAAAATGTCATAAAATGAGTCATGAATGCGTGTCAATAAATGTGTGTCATAAAAACATGACACACAAATGCATGTCATGTCATGTTAATTTTATAACTCCTCAATCAACGACACGCTTTTGCGTGTCATAATTACCGTTTTATGACGTGCAATGTGCGTCAAGAAATGTGTATTTTCTAGTCCTGAAATTAGAGAGTTAATTTGCATTATGTTGAGACTTGAGATCGTGACCTAAAATCGTCTACAATTCGCAAGATCCCCAATCATGTAAGCAGTGGCGGACCTAGAAGAAAAATTGAGAGGTATCCTCAAATTTTTTTACCTACGACTGTCCTTGAGAATTAAAGAGTCACCCGTTCGTATTCATCATCACTAGGCATAATACCTACACCAATTCAGGAGAAAACCCAATAAATATTGAAAAAACGTCCTTGTGGGAATCGAACCCAGAACATATTGGTCACAAAGCCTTATCCCACCCCAAGATGCCACTAAGCTATAAAACCAGGGTCACACGAGAAGGTTATAAATTGTTTTTTATTAAAAGTAAAATGATATTAAGAAGTTTTATAAATATATTTAGTCTCTAATAAAAATAGCTTAAAAAAGAACCAAAATTATAATAAAGTAAATCTAATACTTAATAAATAAAAGGATTAATAAAGAAATTAAAAAATAAGACAAACTATTTACAGTAACAAATATAATATACTAAATAAATTGTTAAATATTAATTAAAGTAAATTGTTTTTTCTTTATATATATATGGGAGATCTAAAATGAAAACCACCTACAGTTGTAAACCGAGAGAACCACTTTTCAACCATTAGATTTTCAAGATCAATGGATGAGATTAAAAGTAATTAAAAAGTATTATTAAATATTTTTTGTCTTATTATTTCTTTAATATTTTAATCCAAAAGGTTACTTTAGTAAATTTACACAATTTTGTCTTTTTGTCTTTATTGTTTTTTATTACTATTTTTGTATTATTATATTAGTTTTTATTTTTTAAAGAAATTTTTTTATTAAAAGCTTTTTAAATTCAGATTTTTTTACAGATTTTTTAATATTTTTGTGTTTTTACTTTTTACGTTTTAACGTTTTACGTTTTTACGTTAAACTTTTTATGTTTTACGTTTTACGTTAAACTTTTTACGTTTTAAGTTTTACGTAAAACTTTTTACGTTTTACGTTTTTACCTTTTACGTTTTTATGTTTTACGTTTTACGTTAAAACTCTTTACGTTTTACGTTTTATGTTAAAACTTTTTACGTTTTACGTTAAACTTTTTACGTTTTAGGTTTTACGTTAAAAAGTTTACGGTTTAACTTTTTTTTTTACAACATCAAAACAAAAGTGTATCTCGAAAAAAACGGGGTTTGGCTTATACTTTCCGTTAATCAAAAGGCTGCAAAGTGGGGTTGCAGGTTCAAAAACCTACCCTCCACCATCCTTGCCGCGCCATCGTCATCAAAATCTAGGTTTTTTTTTTCATCATCGCCACCCAACCCAAAAGATCAAACCCACATAGTTCACTGATCAAAAATCACCAAATTGTTTTACCCTGTTTGACTGTTACTCAACCTTACCGATAACCCCAAATTGTTTTCAAAATGCAAGGAATAACAGGGAGCTATGGATATTAATTTGGAATTTAGAAGAAAGTAAATACAACATGAAAACATGTCCAAAACATAATTCATAAAACCATTGGAAAGCAAACAAAAACTGTAACACCTCGAAAATTTCGGGTTCAATAATAAAACGACACGTGTCATGTAAGACAAAACGCGTCGTAAACCCGGAGTTAATAAAGATGTTTCGGTAGGATTTAAAGTGGCGTCATGTTAAATTGTTACCTCTGAACGACCTCAAGTATAAATCCCAAGACCCGATATAATGTTACTACACATCTTTTATGCTTTAAATTCAGAAAAGTATTGTAAATGAAAGAATTGCAAAAGCATGATAAGATATCACGAAGAAAAGGAATGATAAACCTTTGTTTTCGGGTCTTGTTTATACATTCAAACAAACAAACTCAAGTGGTAGGGTATCCAACAGTTAAAGACCAATATTGGAGGCCCCAAATTGATAAAACAATGCTCCAAACTCGGAAAAGAGGTTGCCCTTTCGAACCTTCAACAAACAACAACATTTTAGCTTCTGAGAAGGGGTAGCGCACCGCTACAACATACATGTAACGGTGCGCTACCATGTCCCCAGGACCAGAAAACAGGCTGTTGCCTGTTGTGCGCGTTTCTGACCCATTTAACCGGTATTTCTCACTTATAAAAGACCCCTAGACATCCCTAGGCACTAGCAACAAGTGTTGGAAGGTTGTGGTTGATCATAGACTTTGTTGTCAACAAGTTATGGTGTTGAGAACTAGTATAAAAGGCCATTAGTTGCAACACAACTCCTCACAACTTCTCCTGCACTCTTGGATTGATTCTGGAGCTCAAGCTTGCTTCCTAGTGATCATATCTCGTGCATAGGACTTCAGTAAGTGTTCTAATCTTTCTCTAATTGCTTTTAGCTTAGTTAATTAGCTAAAAGTCAAACCGTCGTAATTACGGTTTGACTTCGAGATTAGTCAATAATGGCTCAGTCATATCTCGAATTGAAAGTAGTTATAGGTTGGTATTTATGTGGGTAATAAAACCCCAAAAGGGTTTCCCCTGATCACCACTCTAACTAGTTCAAATGTCGGGTCAAACATGTTCTTAAAAAGTCAACATAATGCTTAAAATGTCATTTATGCATAATTAGCTATCTAGAACATATGTAACCTGTTTGATCATTGTTATAACTTAGTAATTAGTGTAAGAACGTGTCCAAACCTGTTCAACCCGACTATTTCGTGTTTAGACCCGGTTCGGAACCGAAAGTCACATAGTTTGACTTTCACTTTGACTTTCAGTTCTGACCCGTTTAGGCATATTTTAAAAATTCCTTAGAGCTTTAATTGGTCTAGGTTACATGTTAGAATAACCCTCTGTGATTATGCACCTCGGTTCATTAGTTATCCAATTAATATGCAAGTTTCCGTTAATTACTCATATGTTGACCGTTATGCCCTTATTACCTTAAAACGTGATTTATGAAAATGTAAAAGTGTAGAAACCTTAAATATTGATATATATACTTGTATGCAAAATTTGACATCAGTTTGACTTGTAGATTAAGAGTTATGCTCATTAGCGTAATTACGGTGCTTTATGTTAATAAAATGGCGTAATTAGCGTATAGCCTAATTAAACATACTTTTTGGTATCAAACGAATTACCCACTGATGTAATATATTATTTTGGGAATTTTAAAGATTTTTAATTAATTTTAGGCTGAGCATAACTCATAGTCGTAGGCTTAATTCGGTAATTGTCGGTTTTGCCCTAACGGGCCATAAAATGAGTTTTACACATCTAAATGACTCCAAACCTTTTGCTACTGATTAGTTATGATAAATAAATTATTTTAAGCCTTCTGGAATTATAAAAATGTCAGATTTAAGTATCGAACCCGGTAATGGCCTTTAATCGCCTTAATTAGCGTTTTTAACACATAATATGTTTTCAAATCATATTGGACATACCCGGGTTGATACCTACTGATATAAGAGGAAAATTATGATATTTTAACAGTAAGCAAAGGTTGATTAACTCAGACTTCGTTTTTGAGCTTTCCGGCTTGTGTGAAATTACCAAAATACCCCTACGGGGCATAGTTTGGTTAAAGATGATAAATTTCACATATATGCTTTAGCCTACTGTTATAACTCATCAAATTGAGTATGTTTGATGTTTACATCAGACCTGTAACTCAGTTAGACATTTAAACTCTTTTACAAACTTTAAAATGACCAAAATACCCCTACGGGGCCTAGTTTGGGTTTAAACACATTTCGGGCATAACGAAAGACACCTTACTGATGTCACAACATATTTGAGACATAATTAACTTAGGAAACCTGTATATAGCTCTCATGACTACCCGTCACGCTTATTACGCGTACGGTTCGGTTTATGTAACAAGTTTACATAAATTAGCCGAAACGGGTCAAACCTTAACGGTTCTATCTCAAAATCCAGAATGTGAATAATAAACCCATATTAAACAAGTCTTCAAACTTGTCGGGTCTGAATCACATTCTATCCGGTCTTCGCTTAATCGTGCGTACGAACCATATCTTGAAACTAGCCGGTCTAAGCTTAAGCTTAATAAAAGACCCGTTAGAATTCTAATAGGTTATATTAAACCTTCGTTCCAGATTAGGAGAAACAGTAAAAGCTACGTGCATTCTGCTTATTGTGATTTATACTTGCATCAGGTAAATACTTTTAACTTATTTTCCCTATACGGGCTTGGGTTACGGTACATAGCGTACCGCTTGATCGAGCATCAAATCTCCACGCTTAGTGGGTAGTTGAATAATTTGATCGGCTCGTTTAAACAGTCTTGTTTACTTTACAGCCTTTGGGGGGTTAATGACCATGTCCCGGATATCCCCGGCATCATCTTACGAGATGGCCACGACCTGAGCACGGGGTGTAGGCGTACTCCCGTGTATAACTCACTTAAAGTGGTGTGTCTATTGATCTTTAACCCGGATTTGATTCGGGCTACTGAACGCATAAGTAACATGTAATTCGTTCACCAGATTATAATATTAAATAATTCTCCCAAGTTATAAAAATGTTTATGCCATGTGCATCGAAACCAATTTTTAATCATTTTTCCAAAATGAGTCAGTTGAATGTATTTACCAGTGTAAACTGACGTATTTTCCCAAAAAGACTGAATGCAGGTACTAAGCGAAATTGGCTGGATTATCTCCTAAGCATCATTAAAAAGTCTCGCAAGCTTAGGATGCCAGAAGTCTGTTGAACCATTAAATGTTATTTTGTTTCGATCCTACTGTGGATAAACACCGGATATTGTGACTTTGATTACAATAAATAAATTCGGTTGTATATTATTTTAAATTGCTTCCGCTGTGCATTATTATATTGTGTTGTTTGACTATTACGTTGCCAACTACGTCACGATACTCCCCCACCGGGCCCACCGGTGACACGTGGAAATCGGGGTGTGACAGGTTGGTATCAGAGCCAACTCTGAGTGAATTAAACACTAGCCTTTTGTGTTTAATCTCAGTACACAATTGCACATTCTAAACTTTCGAGTCTAGACTTATAACGTAGGACAAATTCCACCTTATTCAGTTTTTGTTTTGTCCTTTAAATTTTCATATATTGTTATTGTTATCTTATGCTTTATTGACAGGAATTGAACATGCCTCCAAGATTTTTCCGAAGGAGAGGAGGAAGAGGCAAGGGGCCAATCTCCGCTCCTAACGATAATGAAGCCGGACCTTCACAACGGCGAGCTCCGTTAAACACCGAGAGTGACGACCCTCGGGAGAACCGAAGGAACCTGTTCGAGCCGGCCAGGCGGTCGGTTTCGCATACATCAACACCGCCCGCTCTTAACCCTTACGAGCCGAACAATCCGCAGCCCTCATACGTACCGCTGCAGAGATCACTATCTCATCATTCATATGGTGACCCCACACCTATCTTCCGAGGCCAGTTTAATCCGGCCAACTACTTGCAAGAACCCATGGGTTTTAACCCACTAGGTCCAGATGACCACTTCTCGGGAGATAACGCAGACGATATGGACGAGGATACGGATCCCGTCATGCCAGCGAGTGGTACTCCGAACCACCCCATCGAAATTTCTGATGGATCGTCCTTCCACGGATCGCCCTACGGTGGTCCAGACAGTTTCCAAGCCCTGTTCGATCAACACCAGTGGTATTATACACCATCACACCACTCGTCGTCTCATGGGCAGCAACAGCCGCAGCAGTCACAGCAGCCGCAGCAGCCGCAGCCGCATCATCAAGATTCATCAGAGGATCATCGGTTTGTGGCAGTTACGCCACCACCTCCACCGCCACTAGTTCAACCGCCACCTCCTCAACCGCCAAGGCGTAGAAGAACCGGTGCCCGTATGTCGGTGCGACCAGGGGACTTTCATTTTAGCTCCCCACGTCAGTCGAGTGCTAGTCACTACCCGCCTCATCAGGAGGACCCACAAATGGGTGGGCCTTCGCAGCCAGCTTTTCCACAACCACCGCCCATGGGTTTTGATAACCCAATACCAGCGTACACGGGTCCAAGTAATTACAACCCGTTTGAGCCACCAGCTTGCAACAACTACGGATACGCTGAGGCAGATCCTTATATGGTAGCGGCAAATTACAACGCCCTCAATGCCCAAGGACCCTACGGAGATCCATGGGGGGTAAGCTACCCGAATCAAGGGTACTCAATACCTCCCAAGCCTATCATTCGAGCGCAGTCGCAGCCGCCACGGTTTTCTCCCCCAGAACGGGAGGAAATTCTACATAGATTGGATCAGGTTGAGCGGGAATCTCGCCGCGACCGCCAGGAGACGCAGAGTTTCTTCCAGGGATTAATTGGTTTGATCAAGGGAAAGAACAAGAAGGATCGTTGAATCCTTCCACAGTTATTTTCTCCTGTATTTACTGTTGAGCCCCTGCGTGGGTATATTTGTTATGTTGCTTTGAGCCCCTGCGTAGGGCATGCTTGTTTGTTTGAACCCCTACGTGGGTGTATTGTTAGTGTGAGTCCCTGCGTGGACATGTGTGATATTTAGCCCCTGCGTGGGCATGTGTGTTATTTAACCCCTGTGTGGGTAAGTTTGTAATTTGAAAGACCCGTTTAGGGAAAGTGTGTAATGCTTTAAATAAATAAATGGAATGGTTGTTTTTTTTATAAATTTCATGATTGCCATTTGTACACATATACTTTATAAATGAAATAAATAAATTAAAATCATTCCTTTTAAATTATCTGCCTATGTAATTATTTGATTAAGGATCTTAAAGTGTGAAACCTAGCCTCGTGTCAAATATAAGACCGGGCCAAAATGGTAAGACCTGTTTAAAAGATTTAAATCCCCGTTAACATCTTAAAACATGTTAACACTCCTGGCAGAAGTGATTCGTTAAAAAAAATCACATGTCATTCTTATATGAATAAGTATTCTTTAGAAGATTCCTAATCCAGTTTAATGATCTCTGAATCCTGGATTTACATCATCAATTAAGATGATCATATTTAACCATACGTGGTAATATAGCGCCTACGGGCCATGCTCATTTCTATATGAGCCAAAAGACAGTGGTAGCTATGACTCCCTGTCTGATAAGGGTAATGAACTAGGTTCAATCCTTAAAAGCCTTGATTCTCTGAAATCATAGCTTATAATTTAAATTGTCCATGTGACCAAGCCTTATGTGCTAATATATGTTGTTATTGTTAATGTTTAGGATAAATTTTAATTGAAATCCTAAATTAATACGATTAATAAGTTAACCAAATATGGTCTCTGTTACCATGGTTAACGAGTTAACCTAAGGCGTAATTCCATAATAAACTCCCAAATAAAATATTGTTCTTGTTTTCTGTAACAGTTCAATACAAATGGCTAACTCTAATGAAGTCAATAGCCATCCAGCAGAGCCGAATGAGAACGCCCAGATTACATTAACGGGTGCCGAGCTAAAAGCAATCATAGACGGCGCTGTTACTCAAGCTTTGGATAGACAGTATGAAGAATACAGTGGTACCCGAAGTAGGACCCACTCTGTATCACATTCAAAGCCCAGGACACATTCAGAGGCTCATAACAAGCCTCCTCCCAAGAAGAATGGACCCAAGAAAGATGGTGATGACCGTCAGTCCACCAACCATCAAAGTGTCCCATCTCAGCATACAGTACTGCATCAAGAACCCAGTAACAAGGGATGCTCCTATAAGTACTTCGTGTCTTGTAAGCCCAGGGATTTTACTGGGGAAAAAGGAGCCGTCGATTGTATGACGTGGCTAGACGAGATGGACACGGTGGTAGATATCAGCGGGTGCGCTGAAAGGGATATAGTCAAGTTTGTGTCACAGTCCTTCAAGGGTGAAGCGTTGGCATGGTGGAGATCTCTGATGGAGGCCTCCGGAAAGATCCCATTATATAGTATGTCGTGGGACCAATTCATTGCCCTGATCAAGGATAATTTCTGCCCTCAACATGAGGTGGAGAAGATAGAATATGACTTTCTATCATTGGTGATGAAGAACCTCGACTCTCAAGCTTACCTGACAAGCTTCAACACGCTGTCCCGGTTGGTTCCCTACTTGGTAACCCCGGAGCCAAAAAGAATCGCTCGCTTTATTGGTGGTTTAGAACCCGAGATCAAGGCCAGTGTAAAAGCTTCTCGGCCAGTTACCTTCAGGTCTGTAACTGACCTTTCCTTATCCCTCACTCTGGATGCGGTCAGACAGAGATCGCTGAGGAATAAGGCGGCCGAGAAGAGGAAGCGTGAAGATGATGGTTCGCGAAGGTGGAATAAGAAACACCGTGGGAACGGTGATAAAAAGAAGGGATCTGAGTCGAGGAAGGATGGGCATAAGTCTGATGAGAAGCCCAAGTGTAAAATTTGCAAGAAGCAGCACTATGGAAAGTGCAGACTGGAGTCGAGCTCTCAGACTCAGTCAAAATCTTTTGCTTGTGGAATTTGCAAGTCCACGGATCACAAGACCCTGGATTGCAAGAAAATAAAGGATGCAACGTGCTACCATTGCAATGAAAAGGGGCACATCAAGACCAACTGCCCGAAATACAACAAGAAGCCTGAGGAGGCTAAGAAGACTAATGCCAGAGTCTTCAGAATGGATGCGAAAGAAGCTGTACAAGACGATAATGTCATAACAGGTACTTTCCTTGTAAATGATGTCTTTGCAAGAGTACTTTTTGATTCAGGCGCATATAAGTCTTTCGTAGATCATAAGTTTTGTAAATTGTTAAATTTACCTGTCAAAACCCAAAGCATAAACTATGAAGTAGAGTTAGCAGATGGTGCCATAGAAACCGTCTCTACTGTGTTAGATGGATGTGTTATATCCATTAAGAACCATTCTTTTCCTCTGTCTCTACTTCCGTTTAAATTGGCTGGTTTTGACATAGTTCTGGGTATGGACTGGTTATCTCATAACCAGGCCCAAATTGTCTGCAACCAGAAACAAGTGGTCATAAAGACTCCGTCTGGTGAATCACTTACCATTCGGGGAGATACCCAGTATGGGCTGCCTGAACAGGTGACTATGCTCAAGGCTTCCAAGTGTTTGAAGAAGGGGTGTGTCATTTACATGGCACAGGTGATTATTGATGAGCCCAAACCAAAGTTAGAAGACATCCCTGTCATCTCTGAATACCCAGAAGTGTTTCCTGAAGATCTACCTGGTTTACCACCAGATAGACAAGTCGAATTCAGGATCGATATCATTCCCGGAGCGGCACCAGTTGCCAGAGCACCATACAGATTGGCACCCACAGAAATGAAGGAGTTGCGGACGCAGCTAGATGAATTGCTGGCTAAAGGTTTCATTAGACCTAGTTCATCTCCTTGGGGAGCGCCAATCTTGTTTGTCAAGAAGAAGGATGGGTCGATGCGTCTGTGCATCGACTATCGCGAGCTTAATAAAGTCACGATCAAGAATAGGTATCCTCTGCCCAGAATCGACGATTTGTTCGATCAACTTCAAGGGGCAAGTTACTTCTCGAAGATTGATTTGAGGTCAGGCTACCATCAGTTGAAAGTAAAAGATGAAGACGTTCACAAGACCGCATTTAGGACTCGTTACGGTCACTACGAGTTCCTAGTGATGCCTTTTGGACTCACTAATGCACCAGCCGCGTTCATGGATCTCATGAATCGCGTCTGCAAGCCTTACTTAGATAAATTTGTTATCGTCTTCATCGATGACATCCTTATTTATTCTAAGAATCAAGCTGACCATGAGAAACACCTTCGTTGTATTCTCAAACTCCTACATCAGGAGAAACTCTATGCCAAATTCTCTAAGTGTGAATTTTGGCTACGAGAAGTCCAATTTCTTGGACATGTGGTCAGTGAGCGTGGTATCCAGGTGGATCCCGCTAAAGTGGAAGCTGTTATGAATTGGCAGGAGCCAAAGACACCCACGGAGATTCGTAGCTTCCTGGGATTGGCAGGATATTACAGACGTTTCATTGAAAATTTTTCAAGGATTGCTGCACCCCTAACTTCCTTGACCAAGAAGAAAGTAAAGTTCATTTGGGGCCCTAAGCAGCAAGAGTCCTTCGATGTGTTGAAACAAAAGTTGAGCAACGCTCCTGTGCTTACCTTACCTGAAGGCGCTGAAGAATTTGTAGTTTACTGTGATGCATCACACACTGGCATGGGGTGTGTGCTTATGCAGAAGGGCAAGGTTATTGCCTATGCATCACGGCAGTTAAAGGTGCACGAAAAGAATTACACCACCCATGACTTGGAGTTGGGTGCCGTTGTGTTCGCACTAAAACTGTGGAGGCATTATCTTTACGGAATCAAGTTTGTGATCTATTCTGATCACAAGAGCCTCCAACATCTGTTTAATCAGAAAGAATTAAACATGAGGCAACGCCGTTGGATGGAGACCTTGAATGACTATGATTGTGAAATCAAGTACCATCCCGGCAAGGCGAATGTAGTCGCCGATGCCTTGAGTCGGAAGGAAAGGGTTAAGCCCATCCGAATCAATGCCAAGCGCATGGAAATAAAGAACAGTTTGATAGAAAGGGTGTTAGCTGCACAGAAGGAAGTTGTGTTGGAAGCTAACTATCCTAATGAAAAGTTAGGAGTAACTGAGGAGCAGTTAACTCTTAGCAAAGACGGAATTCTACGGTTAAATGGACGAATATGGGTTCCAATTTTTGGAGGACTTCGTGATGTCATCCTCCAAGAAGCCCATAGTTCCAAGTACTCCGTTCATCCTGGAGCTGATAAGATGTACCAGGATTTAAAGGCAAATTATTGGTGGATAGGCTTGAAAAAGTCTGTGGCCACTCATGTAGCAAAATGCTTGACATGTGCGCAAGTCAAAGCCGAGCATCAGAAACCGTCAGGTTTGCTACAACAGCCTGAACTTCCTACGTGGAAGTGGGAAATGGTAACTATGGATTTTATTACCAAGTTACCTAAGATAAAGAAAGGCAATGATACAATATGGGTCATAGTTGACAGACTGACTAAGTCAGCTCATTTTCTACCCATCAAGGAGACTTATAGCTCCGATATGTTAGCCCAGTTATATGTTGATAAGATTGTAGCCTTACATGGCATACCTGTAGCTATTATCTCTGATAGAGATACTAGGTACACGTCACATTTTTGGAAGAGCTTCCAGCAATCTTTGGGCACACGTTTGAACTTTAGTACGGCTTACCATCCTCAGACAGACGGTCAGAGTGAGCGTACTATTCAAACGTTGGAAGACATGCTACGTGCATGTGCGATCGATTTGGGAGGTAGCTGGGATAAGAACCTACCATTGATCGAATTCTCCTACAACAATAGCTACCATACCAGCATAAAGGCTGCGCCTTTTGAGGCATTATACGGTAGAAAGTGTAGATCGCCAGTTTGTTGGGCGGAAGTTGGAGAAGTCCAGTTATCAGGACCAGAGATCGTGTTTGAAACGACGGACAAGATTGTCCAGATTCGTAACAATCTCCAAGCTGCCCGGAATAGGCAGAAGAGTTACGCTGATCCTAGTCGTAAGGATTTTCACTTCGAAGTAGGTGAAAAATTTCTACTAAAAGTGTCACCCTGGAAAGGAGTGATGCGATTTGGTAAGAAAGGCAAGCTAAGCCCGAGATACATAGGACCTTTCGAGGTTATCGAACGTGTCGGGTCAGTTGCCTATAAGTTGAACTTACCAGAAGAGCTCAGTGGAATTCACAATGTGTTCCACATCTGCAATCTAAAGAAGTGTTTCGCTGACGAATCACTGGTTATACCACATACAGATGTGCAAATAGATAAGAGCTTAACGTTTGTGGAAAAACCCTTGTCGATTGAAGATCGACAGGTAAGGAAGCTTCGAAGGAAGCATATACCTTTTGTAAAGGTTAAATGGGATGCCCGTAGAGGTCCCGAATTCACGTGGGAGGTTGAATCCACGATGAAAGAAAAGTACCCTTACTTGTTTCAGTAAATCTCGGGTCGAGATTTATTTTAAGGGGGTGAGGATGTAACACCTCGAAAATTTCGGGTTCAATAATAAAACAACACGTGTCATGTAAGACAAAACGCGTCGTAAACCCGGAGTTAATAAAGATGTTTCGGTAGGATTTAAAGTGGCGTCATGTTAAATTGTTACCTCTGAACGACCTCAAGTATAAATCCCAAGACCCGATATAATGTTACTACACATCTTTTATGCTTTAAATTCAGAGAAGTATTGTAAATGAAAGAATTGCAAAAGCATGATAAGATATCACGAAGAAAAGGAATGATAAACCTTTGTTTTCGGGTCTTGTTTATACATTCAAACAAACAAACTCAAGTGGTAGGGTATCCAACAGTTAAAGACCAATATTGGAGGCCCCAAATTGATAAAACAATGCTCCAAACTCGGAAAAGAGGTTGCCCTTTCGAACCTTCAACAAACAACAACATTTTAGCTTCTGAGAAGGGGTAGCGCACCGCTACCACATACATGTAACGGTGCGCTACCATGTCCCCAGCACCAGAAAACAGGCTGTTGCCTGTTGTGCGCGTTTCTGACCCATTTAACCGGTATTTCTCACTTATAAAAGACCCCTAGACATCCCTAGGCACTAGCAACAAGTGTTGGAAGGTTGTGGTTGATCATAGACTTTGTTGTCAACAAGTTATGGTGTTGAGAACTAGTATAAAAGGCCATTAGTTGCAACACAACTCCTCACAACTTCTCCTGCACTCTTGGATTGATTCTGGAGCTTAAGCTTGCTTCCTAGTGATCATATCTCGTGCATAGGACTTCAGTAAGTGTTCTAATCTTTCTCTAATTGCTTTTAGCTTAGTTAATTAGCTAAAAGTCAAACCGTCGTAATTACGGTTTGACTTCGAGATTAGTCAATAATGGCTCAGTCATATCTCGAATTGAAAGTAGTTATAGGTTGGTATTAATGTGGGTAATAAAACCCCAAAAGGGTTTCCCCTGATCACCACTCTAACTAGTTCAAATGTCGGGTCAAACATGTTCTTAAAAAGTCAACATAATGCTTAAAATGTCATTTATGCATAATTAGCTATCTAGAACATATGTAACCTGTTTGATCATTGTTATAACTTAGTAATTAGTGTAAGAACGTGTCCAAACCTGTTCAACCCGACTATTTCGTGTTTAGACCCGGTTCGGAACCGAAAGTCACATAGTTTGACTTTCACTTTGACTTTCAGTTCTGATCCGTTTAGGCATATTTTAGAAATGCCTTAGAGCTTTAATTGGTCTAGGTTACATGTTAGAATAACCCTCTGTGATTATGCACCTCGGTTCATTAGTTATCCAATTAATATGCAAGTTTCCGTTAATTACTCATATGTTGACCGTTATGCCCTTATTACCTTAAAACGTGATTTATGAAAATGTAAAAGTGTAGAAACCTTAAATATTGATATATATACTTGTATGCAAAATTTGACATCAGTTTGACTTGTAGATTAAGAGTTATGCTCATTAGCGTAATTACGGTGCTTTATGTTAATAAAATGGCGTAATTAGCGTATAGCCTAATTAAACATACTTTTTGGTATCAAACGAATTACCCACTGATGTAATATATTATTTTGGGAATTTTAAAGATTTTTAATTAATTTTAGGCTGAGCATAACTCATAGTCGTAGGCTTAATTCGGTAATTGTCGGTTTTGCCCTTACGGGCCATAAAATGAGTTTTACACATCTAAATGACTCCAAACCTTTTGCTACTGATTAGTTATGATAAATAAATTATTTTTGAGCTTTTCGGCTTGTGTGAAATTACCAAAATACCCCTACGGGGCATAGTTTGGTTAAAGATGATAAATTTCACATATATGCTTTAGCCTACTGTTATAACTCATCAAATTGAGTATGTTTGCTGTTTACATCAGACCTGTAACTCAGTTAGACATTTAAACTCTTTTACAAACTTTAAAATGACCAAAATACCCCTACGGGGCCTAGTTTGGGTTTAAACACATTTCGGGCATAACGAAAGACACCTTACTAATGTCACAACATATTTGAGACATAATTAACTTAGGAAACCTATATATAGCTCTCATGACTACCCGTCACGCTTATTACGCGTACGGTTCGGTTTATGTAACAAGTTTACATAAATTAGCCGAAACGGGTCAAACCTTAACGGTTCTATCTCAAAATCCAGAATGTGAATAATAAACCCATATTAAACAAGTCTTCAAACTTGTCGGGTCTGAATCACATTCTATCCGGTCTTCGCTTAATCGTGCGTACGAACCGTATCTTGAAACTAGCCGGTCTAAGCTTAAGCTTAATAAAAGACCCGTTAGAATTCTAATAGGTTATATTAAACCTTCGTTCCAGATTAGGAGAAACAGTAAAAGCTACGTGCATTCTGCTTATTGTGATTTATACTTGCATCAGGTAAATACTTTTAACTTATTTTCCCTATACGGGCTTGGGTTACGGTACATAGCGTACCGCTTGATCGAGCATCAAATCTCCACGCTTAGTGGGTAGTTGAATAATTTGATCGGCTCGTTTAAACAGTCTTGTTTACTTTACAGCCTTTGGGGGGTTAATGACCATGTCCCGGATATCCCCGGCATCATCTTACGAGATGGCCACGACCTGAGCACGGGGTGTAGGCGTACTCCCGTGTATAACTCACTTAAAGTGGTGTGTCTATTGATCTTTAACCCGGATTTGATTCGGGCTACTGAACGCATAAGTAACATGTAATTCGTTCACCAGATTATAATATTAAATAATTCTCCCAAGTTATAAAAATGTTTATGCCATGTGCATCGAAACCAATTTTTAATCATTTTTCCAAAATGAGTCAGTTGAATGTATTTACCAGTGTAAACTGACGTATTTTCCCAAAAAGACTGAATGCAGGTACTAAGCGAAATTGGCTGGATTATCTCCTAAGCATCATTAAAAAGTCTCGCAAGCTTAGGATGCCAGAAGTCTGTTGAACCATTAAATGTTATTTTGTTTCGATCCTACTGTGGATAAACACCGGATATTGTGACTTTGATTACAATAAATAAATTCGGTTGTATATTATTTTAAATTGCTTCCGCTGTGCATTATTATATTGTGTTGTTTGACTATTACGTTGCCAACTACGTCACGATACTCCCCCACCGGGCCCACCGGTGACACGTGGAAATCGGGGTGTGACAAAAACCTAAAAGACTGAACCAAATTTAATTGTCAACAAAGTAAAAGTATCTAAACATCAAACAGCCAGATTACAGACTCAAAATCTTGAACCCCAAAATTACTCTCTCATGAGAAAAATCTAAGCTTTGGAGGCAGTCTTTTCTTTTGCCTTTTGAATCTTCAACACCTTTTTCACAATCTTTTGTTCTTCAACCAAAAAAGCCCGGATGATCCTATATAATAACCCAACAAACAAAGTAAAAGGCTGGAAAGTGGGTTGGGTGTTACCTTTTTCACAATCTGGTTTCGTTAATGAAGATGGTGGAGGGGATTTCTCTTTTGAGATCCAGATGGGTAGTGAGTGAGAGAGAGAGAGAGATGAGAGGATTTCAAAGATGAGAGATGAGAGATTTAAATGAGAGATGAGAGAGGAGAAAGATAATTAAAAAGTCAGTGATTTAAATGAAGAGAGAGACATGAGATTTGACATTTGGGGTAAATGACCAAAATACCCATTTTTCTGATTGGTTGAGAGTGGTTCTCGCGGTTCTTACAACTGAGGGTGGTTTTCATTTTAACGCTCCCCTATATATATATATATATATATATATATATATATAGAGAGAGAGAGTAGGGTTCGCACGGAAAGTGTGTTTTTCCTAGAAAGTCTAGGAAGCGATCTGGTCCATCCGATTGGTGTGTTTAAGGGTTGAGATTAAATCAATGGCAATCTTGTAATATTTGAGTTTAATTAATTGATTGTTTTAAATGAGTAGGGGCAATTTTGTCAATGGTCGTGTTTTAAATCAATTAGATAACCGCCCAGTTCCTAAATTCAAGCGATTTTCCCACTCTCTCTCTCCAAACCCATCTTGGAAACCCCAATCCCTACCAAAAATAACTACAATCATGGAAGAATATAACTTTAGAAATGATGGAGAGCACCGGATCAAATTAAAACACTTCTCCATCTCCACCATCTCCGAGTTCATCATCACCATTCAAATATTGTTCTTATCATCTCCGTTTTCTTGACAATGTGTTTTAACAGCAAGCAGATTCATACAGTTGTGTTTTAGCATTCAGATTCATACAGATGTGTTTTAACAGCAAACAGATTCATACAGTTGTATTTTAGCATTCAGATTCATACAGATGTGTTTTAACAGCAAACATATTCATACAGATGTGTTTTAACAGCAAGCAGATTCATACAGTTGTGTTTTAGCATGCAGATTCATACAGATGTGTTTTAACAGCAAACAGATTCATACAGTTGTGTTTTAACAGCAAGCAGATTCATACAGTTGTGTTTTAGCATTCAGATTCATACAGTTGTGTTTTAGCATCCAGATTCATACAGATGTGTTTTAACAGCAAGCAGATTCATACAGTTGTGTTTTAGCATTCAGATTTATACAGTTGTGTTTTAACAGCAAACAGATTCATACAGTTGTGTTTTAACAGCAAGCAGATTCATACACTTGTGTTTTAGCATTCAGATTCATACAGTTGTGTTTTAACAGCAATCAGATTCATACAGTTGTGTTTTAGCATTCAGATTCATACAGTTGTGTTTTAACAGCAATCAGATTCATACACTGTGTTTTACCATCTTTATATTGTGGGATCTATAAAAAAATTGACTTTAGCCCTGTAAACTGTTAAAACACAGCACCAAGAACATGCTGATAAATTCCAGTAATCTTCTGAACAATGGAATATGCGATGTAATGTGACATGGAATTTTAGTTAATGAACACATTGACTTCCAGATTTGAATTCGAAAATAATAAAAATTCCGAAAATCATGGAATTTTAGTTAATGAAGATAGATTCAAAAAATAAAATTAAAATGTGAAATTACATGATAGCCCTTCTACTTAAAATCCCTCAATAACACATGTCCAATTCTTATTCCTTCCTAGAATTTCTAGGAAAAATAGACTTTCCACCCAACTCCTACTCTATATATATATATATATATATATATATATATGCTTCTGTTGTATACTTTTTTGGTTTTAGTGTTAAATCTAAATACAATAGGAAATCAAATAAAATTTGACCATTGACTCTGATAACATTGCAAACTTGCTTTTGCATTTAATAAGGTTGCTAACTATTATAATACTATTATAGTATTATACCATACTTCATCTTCTCCGTAAACAATTACTCTGCAACTCAATCGGAAATTTTCATTTCCGTCGATTGGATTTTTTTTGTTTATCTCATCCTCCTTTACATTCAGGGGTATCCCAATATTTGTCAATGAGTATCCACGATACATAAAACGGAGTTTGAAAGAAAAAAATACACCTACTCAAAGGAGGGGTATCCCAGGCAACTAGAAAATACACATTTCTTGACACACATTGTGCGTCATAAAACGGTAATTTTGACACGCAAAAGCGTGTCGTTGATTGATGAGTCATAAAATTAACATGACATGCATTTGTGTGTCATGTTTTTATGACACACATTTAATGACATACATGTAATGACACACATTCATGACAATCATTTTACGACACCTTTTAATGACACACATTCATGACACTCATTTTATGACACACGTTCATGACAAGTATTGCGTGTCATACTTTTAATTGTTAAAATTTTTTTAATAGAATTACTAATTTGCCCTGAATACATGTATAATAACAAAAACAATAAATCTTTTTCATAAAACAAATACACACACATATATATACACCAAAACAATCTATTATATAATCATTTGTCAAGTGTACTACAAATATTTTGACGTTAACAAAAAAAAAAGAATTGTTTGTCAACACATCGTCAACACCTAAAATACGATTTGTCACTTAAAAATAGAGGTAACCGCATAAGTCGGCCAATCTTCGCGAATGTCATCCATATCCGCAGCGAGTATTCCTCTACTCCTTTCCCAACCTGAGACAACAATTAAATTATATAAATCTTAAAAATCAGAATTTAATCCTAATATATGAATTTAAGCATTTGTTTGGATATATAACATGCATAATTTCATGTCCCTAAACTATTTAGTACTCAATAAGCATACCATGTCCCATAAGTTCATATCAAGTTTTGTGACTCTAAAACTATTTAGAACTCAACAAGTATACCATGTCCCTTGGGTCCCAAAACTTGACGTATAACAAGAGCTAGCAAAATAGAAAATAGAAAATAGAAACACATACCTCAATACATAAGAACTGTTTGTTCTTTCTTCCAAAGACGTGATCTTCAGTTAGAAGTTTACTTGACCCGCTAAGGATCTCCTTCTCATATTTTGTCCAGTATCAAAGTTATGACCCGTATTTTCAGCACATAACGAACCGCTCAATTGCATGTGAATCCATACTAAAAGCTACCTCTTTGGGCAAGGACCCATTTTGACCTGTAACCGAACCGAACTGACATCGTCATATTTCCGCTTCTACTAATGTATATGTATGACATAAAAAAACAGACAAGTAGAAACTATAGTAAGCATACCATTAGAATTGTTATAAATCATTTAACCATGGTGCAACCAACTTTCAGCTTATGTCCTTTAAAACTCCAAACCTAAAACAAAACGTAATTCGATAAGCAAAAAATTGTAGACAAATCTAGTACTTAAATATATGGTTACAACTTACAACAAATAAATTAAATCATGAAATTCAATAACATATACAATTGCGTGCATCCTTTTCATATCTCATGTAGATTAAAATATTTTTCTTTTTAAATAATAATAACGCTCACTCATACAAAAAGATTAACCGTTCTTTTTTATCTTTGATTTAAGTTATCTTATGGTAGTTTGATATAGTCAAAGTTGATCCATTTTGAACCGTACCTATTTTTGCTAGAATCCATCTTGACCCAAACTTATTTTGGTTGCGACCCGTTTTGACCCGAACCCATTCTGACCCAAACCCGTTCTGACCCGGAACCATTCTAACCCAAGTCAAAACCAAGCAGTAAACAATGCAAACAAATCTAATTGATAAACAATGCAAACAAATCTAATGGTGCAGACACCTCATAAAAAAAGGTCCTCTTTTTATATGAAATTGACTTATAACATAGTATGTGTTCCTACTTTAATATTTCTAGACCTGGCAAACAGGTCGGGTGGCAAACGGGTCGGGTCGGGTCATGGGTCAAAACGGGTCAATTATAAAAAAGGCTGTTTTGGTTCGGGTCGAACCAGGTCAGGGTCGAACCAGGTCCGGGTCAGAACGGGTTTCAGGTCGAGTCAAGTTTTTTTTTAACAATATAACTTTGGTGATCATACTTGACACGTTAACTATTATTAAATAAACTAAAGCTTCTGAACAAAAAGTGAGTCGAGCCGACCCCATCTGTTGTAATTTGTACCAAAAAATTACTCCTTTTGACCCGTTACCCGATCCACTTAACCAGACCATTTTCCACCACTAGAAGTAACCATTAGATTACCGGAAAAGAGGATTGTTAATGATAATGCTCTGAGCTCCAAAAAGATCCCTTCTTTAAAATATGTCAACCTCCTACACACAAATAGACCACATAACATCAATAATAATAATACAAAATGGAACTGTAAATGGTAGTTTTGGTACTACAACTAACTGCCTTTATCACTCATTATTTACACCATGCTTTCAAACATTCTTAACTAAGCATCCATATTCTGTAACAGTAAACTTAAAGTAAAATATACAAACCTCGTCTACTCGTCCTTGAGTATTTTGCAACATTGTGGTTAGCTCTTGATGAGATGAAAACTAAACATAAACATTTCTTCCCCTTGACAGGATAACAATTGAATAAGTTATCTAAACTCAAAGCATCTTAAGACCACCCGTAGTGGGCGTCTTCTCCCCCCAAAAACGCCACCGCCCCCACACCCGCCGGCGTGTTTGGGCGTTTTCTTTCAAAAATGTCCGGCCGCGTGTTTTGAATCATGCTAAAATGGCCAATAGCATTTTTTGAAGGTTTTTTTTTATTAATTATATTTATTCCCCCTTTTAACATAATGCCCCATAACCCACATCCCACTACACCCCTTTTAACATAATGCCCTATAACGCCCCTTTGCTGACTAGACTGCCACATGGCGTAAAACGCCCTAGGGTGGGGGCATTATCTTCCCCTTCCACTACACATGCTCTAACAAACCAAAATAATTTATTCCCTTTTTTATTCACCTTATGCTTGGCTGCACATTGGCATAAAATTGCATTGACTGACAGCAGAAGGAACATCTTGCATTTGTAGGAGAGCCTGCAGATGTAACAAGTTAACAAAAACCAATGAATACATTCACATTTTAGGAGTTTTTTTTTAACAAAAAGTCTTAATACCTGTTTTTTTGCATGAAGCATTACTAGTTTATTAATGACTCCAAATGTCTGGAATAGCTGAAGCAGATCAGGCTGAAGAAAAATTAAATGGTAAATTTAATTACTTTGTTGTTTGCAAAAGTTGTGAGATTTATAATAAAAGATAACGTCTTAGTTTCAAATATATCCACATCTGTATGTAAAGTACACTCCTAAAATACAGTGTGAATTTCTCAGCATACAAAATTCTTTGAAGTGAATGAATATATAAATTACAAATCATATCATCTATTCATCTATTCACAAATTAATAATCATTTATAAACCTTATACCTAAGACGATACAACTTGGCTAAGAGTTTCACCATCAAATCTAACCTAAAACCAACACCAGACACAAAACAATAACATTCACTTAATTAGGTATTCCATTAGCTTATATATGCAATCTTGATTTCAGTTATAGTTGTTCAATCCATCCGATTAAAGGGCCATCAAATAAACTCCCAAACCTTCATCTTCCTAACCCTAGAAAACTATTATGCCATACATTAAATGACCAGACTCTCCCCAAACAATTCAAACACACACATGATTAAAGTAGTAAAAGTAATACCAAAGAGTTAATTAATTCGATTCAGACTCTACAGTTGCAAAATTATCACAGAAAGGTCGAATAAACGACTCATATACAATTTAGTGACCGATCTAAACACACAAACAACAAGATTCAGTTCCAATTTATCAAATATCTAAACTAATACACTCAAATCCAGAAGATTGAATCAACTAACTCACCAAGAAAATTGATTCTGCATGCGAACTGATTGCCAAAAGTCGAATTTTTAAAGAAAAAAAGCCTGTCATGAGTTTGGTATAACTTACATCCACACATATCCAACAATGATAGGATGAAAAACATAGATGGAGTATTGATGGTGGTTGGCCGCTGCAATGCCGGCACCATTGGGTTTAGTGCCATTCTGAGTTGGGGAAGATACTAGGGTTAAACTTAAACACTAGTCCCTGCGCTTGTCAAAATGAACCACCACCTTTGCCGGCGGGTTGCCAATCGACTAGGGCTCCACTCTCTCCCTCTCTCCCTCTCTCTTGGTTCTGCTCTTTCTTTCTTTATAACCGAGATCTGTGTGTTTCTTCTGGGGAGTGTGTTGTGTGGGTAGGCTTATGGCAGAGGCGGGAGTCTTAAAATTTTCATAGGCCCTAATTATCTGCACACCCAGTTTGCCTATCTGCACACTTAGGGTTTACCTACGCTGCGTATAGGCAGCGTATAGGGTTAACCCTATACGCTGCGTATAGATCTATACTCAGCGTATATAAACCATGGATTTCAGAGCCTTATCAGCAATCATTGCACAGAAAACAAGGGTTTATATACGCTGCGTAGGGACCTATACGCAGCGTATATAAAGCTCAATTTTTGTATTTTTTTATGTATTCCTTTGTTTATTTATAAAAAAAAAGAAAATTATTTATAAAAAAACAATATTATTGGTAAATAATACAAATATAAATTATAAAAATTAAAAATAATACAACTATTATGAATTATAAAAATTAAAAAAGAAAATTATTTATAAAAAAACAATATTATTGGTAAATAATACAAATATAAATTATAAAAATTAAAAATAATACAACTATTATGAATTATAAAAATTAAAAAAGAAAATTATTTATAAAAAACAATATTATTGGTAAATAATACAAATATATTATACGATACGATGCAACACGATACGCTACTACACTATACCATACCATGCAACACCATACGCTACTATACGATACGATATAACACCCGTATAGGCCTATAGGTGTATATATGTCCTGTATAGGCCTACTATACGATACGATATCACACTTATAGGTTTATACGAGGTCAATACGGGACATATACTATGCTATACGATACGATATCACACTTATAGTCTTATACGAGGTCAATACGGGACATATACTATGCTATACGATACGATATCACACTTATAGTCTTATACGAGGTCAATATGTGACCTATACTACACCTATACGATACGATATCACACTTATAGGCTTATACGAGGTCAATACGGGACCTAAATCACACCTATAGGCCTATACGGGTGTTATATCGTATCGTATAGTATCGTATCGGGTGTTATTTTCCTTTTTTTATAAATAAACAAAGGAATACACAAAAAAATACAAAAATGGAGCTTTATATACGCTCCTTATAGATCACTACGCAACGTATAAGACAAAAATGACACAACTACCCTTGTATTTGGCTTCGTATAGCCTCAACACAAGGGTATAAATGACATTTTCAGACCTTTATATACGCTGCGTATAGGTCAATACGCAGCGTATATACACAATAAGGGTTAAAACGATAATTTTACCATAGGTTTGGGGTTAAAAATAATTTTACCACCCTTTATATACGCTGAGTATAGACCTATACGCAGCGTATATAAAGGTCAAAAAATGTCCTTTATACCCTTGTGTTGAGGCTATACGAAGCCAAATACAAGGGTAGTTGTGTCATTTTTGTCTCATACGCTGCGTAGGGATCTATACGCAGCGTATATAAAGCTCCATTTTTTTTGTGTGTATTCCTTTGTTTATTTATAAAAAAAGGAAATTAACACCCGATACGATACTATACGATACGATATAACACATGTATAGGCCTAAAGGTGGTATTTAGGTTCCGTATTTACCTCGTATAAGCCTATAAGTGTGATATTGTATCGTATAGATGTGATTTAGTTCCCGTATTGACCTCGTATAAGCCTATAAGTGTGATATTGTATCCTATAGCGTAGTATATGTCCCGTATAAGGCTATAAGTGTGATATCGTATCGTATAGGTGTGGTTTAGGTCCCGTATTGACCTCGTATAAGCCTATAAGTGTGATATCGTATCGTATAGGTGTAGTATGGGTCACGTATTGACCTCGTATAGATCCCTACGCAGCGTATGAGACAAAAATGACTTATACGAGGTCAATACGGGACCTATACTACGTTATATGATACGATATCACACTTATAGGCTTATACGGGGTCAATACGTGACCTATACTACATCCATACGATACGATATCACACTTATAGGCCTATACGGGACATATACTACGCTATACGATACGATATCACACTTATAGGCTTATACGAGGTCAATACGGGACATATACTATGCTATACGATACGATATCACACTTATAGGCTTATATGAGGTCAATACGTGACCTATACTACACCTATACGATACGATATCACACTTATAGGCCTATACGGGACATATACTACGCTATACGATACGATATCACACTTATAGGCTCATACGAGGTCAATACGGGACATATACTATGCTATACGATACGATATCACACTTATAGTCTTATACGAGGTCAATACGGGACATATACTATGCTATACGATACGATATCACACTTATAGTCTTATACGAGGTCAATACGTGACCTATACTACACCTATACGATACGATATCACACTTATAGGCTTATACGAGGTCAATACGGGACCTAAATCACACCTATAGGCCTATACGGGTGTTATATCGTATCGTATAGTATCGTATCGGGTGTTATTTTCCTTTTTTTATAAATAAACAAAGGAATACACAAAAAAAAAATACAAAAAATGGAGCTTTATATACGCTCCTTATAGATCACTACGCAGCGTATAAGACAAAAATGACACAACTACCCTTGTATTTGGCTTCGTATAGCCTCAATACAAGGGTATAAATGACATTTTCAGACCTTTATATACGCTGCGTATAGGTCAATACGCAGCGTATATAAACTTTGTGAAAAAATGATCCCTCAAACCTACCAAAATGACCCAAAAAAGTCTAATGGTTTATATACGCTGCGTAGAGAGCTATACGCAGCGTATATAAACCTTGTTTTCTGTGCAATGATTGGTTATTAGGCACTGAGATCCATGGTTTATCTACGCAGCGTATAGGGTTAACCCTATAACCCTATACGTTGCGTATTGACCAATACGCTGCGTAGATAAACCCTAATTTTGCTAGGGTTTGGTGTGCCAATAGGCACACTCTTTTCATATGGGAGGGAATGAAAATATAAATTTATTGACCGTAAGATGACATTAAAAAAAAAAGTGTTATGGTGTTTTTTTTATGACGCTAAAATGATGACACACAAAAGAGAGTGTCATAAATTTATTAAGTTTTGTTAAATCATGACATTTCTTTCTTGACACACGTTTTCGAATGTTATAAAATGAGCGCATGTCATTGTTTGCGTGTCAAGAAAGATCTTGTTTTTTTATAATGACACAAAAAGATGACACACAAAAAAGAATGTCGTAAATTTATTGAACTTTGAAAACCATGACATTTTTTTCTCGACACACGCTTTTGAATGTCATAAAATGAGCGTATGTCATTGTTCACGTGTCAAGATATGTGTATTTTCTAGTAGTAAATAGATCCACCCCTGCATGTAAACAAAGATGACAACTAAAATACATACAATCCACATATGGCGGCAGTGTATTAGCAAAACTAACAACCAAATCAGAATAATATCCAACATAGTTAGGGTTATGGATAGAAAAAAAACCCTAATGCAAATGTGTGGAGATGAATGTGCGGAGTTAAGGATCTGAACAGAGATGTATTGCGAAGAATGTCCTTCAACCTTCAAAAAACAAAAAAAATTGTAAATTAGAAATATTTTCTTCACAAGTAGTCATTCCTAATACAAATTTAACACTACAAAAGTACTTGGTAATTGTAATTCTAGTAATAAAAGTGGTAAAATTAAAATTTTGCTTTCTTAGTTACTGGACGCCTGGAGCTTACTTCAAAACTTCATTGATTAACTTCTTTTTTGGAGGGTTTTCAATAAAAATTCAAAGATAAAGTTTTATTATTCATACAAGACCTTTTTTATGCCAAAAGTACCCTTTTTAAGGATTGTTTTGATGTTTCAGGCACGTACCTGGCATATCAGCACATACAATCCCCAAGGAAGCGATAATAGCGGCATTTACAAGAATATGCCAAACAATATTAATAGCGCGATCTTTATTATACTATTTTTGTGGCTAAAATAATGGTTTGTCGAAAGATCTGAATTTTAATAAGCGAAAAGTGAGTAACATTTGGAGGAATTGACAATTCAACATACCACTCATGTTGGGATTGAACCCTACCAGAGGAACAGATGATGTAAAGCCAAAACCAGGTCACAACAGTGGATTCATAATAAACAGTATTTTACATTAGACTTTCCCCTTGAAAGTGATTATAACATCTGATGGTCCTCTATCCACTGTCCGTATACAACAGCTGCTGTCCTTCAAATTGTTGATGAAGCCTTAAAGACTGCTAAGAAGTAAACACTGCTGGTTTAATCTACTGATGCTAAAGGACTGCCCACTTAAGGACTGATCAACCTTGAGGAAAGCACTGATGAAAGGAGAAAGCAGTAGTTTAGTGTGTCACTTATTTTGTATAAAGTCAGTGGTTAAGGTTAGCAGTGTTTGTATAGGAACAGTGGTTACAGGTTGTTAGGTTGTTAGATGTCGCTTTCATGGTGACGTCAGCTGAAATGCTTCAGTGGTTTGGTTTGCCTATAAATGGAGCAGTATCATGTACTGTTACATTTGATGGACTGAGTGAGATCTTCTCCTCTGATCCAATCCTTTCATCTTGTGCAATCAACCATGGAGTATCAGGCTGAGGGGGAGTTTAGTTTGTAAGCTTGCTTTGTAAAACTTTTGATTTGTATTGTAATCATTCGACTCAATGAAAAGCATGTGTCTATCAAACTATTTTCCTCTTTGATTGTGTTTACAAAGTTTGTGTTCATTTCCGCTGCATTTAAACTCTGTTCATTTCTATTGATTTGTTCACCTATCACAAACAAACACAATCATAAGGAGCCTACGATCCTAACAATTGGTATCAGAGCCTGGACAGTCAAATTCGATCTAACAATCAATTTGACATAATAGTTCAGCTCAAAATTCATTGATACTAAGGTTGATTGTATTCAGTTGAAAAACAGAGTAACGAGTAATCACGTTCAAAGTGGCTATTCAAAAATTATGTAAAACAACCAAGATGTCATAGGACACACAAATTTTATATAACAAGTGACGTCATGCATAAATCACCTATAGTTTTCAGATCTGAAAATATATCTGATAACTGTGGTATAATTATTTACGAAAATTGATTTCAATTGTTGTTTTGAAGTTCGTGTTGTTTCCATCATGTTTGCTGCTAAAGTGTGTACCTCATGTCAACAAAACCTATGTTTGATTAAATAACATTAGTGTTTTTGTTAACATAAAAAGAGGGAAATTAAAACTTTAGTTACTAGATCTTATGTGGTGAAAAACAGGTTGGGAATCCTGTTGAAAAGGACCAAATCAACTTTGTTAAAAACACATTAGGAAAATAAGGTGTTAAAATAGTCCAAATCATATGTAATGTGAGATTTGACATATGCATGTACAAAATATGACCAGATCTCAAAAATATTGCTGCAAAATGATTCTGGAATAAGTATTCCTTCAATAGAACCTCCCAGTGAGTATTTCAGTACTTATGCATGCGAAGGGTAAAAAGGGAAGAAGAAAATTACAAAAACTCAAAAGTGTGTTTATCTCAAAACTTTTGAAGTAAAGAGTATAAATGTAAAACACTTAAGAGTACAAAAATAGGGTGGACAATGGTTATCAAGCAACTGTGTGCATTCATTGGTACAGGAAAGTTCAGGTAAAAATAGTATCACCAGTGATTTAACTTAAAAGAGGACTAGACAAGTTTCGCAGAATCATCACATAGTAACAAACGTATGTGAACATGTCTCCTCATTTTTGCAATCAACGGACAAGGAAATGATTCCAAACAGTGGTCAAAATGCATTTTACAACTACTTACCATTTTCCTAAATTTGAGTTTGATAAGATCATGATCCTATAACAAGTCATATTTGAAAATATACAGATCCTTTTGATGTTGTTTTCATGAAGACCTTTAATTATTTTTTTCTTATAAAGGTTTCTCTCAAATAAAGCAGGATATATTACTCTTCATTTTTTCCTTAAGAATGATATATTTTGTAATTTTGCTTGTTTTTTATAGCAAAAGTTTCAATCACCTGTCAGGAGTATGTACCATCATTTTTTTGGTAATATCCTTGAAAATAGGTCAAAAGGAAATGGTACATGTGTCAAGGTCATGTCAAACTGAAGTTTGTTTTTAACAGAGATCAAAGATTGATTGCTAAACAGATCTTAAAATGCTTGGGTATTCATGTCCTAATTCAAATATTATGACAAAAATGAGTAGCCATAGTAAAAAGTTTTCATCATCTGGGGTACTAAACCACTGTCAGGAGTCTATAAAAGTTTCAAAACTTGTAATTGGCATATGGCACAACCTTGAATGAAAATTTCTGTAAAGACTGCTGACATATTGAACTTGACAATCTGCATCTAAAATGTATTTTGTTGAGTATAGTAATCATGCAGATATTTCAGAATCACCATCAACAGATGTTAGACTTGATATTGTGTTTTCACAAAATAAAATCATTTCTTTCATCAGAATAGCTGATGCTCAAATATTTGTTAAAAGTTTATCCACTGGTGCACTAACAGTTGCTGATATACTAGTTTTTCAAATCTTTACCATTACTTTACACCTAAACACTGTTTTGTTCAAACATCTGTTTCCTAAATACTGTCTACTGCTGAAAGTCAACCCCTGATCTTTCATTTTCTTGGCAAACACTGATGCTCAAAATCAGTGTCTTATCCACTGATATGCTGTCCACTGATAGTAAAAATCACCCACTGCTCTCATATTGTTACCGTTGTAACCACTGATATTTGCTTCATCAGTGGTTCTCCAAAACAACTGTCCTCCATTATTCATCTTCTCATCAGAGGTTGGCACGTGGTCAGTTTCTAGCCATCAGATCTTTGTAACCGCTGCCACATCAGTATTCATTTTTCCCTAAATAAAACCCTGACTAAAACCCTAAACAGGTTTTTACACTGTCGAATTGAATTCCAAAATTCTTTTCTCAAAGCAGTTTCCAACCTTTCATCCCAAATCATCCTTTGTTCTTCTTCATCAAGATGACGAAATCAAAATCAAAATCAAAATCATCCTCATCTTCCAGAGAGGACACTCAAATGGTCGCTGAACCCATAGAAATCCCATACAAATCTCCTCACAATTATTTGGGTCTACTCACAAAACCCACTACCACCAACACTTTCGATTCCATCATCGACATCATGTCTGCATCAAAGTACAAAACTTTGCTAACAGCGGATGCTCCAATCTATCAACAAACCCAGAGAGAGTTTTGGAAAAATGCTACCCTTGACAAACAAGGCGAGAATGTCATAGCCATCAACTCTTCCATACAGGGTAAAACGATTCAAATTACTCAGCAATCCATCTCAGAAGTCTTTAAACTCGATGATAAAAAAGGTAAAGCTTCTTTTCTTAAAAACGAGTTGAAAACTGATTTTCTGAAAAGGGGGTATGCAGAACAAACAAAAAGAGACACCTTACAAAAAGGTTTCTTTCCTTCTGCACCTAGATTCTTATTCCATACACTTTTGATGTGCGTTTCAAATAAAACGACTGCTTTTAACGAAATACCATTGAAGATCCAATGTCTGGGGTATGCTATTTTACATAATGAAAATTATAACTATTCCCAGGAGATCTTTGATGACTTGGTAAAAAATGTTGATAGCAAATCATTTTTACTTTTTCCAAGGTTTCTAAGCTATTATTTTAAACAAAAAATTAGAAAGGAAAATGAAAATCTGCTCAAACAAGGTGTTTATTTTCAAATAAAAGGTTTAACACCTGAAACATTCACTAGAATGTTAACACCTTCAAAAACAAAAGCAGAGGTGCCTGAGCAGAATTTAGTAGCTACCACTGCTCCTCAGGTATCAGCTGCTGAGCCCATTGCTCCAGGTGATCATAGCAGCACAACCACTGCTTTGAAACCCACACCTGCCATTACTAAAAAGACCAAAAAGAAAACATCCAGAAAGCCCCCCAAACCAAAAACAAAGGCAACTCTAGAAGATGAGATCCCAGAGCCACTGCCAGTGATAACACAAATGTCACCTACAACCACTGCTGCTACTTCCTCACAGCAGATGGAAGAAAGATCTCCACCATTGCCTCAAACTCCTCCTGCATCCTCACAAAAGGATCAGGTTGTAATCACAGGGACCCCACATTATGAAGCTATGGATTCAATTGAATCCATCTTCCTCAGTCCTGATCCCAAGGACATGTCTCTTTCAACTCCCCTCTCACTACCACAATCCATAATACCCTTGTTGCATGCAGTTGATATAGCTTAGACAAAAACCAGTCCCTCTCAATCACCTATCACTGAGAGCACACTCCTACAAGTGACTGGGTCTGATGCTTATACCTCTGTTATCCCAGCAATATTTGAGGAGGTTACACTGCAGGAATTACAAGTAATTCCTGACAGTAGTTCAAGTGGAGCAGCAACTACAAGTGTTGGATCAACAGATCTACACTTGGCCAGTTGTTTCATAAATCAGACTCCCTTGAAGGCAATTTCTTCTATAGCACCTCTGGTAACCAATAGTGAGTTAGTTTTGACCACTGGTACCTTCAAAAGGTTATCAAGTGTTGAAGAAAGAAGACCCCAGAACCAAGAACAAGGGGCATCAATGAATGATTTTTGGGACTCAGTTCCTAAGTCACACATTGATACAACCACTGCTAGTGGGAAATCAGATGATCCCATTAACTTGGGTGATGATTTATTGTACCAAGAATTGACGGCCAGAGTTGACAAACTAGACACATCTGTTGCAGAAATCAAAGGCATGCTGCAACAGGTGTTGAAAGATCAAAAGGTACCATCTACTGCTGCATCAACTTCAACAGCTGAGCCAACATACACTCTCACTGCAAGTGAGTTGTGGAATTTATTTCAACCATTGCTCAACCATCAAAAACAACTAGCTGATCAGCAACATGAGATTCAGGTTCAAAAGATCAGGAATGTTATGGATGCAAGGTTTAAAGACACTTAAGCTGATATCAAGGCAACTAAGGCCCACATATTGAACACCGCTGGCACTGCTCCTCCCTCTATCATAATTATAGATAATCCAAAACCAGCTGATGCCAAAAAGGGGGAGAAAGTGGAACCAGATGGCTCTAAAAAGATTGATGAAACCACTAAGATCCTTGTTGATGAAAAAGCAAAGGTAAAAAGTGATTTGGAAGCAAAGGAAAAAAGCAAAGTTTGAACAGGAGAAGAAAGCTTTCATGGAACTGAATGCGCAGGGTACTTCTGAACCAAAGGATGATGAAAATCCCAAGGATGAAAAGAAGAAGCCCACTAGACAAGTGAGTCAACCCAAATCCATACCATCCAGATCCAGAAAACACACTCCCAAACTTCCTGAAAGCTCCACACATCAATCTTCCACCCAAACAACTGTTGCAACACCTGTTGTCTCAACAACTGTTGATACTTCAGTGGTTTCAACAGTTGTTAACCCTACAATCACCACCTCAGTTACAACAACTGCTCTCACTCAAACTACTGCCCCACTAGAAACACCATCATCTCCGAAAACCATTTCACCATCATCACCTTCTGCTAAAAAGCAGAAGACATCAGATGTTACAACATCTGTTGTAATGACAATAGTGGTTAAAACACCGGTTGTCTCAACACCTGTCAGTCCAAGCACCCTCACCTCACTTCACTTCACTTCAAGCCATCTTCACTCCAATCAACAAATCACTCAAAAGCACTTCTTCACTAGAGAAAACTTACACCAGAAAAAGAAAAACAACTCAGGCAAATGATGACAAATATGATCCTATTGCAGCAAAATATCCACTGGAATTGGAAGCTGTAAAAAATGAGATGAGACAATTCTACACTGAGGATGATCCTTCAAAAAGAAGATTTCCTTCTCTCATAGGCTTCATAATCCCAGAAAATATGGATGAATATCTCAAGCTCAAAGCAAGGCAGGCTAAGATAAGAGCCAAACTTGAATGTGAAGATCAAAGTGACAAAGCCATTTCTGAAAGAATGGAATTTTTGCTCACTAAAGTCAAACAGATGGAAGACTATGCAAGAAATCTGAGCAAAGAAATGTCAAATTTGCCACCCAAAGCAGATCTACGAAAAGAAATGAGAAAAGAATATCTTGAATACATCATGAAAGAAAAATTTTATCCAGCTGAAGAAAAACAATTCGAAGAATGGCCAATAGTTGCATTAAAGCATGAGGCAAACAGAATTGAAAGAATCAAAATGATCCAAGCAAGAAGAGGATAGCTCCAAACTGGAGCAAATACAAAAAGCTTATTGCTGATCTTAGTTTAGAGTACAAAAGGAAGAAACAAGAGCTGGTGGATGCAAAGGTTGGACCTGCCAATGTCATAGCAAAATGGACTAGGCAATATACAAATGAGGCTTATGAGAGGCTAAAGAAAAGAAAGATGACAGATTCAGACACACCAAAGAAGCCTGATCACATAAAGCCAGAACAGCAGATCAAAACTTCTGAACCACTGCTCACATCAACAGTCATCTCAGACATTGAGTTAGATCAAAGAAAGAGACAAGAACTGATTGATAAAGAGACAGCAGAAGATATAGATGCAGCAAATGAGATCATTAACAAGGCTTTCAAACAAATGGCAGCTGAAAATCCTGAACAGATAAAAGCTTAGGATACTACTCAACAAATCTTCACAAGGCCAAAGTCACCAGACTCATCGTTCAATAAACCTCTCCCAAGAAACCCATTGGGTTCAAAAATACTAAAATGGACGTCTGATCAAAAGACCCATGTATTGACTATGATCAGTGGTCTAATTTCCAAATGAGAATAGATTTTAGTTCATCTTCATCCATAGAATCAGGGATTCTAGCCACCACATCTCGCAACATTATCTCATTCATACACGACATGCTAGCATGCTGGATTTGTGCTTTCATTTCTCTTAGAGCATCCATTAGTTTCCCAGCCTGTACCTCTGTGTTTCCCGATTGTACCCGTATCATTACATCATTGCCAACCATCTTCACTTCCACTTCCCTCAAGCTACTTGTTTTATTTTTGGTTGTCTTGTTAACACGTGATGTTTTCTTAGAAGATAGTTACAAAGCACAAGTGTTGCTGTTTTGTTCGTGATTTTCCATTGTATCTAAGGGTGTTCAAAATCGGATATCCGGTAATTCGGATATCCGAATTTCGGACATCCGAAAATTTCGGATAGCTATTTTCAATATCCGAATCCGTATCCGAAATTCGGATACCCGAAATTTTGGATACGGATTCGGATATTAAAACGGATATCCATATACCTAAAAAAATAAAATAAAATTTGTGCAGGATCTCTAATAACAAAGATCATGAGATTCTTTTTGGATCTATGGTGCTAAGAATCTGCAGAGTCCATTAAATGATATTCATGGCCACCAAATGATGTTATACATCAGCTCACACATATTAATTTCAAAGATAAATCAAATATCTTTTGGATTTCTTATCATTTAAGTCACCCGAAATCTAGAAATCTATCTAGATATTCCAATCGAATTACAAGTACAACATACATAATTTTTTTCAAACAATTTCAAGCAGAAGATTTTGAACGATGTCGAGCATTTAAACGATTCATGATGTCAGGCAGATGATTTCTAAAGATGTCAAGGTTCACAGTCTCGTGACCGTCGAACTTCCGTAGATTCACCATCTCGTGAAGGATGTCTTGATTTTCTTGAACAATGGTTGTTGAACTCTTGTGGATTCAAGATTTCTTGAACATGTTAGGTTGAGAGGGTGAGAGGGCTCTGCAGTGGGAAATGGGGATATGGATGCGGCGGAATGTAGAGATAGGGTTTTAAAAAGAAGTGTGGATGGATATATATATTTAATAATTAAATAATATTATTTAATATTTCGGATTCGGATATCCGAAATATCCGAAAATTTTCAATATTACTATCCGAATCCGAATCCGAATTTTCGGATAATTAGGATTCGAATATCAGATTCGGATTTTTTGAACACCCCTAATTGTATCAACCATTTCCACCTTCATTTTCTTGGGTTTCCCTTGGTGATTGTTACGACGGGGTAATTCAGATTCAAGATATGTGACTTTTTCTTTCAGTTTGTTGATATAGCATACAGCGTCTGTTAGGAGGGATGCCTTGTCCATCCTTGACACATTTTGGACAACAGATCAGAGGGTGTAGAATCGTTGGTTGAGCTTCTCACGTCGCTGTCGTTCTGCCTCCACGTGGTTCACCGCTGGAAACCTGCCACCTGATTTTTTCCTTTCACTACAAAAAGACACAAAGTGGTCACGTTTATTATTCACAAGCTTAGGGAAGTGTATAACTTTTATGAAACTGTTTACACTTATAACATACATATAAATATTTTATAATACCTAAAGTGATGGTGTGGATACTTCATTATATCATACTCTAAATTAAATTTGACCTACATGCTAGTGTAAAGAGTATAACATAAAAAATATAGTTAAATGCCATTTTAGTCTCTGTGGTTTGGGCCATTTTGTTTGTTTAGTCCAAAGGTTTCATTTTTCGCCTGTGGGTCCAAAAAGGTTTCACAGTTGCAATTGGTGCCACACTTGGATATTTTTAATATATGTTATGCAGGTTTGCTTTCAAGTTTCAAAAACTAGCAGGCACCACAACTACACAATAGTACAATCCTGTATTATATCCAGACTTGGTAGTTTTATTATCAGACTTGGATAATATTTACCCAATTGGTGCCACACGATAAAGGGTCACACAGGATTATGGCAATAAGCTTCTAGAAGGACCCAATCGTGCACCACTAAACGGTTACAACCGTCTGGACACGTGTCATCACCTCAGGCATCCCTGAAATCATGACGATGGCATGAAATTGGAAAGAAACCTCCACTTGATCACTTTCCATGTGGCAAACCCCCAGCCATAGATCTAAACAGCGATCCGTGTGCACTCACGTCGGATCGAGAAGATTAACGGAAGAAAATGTAACCGCTTACGGGGTTAGCATTTTCCGTCAACATTTCACCAACGAGTTTTCCAGCCCAAAACTCTCAGCTATAAATATGAGAACAATTCAGGTATGAAATTTAAGTTACACACACTTCGTCAATACCTCTTCTTCTTCTTCTTCTTCATAAACATATACTTATTCTCACGCCGGAGTCGGGTCAATGAGAGAACCCCTCTTCTCCCCTTGACGAGGCTAACTGTGTTTGTTTTGCAGAGTTTACCAGAGAAGAAGATCAGTTACGATTGAATCAAATGAGAGAGAACAACCCCCCCTTTATGCAGATCCAAACCCCCTAGATAATTCGATTCTGGTCAATTATCTAGTGTTTCTTCATTGGCGCCCACCGCTTTCTCTGTCTCATCCAATTTTCTCTCGTTTTTTATCTACCCTGTTAATTCCATTTGCATATGGAAGAAACGTCGTCTCATCGGCAAACCGGCCCTCGACCGAATGTCAGAAACAACTTTCAAGTTGAAGGAATTCCAGAGGATGCCTCGGATGACAACGAGGTGCAATCCAATCGAGTAAATGAACCTATCACTCAGGAGATACAGCCAGAAATCCCTGTTCATTCAATTCTGCCTCCAGGAGAAACTCCAATCTCCTAGTACGTCAGGTCTCAAGGGGCACTAAATGCAGTATACACACAGCTGTGTGCACAAACTGCTCCTCAAACTCAGTCGCGAAGGCCAGGATCTCGTGCTCATGCTTCTCAAGGTGAGGGCCCATCTCACATTGAAGACACAGAGGTATACTCCAGATCTCCGTCGAGATATGAGTATACCCAATCTGGGAGTCGCCGACGAGAGCATCGAGATGAGTCACATTCCCACCGGAGAGCATCAGTTCACACTAGGTTGGGTTCTCAACGAAATACCTACACTAGTGAAGATGATCCAACCTATCGTATAGGTGACAACGTCAGTCTGTTTAGTCGGTTGAACTATAACAAGTGTAAACCCCGTGCGGTTTACAACCCCGAGGCTGAACACAACTATGATTTGATTTACCGCCCTGCGGAAGCAGAGGAAAATTCAAATTTCATCATGGAAATAGCTATAGCTCCGCTTGAGAAAGCTAAACTACCGTCCAACGTGGGTAAATTTAATGGGTTGACAGACCCTGATGACCACTTGAGGGTTTTTACAAGCGCATGGTTAGTAGGTGGCTGGACTTTACCACTATGGTGCCATCTTTTCGTACAGACCCTTACGGGCGCTGCAAGAATCTGGTTCGATAATTTACCCATCGGGAACATCACATCATGGAAAGATCTGCGCAAGAAATTTCTGTCTCATTTCAGTCAACAATGACGCTCTATCCGAGATACGTCAGATGTGATGAACATTTGGCGTTATGACGACGAAAGCTTGGAGGACTTTATCACCCGATATAACAAAGAAGTACTGGAGATCGGGGGAGTCCACGAGCAACAGATTCGCGCACAGTTCAAATATGCGGTCTGATGCGATGATATGATCAAGGTCCTGTCTGGGACAGAAGGCCTCCCAAAGAGCTGGGAGAAAGTGATGGCAGCAGCTAAGGTTTACGCACAAACGGAGAAGAACCTTACCACTAATAGGCTGCCACCACCACATAACCGACCTTCCGACTTAGGCTCAAGTGGCGGGAGGAAATTCAAAAAGGGATGGCGCGATTCTGGCTCAGGAAATCATCTATCTGAGGATGCTCGGGCAACGATCAATAAACTTGCCGCACAGAGGGAAATCAAACAGGAGAACAGGGAGAGGCAATGGACTCCCTTAACTAAAACCCCCGCGGAAGTTTTAAGCACTGAAGATTATCAGTTCAAGCCACCAATCCCCATGAATAACAAGTGTGGATAAGACCCAGCCCTGTATTACGAATATCACAAGGATAGTGGCCATACCACTAACAATTGCATTTCCTTGCGCACCGAGATTGAGAAAGCCCATAAAAGCGGCGAGCTCACACATCTGCTACAAAACGTGCGCAAGGAAATAAAGCAGATAACTCGAGGCGAGGAAGGCCAGAGCAAAAGGGCGAAAAACTAAGAAGAAACTCTATGGTCTCCGCGCAGAAAGACACGATTTATTAAGGCAAAGCGAGAGAATAGGGTAAGTTAAGTCTCATATATTTATTAGAAAACTTTGTAATGGCCCATGTGCCCTATCCAGAAATAAACAGCAAAGTTTCTATTATTCTTGTGTTTTTCTTACAAAGTGCATGCAATTTCTTTTAGTAAGCGCAAAAACATTATGGTAAATATGAAATAAAGCCTCATGAACGGTCAGTGATTACGTCACAAACGACCATACGTTCACACATGAGCTTTATACCAACTTCATTCGCCTTACTGAATCAAAGTAATTGTGCTCATGCAAAATATTGTAAACTAAAAAACATGACATACTATTCTCGGCGTACAAATACGTCTTAAAAACTATCAAACACGGCGATGTTTTAGTTACTTACGCATGTATCAGCACATTCACAAAAGGGATACATATCCCGAGTATTACAGAAAAATTGTTCAATACAATTTCACAACAAACCTACGCTAAATCTTCACCTTCATCCGGAAATATTTCCTTTAGCTGTGCTACGTGATCGTCAGATTGCAGCGCAACATTTATAAGATCCATAACGGGAAGCTGCAAGTTGTTGAATTCTGTCTTCAAAGCTGTAAGCTCAGCACCAGTGTTAACGCCGTAAGTCGCGGACCTACTAGTATCCCAATCAACCTTCAAAGCGCTATTCACATGCTGGGAACACTCAGCGTATCCTTGGGCATACCCCCTTTCGCGCAGCAACAACTAAACGCTCAACGGTTTTATCCAACTCCTCAGAATTCAACACTGAATCAACAACCTATGAAAATAAGACAGGGTAAATAACAAGAAGGCACAGAAACATTCCCGTAACAAAAAAAAAATAAGAAGCAACTTACACAAGCAAATCCACGATCTTTCAACCACGCCATATCACTCTTTAAAGGATCAAGCTCGCTTTCCACTGTGGCCCGCGCCGTTTCAGAATTTTCCAATTTTTCTTCGGTTTCAGTCAAACGGCGAGAGGTTTCAGCCTTTTCGGAATGGGAAAATTCCAGATCCTTTTTAAGTTGTTCCTGGTCAGAAAGCAAACCAGTAAGTTCCTCTAACTCTCTATCTCTAAGAGCAAGAGTGGCGCAAGCTTGTACCTCTCGTTGCTCACTACGCTCCCTATGAGAACGCGCTTCTTCTAGCGCAGCTTCTGCATCAGCCTTCTCCTTTTTCAACTTTTCTACCTCCGCATCCTGTTTATTCAGTTTTTCAATCTCAGCCTTGAGATTATTGATGACATTGCGGAGATTTACCTTCTCAGCATTATCTTTTTCGCAAATGCTCTTCCGGTTTTTGCGTTCTTCGGAAAGGAGGGCAGCTTCGGCTTCCGCTTTCCTCTTCCAACCTGCAACAGACCACTCCTCAGTTTTACGATCAGCCTCAAACTTGGCTTGATCAGCTTCCAATTTAGCTTTCAACTGGGCAATTCGGTTTTTATCCACAGCAAATTTCTTCTTCGACACCTGAAAAGCATCCCACTCCTTGTGCATGCTGTGCCATTCGCGCACTATACGATGAGTGGTCGATGCATGAGAAGCAGCTTCCTCAAGGTAAGCATGATAAGTTTGCTCGTGAAACCGGCTTTCTTGAAATTTGATCTCCCCCGGCGGAAATATTCCCTGCAACCAGTCTCGGCACACGCGCCAATCCGAGAAAGTATCACCTTTCTTCAAATTCCAAACAGGGGCATGAAGCTCGGAAGCATCTTTCTCCGAATAAGTTCTATAATAGTAATCCCCCAGGGTTTCCTCTGGGCGGATTGGAGAATTTTTGCCTACATCGGAAAATGAACCCTGATCCAAAACAGAAACTTTCTCGACATTCTCAGGCATAAAACCAGAAACCTTGGAAGGAGAAGCCATAACAGGAATTTCTTCCACAATTTTCTCCTTATCACGGGCAGCAGGTTCAGGAGTTGAGGGGTTACCAGCATCATCCGTCACCACTGGGCTCACAACCTTCTCAACTTCCGCAGCAACTTCAACAGGCTTGTCAGCCTCAACACTCTTCCCCACGCCACCATCAGGAACCTCCGTAGTCTTTAACTGATCAGCAACGGAAGCACGCAGAGGAGAAGGTGGGAGTTCTTCATTAACCACAGGTTGCGGCTCTGTGGGAACAGGAGAAACAGGGACTTCTGAAAAAACAAAGGCCTGTAAATATCTAATGCGCATGAGGAAAAGAAGCAAAGGTAACACTTACTAGGAACAGACTCAGAAATGAAAGCGTCCAGATTGCCTTTCCGGGTAATTTTCTTCCTCTGGATCTTCTTTGAGGGCTGACCCTCAGCTTCAACATCAGTCTGTTTCCTTTTACCCGCCTTCTTCCGCACCAAGTGTTCAGGACTGGACTCCAAGTCAATGGGATCATCTGGGTTGGATGGAGGGATATCGGCAATATCTCTCGGTTCAGGTTTCGGTCTCCTAACAGTAACTGCAGGTGCAAGACCCTCCAAAGAGTCAGAAACCACCACATACTCACACCAGGAGTCAGAGGAACAGCGCATACCTTTCTTCTCTCCTCCAACATTTTTGACTTTGGAAGAATGAATGTTCTCCGCATCACTCTTTTTTAGCGCAACATTACCGGTTGTCGCGCGTTTCTTCTTCTCAGGGCCTATGCCCAAATTTGACAATTCACCTATGGAAGCGCAGAATAAAGTTTGTTCAGGCGCATTACAGAAAGCAAACAACAAACAAAATGCGCAAACTTACCAACACCAGCAGCAGGTTGGGCAGATAAATCAGCCTCTTGAGGAAGTACAAAATTTCTCACAATTCGATGGTACCAAAGCTCTTCATCAGGTTTCTTCTTAATGGTACCCATTTTTCCGCCTTCTCTCTTGTATGCTACAACATACAATGAAACAACTGCAGAAGAAGAAAAGCATGTTAAAAAAAAAGAGGAGAAAGTGGGAGAAAGGCAAAAAGGGGGAAAACCCCAATCTTACCATGACCTTCCTCCTTGTACACCGATTTGTCTTCCCGGTCCATTTTCCAATTCAAACTCATACTAGCACCAACAAGGGCTTTCTCCGGTAAGGCAATGTTAGGAACTTCCTTCAGATCTTGATACCAATTCTCGTTAACAGGGGTCCGAATCGTTTCAATAAGGACGTCTTCTTTTCCCCTTAGAACCATCCTCATCGGAATCACCCCTGCCTTGATGAAGAAGAATTTTTGTTTCCAGTCATGGAAAGATTTTGGAGGATGCTGCAAAATCTTCTTTGCAGACGATCTTTGGACAAACGAGTAAAACCCTTGGGTATAGTGCATTTGGTGAAAAACCCTAAATCGAAGGACTGTTGGTTCAATATGCATCGTCCGACACACAAACTCGAAATGTCGAACCCTAACCATGCCAATAGGGTGCAATTGGGAGATATGAAACTTATAATACTCAAGGATTTCAAGGAAAAATTTTGTCACAGGCAAGCGAAAGTTGCCTTCACTGAAAAAATCCCAAAAAAGAGTGATATACCCAGCCGGAGCATCTGCTGCCGTCTGACCCTCCTCAGGGTACAGGGCACCCCAGTTCTCCGGGAATCTAAGGTTTCGAACCAAACCATCGAAAGTTGCTTTGGGCCACTTTAGCGGTGGAAGTTCAGCAGACATTTCTTCAGACAAGTCTTCTTGGTGTTCTCCGGTTGACATAAGAAGAAGAAATGACAAATTCTTTCTTAACGGAAAATGAAGAAAGGAAGGGGAAAAGTTTTTCAACAAAATAATGATTAAAGGGGCAACTCAAAACAAACTTATATACTCACCGCAATAAATAGCATCGGTAACTGCCATAGCACCTTTTCCGGATATCACAGTTACCCAAGCGACAGGAGCGAGCGAGAATCAAACACAAACGCGAGTTCACGCGCGCGTGAAAAGCACGGACAGTAAAGGATAACTGACAGTGACAGCCTGTCACTCAGTCCTTACTATACCAGCCCCACCTAAAGTCAAATATTTTCAAAATCTTTATAAATAGGCAAAGTAAATCTTCTCATAAGATTCCCTACTTTCACGCCAAAAAACATTTCTCTCTTAAAGTCCAGTGCTCCACTTATTTACATAAGAGCAACACTAGACTGAGGAGACTTGAAGGGGTAAGGTCCCAAAAACCTCATAATAAGTACTTGGGACCATACCACAACCTTATCTTTCAGCCCTTTTTAACCTTGCGCGGCCGCGCACTGGTCCTACAAAGAAGGCTTAAAAGACAGGTAGCAGACAACCCAAAAGGAAATCATAAATCCTTGCGCTTTCCTCCATAAAACAAAGGATGAAAATCCTAAGTTAAACACTTCCGCCTAATAATATCCAGACTTGGATATTATTTACCCAATTTGTGCCACACGATAAAGGGTCAAACAGGATTATGGCAATAACCTTCTAGAAGGACCCAATCGTGCACCACTAAACGGTTACAACCGTCTGGACACGTGTCATCACCTCAGGCATCCCTGAAATCACGACGATGGCATGAAATTGGAGAGAAACCTCCACTTGATCACTTTCCACGTGGCAAACCCCCAGCCATAGATCTAAACAGCGATCCGTGTGCACTCACGTCGGATCGAGAAGATTAACGGAAGAAAATGTAACCGCTTACGGGGTTAGCATTTTCCGTCAACATTTCACCAACGAGTTTTCCCGTCCAAAACTCTCGGCTATAAATATGAGAACAATTCAGGTATGAAATTTGTTGGTACACTTTATGTGGACGCGACTTGGTTCGGTTCGACACGGTTAGGTTTGGCTCAAGCCCGACGTCGCGACATTCCTCTGTCGTGCGTCCCAGAGTTCGACACGCGAAGCACGGAGAGCCGCGAACCGTTCCCGCCAACACATCATCATGACATCACCATGATGATGTCATGTGTGTAGATAACATTTACATGAAATATATGTGACGAAGGTTGTGAAATCAATTGGGGAAGGTTAACCTTCCTCCTGAACATACATGGGGAACCTTTCAAGGTTCGTCAAGATAATGTGTGGGGAAGTTTAACCTTCCCCACTCATACCTTCGTCACATGAAGGTTCGTCAGTGGACAGTATAAATAGCTTAGTATGTTATCAGTTTAGTTCATGAGAGCATAGTGAAACTAGAGAGTTTATCGTCAAACATTGTGTGTATATGTTTGATATTGTTCTCGTCCTTATAATCCAAGTGAATCTTTGATTATCTGTTGTGTTACTCGCGTTACATTGTTTGGTTTGCACCGTCTCGGGGATTCCGCACCCGTGATTGTGTTTGTGATAAACAAGGATTGGTTACTTATCGGATCCTCCGGGAAAAATGGACCTACAAGTGGTATCAGAGCCTTGGCTCTTTTCCTTGTTTAAAATCAAACATTGTGTTGTTTGAAACAAGTGTGTTCTTGTGATTTTCAGTTTGTTGTTCTTGAAAAGTTTATTTTTTTTTTCTGGAAATCTTGTTGAAAATCTGTGTTTTAAGGTGTTAGTTTGCTATAGTTTTATTGAAAACCTTGTTACATTTCATGTGTGCATGTTTGGATTTTGGTTTTTATTGAAAGTATAAGCAAAATCATTTTCGAAAAATTTATCAGGTGAAATTTTGGCCGGAATATTCAAAAGTGTTCTTCATATATTCAAGTGTGTTCTTCAATATTCAAACTGTTCTTATCATACATGGGTATTTGATCTGCTTATTGTTTAAATCAAGGTGTTTGTCAAATTTTAATATATTAAGTTGACTATAGTGTATTTGTGTGATGATTAGTTTCTGAGAAAAAGAGGCTTCGAAAATCTAAAAAGCATGGTTTGTTGAAATTGTTCACCAACTTTGTCAGAGATAAGATTTTAAGTGTGTGTGAAAATATCTCAAGTGGTATCAGAGCATTGGCTCTTTTCCTTGTTTAAAACCAAACATTGTGTTGTTTGAAACAAGTGTGTTATTGTGATTTTTCAGATTTCGTTCTTGAAAAATTTATATATTTTCTGGAAAAAGTCTTTAAAATCAGTGTTTATCCTATTGTTTTGCTAAAAGTTTGTTCAAAAACCTTGTTTGTTTGAATGTTTACATGTTACTAGTGGGTTTTTGTTGAAAGTATAAGCAAAATCATTTTCGGAAAATTTATCCGGTGAAAAATCTGCCCGGAAACATCATACTGTTCTTCAGTTCTTCATAGTGTTCTTGGCTATATTCAAACTGTTCCTGTATATCTATCTTATCTGATCTGAATTGTGTTTTGAATTAATGTGATATAGATTATAATATTGTTTGTTTGACAATTGTGTACTGTGATGATGTTATTTGTTGAAAAAGGAAACTTGTAAAATCAGAAAAGCATGGTGTATGTTTGAAAAATGGTGTCTTGTGTCAGAAGGAGATAAGGCCTCAACCTTCCTCACTTCAACCTTCCTCACCTCAACCTTTCTCACCTCAACCTTCCTCACCTCAAACTTCGTCAGACTCATTTCAACCTTCCTCATCATTTTAACCTTCATCATCACTTTAACCTTCCTCGTTACTTCAACCTTCCTCATCACTTTAACCTTCCTCGAAACTTGTAAAATCAGAAAAGCATGGTGTATGTTTGAAAAATGGTGTCTTGTGTCAGAAGGAGATAAGGCCTCAACCTTCCTCACTTCAACCTTCCTCACCTCAACCTTTCTCACCTCAACCTTCCTCACCTCAAACTTCGTCAGACTCATTTCAACCTTCCTCATCATTTTAACCTTCATCATCACTTTAACCTTCCTCGTTACTTCAACCTTCCTCATCACTTTAACCTTCCTCGTTACTTCAACCTTCCTCATCACTTTAACCTTCCTCGTTACTTCAACCTTCCTCATAACTTTAACCTTCCTCGTTACTTCAACCTTCCTCATCACTTTAAACTTCCCTTTTCAGACTCATTCCTCACTTCAACCTTCCTCATCACTTCAACCTTCCTCATCACCTTAATCTTCCTCATCACCTCAATCCTCACTTCAACCTTCCTCATCACTTCAACCTTCCTCATCACCTTAATCTTCATCATCTTAACCTTCTACACAACAACCTTCGTCAAACAATTAAAAAAAAACGAGCCTTCGTCATACACATCCTTCGTCACACCTTATACCTTTGTCGCACTCTCTTAATCTTCGCCACCTCAATCTTCGTCGCATTAACTTGTCATTTTTACACAGTAGCTTTACAAAAGTGTTCTAACTTTGTGTTTTCAAGTGTTTTACCAGGTACAGTTATTCATATATTAAATATGAGTTGTACGAATCCATGGGATTGGAGTACGGACTCACGACCAGCTCAAAATCACACTTCGATGGCCGAATATTTAGCAAATTCCATACCTCAACAACAACAGTCAATAAGTGCAAGTCAATGGGCATTGGTGTCGAATCAAAATCATAGCATTCAGAATCTTTTGCTTAGCGAGAGTGAAACGGGCAGCAAAAATCGCCCACCAAAGTTGAATCACATGAACGACTTTCCAACATGGAAAGGTCGTTTTCACACATACATTCAAGGGCAAAGCACCGAACTTTGGATGTGTTTCCTTACTGCATGCAACCCTGCCCTCGAAGTAGCAACATCAACTTCAGCGGGTTTTACTAATATGCTTGAAGATGATAAGAAAGCCTATGACTTAGAGAAAAAGGCGTTTGCTATTCTTACACAAGCGCTTCACAAAGAAATCTATCATCAATTCGGCTATTGTAAGAACACGAAAAATTTATGGGATGCATTGGTAGCGAGAGGAGAAGGAAACGCAGCTACTAGAAAGATACGCCATGATTTATTGAAGAAAGAGTTTGAATCATTTCAATTCTTGGATAATGAAGCCCTAAATGATATGACTTCTCGTTTTTATCATTTGATTAGTGAAATGTGTTCTTATAAGGTTGATGCAACTCATCCGGAAATGATTGCACGTTTTGCTGATGCTCTACCTCCTAAGTGGAGTCCATTCATTGAACTTCTAAAGCATACGGGCGCTATGGATACAACCAATGGCACTCTCTATGAATTCATTCAGAAGTTGGAGCACAAGAACGAGGAGGAAATTCGGAAAGCTAAAATGATTGCACCTCCTCAAAACACAGAAATGTATTTGCCTGGTTTTGGTCCTTCAGCTAGTTCTAGCTCCATTCAGCAACCGAAGCTTCAAACGGCGTTTGTGTCCAATACAAGCTCATCACCGTTTCCACAGTGGAATCAAAGTGCTTATCTTTCACAATCCCAACCTCCACCTCAAGTTACCACTACTCAACAACAGTGGAATCAAAGTGCTTATCTTTCACAATCTATACCCCAACCACAACAACAACAAGCCCAACCACAACAACAGCAAGCTCATTATACCAACAATCCTCCACCCCTAAACCCTAACACAGTCAAAGTTGATACATCAAACCTCTCAAATGTTAGCATTGAAGTAGCAAAGGAACATATGGAACTCATTAATACAATGGTCAGTGCTTACTGCGGTTTGGTCGCAGGTTAAATTGGAAACATTAGTTTGACCAACGAAGATTATCTACAAATCAACCGTGATGAAATGGAGTTGATGGATATAAAGTGGGCGTTCGCAAGTGCTGTTAGAAGGGCGAAGGACTTTATGGTTCGAACAAGGAGAAGCTCTTTGGAAAGTAAACAGGATACGAAGTACGGAGTTGATAAAGAAGCGGTTACATGTTTTAATTGTGGCGAAAAGGAGCATTTCAAACGTGAGTGCACCCGACCAAGCAAACAAGGCAATCAGAACCCATTCAGAAATCAGACGAGTACTTCAAATGTCAATATCAATGTCAATCAAGACAATCATGAAAGAAGGATAGTAGCGGTGAACAACAATCAGAACCAGAACCAGTCTGGACCATCAAACGCCAATCGAGCATTGACCGTTCAAGCTAATGAAGGGTGTAATTGGTCGGTACAACTTGGAGAAGGTGATCAAGAAGGAGGAGGAACAGCGTGTTATGCAAAGATCATAAATCACATCAAGCACGTTCACAAGGAAGAATTTTTTGAAAGTGACGACAGTTCGGGTTATACCGGGAGTTCTGATGAAGAAAGTTCTACTTCGGGCGATTATCATTCTGAATCTGATGTAAAGGAAGAAGCGAGTTCTGATGTTGATGATTTATTGACTGAAGCAGAGGAGTTGAAGAGTCAGAAATATGTTCTGATCAAGAAGGCTGCTGTAGCATCTAAAGAAATGGAGAAATTCTTCTCTGAAGACGGATCTTTTTCTTATCAGACTGCCTTTATGGCAAATGTCTCAGCCTCTACGAGTCAGGTAAATTCTGAAACTCCTGCTCCTAGTGTTTGTAATTCTTGTGTAGAATTGAAGCTTGAATCTGAAAAGCTTCATAGTCATAATCAAAGCTTGGTTATTGAATTGTCTAAGTGCAAAGAAGAAAATATGGCTCTGGTTAGAAACGAAAAGGATTTTAAATCTGTAATTGAAACCTTAAAGAAAAGTGTTTCCGAAGTAACCAAAACTGTTTATCATAAACAAGTTAGTATTAACGATTACATTAACATTGTTGAGGAAACCAAAAAGGAACTAGCCATTGCCAAATGTGAGCATGATACAATCAAGCTCAAGTTGGAGAGTTATTCTAACTCCCGATTTGTACTCGATCACATTATTGACGTTCAACAACTGAAGGGAAACAAGAAAGGTGTTGGGTATAGGAAGTGTCCACTTCCTTTGAGACATAACTATACTCGAATGCCCGATGAAGAGGATATGCCTCGTTTTGAACCCAGTGTGCCTCTTGATTATGAGGAAGTTACTACTGGCCTAGGGTTCAAATCGGACAGTTCTTCAATTACATCATCTGAGCAAACAGAAACTTCAACATCTACGAAACAAAGTCCTCCAATCATTGAGGACTATGATTCGTCGGATGATGAATCAGATGTGAATGACCAGGATGAATCACTTGATAAGAAGAAGGGAATAGAAATTCCAATTGAGAATCATATTCTTTGTGATCCTCCTATTCCTGTTATGCAACAAGTTGCTAAACAAGTGATTAATCCTGTCAAGCAAGTAAAAGAATCTGTGTCTACCGTTAAGAGTAATAACGTGTTGTACACTTTGGTTGGTGATTCTAAAATCTATTCAGATCATGATTTTCCAATTAAAAATGTCAATCCATCTTTGATTGATCAAGTTTTTGAAGATAATACAAACAAGTTTTTAGGAAAGACAATTCCAGGAGTCATTGTAACTCAATGTGACCCAATTCCTAAAGCTGAAATCAGAAAACAATTTGGAAATCAAAAATCACCAACAAAGCAACAACCTATTGCTTCTAAGGGTAAACAACCAGAAAGGCGAGCTCAAAAGCCTAACGTTTCTCAATCAAAATTTGAAACAAAAGGAGCTCGTTATCAAAAGAAAACTAGTAATGTCAGATTTGTAGCATCGAATGGTACAGATAAAATTGAGACTTTTGAAAACAAATCAAACAACGATTTTTGTCCAACAAGTCACGATTTTAAAGCGTAATAGCCAAAACAATTACACTCAACATACAAACGGGTGTGATGAAAAAGCAAGTACCTCGGGTTCTACGGGTTCGACATCTATTTGTGGATCAGATTCTCCTAAGTTTGTGGAAAGGACAACGTGTTTTAAATGTGGGGAGTTTGGGCATATCATTAAGAACGGCTCAAACACTCCAAAAGATAAATTTGTTGAGAAAGCACCACCTGAAAAGGTTCACCCTCAACGTCGTCCCGTTTCACCAAAACATGATAAAAGAACTGTTAAGGAACAAGAAACGAAACAACGATGTCAAAACGTCAAAGCTGTTGAAAAGGCTTTAAAATCTGAAGTCAAAACGGTCAACAGGGAACCAAGTTCTTCACAATTTTTAAAACCAGAAGTTTTAGAATCTGTTCATAAAAATATATCTGGTAAAGCAAATCAAACTTGGAAACCTAAGACGGGTGAAAATTCAGGGGGAGGCGTGAAATTTCCAAATCATCAAGAGATTGAAATTACATTTCTTGATTCTCTGGGGAAACCCAAGTCAATGAAGGCTTGGGTCCCCCTCTCCAACTAATCTCTGAGTGAGTGTGCAGGATGTTCCAGGAGGAACTATCGATAGTCATCAGATTGTTGATAGTGGAGCGTCCATGCACAAGATCGGTGACAAAGAAATTGTTACCTTTGATGGAGAGAAAAAGAAAAGAAGACAGAATTGTCTGTCGAAAGAAATTGAAAACCTTCGACAAAATGAAAATCATACCAAAGTTTGATTGTTCAAAGGTTTGATCGGGTCCCCGGGATAGATTCAATCAAAATGTACGCACCTGCAGCACGTCTGAAGTTCAAAATCAACAAGATGAACGTGCAGTGTACATTTCTTTGAGGTGTGATTGAAGAAAATGTGTTTGTTGAACAAACCAACCGGGTGTGCGGATGCCTTGGCGTGGATTGAACAATCGCACACTACTTCTCAAAGAGAAAGATAAAGACCTTCGCTGGTGCAATATGGAAGACCAGCCGGACCCAAAGGTTTATGATCTTGTTGCTGTCAAGAGATTTCTCAGTAGCTACAAAAAATCGACTTTGAAGTCCACACCGGGTGGATATCCAATTTGGGAGAGCGCTCAAACTCCTTGCAATGCTCGAAGCAGTTGCAGGATACGGTTTTAAATTTCTAATCTCTCCTATACTTGTCGATATTTAAGCTGCTTTATGAATTATTATCATCTCGTACAGCACTCTTTGGCCTGACACGTTGAACTTGAATATCACCTCACACGTGATTGTTTTAATATGAAATTCGTCAATGTTGTCATGGTCCACACCGATTACCGACGTGCCAACTCATTTTTCCAAAATTAGATAAATCATTTCTGATTAAAATTAATTTTGGTAAACGGCATTGAGGTAAAACATGAGTTAACCGACATCGGAAAATCGTTTTTGTAAATATCTTTGTGTCTTTTCAATTTATCGTAGTTTGTTGATTTTAGGGGGAGTTTGTTGGTACACTTTATGTGGACGCGACTCGGTTCGGTTCGACTCGGTTCGGTTCGACACGGTTAGGTTCAGCTTAAGCCCGACGTCGCGACATTCCTATGTCGTGCGTCACAGAGTTCGACACGTGAAGCACGGAGAGCCGCGAACCGTTCCTGCCGACACATCATCATGACATCACCATGATGATGTCATGATGACATCATGATGATGTCATGTGTGTAGATAACATTTACATGAACTATATGTGACGAAGGTTGTGAAATCAATTGAGGAAGGTTAACCTTCCTCATGAACATACATAGGGAACCTTTCAAGGTTCGTCAAGATAATGTGTGGGGAACTTTAACCTTCCCCACTCATACCTTCGTCACATGAGGTTCGTCAGTGGACAGTATAAATAGCTTAGTATGTTATCAGTTTAGTTCATGAGAGCATAGTGAAACCAGAGAGTTTATCGTCAAACATTGTGTGTATATGTTTGATATTGTTCTCGTCCTTTTAATCCAAGTGAATCTTTGATTATCTGTTGTGTTACTCGCGTTACATTGTTTGGTTTACACCATCTCGGGGATTCCGCACCCGTGATTGTGTTTGTGATAAACAAGGATAGGTTACGTATCGGATCCTCTGGGAAAAACGGACCTACAAAATTTAAGTTACACACACTTCGTCAATACCTCTTCTTCTTCATAAACATATACTTATTCTCACGCCGGAGTCGGGTCAAGGAGAGAACCCCTCTTCTCCCCTTGACGAGGCTAACGGTGTTTGTTTTGCAGAGTTTACCAGAGAAGAAGATCAGTTACGATTGAATCAAACGAGAGAGAACAACCCCCTTTATGCAGATCTAAACCCCCTAGATAATTCGATTCCGGTTAATTATCTAGTGTTTCTTCAGTTATTATAATAACCCTTTAATTATATTAACGATACCCTCCCCGAGACGGTATTCCAACAACTACGTCGGGCAGAACCACGACAGTTGTTACGGAACCCTAAATCAATCGGGCAGCGTATCTAATACGAAACTGGGGTTATAATACTTACAACGGAGCAGAGCCTCGCTAATTAGGGGGTATTATACTCAAATATTTTGCCTACTGTGAGAGATTTATGTTTAGAAAGAAAGAAATGAACGAGTTTTGATGAAACCATTGCCTGCTACTTATAGTGTTGAAAAACGAGTTTCTCGCGGCCCACGTAGATGTAAGCAAAGGCTTATGCGGCCTGTGTGGCCTAGGGGTCTAGGCGTAGCTGATCTGGGTCATGAATAGGGTCAACACGTTGCGTGACACGTGTCAACACCAGGGTGTGCTGGACCTTTAAGTTGTCGCGGCCCGCGTAAGGGTTCAACAAAGGTTTACGCGGCCCGCCTGAAATCCAATTTTCTTGTTTTTTTATTTATTTTTAATGTTATAACGTATTTTGGGCTCGGTTTTCACATACGGGGTGTATTTTAAGACATATAGGGGTATTTAACATATATTAAGGTGTCAGAAAAATATTCGAGAGGGTTGTTATATCCTCCCCACCTTGTTTTAGAGCTCGTCCTCGAGGTCTATTGGAACAGGTGTGGGTATTTCCTTTGCATTTCTGATTCAAGCTCCCATGTGTATTCTGGTCCTCTTATGGAGTCCCACTTCACTTTGACTAGAACTAGTCTTTTGTGTTTGAGATTCTTGACTTTCTTGTCTTCAATCTGTAGAGGCCTTTCTACAAACTTTAATTGCTCATTTACCTCTATATCCTTAAGAGGCACAATTAATGATTCATCAGCTAAGCATTTCTTGAGTTTAGATACATGAAATACATCATGTATTCCTGTCATTTCCTCTGGCAGTTGTAGCTGATAGGCTACAGGCCCTATTTTTCTAATAATCTCAAAAGGTCCAACATACCTGGGACTTAGCTTTCCCCTTTTGATGAATCTTACCACTACTTTCCAAGGAGAGACTTTTAACAATACTTGGTCCCCTACTTGAATTCCAACGGTTTTCGTCTGTTGTCAGCATAGCTTTTCTGTCGATCACGTGTTGCTTTCAGTCGTTCCTTGACTTGAATGATTTTGTCTGTTGTTTCTTGTACTATCTCAGGTCCAGATAGTTGCTTTTCCCCAATTTCTGCCCAACAGACTGGGGTTCGACACTTTCGTCCATAAAGTGCTTCGAATGGTGCAGCATTTATACTTGTGTGATAACTGTTATTATAAGAAAATTCTATCAATGGTAAGTGATCGTCCCAATTACCTCTGAAATCAATTATACAAGCTCTAAGCATGTCCTCCATTGTCTGAATTGTCCTTTCACTTTGTCCATCCATTTGAGGATGATAAGTTGTGCTTAGATTCAACTTGGTTCCCATTGCTTTTTGGAAACTTGTCCAAAAATGTGAGGTAAAACAACTATCTCTGTCAGAAACAGCTGATAGAGGAATTCCATGTAAAGAAACTATTTCATTTACATACAATTTAGCTAATTGTTCCATACTAAAAGTTTCTTTCATTGATAGGAAATGAGCTGACTTGGTTAGTTTATCTACAATCACCTAGATTGTATCATTACATTTCTTTGTTTTGGGTAATTTAGTAACAAAATCCATTGTTATCAATTCCCATTTCCAAACAGGTATTTCTAACTGTTGCAATAAACCCGAAGGTTTCTGATGTTCAGTTTTAACTTGTGAACAGGTTAAACACTTAGAAACATAGGCTGCTATGTCCTTTTTCATTCCTATCCACCAGAAATTCTTTCTTAAATCCTGGTACATTTTATCGCTTCCTGGATTCATCGTATATTTAGACTTATGGGCTTCTTCTAATATGCGAGGACGTAGGTTTCCTAATTTAGGTGCCCATATTCTTTTCTTATGGAATCTCCAAATTCCATATGTTCTTTGTTCTAGTTCCTTGATCATTTCTTTTAGTTTTTCAGTATCATCCTTGATTACTGATTCTTGTGCTTTTCTAATCTGCTCATTTAAATCTACTTGTAGATTTAATTTAAGAGAACGTACCCTTTTTGGCTGTTCGTGATATTTTCGACTTAAAGCATCAGCAACTATATTTGCTTTTCCTGCATGATACTGAATATCACAATCATAATCACTAAGTAGTTCCATCCAGCGTCTTTGTCTCATATTCAATTCCTTTTATCCGAAGACATACCTTGTACTCTTATGATCGGTGAACACAGTAAACTTACTACCGTACAGGTAATGTCTCCAAATCTTAATAGCAAAAATTATAGCTCCATATTCTAAATCATGAGTTGAATAATTTTCTTCATGATTCTTAAGTTGTCTGGATGCATAGGCTATAACCTTTTGTCGTTGCATCAGTACACATCCATAACCTAATTTAGAAGCATCACAATAGATTACAAAATCTTCAGTTCCTTCTGGTAACGCTAGTATGGGTGCATGAGTTAATCTTTTCTTAAGGATTCTAATGGCTTCTTCTTGTTTTGGTTCCCATATAAACTTAACAGATTTACATGTTAACTTAGTTAAAGGAATGACTATTCTAGAAAAATCTTGAATAAATTTTCTATAATAACCGGCTAGTCCTAAGAAACTTCTAACCTCGGTTGGTGACTCAGGGGTTTTCCATTTGGTAATTGCCTCGATCTTTGTGGGATCCACATGAATTCCTTCATGATCAACTAGGTGTCCGAGAAATTGTACCTGTTCTAACCAAAACTCGCACTTTGAAAATTTAGCATAAAGCTTTTCTTTTCTTAATAAACTTAAAAGTGCGTGCAAATGCTTTGCATGATCCTCTTTATTCTTAGAGTAAATGAGAATATCATCTATAAAGACAATTATGAATTTATCCAAATACGGCTAACATATTCGGTTCATCATGTCCATGAATGCAGCTGGGGCATTGGTTAAACCAAATGGCATGACAGTAAATTCATAATGACCATACCTTGTTCTGAAAGTGGTTTTAGGAATGTCCTCTTCCTGTACCTTTAATTGATGATATCCTGACCTTAAATCGATTTTAGAGAAAAATCGTGCTCCTTGCAATTGATCAAACAGATAATCAATTCTTGGTAATGGATACCGATTCTTAATTGTGACTTTATTCAATTCACGGTAGTCAATGCACATACGCATTGATCCGTCCTTCTTTTTAACGAATAAGATCGGTGCTCCCCAGGGTGATGAACTGGGTTGTATGAATCCTTTCTCTAGCAATTCGTCTAATTGTTTCTTTAGTTCTTGCATTTTTGCAGGTGCCAAACGGTAAGGTGCTTTGGCAATTGGTGCTGTTCCTGGTAGTAAATGGATTCTGAATTCAACTTCTCTATCTGGAGGTTGCCCTGGTGATCCGTGTGAAGTGTTATATATATTAGGTGTATATTTTAAGCCCTTTAACACTTTTTAGCCAAGTTTTAACTTTATAAAACACGATATTTACTAACACTAAACACACATATGGGCAAGTGCACCCATCGTGAGCGTAGTATAGTGTTGGTAAGATACCGAGGTCGTCCAAGGACACAAGAGCTTTTAGTACCGGTATATCCTCAATGTCTAATTAAATCAAAAAGTTTAGAAAAATGTTTTAAGCTAAGAAAAATAAAAACTAACTAAAATGCTGAAAAATAAAAATAAAAGAAAAACAGATAGACAAGATGAATCACTTGGTTTCGACTCGTGTATAGTGTAACCTTTGATTATTTCCACACTTTTGCACTTATTTAAGATATTATCTTAGTTATTGTAGTAGGCCCCTCTTTTGAAGGTGACGTTACCCTCAACCCAGTAGTTTGAGTCAGCAATGATACAATCTTAAAGGGTCGGATTATTGAAAGATAATTAATTAAGTTATTAATGCAAATTATGGTAGGCCCCTCTTTTGGAGGTGACGTTACCCTCGACTAAGTAGTCTGAGTCAGCAGGGATACAGTCCTAAATAGCCGGGTTATAGTATTAATAGTAGTTAACTTATGAGGGGATCAAAGAGTTTGGACCCCCGCCATCCAATACCGTTAAGTATTGAAGGAGGTCCTACTAAATTTGACCCAGGTCCATTGCAGGACCTCTAAACGCTGAACAATGGCAAGACTCTTACCAAACCGTTCCCTTAACCCCCGACCTGGTAGCCAACATACCTCCATATAGACCGTGGAGATATGAATGGTGAAAATCTTTTATTTTATATAGACAGTAAAATAATGTCAAGACACCACGGACAAATGATAAGGAAGAATCACCTTCAACATAAGAAACTAGTTATTAAGGTCATTAATACAAAACCAAATAAAAAGTGTGAAAAGATTAGAAATAAAAAGTATTACACTAGACACTTGTCTTCACCAAGTGATGTAAGAGACTTAGGCAAACATGGCCTTGATTGTCAAGAACTCTTACGATCAATCTTGGATCCCTAGACGACTCACACACTCTATGATGGACAATGGATGATGGTGGTGGATGATGGTGTTATGGTGGTGGTGGGTGGTGGGTGAAGTGTGAGAGAGGTGGTGTGCCAAGGGATGGTTTGAGCTTGAGCCAAGCACTCCTATTTATAGGCTGAACAGAAGTTCGGGCACGGCCCTGTGTCTAGTAGGCATGGCCCCGTGTCCACATCCTCTCTTTCTTCATTTAATGCAGCTTGTCTTTATTAGTTGACCACGCCCCCGTGTCCACTGAGCACGACCCCGTGTGCAGAAGAATCTTTGTACTATGAAGATTTGCCTAGATTGTGCGAATCTTATAGTTGATCATGGCCCCGTGTCCGCTGAGCACGGCCCCGTGATAGGCAATAGAAGCTTCTACCACTTTGTCTTTTCTGCTGACACTTGGGCACGCCCCCGTGCTGGCTTAGCACGGGGCGTGTTCAGTCTTCTATCTTCTTGTTTTGCTTGGGAAGATGCTGTCGTGGGGTCGGGCATGTCACTTTTGTTCTTTTTCTTGTATTTATGTTAGATTTTGTTGTCTTTTTGCTTCTTTTGTTAATTTGAGCTCATTTAATCCTGAAAATACAAAAGGAAGACAAAAGCACACTTTTCCAACATTAGTACTAAAAAGGGGTTAGTTTTACGCCACAATTGATGTAATTTATATGTTGCATTTTGCACACATCAAATACCCCCACACTTGAATCTTTGCTTGTCCTCAAGCAAAACTCTTTATAATGTGGCTTTACACTCCCAAATGGAATGGGTAGAGAAGAAGGTTTTTTGGCTTGTCATAGAGTGTCGGGATTTCCAAGATTCTTTATTTAGTTTTATTTTTATTTATTTACAATCATATTCGTCATGATTTATTTAAAACTTTTCATAAGAGAAATTACTTATTAGGGCATAACATGCTTCTTTAAAATTCTATTTATATACAAGTTCACATACCTCATGGGGATCACTCAACACTCGGCCGAAAATGTATTTTTGTGGATCACTCGAGAGCGGCATGGAACTTACTCCTACCATAGGCTTGCCAAGCAATCAATCCTCCTCCTTTTTAACTTATATACCTTTGTAAATATCAAGAGGACTTTTTTGGTGAAGGGTTAGGCTTGAGTTAAAGGTAGGTGGTTGGGTTAGTGGTTAGTAGAAAAAGGGCGAAAAGCGTAACAAGCGTCGGTTTTCGTAAGACTTTTTATTTTTGTAACTTTTATTTTGATGAAGCTATTATTCAAACAAAGTAATTTTTGATGAACTTGTTTGTTTATTTTCTTTTGCTTCATCATCAACACATTTTTTTTTTGAAAAGTCATACGAAAAACCGAGCTAGTTACTAAAACAAAGGGTTAAAAATGAAAAAAGGTTTTGGTGGGTAAAAGGGTGTTTGGTTTGGGTTATGAAATGAAAAGGTTTAGGCTCAAATGGGCTAACTAGGGGGATTTTGGGTAGGTGGTAAAAAAAAGAAAAATAATGGTGTAGAAATAAAAAGGGTTAGTCCTAATGCCTCCATCATTTACTTACTCGGGTTTAAGTTGGTAAGGACCGGGAATGTATCGTCATGGCAAGTTCTAGAGTCGTAAGAACCAAGCGGCTATTCACACAAGAAACGAAAAATGAGCATTTAGTCTAATGATATGTAATTGTATGCTCTATAAAGGCTCAAAACTCACTTTTGTGGGAATGGGTTTTTATGTGATCAAGTATATATAATCAAATTTTAACTAAGTTTGTCATGCCTTTTCATAATTTTTTTATGTTGGTTCTTTTTATCATGACGCTATCGGTAGTAAATTCATAAAAATATAACCTTTTTAGAACTTGAAATTCCCAAGTTAAAACTAGACAAGTAAAATAAATTGAAAATTTTTGAAAAAAATTTGGGGTGATTAGCGGTTCCAATAGAGTTTTGTATAAGACTTATATTTAGGACTTGCAAGATTCAAGGTTTTAGCATCCCCTCCACACTTAAATTACACATTGTCCTCAATGTGTCCCAAAAATAAATTTTTAGGTTGATTGAATGTGTAAAAGGTGTGATTTAAGCAAAAATTTATGTTACTGGGCACTGGACACGGCCCCGTGTTGTCCGGGCACGGCCCCGTGTTCAAGTGCCAGTAACAAAATTAAATTAAGAGAAACAGAAGCCTGGACACGGGGGCGTGTTGGGTGAACACGGCCTGTGTCCAGTTACCTGAACTGGGACTTTCTTGCCGACTGTGCAGCACGGGGTCGTGTTGGGCGGACACGGCCCGTGCCGAGCTTACTGCAAATGAATAATTTTGTCGGATGGCCCTGTTTTCCTGCATGGGGTGCTGGTTCAAGTTTCCCTTGTATCCTTTGCCATCTCAAGTGTGTTTTATTTCTGAAAATTAAAACTAACTAGAAAACATGAAAATTAATCTAAACTAAACTAAGGATAGTTCCGCGGAATGCCTCCGTGGTGCGCCACGTTTATAAGGGTCCTTGGCTAGACCCAAAGCCTGGCCATATGTTACCCAAGTGGGATGTATTGCATCCCATGTTACACCGTCGGAGAGCGTCATCCAAGCTTGAGTCTATGACCTTCATGTAGTTGACCGGGTCTTCGTCCTCTACTCTCTTTCCACATTCAAACTTGACTTCCTTGTCCCCAAACTTCAATGTTAACGTTCCGTCATTCATATCCACCACTGCTTGGGCGGTGGCTAAAAATGGCCTCCCGAGGATGAGAGGGACATCGGTGTCTTCCTCCATGTCTAGGATGACAAAGTCGGTTGGGAAAACGAAGTTGTCAACCTTGACCAATAGATTTTCAGCGACACCTTGTGGAAATTTGACGGATCTGTCGGTGAGTTGTCTGCTCATCTTTATAGGGCTTGTTGTTCCTAGGCCGAGTCGGTTGAACATCGATGTGGGCATGAGGTTAATGCTAGCCCCAAGATCGGCTAATGCATTACGAACGGGGGATTCCCCGATCGAGCAAGGAATTGTGAAGCTTTCGGGATCAATTTTCTTTTGTGGGAGTTTGTTGAGTACTAAGGCGGAGCATTCTTCGCCTAAGTTAACTAATTGCAATGATTCAATTTTCCTTTTGTGAGTGAGGAAATCCCTCATGAATTTGGCATATTTAGGCATTTGGGTTAGGACCTCAATAAAAGGAATATTAACATGCAATTGTTTTAGTAAATTTTCGAACTTTGCGAATTGCTCATCGGTCTTTTGACGATTTAACCTACCGGGGTATGGAATTGGAGGAGTCTTGGTGGGCTCTTGATTTGGTAAAGAAGCCTTTTCTGGTTGGGGTGCAGGTGGAGTCGTGGTTTACTAGACTGGCTTCTTTCATCTGGCGGTACTGGAGCCTCCTCGGGACCCACGGTTCGATTTCTCAAAGTGATGAGATGTACTTGTGCTTTTGGATTGGTTTCGGTATTGCTAGGTAACGCGCCTTGTGGTCTCTCGGAGAAATTTTGAGCTATTTTATTTAATTGTTTTTCAATGTTTTGAATGCTAGCTTGTTGATTTCTAAAATTCGATTCCAATTGTTGAAATCGATCCGATTTTTTCTTTTCGGTGTCGGAGATGAGGCGAGATACAGTATCTTCAAGCCTTTCTCTTCCACCTTGTTGTTGAGAAAAATTTTGTGGTTGTTGAAAGTTAGTTCGTTGGTTTTGTTGGTTACTACTATTGTCGGGATCTCTCCAACCAAGATTAGGGTGATTACGCCATCCTTGGTTGTAGGTACCCGTTGGTGGACCCGACGGCCTAGGTCTATTATCAATGTAGTTTACCGTTTCTGTTTGGTCATCTACTTCTTTCATATAACTCCAATTTTCATGTGGCCCACCACATCCTTCACAAGCCATAACCGAGGCCGTTTTTGTCATTTCTAGCTTTTTGATTTTTGAAGAGAGGGCCTCGATTTGGGCTTGTAAAGAAGTGCTTTCATCAACCTTATGGGCGCCCGGGGCAATAGATTTATTACCTCGGGGAGTGTGCCATTGAAAATTGGTTTGAGCAATTTCCTCAATTTGATTATATATTTCATTTGGGCGACGATTACCTAAAAGTCCCCCGGAGCTAGAATCAAGTGTTTGTCTTGTGTGTGGCAACAACCCATTGTAGAAAGTGGATACTTGTTGCCATACCGCAAGACCATGGTGAGGACACTTTCTTAGTAGCTCCTTGAACCTTACCCAAGTTTCATATAAGGATTCCCCATCCTCTTGTGAATATGTATTAATTTCAGTCATTAATTTAGCCGTTTTAGCAGGAGGGAAATACTTATATAGAAACTTTTGGGCTAGTTCATCCCAGGTGTTTACCGAGCCAACTGGGAGGGTGTTAAGCCAAGCCTTAGCTCGGTCTTTTAGTGAAAATGGAAACATTTGAAGGCGGATGGCGTCATTTGATGCTCCATTGATCCGAAAGGTATCACATATTTCTAAGAAATTAGTAATATGTAGATGGGGATCCTCGTCCGCAAGTCCATGGAAGGTTGCGGAGTTTTGAAGCATTTGTATCAAATGTGATCGAAGTTCGAAGTTATTGGCTTCGACATTCGGTGCATTGATAGCGGCGCTGAGATTACCTACGGTGGGCCGTAGGTAATCCATGAGGGTACGTTGGTCCGCCATTGGAAGTGGGTCCCCCGAAACTTTCTCTTGATTTTTAGCTTTAAGTCTTTTTCTGAGAAAGCGTTCGGTTTCTTCTAGAGGTCTTTTATGTCTCTACTAGAACTGGAGCTCATGCACTACGTAGGAAGTTCAAATGTGGCGCCAAGGTTCCAAGTCCTGCGATAAAAACAGAAAAGAATGTTGGTCAGAAGGTTCACCACGGCCCAGTGCTCAGTGAACACTGCCCGTGGTCAAATTTACAGTAATTGTTCTCCGGATCCCTGTTACTGGGAGTTGGACACGGCCCCGTGTTGCACCGACACGGCCCCGTGCTCAGCTCTCTGTAACTCGGAAAATAAAAACTGCCAGTGATAGTGCTGGGCACGGTCCGTGTCCGACCAGGCACGGCCCGTGCTGAGCTCTGCAGAAACAGAAAAACTAAGAAAAATCCTAAAAAAATGAAAAATAAGAAAAAAAAATTAGGCCTTTGATTCCTAACTTTCTTAAAATCCTTGTGTCCCCGGCAACGGCGCCAAAAACTTGATGCGTGTGAAGTGTTATATATATTAGGTGTATATTTTAAGTCCTTTAACACTTTTTAGCCAAGTTTTAAATTTACAAAACACGATATTTACTAACACTAAACACACATATGGGCAAGTGCACCCATCGTGAGCGTAGTATAGTGTTGGTAAGATACCGAGGTCGTCCAAGGACACAAGAGCTTTTAGTACCGGTTTATCCTCAACGTCTAATCAAATCAAAAAGTTTAGAAAAATGTTTTAAGCTAAGAAAAATAAAAACTAACTAAAATGCTGAAAAATAAAAATAAAAGAAAAACAGATAGACAAGATGAATCACTTGGTTCCGACTCGTGTATAGTGTAACCTTTGATTATTTCCGTACTTTTGCACTTATTTAAGAGATTATCTTAGTTATTGTAGTAGGCCCCTCTTTTGAAGGTGACGTTACCCTCAACCCAGTAGTTTGAGTCAGCAAGGATACAATCCTAAAGGGTCGGATTATTGAAAGATAATTAATTAAGTTATTAATGCAAATTATGGTAGGCCCCTCTTTTGGAGGTGACGTTACCCTCGACTAAGTAGTCTGAGTCAGCAGGGATACAGTCCTAAATAGCCGGGTTATAGTATTAATAGTTGTTAACTTATGAGGGGATCAAAGAGTTTGGACCCCCGCCATCCAATACCGTTAATTATTGAAGGAGGTCCTACTAAATTTGACCCAGGTCCATTGCAGGACCCCTAAACGCTGAACAATGGCAAGACTCTTACCAAACCGTTCCCTTAACCCCCGACCAGGTAGCCAACATACCTCCATATAGACCGTGGAGATATGAATGGTGAAAATCTTTTATTTTATATAGACAGTAAAATAATGTCAAGACACCACGGACAAACGATAAGGAAGAATCACCTTCAACATAAGAAACTAGTTATTAAAGTCATTAATACAAAACCAAATAAAAAGTGCGAAAAGATTAGAAATAAAAAGTATTACACTAGACACTTGTCTTCACCAAGTGATGTAAGAGACTTAGGCAAACATGGCCTTGATTGTCAAGAACTCTTACGATCAATCTTGGATCCCGAGACGACTCACACACTCTATGATGGACAATGGATGATGGTGTTATGGTGGTGGTGGGTGGTGGGTGAAGTGTGAGAGAGGTGGTGTGCCAAGGGATGGTTTGAGCTTGAGCCAAGCACTCCTATTTATAGGCTGAACAGAAGCTCGGGCACGGCCCCGTGTCCAGTGGGCACGGCCCCCTGTCCACATCCTCTCTTTCTTCATTTAATGCAGCTTGTCTTTACTAGTTGACCACACCCCCGTGTCCGCTGAGCACGACCCCGTGTGCAGAAGAATCTTTGTACTATGAAGATTTGCCTAGATTTTGCGAATCTTATAGTTGACCACGGCCCTGTGTCCGCTGAGCACGACCCCGTGATAGGCAATAGAAGCTTCTACCACTTTGTCTTTTCTGCTGACACTTGGGCACGCCCCCGTGCTGGCTGAGCACGGGGCGTGTTCAGTCTTCTGTCTTCTTGTTTTGCTTGGGAAGATGCTGTCGTGGGGTCGGGCATGTCACTTTTGTTCCTTTTCTTGTATTTATGTTAGATTTTGCTGTCTTTTTGCTTCTTTTGTTAATTTGAGCTCATTTAATCCTGAAAATACAAAAGGAAGACAAAAGTACACTTTTTCCAACATTAGTACTAAAAAAGGGTTAGTTTTATGCCGCAATTGATGTAATTTATATGTTGCATTTTGCACACATCACCTGGTAATTCTTCTGGAAATACATCTGAAAACTGAGATACTACTAGAATATTCTTTAATTCTTTTCCTTTATTGTTAGTGATTATAGAAATCAAATACACTAATGATCCTTTTCTTATGTAACTTGTTGTTTTCATCACAGAGATGAATTTAGTGGATTTAGAAGTTTTATATCCCTTAATTGTGATCTTTTCACCCTTTAGTGAATTTACTTGTATCGACTTTTGATCACACAAAATACTGGCTTTATTGGCTATTAACCAATTCATTCCTAATACTACATCAAATCCTGCCAGATTCATTGGGTAAAGGTTTGCAATAAATTTCTGATTTAGAATTTCTATTCTTACTCCCTGCAATATTTCAGAAATTCTAATGGTTTCACCATTGGCTGTCTCTACTAGACATTCTTGTGGAAGTTTAGTTAATGATTGATTGAAAAGTTTGCAAAATGAAGTATTAATAAAACTTTGATTTGCACCAGAGTCAACTAATACTTTAGAAAAAATGTCATTAACTAAAAACGTACCAGTGATCACATCCGGGATCATCTTTGCTTCTTCTGCCGTTAGGACGAAAGCTCTAGCATTTTTGGTATTCTTGTTGTTTGTAGCCGGAGCTAATTTTGGACAATTAGGCTTGATATGACCTTGTTCTCCACAGTTGTAACATATCCGGTTATTAGCTTTCTTCCTGCAGTCTTCTTCCTTGTGTCCCGATATTTTGCAAAAGTTACAGTATATGGAGCATCTTCCTGAATGCTTCCTTTTGCAATTCTTACAGTAGGGTGTAGAGGTAGAACCTATATTTTTCCCACGATTAGAATTTCCAGAACGAAATTCTTGTGTGAGCTTTTGGGTTAGGTTCCTTCTTTGATCATCTTCTCGTGTACGGATTAATTCATCTGTCAAGGTATTGGCTAGTTCTACAGCTTCTTCTATGGTTTGAGGTCTAGCTGCCTTGACTACATGCCTTATCTCCCCGATTAATCCCCAGATATAATGGGAGATTAACACTGGTTCAGGTGAAGCAAGGATTGGCACTATTCTAGCATATTCAAAGAATAACTTAGTGTACCCCTTACTATCTACACCAGTCATTCTAAGATTTAAGAACTTGTTTGCTATTTGTTCTTTTTCATTAGGAGGACAAAATTTCCTTTCTACCATGTTTTTAAACTTCTCCCATTCCATATTGTAAGTCCTATTACTTCCTTTAGTCTGGAGAATAGTATTCCACCATTCTAGTGCTGAATTCTTAAACAAATTGGAAGCAAACATTATCTTATCTTCTTCTGCGCACTTGCTTATTCTTAAGACTGCCTCAGTCTTTTCTATCCAGCGTAGGGTTGCAATGGCCCCTTCGTTGCCCGAGAATTCCATTGGTTTACAAGACCAGAATTCTTTATAAGAACAACCGTAAGACACGGTTCTTCTTCTTTTGGGAATTGGCATTTGAAGTACAGGTCCATTGTTTACGCTATTTTCAGGTTCGGATTGCTATCATATTTACTTTTATTTTCTGCTTCTCTAACTGTTTGAATAATATATGGCATCACATCTAATATTTCTTGTGCCACTATGTGTTGGATGGCACTGTTATCCACTTGGTTTCCATTGTTGTTTGGAATTTCGTTACCCGAGTTATTGTTACTCTGGTTATCATTATTCACATTTCCCTGGTTTACTTCGTCGTTCATCTGAATTTTAAACATTTATCACATATTAATATCACAAGATAATTAATAGTTTAAGTAACAATTACATAACACACATATTGATCAAAAACGTCGAGCATTGCGACTTTTACTCTTTTTATATAGTATGCGTCAAATACACACTAGAACAGGAATTTAAAAATTACAATATTATGCATCACTAACCATGAAATAGTCTATACTACATTTTTTTATTATATATTATTATATTATTATTATTACCAACTCCACTTATCATCTTCATGGATATGGATTTCCCCCGAAATCCATCTGACGCTCGTCGTATTTCCAGACTAGTTGTTCTCCTACATACCTCATTCTCTCACTACTTTCTATGATTTCTTCTCCAAAAATTCGGAGTTCTTGCAAGTTCTCTGCACTCATTGGGGGTGCAGGTGCTGGTACTGGATCTGGATACTGTGGCCTGGGATTCTCCTGAGGGTACGGATTTTCTAAAATCTCCCTGATGTATTCGCCATTGTCATAATAGGGATCTAGAGGGTTCAGACCTGGATACGTTGCTATGTTCGGCAAGGTTTCGTCATTTAAATGGTAGCGTGGCACATAATCCCTAAGATCATCAAACCATGGATCATAATTTGGGTCTAAGGGATTAGGGGCTGGTATCCTAGGTATTTCCTCAGGGTTGAAATCATGCATTTCTACCTCCATCGGCTGAGTGGGAATTAAAGGTAAAGGTTGTGGGGCTACTAGTTGTTCCAGACTTGGGTCGGCAGCAGTCGTTGCTAGGATATGAAAATTGGCTAGGCTTTTATTAAGCATATCCTGTGTATGGGCATCTGACTCTCGCTTAACGGCTGCTAGGACTCTTTGTTGTTGCAACTTTCGCATTCTTTTTCTACGCTCAAAGGCTCCCTTACTGAACCATCCTCTCTTTTTCTGAGGGAATGGCTCTTCCGACTGAGCTTTAAAGGCAAATATCCCTTCTTCCTGATCAGTGGAATACCCAGAGAGGGTAGGCTGGGAAGAGGTACCTTCACTCCTAGGTGAATCGGACAACTGACGATACATATCTGAGGGTCCTTGATCACTCATACTGTAAACTAACAAATAGTCGAATAACACATAACAATAAAATACAAATAATCACGTATTTTAAGAATTTAATTCCTAACGATTTAAATAATATATTGATGTCAGCAGAACACTACTGTGGCTGAATCAGTGGCTAGGCTCTGATACCTTCTGTCGCAACCCCCCGCCCCCTGATCTGTCCCGGGAACGGGCGTCCGCGAACATTCGTTTGTGGTGGTATCAGTTTGTTAATTATTAATTTGGCAGCGGAAATTACATCAGGACCGTAGTTAGGAAATTGTTTATCAGAGTAAAACCACCATATTTTATATTAATAACCACATGGGTAAACCCAAGTTTCTTTATTACAATACGTTTATAAGGATAAACCCTATTTTATTGAATTTAAATCATCGTCTTTTTGGTAACTTTTATAGCCACATTTTTCCAAGCCGTCAGTGCTCTCCAGCTGGCTTTTAACTAATTGGCTGTCACATTGTGTTACCTGAAATGTGTTTTAAAAACATTTGTTAGTGGGAAATACTGGTGAGTAAATCCCAGTTTAATCAAGAAACATTTTATCAATTAACACAGTATTGAGAGCGATCACATTGTTTATTTCTACACAATTACTCATTCAGTACTGTCAATCCTGACTGGTGGGTCATATTACACATTGGCTAACTCGTTGTCCAATGGTAACGTGTTCCACATTTTGTATACAAAACCCCAACATACCGGCAGTAATCGAAGAACTACAAAGACTCAATCACTGCTTAATCACATTGTAAAATAATTAAGGTTTTGTGTAGGTCCCTTAACCCATGCGGATCGTAACAGAATCGTCAATCTAACCTAGAGTGCGGATTCCCCTAGATCAGATTTCACAGAAAACGAGTAGAAACAGAATCAAGAACCCGATACACTTTCAATCCGGTCTTCTATTGATTATCCAACACGAAGTTTACAATCAAATCAAGACCCACAAGAAATCTCTCAGCCACTCTCTATAGATTTCTCTAACTCTCTCTCAAACTCTATTCACTGGCTCCAAGTGTCTAACCTAAACCCTTTTGCCAATCCTTGTTTATATAGGACAAGCTTTGCACCTGGGCTTTGGTTTGGTCTTGGCCATTCTCCTAGACCATTACAATAATTAACTCCCTAACCAATAATGCTAAACCCATTACAAAATATCCAAAGACTAAATAATCAAACTATTAAGTTGTTGTCACAGAATATGCACCAACAAACTCCCCCTTGACAATAGCTTCATAGTGTAACTTTGTCTTCAAACATCTTGCAGTCTTTTGGTCTTTGGATAGCGTCAGCTACACAGTTTCTGACATCAACAAACTTCCCCTTAGCTGATGCTTCCAATCTCCAAAACTTTCATTCGTTGTAGATCAGTGAACTAGCAATCTTTGGTTAAGCAAGTAAACTTCAACTCTTTCATATCTCTTTCTTTCTGCAATGTAGTATGAGGATCCTACCATGCATCTTCAAACATTCTTCACTTTACTCTCAATCTGCACTTTACTTGTATTATGCACTTCATTTTGATAACTGCATCAATCTGTTTAGAAACACAAGCAAGTATCTCGAAAAACCATTTGTCTTTTTCACATTTAAAGATAAACCAATATTTTATCTTAGTTTGCAAAAACAACTACCTGTCAGTTCAAAATGGAAGTCGAAAATATTTTTGGAATTTTTGATATTCTTCAAAACAACTAAAACAAACTAAACTAAACTCATAAATATGTACAATACATCTTTTTGTGAGAATCACCGGTAAGAAGATCATATCAGCACAATCAAACTGTTTTCACACTATCAGATAATTTTTTATTTAATTTTTCATGAAAAGCAGTTCAAGACGATTACCAGTATGTTTGTCCACCTAAACAAAATGCATGAACATTTCAAGTACCATTACCGTATGATACATTAAGGTAAATTTATTTCTGATATACTAGTGTGTCCCACTTCAGGATATACCCCCGCGATCAAGGTATGCACAAAGATTCATCGTAGTAGGTGAGTATACTGAATTCATCCATTTTATTTTTCAACGTTTAGATAATTGGTGATCTGGTCAGTACTTCCGTACAGCAAAGAGACCAAAATATCTAACGAGGGCTAAGACAAATACCATTTTTGGTACGATTTATGCATTTTGCACTTTTTGAATGACTCTCTATGAGAGCTTCTTCATTTTCAGGGTTTTGGCATTTTTAGCTCTTTTAAGATATCCTGGTTGTGCCTAGGTCAGCATGTATCTGGATGCAGCAGAAGGACAACCCTGATATCCCCAGATGAAATAACAGTATAAAGACCCAAAACTTCAGATTTTGGCAATCTATCAACGCAAGATGTAAGGTCATTAAACAATACACAACTGATGTGTTCCCCACTCATACTCAGTGCATTTATGTTTATATCACATTGGTAAGTTGATTATTTCATGCTTTTGCCTACTGGTACATCATATGATGAAGCTGCTATCACACTTAGGCAATTTAATTCAGATTGAGTGTGACAGTCTAACTTGCTAATGTACTATCAATTCTTCTTTTTCACACAGTGATAACTCATTTTTGATTTTCTATTTTTTTTTAAGTTTTTCATTTTTCATTGTAATCCAAAGTTTTATAACTTACTCCCCCTAAACACACGCACTAATTAAACTCTTTTTGGCTTAGAGGAATTTCTCCCCCTAAATTTTTGTTTTTATGGAGTAAGTTTTAAAAACATAAATTTAAAAACACAAACAGACTCCCACTTTAAATCTGACAAAAGTTTTTCACCAAAAAAATCATCAATCAATCACTAAAGTAAATAGTTCGTTACCCAGGTTAACCTACTATTTACCTCAGATGCTTTACAGGAACAACCACTGTTGAACACATCAACAGTCCTTCTTGGTCATCCTGTAATCACTCAACAACTTAGTTAGACATGAGAACCCAAGCCCTGATTGTCTTGGGTTTTCCAAATTCATCCATTACAGGAACATCCATCCAATATCCATCACTCCTCAGTGGAGTCTTGGATTGCTTCCCTATTGTTGAACAAGATTGATAATTTCCACTAGGTCTTTGATTGCGAGAGTTCCAATAACCTCTCGGATTTTCTGACCTTTGAAAATTATTACCTTGATACCTTCTTCTCCCATTCTCATACCACGAATTTTGGAAAAATTTTGGATGTTGTTGAACATTTGAGTTACTGAAACTCCTATGTTCGTTTCTTCTTTGAAAATTTTGATTACCAGAAGTCTGGTATCGATTTTGATATCCAAAATTTTTATTTTGACTTTGAAACCGATTTGATTTACCATTATAATAAGTAAATTGTGGAGAAATACTTCTTGGTCTATCAAATCTTTTCGAAGTTGAGGGTTTTGATTGAAATTCAGGTTTCTTTGTCTGACAACCTGGTTTTACACTATTGCTTGACCCAACCTGATTCCCATCCTTAACCTCATCAACTTTTTGTTTACCTTTCTTCAAAGGACAACAACTCGCCACATGTCCTTTGTTGTGACATTTAAAACAGGATCTTTTCTTATAACTTTTCTTTTTATTTGATCCCTTTTTAAATGTTTTGACATTTCCGTCTTCAGTATCCTCATCCACTTTATGAGGTGTACTATTAGACCCTATAGATTCTTTCAAAGAAACTGGACTATTTGGTAAGTCCACAGCTATCGGATCCACTACCTCTTGTGCAGTGGTTACAAAATCAATTAGCTCTTCTTCATTTGGTAAAAAAGAGTAGTCTTGATTTTCAGAAGATGAAGCTTTAGTAAACCCCAACCCAGTTTTATCATTACTTCTTTTTAAACCTTTTTGAATGCGAGTCCTGAATAACGAAGAATTTCCAAATTTGTCTAACTTACCCTGAAGTTCTACAATTTTGGCTTGTGCATCAGCCAATTCTGTGCACTTTTCTGAAAGCTCGTTAGTCTTTTCTTTCACAGTTTCACGAGCCAAATCAATGACCTGTAACAGTTCATTGACTTTGCTTATTAAACTGCTAATTTCTTGTTCATTTGATTTGAGTTTATCTAAACAATTTGACTCTCTTTTAATCAAAAGAACATTTAACTCTTTTTGATTTTCCAAATCAGCTAATAGAATTTTGTTTTGCTCCGATAGTCTGTTAACTTTACCCTGTAGTTCAGTGCAATTAAGACATGTATGACTTATAGATTCTGATGATACCTTCACCTCTGATGTAAGTTCATTCACATCCTTTAAGCCCTTTGAAACTTCTGCATCCTTATTCTCAGTAGTTTCCATATCAGTTGTCTTCTTCTCCTCTACCTCAGCAGCTACTTCTCCTATCTTCACAGCTGCAAGCTCAGCTACACATGCTTGATCACATGTATTCAATCTTGAAGGAATCTGATAACGTTCTTCCAAAGCTTCCCACGGCCCTTGAGAAGTTCCATACTTCGTAAAGGTATGTTTAACGCCCTCAGGCAAGGACTTCTTTATTGCTGCTAAAGCTTTCTTCTCAGCATCAACCACTCGTTTCTCAGATTCATCCATCTTATCATAAGACATCACTATAACTCTTCCATCAACATGACGTGTGGGAGCAAAGTATCCGTCTATCATACACGTCCACATTTCAGTATCTTCACTTTTCATAAACAACTCAAACTTCTCTTTCCAGTCAGCATATTCTTTGACGTTTGTAAGCTTTGGCCAGTTTTTAACAACCTCACTTCCATTATTCATTTTAGCCATCACGTAGCGTAAAAGTTTAAATGGATTTTGGTAACCTGTGTCAAAATCCAAATCTAACTTCTCTACTGGTCCTTGTCAAGCTTTTACCTTTAAGCGAACTGATAAAACCGTACAAAATTTTGTCCAAATCGGTTTTTACCAAATTATATCGTTAGATTCGTCTCGAAATTACGATTCCAATGATATATAATGTCAAAAACCTATTTCAAGATTCAAAGGATTCCAACGGTGCAAGCGGTTTCCTGAGATGTGCTACGGATAATTTTCTAAACGCGAAACAGTGAAATTTTTCTTACGCAAGACAAGAAAAATTCCACCCCTTCCGAAATGATTTGAAATTGTCCGAAATGGCCCTAAATCCGAAACGATCACCCTCAGGTCTGAAATGACCTAAGCGGATTCCAAATGAGACCTATTTATCCGAAATAAACACCTTATAATTCGAATTGATCCGAAATCCTTCAGATTTATCCGAAATGCAAGTTAACTGGTCCGAAATGCAACTGTTTTAATCCAAAATGCAAGGTTATTGGTCCGAAATTCAAGCCTTTAATCCGAAATGCTTGTTTCTTGATCCGAAATGCAGCCTTTTGACCCGAAATGGATCTGAAATGCTCTTTGTTTATCCGAAATCCTTGTTTCTTGGTCCGAAATGCTTGTTTTCTGGTCCAAAATGATCCGAAATCAAGTTTTCTATCCGAAATCAGCAACAGACCTCAAGGACAACCTCCAAAAACACGTCTAAAAACCCAGATTTCTGCAAAAACGATTCTGAACCAAGCCAATCGAGAGCCAAACGCTCTGATACCAATTGTAGGTCCCTTAACCCATGCGGATCGTAACAGAATCGTCAATCTAACCTAGAGTGCGGAATCCCCAAGATCAGATTTCACAGAAAACGAGTAGAAACAGAATCAAGAACCCGATACACTTTCAATCCGGTCTTCTATTGATTATCCAACACGAAGTTTACAATCAAATCAAAACCCACAAGAAATATCTCAGCCACTCTCTGTAGATTTCTCTAACTCTCTCTCAAACTCTATTCACTGGCTCCAAGTGTCTAACCTAAACCCTTATGCCAAGCCTTGTTTATATAGGACAAGCTTTGCAACTGGGCTTTGGTTTGGGCTTGGCCATTCTCCTAGCCCATTACAATAATTAACTCCCTAACCAATAATGCTAAACCCATTACAAAATATCCAAAGACTAAATAATCAAACTATTAAGCTGTTGTCACAGAATATGCACCAACAAAAAGCGGATAAACTCACTTTACTATCTTAGACCTCGTGTAAGGGTTTCCTGGGATTAATCTATAATTTACACAAATGTACATATGTTATTATAATAACCCTTTAATTATATTAACGATACCCTCCCCGAGACGGTATTCCAACAACTACGTCGGGCAGAACCACGACAGTTGTTACGGAACCCTAAATCAATCGGGCAGCGTATCTAATACGAAACTGGGGTTATAATACTTACAACGGAGCAGAACCTCGCTAATTAGGGGTATTATACTCAAATATTTTGCCTACTGTGAGAGATTTATGTTTAGAAAGAAAGAAATGAACGAGTTTTGGTGAAACCCGATGCCTGCTACTTATAGTGCTAAAAAACGAGTTTCTCACGGCCCGCGTAGATGTAAGCAAAGGCTTACGCGGCCCGCGTGGCCTAGGGGTCTAGGCGTAGCTGATCCGGGTCATGACTAGGGTCAACACGTTGCGTGACACCTGTCAACACCGGGGTGTACGGGACCTTTAAGTTGTCGCGGCCCGCGTAAGGGTTCAACAAAGGTTTACGCGGCCCGCCTGAAATCCAATTTTCTTGTTTTTTATTTATTTTTAATGTTATAACGTATTTTGGGCTCGGTTTTCACATACGGGGTGTATTTTAAGACATATAGGGGTATTTATCATATATTAGGGTGTCAGAAAAATATTCGAGAGGGTTGTTATACAAGGCGTTTGTCTCTCTGTTCTTGGCGAGTGATTCATGGGTGACGGGGTCCAGATGATGGTCCAGTTGACATTGTCTGCAACAGACATCGCCACAGGACTCAACACAACATAACCGAATCTCTCCTCACAAGCCTATTACTACTAAAGCTCAGGAACACGTATATCCAGGTAATCACATAGGCACTTAGTCACATATTCACATAAACACAGAAGCACATAAGCACAGAAACATATAAGCACGTAAGGCACAGAAATACAGAAGCACATACACGTGTAATCACAAGATGCAGTCAGAATACAGAAACCTATTATTCAAGGTTCGCGAGCGTTCGAGTATAGCGATCGTGATTAACACATCGAGTAGTATAGTATAAGCTTATAGTATAGCAAGCAACATAACGTACGGAGGTTCCTCATGGTAGTAGTGATTTGTTAGCGCTTTGAGATAGAGTGTAGTACGAGTCGTGCGTGTCGATCAAAGAGATAGAGAAAATCGAATAAATCTCCAAAAATTAAAATATATAAGCAGGTAAATACACATACGAACACATAAAATCGACGAACATCAGAGTCAGCAGTTACGGGCTCAGAATCGAAACACATAAAAATAGAGAAATGGATTGTCTGCGGCTATTTAGACATTGACTACCCAAAGTGATTCGACTATTCGCAAGGACTTGTTGTACACACTTTGACTTTCAGGGCCGTGCTTTTGCCTCGAATCTGGGCGATCGGCACGCATCCTTCCAGTCATATCGTGACTTCAAGTCGTTGGAGTCCGTCGAGACTTTGGTGAGAGGTTTGTAATACCAAGTAAAGGTCGGAATCAAGTCGTTAAGGTTAGGGTTCCACTCCTGACTTAACAACTTCGTTCCTGTTTTGATAAAATAAAAGAGGATTATGCGTCAAAGTATGGATTTCACTCCTGATTCAACGCAAATTCTCGTGTTTATGGATGGAAATGCGAGGCGAACAAGCAATTTGGTCGAGAATTTGCGGTTTTCACACCTAATCTCGGCCCAATCGCTCGTCCATTCTTTGAAACTAAGTGCAGTGATAGTGCAACGTAGGCGAGAATAGCGAGAAATAGCAGTAAGCTCGTACATAATCCCTACCGGATATGCACAAGTTGGTCTGTTGGTTCCTAACTATAGACTAGGTCATCTCTAAGACATCGACCCGGACTAGGTCATGTCGTGACTAATTCCCTATAGTTACGGCTCTGATACCAATCTGTCACACCCTAACCGATGGCAGAAACATCGGGGCGTGGCACTGAGTAAAACAAATTGTCCAGAAGTTTCCATAACAACTATATTCACCAATTATTTAATGTAACATGTCCCATACCATGTCATAAAAGATAATACAATTATTACAGAAAAGATCTAGTCAAATTGTTCTGTTCCGACAACTCGGATTTTTATTACAAACAATTGTTTATTGTTGACCTAGGTCTTTCCTAGCCTCGATTTCACAGTAAGCTAAGCAAATAAGCATCCAAAGCACCTGTCACATACGTTAAAGTAAAGGTCAATACACATAGTGTAAAGGTGAGCATACAAGTTTGATAATAGCATATAGAGTTGAAAATCGTTACGCAAAACCAGCACGTACACAGTGTAAAATGAGGCATGTTAGTTATCGACATGAACCTATCAATACCAATGACTGCGAGTTGACTGCCCAAGACAGTTCGTATTGCATGATCACCACCGTGACCCATGTAATTAATTGTCCTTAATAACCCCTGAGTGAACAGGTGCTGAGTCTAAACAAATAGTACTACCGTTGCTAAGGCAGGTAGACAGCATTCCATGTGTAAACATAACAAACAATCATTCATTAAGTCACGTATAACATGCGGTAATTGGTTAGCGATTAAAGTATTGCGTAGTGTGTTTGATATGATTTAGAATAAGTAACGTATGTAACACCCAAAAGTGCGTAAAGCAAAAAGGGATCGACTATACTCACAGCGATTGGTGGATTGAAGGGAGCGCTAGAGAGTAGGGTTAGCCTAAATAGATTGATAGTATAATGATAAGCGATACGTAATTCGGTGAGAAGTGTCAAAGGGTCGAACAGCAATTCGATCGGATGGTAGTCCAATCGGACAGCCGGTCGTTCGAGTGTCAGTCCGTTCGGATGGTCATCTGATCGGGTGACCCTTCGAGTGGATTGTTTCTTCCTTTGTGAAGGATGTGTGTGTGTATGATGGTTTGACTTTTAAAGTTTTCATTGTAGCATTTGAGAACTTAGAAGTATCTCTACCTTTCAGGTCGATCGATCGAACGACCGTTCGATCGTACGACAATCCGATTGGTTAGACACTCTAGCGAGAACAAGTTCACAGCAGGTTGTCACTCGAACGGACGGTTGTTCGATCGGGTGGCAACACATGTGCATTGAACATGTTTAAAATTTGTTTAAGTATTGAAGTTCCAAAACATCACATAGTCGGATGGTTGGTCGATCGGGTGGTAACTCGATCGGACGGCAATCCGTTCGGTGTTCCAAAACTCTTGAAGTTTGATTTGAAAACAAAATGTGGGGCCAAGGTGCGAGTCGTTCGGGTGGCCGGTCGTTCGGGTGGCTGTCCGTTCGGACAGTAGTCCGATCGGACGACACTCCATCCTGGTCGACCTGGTCGTCTTTTTCCTTGGTCATTCTGGTAGTTTGTCATTTTATTGAGATGATTTGATAACGTATTAGACAACAGAAACCTCGTCACGACTCAATAGCCTGATCGGACAGGAATCACCCAAATCCGGCCGGTTAACTGTTCGGGACGGTATTCCATATTTAACCCGAAATCGGTAATCTCATGGATAGAATCCAGATCTTGAACCAACACATCAACAAGAAAGAGTAGAAGGTTAGAACAAGCTCCGATTCTATCGGTTTTTAAGGCATTGAGTGTAAAAGAGTTGAAAGAAAGTTAGAAACCATCTTTCAATCCTTTTTCACCTTGAATATGTTTAGATCTATGAGATCTTTGTTTATTTGTATGGAAATCGTTTGGATCTAAGTTGTTCTTGGTGGATTGAAGCCAAAACATGAAGTTCCTAAGAACACCATGATGACATCATCCTAGAACACGTCAAATCTTGTGATTTCACGGTTAAAAATTAAGATTCAAAAGATAGAAAGGTGTAGGAGTGCGTGTAGATTAAGAAAGTATAAGATTTAGGTTGAAATCTTACTGGAATCGCGAGAAATCAAAGGAAAAGTGGGATTGGAGCGCTGGTCGGACAGGAGTGTGCAAAAGTGGTAAGTTTGATGTGGATAGGGGGTATTTATAGGGTTTCCCAAAAAGGAAAGGGGAGGAGAGGGGCTGATCGATCGGGTGGCAGCCCGGTCGAATGGCTGGTCGATCGAGCAGCTGGTCGATCGGCTGGTCACTTGGTCGATTGGCCACTTGATTCAAGCGTTCGGTGCGACGAGTTTTGCCGTTTCGATTGCGATTGCAATCGTTGCGATGCGATAGAGTTTCCTATTCAAATTACTTTTAATCCCAACTATTATATCAACATACAAGCATCCTTATTTCATATTCGTTTAGCATTTGCGATTCGATTGCGATTGAGTTTCGATTGCATTTCGATTAATCACCACAACATAACATAAATAAACATGCACAAGTAACACATAAGGCACACACACGTATAACAATATCCAGAAAACATGCGATAAATATCGAATAAACCTCGATTATTAATAAGTACTCCACATAATACAACTAACGTAAGGCATAAAATAGACTAACTACAAGTCAAAGAAGTCAAAACAGGAATTGAGCAATGAGTGACAGATCGCAATTAGCAATCTTGTCTCCCTTTGACTTCAATCTTGACTTTGACTTTGACTTTGACTTTCGCAACACGCGGTGTTACAGCCTCCCCTAGTTGAGGGAATTTCGTCCCGAAATTAAGCCGAAGCCATAACAAACAACTGTCGGTACTTCGCCTTCATGTCGCTTTCGAGTTCCCAAGTGAACTTTGCGCCTCGTTTGCCTTCCCATCGGACTTTCACAATAGGAATGCGCGAGCGTTTGAGCTGCTTGGTTTGGCGATCCATGATTTTGACAGGCTTCTCCACGAAGTGTAGTGTTTTGTTTATTTGGAGATCATCAAGAGGCACAATTAAATCATGCTCAGCCAGGCACTTTCAGAGGTTTGAAACATGGTCGGGTGAACGTTACTAAGTTCCTCCGGTAGTTCGAGTCTGTAGGCGACTTTTCCGATTCTTTCCAGAATCTTAAAAGGTCCAACATATTAAGGCGCTAGTTTCCCTTTCTTTCCGAATCTGACCACACCCTTCCAAGGTGATACCTTTAGGATTACATAGTCGCCAACGTCAAATTCAAGGGGCTTGCGTCGTCTATCGGCGTAACTTTTATGTCGACTCTGAGCTTTCAGCAGATTGTCTTGAATTTGGAGGACTTTGTCAGTCGTTTCTTGCAATAGCTCAGGACCAGTTAATTGCGAGTGCCCGATCTTGTGCCATACAATAGGCGATCGACATTTTCTTCCGTATAAAGCCTCAAATGGTGCCATTTGAATGCTGGAATGATAACTGTTATTATACGAGAATTTTACTAACGGCAGGTAAGCATCCCAATTACCATATAAATATATGACACACGAACGGAGCATGTCTTCAAGAGTACGGATCGTTCTCTCAGTCTGACTGTCGGTTTGAGGGTGGAATGTGGTACTTAGATTAAGCGTAGTACCAAGAGCCGCTTGAGACGTTTCCCACAGTCACGAGGTAAACCGAGCATCACGGTCAGAGATGATGTCGCGAGGCGTCCCATGTTGACAAATGATCTCATTGGTGTAGATTCGGGCTAATTGTTCCACCTTGTAGTCTTCTCGTATTGGCAGGAACTGAGCTGATTTGGTCAAACGGTCAACAACGACCCAGATGCTGTCGTGACCTGATGGCGTGCGCGGGAGCTTTGTTATGAAGTCCATAGCTATACTCTCCCACTTCCACATAGGGATCGGGGGTTGTTCGAGTAAGCCAGATGGTCTTTGGTGTTCAGCCTTGACCTTTGAGCAAGTCAGGCACTTCCTGACGTAGAGAGCGATATCCCTCTTCATACCCAACCACTAGTACCTATAGCGAAGGTCCTGGTACATTTTATCGGCACTGGGATGAATAGAATACCGGGATTTGTGGGCTTCGTCCATCAATATCTGTCGCAAATTGGTCCATTTAGGGATCCAGATTCGGTCCAGAAAGTGGAATATCCCATTCGACTTGTTCATAAGCTAGGCTCCATCGTGATAGATTCTTTCCTTCTTCAAAGTGCGCTCGTTAAAACAAGCATGGTGGGCTTCGCGGATGAGGGTTTCGAGATCGTATAGGGCTTGGGTATCACGAATGCTGAGCAGATAGCTCCGTTTGCTGAGAGCGTCGGCAACGACATTTGCTTTGCCTGGGTGATAACAAATCTCACAGTCGTAATCGTTGAGAAGTTCTACCCATCAGCGTTGACGCATATTAAGTTCCTTCTGGTCAAAGATATGTTGTAGGCTCCTATGATCGGTGAAGATCATACACTTGGTACCATACAGGTAGTGTCGCCAAATCTTTAACGAAAAACAACTGCGCCTAGCTCGAGATAATGGGTTGTATAGTTCCTCTCGTGGATTTTGAGCTGACGAGATGCGTACGCAATGACCTTGTCTCGTTGCATGAGGACACAACCAAGACCAAGGTTCGAAGCATCACAATAGACAATAAAGTCATCATTTTCGTCGGGTAGAGTGAGGACGGGAGCATTGCAAAGCATGTGCTTGAGGATTTGAAAAGCAGACTCTTGTTCAGTTCCCCAAACAAAATGCTTATCTTTATGCGTGAGAGCGGTAAGCGGCACAACGATTTTTGAGAATCCTTCGATAAATCGTCGATAATAGCCCGCTAATCCGAGAAAAGAACGGACTTCAGACGGGTTCTTAGGTGTAATCCAACTCTTAATGGCTTCAATCTTCACGGGATCGACGTGAATACCTTGACTATTGACAATGTGACCGAGGAATTGAACCTCCTCCAGCCAAAATTCGCACTTGGAGAACTTGGCATAGAGTCGATTCCCTTGGAGTAGCTCGAGAACCAAACGTAGATGTTACGTGTGTTCAGCTTTCGACTTGGAATAGATCAAGACATCATCGATGAATACGATGATGAAGCGGTCGAGATAAGGTTTACACACGCGATTCATCAGATCCATGAAAACCGCGGGTGCGTTGGCTAAACCAAAAGGCATAACAACGAACTCATAGTGGTCGTATCGAGTGCGAAAAGCGGTTTTGGGTATATCATCCTCTTGAATGTGTAACTGGTGATAGCCTGAGCGTAGATCGATCTTTGAGAAACACGTAGCACCTTGTAGCTGATCAAACAAATCGTCGATGCGAGGCAGGGGATAGCGATTCTTGATTGTCAACTTATTCAATTCCTGATAGTCGATGCACATCCGAAACGACCCATCCTTCTTTTTGACGAAAAGGACTAGTGCGCCCCAAGGAGAGGTGCTCGGGCGAATGAAGCCTTTATCAAGTAGTTCCTGGAGCTGACTCGAGAGTTCACGCATTTTGGATGGAGCGAGTCGGTAAGGAGCTTTAGCAATAGGGTTTGCTCCAGGAATGAGGTCGATACGAAAGACGATATCACGACTTGGCGGTAGTCCGGGAAGATCCTCAGGAAAAACGCTAGGAAATTCTCGAACCACAGGAATGTCGTTTACTCCCGGTTTACCTTTCTTTTCCTTCTGTGCTACTACAATGTTAGCCAAGAAAGATCTGTATTCCTTGCGGAGATAGTTGCTAGCTTGGACACATGACATGAGCTTGAGACCTTTCGAAGCAGTTTCGCCATAAACACACAATACATCACCATTCGCGAGCGAGAATCGAATCACCTTATTAAAGCACACAACTTCAGCATGGTTTTCACGAAGAAAGTCCATGCCTACTATGACGTCAAAACTTACGAGTTGCATAGGAATAAGATCGATTGGGAAGATGTGATTGTTGAGCTCAAGAGTACAATCACAAAGAACATAATTAACGGCGACAGTTCTTCCGGTTGCGACTTCGACATAGAACGTTGAGGGGAGATGGGAGCGCTTACGACTAAGAAGCTTCTCGAATTCAAACGACACAAAGCAGTTATCGGCTCCAGTATCAAACAAACATGAAGCATAAATACCATTCACAAGGAACGTACCATTGACCACGTTGTTGTCAGCCTGGGCTTGGCGCACATTGATGTTGAAAGTTCTAGCGCGGGCGGCTTGTTGCTGTTGAGGCAGTTGCTGCTGCTGGGGCTCTTATTTCACAACCCTATTCGGGCACATGTTCGCGAAGTGGTTGGGATCACCACACGCGAAGCAGAATCTGGCATTGACCGCGGGTGCCTGAGCCGCTTGTTGGCCTTGTGGGGCTGGAAGTAGAGCTTGATGAGCAGTGTCTTGAGCTGGTGCTTATCGGGGACCAGTAATGCAATTGGTGGTAAAGTGGCCGTACATGTTGTAGTGCACACAAAATCGGCAAGCAATACCCACTGGGTGATGATAGGTACATGTTGGGAAGGCAGGGTGGGGACCAGTGTATGCACGCTTTGCTGGTGATGCATAGATAACTGGAGTTGGTCAGTGCTGAGATTGCTGCTGAGCCGGTACGGCTTGAAGTGGAGCAGCAGTGGTAGTGATAGCACAGTTCTTGTTGCTAGAGCTGCTGTTGTTTTTCTTCTTCTTGTGGCATGAGGATTTTGATGATTGAGCGGCGGCGGTTTCAGTAGGTGGTACGGCGGTGGCTTGACGCAAGTTCTTCGAAGCTTTATCCCAACAACCAGCTTTTAATCGCTTGTCGTTGATTTCAGCGGCAAGCAAGTAAGTCTCCTCGATTGTTCCTGGTTTTGCAGCATGCACAAAATCCGTAACACAGTCTGGTAGGGCTCGAATGTACTTCTTGATGGTTATCTCGGGCGTCTTCACTTGATCGGGACAGATGATACTGAGCTGCTTAAAGCGAGCAGTCAGAGTTGCGTTCTCTCCATCCTTCTGCTTGATATGCCAGAATTCGTCCTCCAGCTTTTGGCGTTCATGGGGAGGGCAGAATTCATCTATCATAATGGCCTTCAGCTCTTCCCACGTCAGCTCATAGGTTGCGTCATTTCTGCATTTGTTTCTCTCGGCCATCCACTAGTCTAGTGCGCGGGACTGGAAGACGTCGGTAGCGTTTAGAGTGCGGAGATTTTCAGGACATCCACTCTGGCGCAGAGTGACTTCGACGGAATCAAACCATTGAAACATAGCCGTTGGGCCATCCTCGCCAGTAAATTCCTTTGGACCACAGGCTTTGAACTGCTTGAAGCTGAAAGCAGTCTTGGGTGCAGCTTTAGGAGCTTCGGTTCGGGACTCCTCGGAAGATTTGCTCACATTCTCGTATATTTCACTCATGATCTGAGGAACTACCTTTGCCACTTGCTTAGCGACGAGAGCAGCAAGGCGTTTGTCTCTCTGTTCTTGGCGAGTGATTCGTGGGTGACGGGGTCCAGATGATGGTCCAGTTGACATTGGCTGCAACAGACATCGCCACAGGACTCAACACAACATAACCGAATCTCTCCTCACAAGCCTATTACTACTAAAGCTCAGGAACATGTATATCCATGTAATCACATAGGCACTTAGTCATAGATTCACATAAACACAGAAGCACATAAGCACAGAAACATATAAGCACGTAAGGCACAGAAATACAGAAGCACATACACGTGTACTCACAAGATGCAGTCAGAATACAGAAACCTATTATTCAGGGTTCGCGAGCGTTCGAGTATAGCGATCGTGATTAACACATCGAGTAGTATAGTATAAGCGTATAGTATAGCAAGCAACATAACGTACGGAGGTTCCTCATGGTAGTAGCGATTTGTTAGCGTTTTCAGATAGAGTGCAGTGCGAGTCGTGCGTGTCGATCAAAGCAATAGCGATAATCGAATAAATCTCCAAAAAATAAAACATATAAGGAGGTAAATACACATACGAACACATAAAATCGACGAACATCAGAGTCAGCAGTTGCGGGCTCAGAATCGAAACACATAAAAATCGAGAAATGGACTGTCTGCGGCTATTTAGACATTGACTACCGAAAGTGATTCGACTATTCGCAAGGACTTGTTGTACACACTTTGACTTTCAGGACCGTGCTTTTGCCTCGAATCTGGGCGATCGGCTCGCATCATTCCAGTCATATCATGACTTCAAGTCATTGGAGTCCGTCGAGACTTTGGTGAGAGTTTTGTAATACCAAGTAAAGGTCGGAATCAAGTCGTCAAGGTTAGGGTTCCACTCCTGACTTAACAACTTTGTTCCTGTTTTGATAAAATGAAAGAGGATTATGCGTCAAAGTATGGATTTCACTCCTGATTCAACGCAAATTCTCGTGTTTATGGATGGAAATGCGAGGCGAACAAGCAATTTGGTCGAGAGTTTGCGATTTTCACACCTAATCTCGGCCCAATCGCTCATCCATTCTTTGAAACTAAGTGCAGTGACAGTGCAACATAGGCGAGAATAGCGAGAAATAGCGGTAAGCTCGTACATAATCCCTACCGGATATGCACAAGTCGGTCTGTTGGTTCCTAACTATAGACTAGGTCATCTCTAAGACATCGGCCCGGACTAGGTCGTGTCTTGCCTAATTCCCTATAGTTATGCCTCTGATACCAATCTGTCACACCCCAACCGATGGCGGAAACATCGGGGCGTGGCACTAAGCGAAACAGATTGTCCAGAAGTTTCCATAACATATATAATCACCAATTATTTAATGTAACATGTCCCATACCATGTCATAAAAGATAATACAATTATTACAGAAAAGATCTAGTCAAATTGTTCTGTTCCGACAACTCAGATTTTTATTACAGACAATTGTTTATTGTTGACCTTGGTCTTTCCTAGCCCCGATTTCACAGCAAGCTAAGCAAATAAGCATCATAAACACCTGTCACATACGTTAAAGTAAAGGTCAATACACATAGTGTAAAGGTGAGCATACAAGTTTGATAATAGCATACAGGGTTCGAAATCGTTACGCATAACCAGCACGTACACAGTGTAAAATGAGGCATGTTAGTTATCGACATGAACCTATCAATACCAATGACTGCGAGTTAACTGCCCAAAACAGTTCGTATTGCATGATCACCACCGTGACCCATGTAATTAATTGTCCTTAACAACCCTGAGTGAACAGGTGCTGAGTCCAAACAAATAGTACTACCGTTGCTAAGGCAGGTAGACAGCATTCCATGTGTAAACATAATAAACAATCATTCATTAAGTCACGTATAACATGCGGTAATTGGTTAGCGATTAAAGTATTGCGTAGTGTGTTTGATGTGATTTACAATAAGTAACGTGTGTAATAACCCAAAGTGCGTAAAGCAAACAGGGATCGAGTATACTCACAGCGATTGGTGGATTGAAGGGAGCGCTAGAAAGTAGGGTTAGCCAGAACAGATTGATAGTGTAATGATAAGCGATACGTAATTCGGTGAGAAGTGTCAAAGGGTCGAACAGCAATTCAATCAGATGGTAGTCCGATCGGACAGCCGGTCATTCGAGTGTCAGTTCGCTCGGATGGTCATCCGATCAGGTGACCCTTCGAGTGGATTGTTTCTTCCTTTGTGAAGGATGTGTTTGTGTATGATGGTTTGACTTTTGAAGTTTTCGTTGTAGCATTTGAGAACTTAGAAGTATCTCTACCTTTCAGGTCGATCGATCGAACGACCGATCGATCGTACGACAATCCGATTGGTTAGACACTCTAGCGATAACAAGTTCACAATAGGTTGTCACTCGATCGGACGGTTGTTCGATTGGGTGGCAACACATGCGCATTAAACATGTAGAAAATTTGTTTAGGTATTGAAGTTCCAAAACATCACATAGTCGGATGGTCGGTCGATCGGGTGGTAACTCGATCGGACGGCAATCCGTTCGGTGTTCCAAAACTCTTGAAGTTTGATTTGAAAACTAAATGTGGGACCAAGGTGCGAGTCGTTTGGGTGGCCGGTCGTTCGGGTGGCTGTCCGTTCGGACAGTAGTCCGATCGGACGACACTCCATCCTGGTCGACCTGATCATCATCTTCCTTGGTGTTGGGATTAAACCCTATCAGAGGAACAGATAATAAAAGCCAAAACTGGTTCACAACAGTGGATTCATCATAAGCAGTAGTTTACACCAGGCTTTCCCCTTGAAAGTGTTTATAACATCTGATGTCCTCTATCCACCGACCGTATACAACAGTTGCCGTCCTTCAAACTACTGATAAAGCCATGAAGACTGTTAAGGATTAAACATTGTTGTTCAATCTACTGCTATGAGTCAAGCACTGCTGGTTATATCAAGTGATGTTGGGTTCACACCAGTGGAAGGATTCAGCAGTAGTTAAGCTTGTCTTTATGTAATGTATTGTAATAACAGTTGTTAGCATAACAGTACTTGTAGAGATCAGATGTTAGAGGTTGTAAGGTTGTTAGATGTCACTTTCATGGTGACGTCAGCTTAGATGCTTCAGTGGTTTGATTTGCCTATAAATGGAACAGTACCCTGTACTATTACATTTGATTGACTGAGTGAGTCCATCTCCTCCAATCCTTTCAACTTGTTCGATCAACCAGGGAGCATCAGGCTGAGGGGGAATTTTGTTGTAAGCATGCATTTGTAATCTTTTGATTTGATTTGTAATCTTTCGACCTAATGAAAAGCATGTGTTTCCAAGAACTATTCTCCCTTTTGATTGTGTTTATAAAGTTTGTTTCCATTTCCGCTGCACTTTACATTATTTCATATTCATTCATTGTCCAAATTATACAAACAAGCGCAATCATTAGAGCCTCCGATCCTAACACTTGGTCATTCTGGTAGTTTATCGTTTTATCGAGATGATTTGATAACGTATTAGACAACAGAAACCTCGTCACGACTCAATAGCCTGATCGGACAGGAATCACCCAAATCCGGCCGGTTAACTGTATGGGACGGTGTTCCATGTTTAACCCGAAATCGGTAATCTCGTGGATACAATCCAGATCGTGAACCAACACATCAACAAGAAAGAGTAGAAGGTTAGAACAAGCTCCGATTCTATCGGTTTTTGAGGAATTGAGATTAAAAGGGTTGAAAGAAAGTTAGAAACCATCTTTCAATCCTTTTTCACCTTGAAAATGTTTAGATCTATGAAAGATCTTTGTTTATTTGTATGGAAATCGTTTGGATCTAAGTTGTTCTTGGTGGATTGAAGCCAAAACATAAAGTTCCTAAGAACATCATGATGACATCATCCTAGAACACCTCAAATCTAGTGATTTCACGGTTAGAAATTAAGATTCAAAAGATAGAAAGGTGTAGGAGTGCGTGTAGATTAAGAAAGTACAATATTTAGGTTGAAATCTTACCGGAATCGTGAGAAATCGAAGGAAAAATGGGATTGGAGCTCTGGTCGAACAGGAGTGTGCAAAAGTGGTAAGTTTGATGTGGACAGGGGGTATTTATAGGGTTTCCCAAAAAGGAAAGGGGAGGAGAGGGGCTGATCGATCGGGTGGCAGCCCGGTCGAATGGCTGGTCGATCGATCGGCAGCTCGATCGGGCAGCTGGTCGATCGACTGGTCACTTGGTCGATTGGCCACTTGATTCAAGCGTTCGGTGCGACGAGTTTTGCCGTTTCGATTGCGATTGCGATCTCTGCGATGCGATAGAGTTTCCTATTCAAATTACTTTTAATCCCAACTACTATATCAACATACAAGCATCCTTATTTCATATTCGTTGAGCGTTTACGATAGAGTTTCCTATTCAAATTACTTTTAATCCCAACTACTATATCACCATAACATAAATAAACATGCACAAGTAACACATAAGGCACACACACACGTATAACAACATCCAGAATGCGTAATTCGAGTTGCGAGTGCGATTATGATAGCGATAAATCAATAAAACATGCGATAAATATCGAATAAACCTCGATTATTAATAAGTACTCCACATAATACAACTAACGTAAGGCATAAAATAGACTAACTACAAGTCAAAGAAGTCAAAACAGGAATTGTGCAAGGAGTGACAGATCGCAATTAGCAATCTTGTCTCCCTTTGACTTCAATCTTGACTTTGACTTTCGAAACACGGGGTGTTACATGTGAGAACCGAGAGAACGCTTATGCATCGTCAGATCAAAACAATCTATGGACTAGATGACGCGGTGGCGTTTTCGTAAATAAAATCACGTTATTAATCTGGCGCGCTTCATTAAGGGTAAAAGGGTCTTTTGACTTAACATAAAACACCAAACTCACGCTATTAAAATCCCGCCTTAACACACATAGCATACTTCATCATAATATAACGCCATAGATATAAAACGCCAAATTTTGGTTTTAACCGATAAAGCTGAACAAACAGTACTGAAACGACGGAACTTAATTACTAGCATTTACTGTAATAAAAATTACGCCTAAAATATGCGCCAAAAACATCATATAAAAAGAAACTCTCAGAACTACTAAAATCCACACCAAAACCCAAAAAACCTATATTTTCCTCTATACCATTCATCTTATAAACGCCAAAAAAACCAAAATATCAAAGATTCCAATCCTCATTTCTTTGATATACACTATTTTCTCAATAAACTTTCGCTCTATGTAATGAGCAAAATCCTTAATATAAACGCCAGAACATACAAAAACCACAAAACTTCAAAAATGTCATTTCATGGAGATTCAGTTTTTGTTCTCAATAAAGTTTAGCTAAACGGGATGGATAACATTGTTACGCATCTTTCTTGACTGAGGATTAACAATGTTATCCATCTCTTTCAGCAAAACATTATTGAGTTTAGCACGACCAAAATTATAAGTTTATGGTAGTTTTATTTAGTGGCGTTATTGTTTTTTTTTTTTTTTTTGGCATTTGATTTCCTTGTCCGATCTTATATTGTTTGTTATGTAACTTCGAAGTAGCATGTTATGAACAAATAGGTAGAAAAAAGAAAATGATGTATAAAAATGATTTAAAAGGCCAAACTGAGATATGTCTGTGTTCTATAGGATTGAAATATACAAAACGCCAAACTACTCTACACTGGCTCTCGAAGACCATCTATGTGTGTTCTGTAAGAATGAAAAATACAAAATGCCAAACTACTCTTCACTGGCTCTCGAAGACCTTGTCGATCTTCTTTTAATTACGGCCTGTTTGCATGTCGATGCGTAGTGTCCATAGCCTTTGTAGTTCTGACACTGTCTTTCTTTGGCCCCGGGGTTCGACTTTGATTTCTTTTTGTCAATTGCTATCTCCTGTTTAGATTTCAGGCGCTTCCGAGAACCAGAACCTTTGGATTTATACCTGACAGGGACTCTTATTGGATTCTTGTCGTTTTTATATTGACCGGTTATCTCGGCAAATCTATCCCTAGAACTAGCGGGAGGAGCAACAATCTGCATATCTTGAACCTTCTTCATATAAGATTGAACATGATCCTTGTATAAGGATAACTCAACTTTATTACTAGATAAACGGTTCAAAGTATATTCGGTTGAAAAAATAATATCTCGCATCATACTTTGCACATCAGGATCAAGCTCGGTCATATATTCACGACTAATTGAGTATTCAGGAGAGCAGTTTGGGGAAGCCTCTTTGCGCCATCTATTCAGAATGTATTGTTTTGGAAATTCCCTAATGTCCATAATTCTCAAAACATAGAATATATATCTACATAGCAAACCAAATTGTTCAATCCCGCTAGTTCTAGGGATAGATTTGCTCCTCCAACAATTTGTATATGTCATCAGCTTGCCCTTCCAACAATTTGTAACTACTCTTCAACTAGGGTCTTTTGTATCGAGATTCATGATCATTTTTACGATGTGTGTGACGCTGTGCTTCTATTGCAGTCTCGTAATGCGTCATGAACTCAACAAGAGTAGCTTTCGAATTGCACACTTGACCAAAAAAATGATTCTCACTCTCCGACCTGGATGTCGTTCGCATAAGACCAGGCATCTGCTCCATTCTATGGTATGCAGGGATCCAAGATTCCCTAAGTGCAAAAATATCAGATAGCCAATCATTATCTTCTAAATTGAACTCTGCGATAACCGCTTCCCATTCTGATTTAATCTCTTCAGGTGTGAGAATATCCATCCACACAACACCACAAATACGTTCTTTAAAATTTGTGGAATTGCATAGCCTAACACTAACCTATGTATAACACGAAAACGCCATGCATAAAAATAACACAAAGACAAAACTTAATTAAAAAAGCACTAACAAGGTAAAGAACGCCATGTATTTTAAAACGATGTGTATGCTAAAACGCCAAAGGTAAAAAAAGCATAACAACCTTCAGAGAAAGTTTATGCATCACATGCCACATGCATAACCGATGCCTCGTGTCAACAAATACAATAGAAATAGCCTTCTTCAACGCTGGATCTTGGTCAGTGACAACAACTTTTGGTGGAGAACCAACAGCTTTTAGAAAAACTCTCAACAACCAAATATCGTTATAACAACCCTCCTGAATTTTTCTGACACCCTAAAATATATTAAAATATTCCCAAATATCTTAAAATACACCCCGTATGTGAAAACCGAGCCCAAAAATACGATCTAGCATTAAAAATAAAATAAAAACAAAAATTTAAAGGCTGTCGCGGGGCGCCTAGCCTTTGGCTACTTCTTACGCGGGGCGTGACAGCTACAAGATCAGACGCAGCCTTGAGCTGCCATGTGGAAGCAACGTATTGAACCTATACCGTGACCCGGATCAGCTACGGCCTAGACCCCCTACGACGCGGGCCGCGTAAGCCTAAGCTTACTCTTACGCGGGCCGCGAGAGACTCGGATTACAGCCCTATAAATTGGGAGCTCGGGCTTCAGTCTCAAATCGCTCACGTTCTTTTCTTTCTCTCAATTTTCACATAGTAGGCATAATCCTCGGGTATAATACCCCCCTAATTAACAAAGTTCTGCCCCAATGTAAGTATTATAACCCCGGTTACGTATTGGATACGCTGCCCGATCGATCCAGGGTTCCGTAACGGCTGTCAGGCTTCTGCCCGACGTAGTCGTTGGAATGCCGTCTCGGGGAGGGTATTACTAATGTAAATAATGGGTTATTTTACTAACATATGTACATTTGTGTAAATTATAGAGAATCACCAGGAAACGCTTACAGAAAACCTAAGACAGCAATGTGAGTAATCTCCTTTTTGTAAATTGTTTTTACAAAACCTTAAATGTTTTACAATGTGATTAAGCAGTGATTGAGTCTTTGTAGTTCTTCAATTACTGCCGGTATGTTGGGGTTTTGTATACAAAATGTGGAACACGTTACCATTGGACAACGAGATAGCCAATGTGTAATATGACCCACCAGTCAGGATTGACAGTAGTGAATGAGTAATTGTATAGAAATAAACAATGTGATAGCTCTCAATACTGTGTTAATGGATAAAAATCTTCTTGATTAAACTGGGATTCACTCACCAGTATTTCCCACTGACAAATGTTTTTAAAACGCGTTTCAGATAACAAAATGTAAAAGCCAAATTAGAATAAAGCCAGCTGGAGAGCATTGACGGCTTGGAAAAATGTGGCTATAAAAGTTACCTAAAAGACGATGTTTTAAATAAAATAGGGTTTATCCCTATAAATATGTTATAATAAGAAAGTTGGGTTTTACCCATGTGATTATTAATATAAATTATGGTGGTTTTACTCTGATAAATATTTCCTAACTACGGTCCTGATGAAATTTCCGCTGCCAAAATAATAAAATAATGATACCACCAAGACTGGTCTCGCGGCCGCCCGTTCCCGGGACAGATAGGGGGCGAGGGTTGCGACAGAAGGTGGTATCAGAGCTAAGCCATTGATTCAGCCACAGAAGTGTTCTGCTGAAATCAATATATTATTCAAATTGTTAGGAAATTTATTATGAAAATACGTGCATATCTGTATTTTATTGTTATGTGTTATTTGACTATTTGTTAGTTTATAGTATGAGTGATCAAGGATCCTCAGACACGTATCGTCAGTTGTCCGATTCACCTAGGAGTGAAGGTACCTCTTCACAGCCTGCCCTCTCTGGGTATGCCGCTAATAATGAAGAAGGTATGTTTGTCTTTAAGGCTCAGTCTGAAGAGCCATTCCCTCAGAAAAAGAGAGGATGGTTCAGTAAGGGAGCATTCGAGCATAGGAAAAGAATGCGAAAGTTGCAACAGCAGAGAGTCCTAGCAGCCACTAAGCGAGAATCAGATGCCCATACACAGGATATGCTTAATAGGAGATTAGCCAATTTTCATATCCTAGCAACAACAGCTGCCGACCAAAACCTGGAACAACTAGTAGCCCCACTTAGCCGATGGAGATAGAGGATAACCCTGAAAATCAAGTAGAAATGCATGATTTCCACCCTGAGGAGATACCTAGGATACCGGCCCCTAATCCCTTAGACCCGGATTATGATCCATGGTTCGATGATCATAGGGATTATGTGTCGCGCTATCACCTAAACGACGAACCCATGCCGAACTTAGCAGCCTATCCAGGTCTGGACCCTCTAGATCCCTACTACTACGATAACGATGAATATATTAGGGAGATCTTAGAGAATTCGTACCCTCAGGAAAATCCATGCCCCGGTACCCGGACCCAGTACCAGCACCTGCACCCCCAATTAGTGCAGATAATGTGCATGAGCTCCGAACTTTCGGAGAAGAAATTTTAGAGAGTAGTGAAATGTAGGACCGTATTTGACAGTCGAGTGAGTCAATTCGAGCTAGCAACTACCGAAAATGCAGCGAAAATACAAAATCGGTATGAATCAAAGCAAGAAATGAGTAGAAACAGAAGCAGATCACTTTAAACAGGTTTTCTCATTAATTCTTCACAAAATACACGGGCAGCAGGTCGGCTACACACTGGACATGAAGTTACCAAATGAGAAAACAACATGACTATATATAGGGAGTGAGGTTTCGCTTATATGACATGTGTCATATGAGCGAAATCAGATAGCTGTGATTTCGCTTATATGACCATGTGTCATATGAGTGAAATCAGAACATTACAACTCCAATTTTTCACATTCAACCCCTATACAATACATAATCAACACATCTAGACCCTATACATTGAACAACTAAGACTAAGACGCAGGCTTTAGACATTCGTGCATCAACAAACTCCCCCTTGGATACAGCCGCAGTCTTTAGTCTTGGTCTTCGGGTCTTCAAATTGCTTTGAACGTTTCTTCCCTTGGCTTTGGCTTTCTTCTGAGCGCATTCCTTACCATATCATTATGTTTCTTTCTTGCCTTTTCCTCTTCAGTTTGAATCTTCAAAAACATTCCTTTCTTTTCTTCAAGCTTTTGACGTTCACGCTTAGCTTTACTTTTCATCTTCTCATCCAGTGACCACCATGAAGACTTCCATTTAGTTTCAGAGTTGATGCTTTTCTGAAAACAAAGAGTTACAACTCGCTGAAACTGCATAGCCTGTTCTTTATCCTCTGGCTGATAATGAATTTTGTTTATGAAAAGACATTCGATATCCTTTGCAGAGCAATTCACAAGCCACATAGGATCATACACGTGTATTTCTCTAATTTCTCCACCAGCTCGATAAGAAATCACTGCTTCAGTAGTAATACAACTATAAACCCAGTCTATGAAGCCTTTGTAAAACTCTTGTTCCATTGGTGGCACTGGTATAGTTTTCATCGTTCTAGGCTTTTTCACATTCAGTATCATCTCTTCAACTCCCGTTTCTGGATTAACTCTACTAACTTTCTTCGGACGATGTGGCTTCCAGTGTCTGAAATCTCTCAAAGCCTCAAACTTTATCAATCCCCACATGCCTACATCATTCTTCCTAACAGGATAACCCAAAGTTCTGACTTTAGATAACTCATCCACATCCCACCATGGAAGTGACATAATATCATATAACTTTTCAAAATATTGCACACCACATTCTCTTCTTATCGCATACGCATTAATCTGTGGCAGAAAACCCCAGCTGATAATATCACCGAGAGATACTCTTCTATCAAGTTGATAATACTTTAGTGGCCTTTTAAATTTTCTCTCGTGACTAACTCTGAACCATTTCTTTCGTTCTTCCTTTGCCATATCTTTTTGAGTTCCATCAAAGTTCACATCTTTCAAAATCTCAGAAACTTTTCTTCGTAATTCATCACGATTCTCTTCCGTAAAGAATTCCATCAACGTTGGTAACTGTGAAGTATCTTCACTGATGCTTTCATCATCTGTCCAGTCTTCAACTTCAACTCTATCATACAAATCAGCCTCTTCAACATATCGATACTCATATTCAGGCTGCTGATTAATATCAAAAGCATTCAACTCTTTTTCAAACTCAGCATTCATTTCTTCTTCAAAATCGAATTTGAAATCAGGATTTTCCATACGAGTCATTTCCTTAATTGTTTCCAATGTATAAGTATGGAAATGCTCTCCTTCTTCACGATAAGTATCTAGTCTCAAAATTAACTCTGCATCTTGTTGAATATTTTTTGTATCACTAGACTCCCCCTTTCCATTTGCTTCCCTTGATTCTTCATTTACTGAATCGTTCATCAAATCATCAACATTCTGTTCAGAAGAAGCCTCAGTAACTTTCAACCCTGTACCACCCTGAGCATCATCGTCTTTACCAGATCCATTACTGCTCACAGAAAATACTTTCTCATCTTTATCATCTTTCTTTTCTTCCTCCACTTCTTCATCATCTTCATCACAACTGACACTCATTAATTCTTCAAGAGGTGTATAATCCTCAAAAAGACCACAAACAGCAGAGATAGGCTCGGGATTTTCAACAACCATAGCAGGAACAAATGATCTTTCTGTCACAGCAGAACTTCCTTCAACGCCTTTGCCTTTGACTTTCATTTGCTTATTAATCTCTGCTTGACTTTGTGCTCTAAGCTCTTCAAGTTGCAGCTCTTCAAACCTTTGCTCTACAGACGTACCGAGCATACTTTCAACTACTTTATTCAGCATATAGAATTCATGATCTCTGAATGCTTTGGCTGCTTTAAGCTCTTTGTTCTTTAATTTGAAGTATTCATTCTGTCAAACTTTCTCTTCTTCAAGCTCCGCAACTCTTGCTTTCAAAATGTCAATCTCTGACTGATCAGAATCAATCTTTTTCACCAACTCTTTGTTATCATTCTCCAACCTCTTTACTCTCATTTCAAGAATTTTACCACGATCAGCTACTATTTTATTTTCAGCTGCCAATCTCTTGTTTTCAGTAATTACTGCTTCAACTTTATCATTAACACTCTTCAATTGAACATTATCCACAAAATCTAAATCTCCAATATCTTCAAGCCCCATAATCATATTTGGAGGAACAGGTGGAAAACCTTTTAATCCTGAAGAACCTGGTGTGGTGTGAATGATAGGTTGTGAAGTTGGTGGTGTTTGAAACATTTGATTCGAAGAAGTAATTGGTGGTTCTTGATGAGGTGGTGAAGAATGTAATGGTGAAAGTTTTCGGGGTGGTGATTGGATTGGAGATTGTGGTGGTGTTGGTTCATGTGGTGGTGTAGGTGGTTTCTTGGTTTCTTTTGTTGGTTTCTTCTTTAGTACAATCTTCGGTATTTTGATCTTCGGTGTTACTTTGCGAATCTTTGGAGAAACTACTTTCTTTCGAGCTCCAGCTTTCTTTTTACTGCCTTGAGGAGATTGTGATTCGGAGACATGTTCTGGTGAAGGAACGTAAGCATCATCATTGTCCTTTTCCTGTCTCTTTCTCTTTCTCAACAACGTCTCTTGTTTTGTAGCTTCCTGAACTTTTCGTAAACGTTCAGTTTCATCAATTTCATCATCTGAAGAGCTCGAGGAGCTTGTAGTATCTTTATCCACATCATCTCCCTCAACATCATCAATAACTTTTTCTTTCCCTTTCTGAACTTCAACATTCACAACTTTATCAACATCAGCAACCACTGGTGGCCCTGTCTCTAAGACATCAGTATCAAATAGATCATCAACATTAAATGGATCATCTTCAGCAGTTACTACTGGTTCCTTTTCTACAGTGACCACTGGATTATCTTCTTCCGGCTCATCAACTAAAAATGTTTTAGCAGCTTTCTTTTGCTTCTTCTTTGGTTGCGAAGAAGATTCTTCAACATTTTGCACAATAGGAGTGGCCTTTCTGCATCGTCTCCCTGTTTCTTTCACATACCATTCATTCTTGGTGTTTTTGAAATCTTCAAGAATTTTCAACTCTTCAGCATACGCTGCCTCTTTCATTTCAGCTTGATTTCTCCAATTCTGATGATCAACTGGATCTGGATCAACGTAATTTGCATCTTTTATGAAACCGAAGAATTCAGCACCAACTTTCGGTTCTGGATGATTCGAGTGATATCTCACAAGCTGTTTAAGTGAATCGTTTTTCATATGAGATTGAACCAACTGATCATTCTTTATGTTTCTATCAATTTCTGGATAAACGTGATCAATCAACATCTGCACGAACCTCGGATACATCCAACTCTTGCTGTCTGTCTTAATATTCTCAGCCATATAGTGAAAAACAATGTGTGAGAAATTATACTTCTTGTTCAGCACCAGTGCAGTAATCATATTCATTTGATAGTCACGCATCGAATCATAACTTCCTTTTGTGTGGCTTAATGACATCAATACACAATGAATCAGGAACTTGTATGGTTTCTGAAATTTCGATTTCAAATAATTCCCGGCATTCAAAGCTCCCTAATAACCCATTCTTAGCATGCAACCTTTCACCATTCGTTCTGGAAATCTTATTGGTGAATCTGATTCATCTGGAAAGTTAATAACTTCACGAATAAGTGCTTCAGTGACAAGAATCTTCTCGTTTTTACCATGCACCTCAACAATCGACGAAATTTCTTTGTTCTGATCATCGTAGCTTGCATTCTTCCAGAAACGGTCAATGTGTGATTTGTAAAGTGGACGTTGATCTGTAAGCGCTTTCTGGACTGGAACTCGGCCCATAAACTCCAAAATACTACTAAACTTGGCCAGTTCTGGATTTTTCTGCATATCCAAATCACAACAAATGTTGTGAAGAGGATCAAAGATAACACTAGATCCCTTGCCCATGATTAACAACTATGAGAATGATAAGATCTGTAGAAATTTGGGCAGCAATTCGCCTGAAAACTGATGTTTTAGGGTTTCGCTTTAATCGCCAGAGAAGAGGTACTAAAGAGCGAAAGGAGTGAAAAAATGACATAAAAGCGGAACCATCCGGCTTATATAGTTGGTGTGGTTTCGCTCATGTGACCAAAGACACAAAATACATGGGACAAACAAGCGAAACCTTATGAAGCAACTATAAGCGAAATCCCCTTTTAAGTGACATAAAAGCGAAATCAGGATACTGTTTTTCAAAAATTTTACATATTAACACTTTTCAGATTAAACACCGTCACACCCAGTTAACCAAGTCCAAGTTAATGACCTTGGTCAACCGCTTGATCCACCAAGTCCAAATTAATGACCTTGGTTGACCAAATTATGAAGTACGCAGTCATTTCATTCTAAAAATAGTTCAACCGAATGAACTTTTGAACATTTTGAACTTCCAAACACTTTTCAACTGTCCAACATTGTACCAATCATTGTTCTGCATCACCAGCTTACCCAGCCCTCATCATACACTGACATGATCTGCACTAAGCTTTGATCTTCCGATTCCCAATGTCAGTTGTCGAAAATAAAATGAGAAATTAAAATCTTTTTGGATTTTTAACTGGATAAACTGAAAACTGTACACACAATATTTTTGTGAGTGTGTTAGGAGATCATATCAGCTGCCGACTAGACACAAATACCGTTAAGCTTAGATGACATTTTAAGCATTAAACAATTCGCATAGATTGTCGATATACTGATCCTCTTAAATTCTCACAGAACTTTCAATCTGCTCGGGATACAAAATTAGTGTTTTAGAACTTAAACCTCTACATGTGTCCCACCTCAGTATATACTCCCGTATCCAGATCCCAGTATTCAGTCTTACAGGTGAGTATACCTAGATGATATCTGTAAGGGGTTAATTACGAGGGCCGTGAGAGCTCAGGTCGATCTTTAGATACGCAGAGAGATGACGGCTTCGACTTTATGGTGGGTCCCCTTTAGAGGATCTTTTTTACAACAGCATTGCTAAGCAATTTTATTGTCTTATCATATATGCTGAGGGTGATGCTATGTTTCAAGCATTTGCGAAAAGTATTCTCCGGGGACTAGGTCAGAAATTTCTTTCAGCAGAAGTCCCGGGATAATACCCCAGATATCACTAAGCATAAAGACCTAGTATCTCAGAATATGGGACCCTTCAAACAGGATTTCAGGGGTTACCTATATATCCCGGAGGTGTTCCCCACGTAAACGCAAGTGAATTTTAAGTTTATATCCCAAACTGATCTACTGATTTTGCAAAAACCTACCGGCACATCTTTAGCGAGACTGCTTAATTGCATTTTATACATTACAATTCTTTAGCGTACTGTGTCCGTCTAGCTGATGTACTATCATTTCCCCTTTTATACACAAACTCATTTTTACTTTTTCAAATGTTTTTGGTTTTTGTAGTTTTTATCATGTTTTTGTATTTTTCTGCAAACTTTCTCCCCCTAAAAAGAAAAACATAATTTTTTTTTTGTTTTTGTTTTTATCGAAAAGCAGAAAAATAAACTGTACAAACAAAATTGACGACACGACATGGTTCACGTCAGATCGCCGCCCAACTCGACTTCACATTCAATAACCCTCCCAGATTGCAGATTTTTCAACCCGTTCAATTTCAAAAGATAATAAAATCTCTTTTTGTCAAAAGGTTTAGTATAAAAATCCGCTTTCTGATCATCGGTGTGCAAGTGTTCAATCCGAATTAACTTTTTCTCGTGACAATCACGGATAAAGTGGTGACGGATCTCAATATGTTTCGTTTTTGAATGGTGAACCGGATTTTTAGTAATGTTAATAGCTGCTTCATTGTCCACGTAGATAGGAGTATCTAAGAACTGCAAACCGAAGTCTCGCATCTGCTGTTGGATCCAAAGGATCTGTGAGCAACAGCTGGAGGCTGAAACGTATTCAGCCTCACATGTAGAGAGCGCTACTGCGGTTTGTTTCTTACACTGCCAGGTAACGAGTCGAGTTCCGAAGAACTGACACCCAGCAGTGGTGGACTTTGCGTTTTGCTTGCAGCTCCCAAAATCAGAATCTGCAAAACCAGATAAAGTAAAGTCACCCGATCGAGGATACCACAAGCCGATGCTTGGGCATCCTTTCAAATACCGTAAGATACGTTTCACTATAGTCAGGTGTGACTGCTTTGGATTTGACTTATATCTGGCGCATAGGCACGTCGGGTACATGATATCTGGACGGGAAGCCGTGAGATACATCAAAGATCCAATGATTGATCGGTACAATGTCTCGTCCATCTTCAATCCATTCTCGTCTGGACAAATTCCATGATTCTGCGCGAGGGGGTGGATGCAGGACTGCAATCTGTCATGTCGAACTTGTCAAGCACGTCCTTCACATACTTCTTTTGGTGAATGAAGATTCCATCGGGCATTTGTTCCACCTGCAGCCCGAGGAAAAACTTCATCTCCCCCATTGAACTCATTTCGAACTTATTTTTCATCACCTTCTCAAATTCTTTGCACAGGTCGTCGTTTGTGGATCCTAAAATAATATCGTCAACATATATCTGCACGATCAACAAGTGGCCTGCTTCTTCCTTGGTGAACAAAGTGCTGTCTACTGTGCCTCTTGTGAACCCGTTGTCCAACAAGTATTGAGAAAGCGTCTCGTACCAGGCTCTCGGGGCCTGGTAAAGTCCGTACAACGCTTTGTCCAGTAAATACACCTTGTTTTTGTGCAGTGGGTCTGTGAACCCCGGTGGTTGCCCCACGTACACTTCTTCTTTGATCTTTCCGTATAGGAAGGCAGATTTGACGTCAAGTTGATACACTTTAAAATCTTTCCAAGAAGCGAAGGCTAAAAAGATCTGAATTGCCTCAAGTCTGGCAACTGGTGCATAAACTTCATCATAATCTATTCCTTCCTGTTGACTGAAGCCTTGAACCACAAGACGCGCTTTGTTTCTCACCACGACACCTCTGTCATCACGTTTGCACTTAAAAACCCATTTCATCTTGATTAACTTCTGGTTTTGTGGCAAATCGACAAGTCTCCAGACGCCCAGCTTTTTGAACTGTTGCAGCTCCTCCTGCATTGCATTCACCCAGCTATCCTCGGTCAATGCCTCTTTGTAGGTTCTGGGTTCTATCTGCGAAATAAAACATTTTAATGAGACTTCTTTCTGCATATCAGCAATAGATGAATAAAAACATGTAAGAGCTCGATCTATTTGATGTCGGGTTTTAACACCACTTTGCAGGTCACCAATAATCTGTTCTGAGGGATGATAAGACAACGTCCGTGGCATAGCATTGTCAGGCACATTCACTTCTGATTCCAAGCTTGATATGTCAAGATCAATGGTTTGATCCTCAGCTTCTGTTGGATCCTCGTCAAAAGTCGGAGCAGGTTCCGCTTCTGAGTCGTCAGATTCGTCAAACGATGAAACTGGTTCCTCTGGTGGTTCGTGAGCTGTTCCACTTGGTCCTGCTTCATCATCGTGAGTACCCACGGTGGGTTGAGAAACTTCTAGCGGTCTAGATACTTGCTCCTGTGACACATTTTGCTGATACAGGTACATAAGAGCTAGTTCCTCCTCACTCGGCTCGACCGGCAGATGAAACGACTCCCAGAGCTTATCGTAGTCGAACAGGAATCTTTGTCCGGGAAGTTGTGGTGATGCAGTGTGCTTCTGACAATCCACGTGTTGGACTTGAATCACCTTACCCAGGCATGGTACGAACACCCTCTTGAGTGGGCTAGCGTAACCTACAAAGAAACCCTCATTAGATTTAGCGCCAAATTTACCGTTTTCATCAATAAAAGTACAAGCTTTTGTGATACGGCTCGTCTGGAAATACGACGAGCGCAATATGGATTACTGGATGAATCCAGACCAGTGAAGGAGATGGTGGAATTGGTAATAATAATAATATAATAATATATAATATGTTTGTTTGAAAAAAATATATATAATAATAATAATAATAATAATAATAATAATAATAATAAATGTTGTAGTATAGACCACTCTGTGGTTAGCGATGCATAGTAGTATGGTATTGTAATTTTTAATTCCTAGTATTGGTTTGTATTAGAAGCATACTATAATAGAAAAGAGTAAAGTCGCAATGCTCGACGCTTTTGGCCAATGTGTGTATTATGTGGTTGTTGCCTAAATTATTAATCATTTTGTGATATTGATAATTGATAAATGTTTAAAATTCAGATGGACGACGAAGTAAACCAGGAAAACCAGAATAACGATAACCAGAGTAACATTAACTTGGATAATGAGAATCCAAACAACAATAATGGAAACCAAGTGGATAACAGTGCCATGCAGCATATAGTGGCACAAGGGATAATAGATGCGATGCCATATATTATCAAAACGGTTAAGGAAGCGGAAAATAAAAGTAAGCATGATAGCAAATGACCTTCTGAACCTGAAAACATCGTGAATAATGGACCCGTACTTCAAGTGCCCATTCCCAAAAGAAGAAGAACCGTGTCTTACGGTTGTTCTTATAAAGAATTCTGGTCTTGTAAACCAATGGAATTCTTGGGCAATGAAGGGGTCGTTGCATCTATTCGTTGGATAGAAAAGACTGAGGCAGTCTTAAGGATAAGTAAATGCGCGGAAGAGGATAAGATAATGTTTGCTTCCAACATGTTTAAGAATTCAGCATTAGAATGGTGGAACACTATCCTCCAGTCTAAGGGAAGTTATAGAACTTACAATATGGAATAGGAGGAGTTCAAAAACATGGTAGAAAGGAAATTCTGCCCTTCTAATGAAAAAGAACAGATAGCAAACAAATTCCTAAACCTTAGGATGATTGGAATAGATAGTAAGGGTTATACCACATTATTCTTTGAATATGCTAGAATAGTACCAACCCTTGCTTCACCTGAACCAGTATTAATCTTCCGTTACATCTGGGGATTAATTGGGGAGATTAGACATGTAGTCAAGGCAGCTAGACCTCAAACCATAGAAGAAGCTATAGAACTAGCAAACACCTTGACAGATGAGTTAGTCCGTACACGAGAAGAAGATCAAAGGAAGAACCTGACCCAGAAGCTTACTCAAGAATTCCGTTCTGGAAATTCTAACCGTGGGAGAAATGTAGGTTCTACCTCTGCACCCTACTGTAAGTATTGCAAAAGGAAGCATTCAAGAAGATGCTCCATATACTGTAACTTTTGCAAAATATCTGGACACAAGGAGGAAGACTGCAGGAAAAAGCCTAGCAACAGAATATGCTACAACTGCGGAGAACAAGGTCATATTAAGCCTAACTGTCCAAAATTAGCTCCAGCTGCAAACCCCAAGAATACTAAAAATGCTAGAGCATTTGTTCTAACAGCAGAAGAAGCAAAGATGATCCCGAATGTGATCACTGGTACGTTTTTTAGTTAATGATGTTTTTGCTAAAGTATTATTTGACTCTGGTGCGAACCAAAGTTTTATTAATACTTCATTTTGCAAACTTCTTAATCAATCATTAACTAAACTCCCACAAAAATGTCTAGTAGAGACAGCAAATGGGGAAACCATTAAAATTTCTGAAATCTTGCAGGGAGCAAAAATAGAAATTTTAAATCATAAATTTATTGCAAACTTTTATCCAATGAATCTGGCAGGATTTGATAATGTATTAGGAATGGATTGGTTAATAGCCAATAAAGCCAGTATTTTATGTGATCAAAAGTCAATTCAAGTAAATTTACCAAGGGGTGAAAAGATCACAATTAAAGGAAATAAGTTCTCTAAATCCACAAAGTTCATCTCTGTGATGAAAACAGCAAGTTATATAAGGAAAGGATCATTAGTGTATTTGATTTCTATAATCACTAACACTAAAGGAAAAGAATTAAAGTATATTCCGATAGTATCCCAGTTTTCAGATGTATTTCCAGAAGAGCTACCAGGGCAACCTCCAGACAGGGAAGTAGAATTCAGAATCCACTTAATACCAGGAACCGCACCAATTGCCAAAGCACCTGACCGTTTGGCACCCGCCAAAATGCAAGAACTAAAGAAACAATTAGATGAATTGTTGGAGATGGGATTCATACAGCCAAGCTCATCGCCATGGGGAGCACCGATATTATTCGTTAAAAAGAAGGACGGGTCAATGTGTATGTGCATTGACTACCGTGAATTAAAAAAGGTCACGATTAAGAATCGGTATCCATTACCAAGAATAGATGATCTGTTTGATCAGTTGCAAGGAGCACGATTTTTCTCAAAAATCGATTTAAGGTCAGGATATCATCAATTAAAGGTACACGAAGAAGACATTCCTAAGACCGCTTTCAGAATAAGGTATGACCATTATGAATTTATTGTCATGCCATTTGGTTTAACCAATGCCCCAGCTGCATTTATGGACATGATGAACCGAATATGTAAACCATATTTGGATAAATTCATAATTGTCTTTATAGATGATATTCTTATTTATTCCAAAAGCAAGGAGGAACATGCAGCCCATCTGCACGCACTTCTAAGTTTACTAAGAAAAGAAAAGTTTTAAGCTAAGTTTTCGAAGTGTGAGTTTTGGTTAGAACAGGTACAGTTTCTTGGACACCTAGTCAATTATGAAGGAATTCATGTAGATCCCACCAAGATTGAGGCGATTAACAAATGGAAAACCCCTGAGTCACCAACCGAGGTTAGAAGTTTCTTAGGATTAGCTGGTTATTATAGAAGATTCATTCGATATTTTTCTAGAATAGCCATTCCCTTAACTAAGTTAACCTGTAAATCCATTAAGTTTGAATGGGGACCAAAACAAGAAGAAGCCTTTAGAATTCTTAAGCAAAGATTAACCCATGCACCCATACTAGCGTTACCAGAAGGAACTGAAGATTTTTTAATCTATTGTAACGCTTCTAAGTTAGGTTATGGATGTGTATTAATGCAACGTCAAAAGGTTATAGCTTATGCTTCTAGACAGCTTAAGAATCATGAAGAAAATTATTCAACCTATGATCTAGAGTTAGGAGCTATAATTTTTGCCCTTAAAATTTGGAGACATTACCTTTACGGTAGTAAGTTTACCATATTCACCGACCATAAAAGTTTAAGGTATGTTTTTGGGCAAAAGGAATTAAATATGAGACAAAGACGCTGGTTGGAAATGCTTAGTGATTATGATTGTGATATCCAGTATCATGCAGGAAAAGCAAATGTAGTTGCCGATGCTTTATGTCGAAAGTATCATGAAAAGCCAAAAAGAGTACGTTCTCTTAAGTTAAATCTGCAAATAGATTTAAATGATCAGATTAGAAAAGCACAAGAATTAGTAATCAAGGATGATACAGAAAAGTTAAAAGGAATGATTAAGGAATTAGAACAAGGAACAGATGGAATTTGGAGATTCCATAAGAAAAGAATGTGGATACCTAAATTAGGAAACCTACGCCACCGTATATTAGAAGAAGCCCATAAGTCTAAGTATACGATGCATCCTGGAAATGATAAGATGTATCAGAACTTAAGAAAGAATTTCGGGTGGATAGGAATGAAAAAGGATGTAGCAGCATATGTTGCAAAGTGTTTAACTTGTTCACAAGTTAAAGCTGAACATCAGAAACCCTCAGGTTTATTGCAACAGTTAGAAATGCCTGTATGGAAATGGGAATTGATAACAATGGATTTTGTTATCAAATTACCCAAAACAAGAAAAGATAATGATACAATCTGGGTGATTGTAGACAGACTAACCAAGTAAGCTCATGTCCTACCAATGAAAGAAACGTTTAGTATGGAACAGTTAGCTAAATTATATGTAAATGAAATAGTTTCATTACATGGAATTCCTCTATCAATTGTTTCTGTCAGAGATAGTCATTTTACTTCTCATTTTTGGACAAGTTTCCAAAAAGCAATGGGAACCAAGTTGAATCTAAGCACCGCTTATCATCCCCAAACGGACGGACAAAGCGAAAGGACAATTCAGACAATGGAAGACATGCTTAGAGCTTGTGTAATTGATTTCGGAGTTAATTGGGACGATCACTTACCATTGATAGAATTTTCTTACAATAACAGTTATCACACAAGTATCAATGCTGTACCATTCGAAGCACTTTATGGATGAAAGTGCCGAACGCCAGTCTGTTGGGCAGAAATTGGAGAAAAGAAACTATCTGGACCTGAGATAGTACAAGAAACAACAGATAAAATCACTCAAGTCAAGGAACGACTGAAAGCAACACGAGATAGACAAAAGAGTTATGCTTATAACAGACGAAAGCCATTGGAATTTCAAGTAGGAGATTAAGTGTTATTGAAAGTCTCTCCCTGGAAAGGAGTGGTAAGATTCATCAAAAGGGGAAAGCTAAGCCCCAGGTATGTTGGACCTTTTAAGATTATTAGAAGAATAGGACCTGTAGCCTATCAGCTACAACTGCCAGAGGAAATGGCAGGAATACATGATGTATTTCATGTATCTAATCTCAATAAATGTTTAGCTGATGAATCACTGGTAATACCTCTTCAAGATATAGAGGTAAATGAACAGTTAAAGTTTGTAGAGAAGCCTCTACAGATTGAAGATAGAAAAGTCAAGAATCTTAAGCACAAGAGATTGGTTCTGGTCAAACTGAAGTGGGACTCCAAAAGAGGACCAGAATACACATGGGAACTTGAATCATAAATGCAAAGGATATATCCACACTTGTTCCAGTAGACCTCGAGGACGAGCTCTAAAACAAGGTGGGGAGGATATAACAACCCTCCTAAATTTTTCTGGCACCCTAAAATATATTAAAATATTCCCATATATCTTAAAATACACCTCGTATGTGAAAACCGAGCCCAAAATAAGATCTAGCATTAAAAATATAATAAAAACAAAAATTTAAAGGCTGTCGCGGGGCGCGTAGCCTTTGGCTACTCCTTACGCGGGGCGCGACAGCTACAAGATCAGACGCAACCCTAAGCTGCCACGTGGCAGCAACGTGTTGAACCTATATCGTGACCCGGATCAGCTACGGCCTAGAACCCCCTACGACGCGGGCCGCGTAAGCCTAAGCTTACTCTTACGAGGGCCGCGAGAGACTCGGATTACAGCCCTATAAATTGGGAGCTCGGGCTTCAGTCTTAAATCGCTCACGTTCTTTTCTTTCTCTCAATTTTCACATAGTAGGCATAATCCTCGTGTATAATACCCCCTAATTAACAAAGTTCTGCCCCGATGTAAGTATTATAACCCCGGTTTCGTATTGGATACGCTGCCCAATCGATCCAGGGTTCCGTAACGGCTGTCAGGGTTCTGCCCGACGTAGTCGTTGGAATGCCGTCTCGGGGAGGGTATTACTAATGTAAATAATGGGTTATTTTACTAACATATGTACATTTGTGTAAACTATAGAGAATCACCAGGAAACCCTTACAGAAAACCTAAGACAGCAGTGCGAGTAATCTCCTTTTTGTAAATTGTTTTTACAAAACCTTAAATGTTTTACAATGTGATAAAGCAGTGATTGAGTCTTTGTAGTTCTTCAATTACTGTCGTTATATTGGGGTTTTGTATACAAAATGTGGAACACGTTATTATTGGACAACGAGATAGCCAATGTGTAATATGACCCACCAGTCAGGATTGACAGTACTGAATGAGTAATTGTGTAGAAATAAACAATGTGATAGCTCTCAATATTGTGTTAATGGATAAAAATCTTCTTGATTAAACTGGGATTTACTCACCAGTATTTCCCACTGACAAATGTTTTTAAAACGCGTTTCGGGTAACAAAATGTAAAAGCCAAATTAGAAGAAAACCAGCTGGAGAGCACTGACGGCTTGGAAAAATGTGGCTATAAAAGTTACCTAAAAGACGATGTTTTAAATAAAATAGGGTTTATCCCTATAAATATGTTGTAATAAGAAACTTGGGTTTTACCCATGTGATTATTAATATAAATTATGGTGGTTTTACTCTGATAAATATTTCCTAACTACGGTCCTGATGAAATTTCCGCTGCCAAAATAATAAAATAATGATACCACCAAGACTGGTCTCATGGCCGCCCGTTCCTAGGACAGATACGGGGTGGGGGTTGCGACATACGTATCAGCAGTTTCCGACGCCAATAATGCTGCACCAAATGTAACATTGCAGTGATGATTGTCTATACCAGTGAACGGTACAAACACCATAGAGTATGTGCATATGAAAACGCCATGAGAACTGAAACAATAATAAAACGCCATTGAATGTAAACTAATAAAACGCCATTGCATGTAAACTAATGAAACGCCATTGCATGTAAAATAATAAAACGCCATTGCATGTAAATTAGTAAAACGCCAAAAAACAGAAGTAGTTGAATTATGAAATATTACTTGTTGGAACGATACGTGGCGTCAAACGAAATCACATCACCAAACACGTGGTAATTACGTTTGGCTTGATCGTCAGACCAAAAAAGTCCCTTCAAACGATTCTCTTCGTCTGTGATGTAATTATAAGAGAAATTAGGCTGGGAATGTTTTTTTCATTCAAATGTCTCACAACCATGGCAGCGTCATATTCCCCTATAAACAAGTTAATTTGCCTCTTATAGTTCTTAAATTCAACTTTACTTGCACCCACGTCTTTAAAACCGCCAAAACAAGTCTTCATAACATTAAACGCCTTGACGGGACCCAAATTCAGCTTAGACATGCTGTGTTTAACATGCTTCTGGAGCTGAGTGAGGTATCGTTCAGTTGGAAGAAAATGCTTATCGGGACGTTCAACAAGTTCATGATTGTGCTCCTCGACAAACTTATACACCTTCCATAATCCAGCCTTAAAAAGTACACATAACAGTGCACCACAATCAGTCCTCTTTGAAAAGTTGGATCGCACTACTCGCTCCTTTTGATTAGGGTCCAACATTTCAACCTTCTTGTCCTTGTATAACCCAGATCTCGTACACAAGTAATACTTAATATGTAAGACACCTTTAGAGTTTGTCTTTGTAGTCCCTTTCCTGACTGAAAACCCACACTCCTTGGCATACTTAACATACATTGAATAACAATCATCAAGGCTTGAGAATACCATGTCCATTGTGGGCTTTAATTCTTCACTGACGTCAGAAATGATAAATGGTAATCCAGTTTTGGGGCAAAGCCTTTGACTCGAGGAAGAGACTTCGTCTGAGAAAACAAAGTGAGGAACAGAAAAATCAGAAAAACACAGTGATGTCTCGTAATAACATTATACATTAAAACGCCATTAAATGAATAATAAACAAGACATAATAAACACATAATTTAAAAACGACGTGATAAAAAAGCCATGAGATGAATAATTAAAAACACTTAACAACATAAATAATTAACAAAATATAACATCATAAAGAAAACACCATAATTAACAAAACTAATGTTTACACAAATTAACAAAATAGTAATAACTGATGTTCACAAATACTACTAAATAAAATTCAAAACTAATCAAATAGATGAAAAACGCCAATGATCGTAAAAACATAAGAAAAATACTAGAACGTAAACAACAATTAAAATTAATATTGAAAACTCCAATTGCAGTTCTTAATAATTGTTTAAATATCAATTAAAACGCGATTAAATTGCATAATTGAATAACGCTATTGAAAATCATACAACACATTATAAAAAATAATAATACAAAAAAAACGCCATAGAACAATGATAAAAGAACAAAACGCCATATCTGTTGCATGATTTGCTGGAACGAAAATAGAAAACGCCAACGAATTTTACTTTTTCGAACAGAATCCACGTTAAACGCCATAGATCTGAGAAAGCTTGCAAAGGAGGTAACAGCTAACAATAAATCTTTGGAGTTTTAATTTGAAAGAGATTTATAACGCGAATAAGGAGGGAACGTATAAAAGGACAATCGTACCCCCGCATAACAATTAGGGCCCCCTGCCATGTGTTGGGCTAGGATCCGTTCTCACCGTTCTCACACTTTTCACCGTTCTCTCCTGAACCCGTTTCAATATATATATATATATACATATATATAGGGTCAGGATTTTGAGAAAACGGTGAAAAGTGTGAGAACGGTGAGAACGCTTATGGATCGTCTGATCAAAACAATCCATGGACTGGATTGCGCGGTGGCGTTTTCGTAAATAACATCAATATTATTATGTGAGACGCGCTTCATTAAGGGTAAAAGGGTCTTTTACCCCTCATATTCAAAACGCCATCAAATGATAAAACGCCATACAAAAAAATAAAACGCCATTAAAAACAAAACGCCAAAAATTACTAATAAAACGCTTTGAATATTACAGGAAGATGAAACAACACAAAAAACTGAATTTCAGTTATTAACATTTATTAGAATAAATTCCCTCCTAAATTACGCGCCAAAAACATCATTATATAAACAAAGGTAAAACATAGCTTCCATAATCACTTCAATCTATCCATTTTCTGCAAAAAAAAAAAATTGTTAACCAAAAACGCCAACTTAAACAAAATGCCAAAAATGGCAACAATCGTTTCGTGGAGATACACTCTGGGGATCAGGCGATACGTCCTCCATTTTGACAACAGAAGGATGGTGTATGTTAAGACGGTCAGGGCAATTCTGAAGATGGAAGAAGAGATACAGAGGCAAATCTTATCCATTGGCGTCGCTCTAGATAACGAATGCCATGAAACGCATATGCTTATGAAAGCATTAACCAACAAATTTGGACCAATCAAAGGAGATGTGAAGCCAGACCCTATCATGACATCATGGCGTTATGATGATGAAACAGACATGGTGACGGTTACATACGACAGCGGAGAACTGGAAGTCTACTTGCTAAAGAACATCATGACAAAGCAGCGACTGGGTTTCATGGAAGAATTGCATATCGCCACTTGTACCAACACATAAATAGACTCAAAATTGGAGTTAATGCAAGACATGTTCAGGTGGAGACTTCAGAATCTTCAGGAACAAGAAGTTGATGAAGGTGAATGTGATGACATGGATGAAGATCAAGATGAAGACTCCGAGGAGGAAGAAGATGACACAAGTGATAGATACTATTCAGATAAAGTTCCTTCTGACGAAGGATTTTATTTTTTTTTTCTCTTTTTTTTTCTTCTATGTAATCTTCTTTTTTTAAGATAAATGATATATTTCTATCTTTATTAGCAAAACGCCAAAATAATACTAAAAATGGTTAACCCTAACTAAACGCCAAAAATAACAAAAAATATTTTTCCTGCTTAATATTTTATTTACTCCGTTATTGTATTTTGTCATGTTGGTCTGCAAAAGGCCATTTAAAAAAAACGTCAAACTTAGAAGATGGGACGTCTATAACCTATAAAACTGATAAAAGCTTATCAACACAGTAAATACAAAAACAGTAACTGAAAAGACAGTTACTTTATTACTATCATTTATTACAATAAAAAGTCACGCCTAAACTACGCGCAAAAAAAACTCCTATAAGAGAGGGGTCTATACACAATGAAATTAATCACCTAGAAAAACACTAAAAACGCCATATCCTATAGAAACCACTCCCTTTAAAACGCCACAGATGGCAAAGCTTTCACTGAAATGGATCCTTTTTCTGAGGGGGTTAACTCAATAATATTTTGCTGAATGAGATAGACAAATATTCAAGAAAAAAGAGACTGATGACAGTGATATGCCATCATGTAAGCTTTGTTCTTGATGATTATAGGCATGGAAGAAAGGGTTCAACACAAGAATAAAATGATATTTTGGACTCCATTATTACAAATAGCATCAAGCAAGAGTTGATCTTTAATGACATGCCACCAAACAAGAATATCACACCAAAAAACAGGAGGCCACTAAGCAGCTTCTTCTGAAAAAGACGGGGTTTATGAAGGAAAGTTGGCATCTAGCTAAATTATTCAAAAAAGGTTCAAAACGCCAAAAACAAATTCAAGAAGGAAGAGGCTGATGACATTGAAGATTGGAAAGAAAAATTAGATTACCATTTTTAATTATTTTTGTTTTCATTTTATATTGTATTGATATCAAGTTATATGTTGTTTTGTTATCTAATTCTCTATAAATAAAATACATTATTATATAAAACGCAACTACAAACACCAAAACGCTAGTAGAATGAAAACTGGGAGAACAGCTGCTGGCAAAGCACCTTGTAAAAGGGTATTAAAACGCCAAATAATTCAATAAACGCCAAAATGAAAAATTGGACTTATTTTAATCTTATGCAAACATTAATTACTCGTAGTGAATTACTATACAAAACGCCACAAACGACAAAAAAATTAACCAGAAAACGATATAACGCCAAAAAATTATATACGTGACACAAAAACAATTAATTAAACGCCAAAAAGTTTAATAAGTACAATTAACGCCAAAAAAAAAACTTAGACGCCAGAAAATATTATACCGCGTTGTGAAAATAAAACAAAAATGAAAAGACAAAAAAGCCCCTCCGCCCTTCTTAATGCCACGGGACACGTGTTGGGCCAGGATGCGTTCTCACCGTTCTCACACTTTTGAGCGTTTTCTCCTGATCCCGTTTCTATATATATATATATATAGAGGGCCGCTAAAATGAACCCCCCCCCCCCCCCCCGCCCAGTTAAGAGAACCACGAGAACCACTTTCAAACCATTAATCTTTGAAGATGGATGGATGAGATTAAAAGTTATAAAAACAATGTTAAACTCTTTTCGTCTTATTATGTTTTTAATATTTTAATGTCAAAATGACAGTTTAGTAAATTTGCATGTTTTGTCTTATTGTATATATTGTTTTTTTTTTTTTTACTTTTTTGTCTTATTAAATTAATTGTTTTTTTATTAAAATCAGATTTTTTTAATTAAAAAACATTTTAAAATCTTTTTTTTTTTAATTTTGTCAGGATTTTTTACACAAAATGATTTTACGAGCTGGTTTTTTTTACGAGCCATTTTTTACGCCCCGTTTTTTACGCTCGGTTTTACGTGTCGTTTTTTATATGCCCGGTTTTACGCGCCGTTTTTTACGCCCCGTTTTTACGCGCCATTTTATGCCCCCGTATTCACGCGTCGTTTTATCACCCGGTTTTTTACGAGCTGTTTTTTACGCGCCGTTTTTTACACCCCGTTTTTTACGTTCTGTTTTTTACGCGCCGTATTTTACGCCCCATTTTTACGCGCCATTTTTTTACAGACACGTTTTTAAACGTTTTTTACGGTTTTAAACTATTTTTTACGAAAACTTTTTTTGCGGTTTTAAACTTTCTTTATAAAAACTTTTTTTACACACGTTTTTTCAAACTTTTTTACATTTTTTTTACCAAAACGTTTTTTACAGTTTTAAACTTTTTTTTACAAAATCTTTTTTACCAAAAATTTTTTACAAATTTTTTTTTTCATAAAAACTTTTTTTACAAAAAAAAAAGTTTATACGAAAACTTTTTTACGGTTTTAACACTTTTTTTACAAAAACCTTTTTTAAAATTTTTTTTTACAAAATAACAAAAATAGAAGAGGGAAATTGAAGACAGAGAAATAGAAAAAAAAATTAAAAAGAGACTTTAATGAGGTGAGAGATGATTTGATGGTTTTGATTAAATGACTATATTATCCTTTTAGTTGTCATTATCTGATTGGTGGTGAGTGGTTCTCGCAACTGTGGGTGGTTTTCATTTTAGCGGCCCTATATATATATATATATATAGTGAAAGTGTAAAATACATTATCCCTTAACGTACAATACGTACGATATAGTGAAATCGCATGTTATAAAAAAACATGTTGGAAATCGCATGTTGTTTTTTTAACAATTTCGCATGTTGGTTTTTTTATGAAATCGCATGTTTTTTTATAGCAATTTCGCATGTTGGTTTTTCAGCATAAATCGCATGTTCAAAATTGAATTCGCACCAGATCGGACGGCTGAGATAAGCGCGTACATATTGTACGATAAGAGATATTGTACGTTAACCTAACCCTATATATATATATTTGTTTATATTATATATGTAATAAAATATGGGGAAATGGATTTTATCACCCTAAACTAAACAAAATTGGTCAATGCCACTCCCAACTTTCATTTTGACTCCCACCACCCTCTACTTAACATTTAGGTGGCAATGTCAGCCCTTCGTTAAATAATCACTAACTCAGTTTGTTTTTTAATCCTACGTGGCAAGGGACTTGTGAGGTGGACAGCATACGTGGACTCACCCTTTATCATCTCTGTAAACATAATAAAAACCCTAAACCACTTGCAAGATTAACACAAACACATACTCTCCAAATTGCAGAGCAAAATCAATCGGAAATCCTAATCCCCCTATTCGTTCTTGCTCTAATTCCTCCCTAAGTCGTCGAATTCATTACCTGTGCCCCTGGAAACTTACATTCAAGATGTCCTCGTCTTCTACCTATGGTATAATTCGAAAACCTAAACTCTTCAAGGTCAATTTGGACGGAAATGTCTACTGCCATCACGACATTGTTGCAGTTCTTCGATTAGCTGGACTTAAAAGTGAAAGACACGGTGAAGAATTTTACGGTTTCTCTCATTGGCCTGTAAGTTCAATTGTGTTGTAAAGCAGATGTGTTCTGTGGATAGTCGATTGCAATTTCTTTATAGTTGTTGTGTTTTGTAGAGAGGCGATTGCAAATTCTTCTTGTGGAAAGAAGATGTTGATAACATGTTCATTGAACGTTCAAACGACACGCCAACTCTAGTTACGTTTAAAGACCTAATGATGTGTGAAAAATGCAACATATAAATTACATCAAATGAGGCAAAAAATTACCCTTTTTAGTACTAATGTTGGAAAAAGCGTGTTTCTTTCTTCCTTTGAATTTACAGGACTAAATGAGCTTAAAAGAACAAAAGGAGCAAATAAACAGCCAAAACCAAGATAAATACAAAGAGAAAGAATAAACGTGACGTGCCCGGCCCCTCGGCAGCATCCCCAAAGCAAAAACAAGAAAACAGAGTCTGACCACGAGGTCGTGCGCAGCTGGGCATGGGGCGTGGTCAGAAGCCTATTAATGACAATGGGCCGGGCTTGGGCCGGGTATTGATAATCCCAGGCCCGTACCCGGTTGTAATTCTTTGTCCATACCCGGCCCGTTACCCGTCGGGTATTTTTCGGGTAATTACCCATCGGGTATCGGGCATACCGGCGGATATCGGGTATACCCGTTAATTTCTTAAAAATACCCGTTGGGACAAATGTGCAATTTTTACTTTAATGTTTTTATAATTTACTATTTTAATGACTATAACAAATTAAAATATGATTAATAACTTACATATCAGATTCAGACCACATATAATAAACTAAATTAAAGCGATTACTTAATTAAGTAATTGTATCAGGACCACCTAATTGCATAAAACATCCACATAATAAAGGGGGATAGCTTTCAGATCCAATATACATGCTCAAAAATAAGTTATATGTTCACTAAACACTGGTCAAATACATATCCACATATGACTATAGAGAATGTAATAAGTACATGTACTAAGTTTATATATATGGAAATCTATAATATGATACTGTCGGGTATTATTCAGGTAGATGGGCCGGGTATTGGGCGGCTATTACTAAATCCCATACCCGTACGCATACCCGATTTTTTCTATTTTTAAGCCCGTACCCGGCCCATACCCATTGGGCTTCGGGTATACCCGGCCCGTATGTTTCAGGTTTCGGGTATACCCGTCGGGCTTGGGCTTTTTTGCCATCCCTACAGAAGCCTGCAAAAAAGACAAACATGTAGAAGCTTCTACGCCCACCATCGTGTAAGACCCTAATTCGTATTTGACTAAAATCGCAGCGGAAATTCGTACCATAAAAATTTCTTTCATTACAAACACCTTGACGCACTTAAAATCATTTCTAAGGTTAATCCTTTTACAATAAATACGTTTACTATACTTATTTACAATAAGAAAACATAACCTAACTTCACTCAGTTACGTACTCAACACTCCCGTACAATCTATCTTACGACTCGATCTTTGATCGCTCCTCTTCGATATGATGATCTGGCTCGAAACACCTGCACTCACCAAATACATACAAGACATTAATATGTTATCAATATAAACAATACTTAGCCTCGGATTATTTCCGTTCCATTATTCCTTTACATTAAACGTTCCTTCTGAGTACTTCGCTTCTTATGATTCTTCGATAATGTACCTGCATTACCCCTAAAACTCCAGGTACACAATTAACAACGTACAGACTTAATCATACCGAATGACTTACATATACACCTAAACTTCATACATATTATCTCCATACATACATATGTACACACATGCACACGTACCTATTTGCATACATACTCACGCACATACTTGCCTTACCTACATGAAGTCCTACATATAAATACATCTACATCATTATATACGTATCTACATATACACATACCAACACCATTACTTATGCTCATGACATTATACACATATACATACATACATCTCTATTTGCACCATACCAAACTTATACATGCCTACTCTCATACATACCATCATATACCCACGCACTTGTTCACATACTTATAAACATACCTACATACCTATCTACACATGTGCATACCCTCCAGTTCATAAAAACATAAATTAAATTAGTCATACGCAACTTATAACGCGTTTAAACGAGTTCCCGAGACAAAACGACACACGAAAACAACTTTCAGCGAAAAACAACCCGTCGCGTCGCGCGACGCCCTTGTTTGAGCAGAAAGTTTGCAGCTGAATGCTGCATATTCCCAGCACGTTCGGATTTTACGGAAACGAGCATAACTCTCTCGTTTTTTATCCGTTTTACCCGATTCTTTTTCCTATACGTCCGTAATTTAATTCTCCATCTAGTGGAGTTAAAATCCCACTTCCGACATAACAAAATTTCATACTTTTAACTCTTCGGCTTATTACACTCTTACCAAATTTCGACCCGTTCATGCATTCATCAACATAACTTGTTTGTTTTACCATAACCACTTATAAACCTAATAATAACAGTGACGTCTATAAAAAAATACTAAATTCTTGGATGTCTTGCATCCTCTTAACACATTATCGTTCATATGCTTATTTTGACCCGTTAAGGGTATTTGCGCATTACTTGGTCTATGACTAACAAAACCATACTCCCCACCTTCTTACTTGACCAAAACATTACACTAATCGAATAACTTGTTTCTAAACTACTTTTAAGACCGTTTGCCCAAAATACCCATCAAGGGTATTTTGGTCAACTTTAATCCCATCATTTACGACGAAAGACTACAACAGATATTTGACCTCAAACATCATGTTTAGTTAATTAAACACCGTATTACTTAATCGAACTAAGAAGTGATTACGGAAATCACTTACCTTATGCGTCCGTGCTCGTATCCGATTCCTTGCCTCTTCTTGACCCGTTAACACCTCATGCTTGAGCCCGTCTCGACATGATTCCTATACTTTCATTTAATCAAAATCATGCTCTTATTAGCATACTCATTTGTACATGTTAACAATCATATCAATCGCATATTTCACATTTAACTTTCGTTAGTCCTTTCTAACAAGCATAACTCATATAATCATATTCATATCCGTTTACACTCATGTAATTCCTCATGTCATTACATTTAACACGTATTGCTAAAACATGTACCATACGACTTCCTATAATTATACCTTTACGACATCGAGTCAAATCCTGTTTCTTATGCTTAGTTGACTTTCAAGAGTCAACTATTAACCATATTTAACTATCAACTTATCATCATATACTCGTAACATCATAATCGACTATACGGACGACACTATATACATTTTATCATACACTTGATGTGCGTACCACCTTTTAAGCATAACGTACAACTAATTCATACATAAATCTTCTAAACTCATACATAACCCATCAAAACCTACTACTAATCATCATGTATCATTCCCAATTAAACATCAAACATATCATCACCATATTTCTCCTAATTCATCTAACAAGAATTCATCATACCCACATAATACATCAATCTTTCAACAAGACTTTGACATAGGTGGTAATGCTAGTCATCATCTTCACCACAACTAATGGGTTTCACTTCTAATCATCAAATTAACACAAACCATACATAACCTAGGTTCTATATGATGATTCTAACCCTTATACATGATCAATTTCATATTAACTCACGGATTAGAACATAACCCACTTCACACATGATCACCAATCTTAGATTTAAGACATACCTTATGATCCCCTCGTGAAGGTGATCATTAATCCATGCTCGGTTATGCATTTAAGCCTCGTTTCATCCTTCAATTTGATCCTTTAAGGTTGAGTTAGGGTTGAGCTCCTTTGGAGCTCCTGAACCATCGAGAACACACGCAAAGTGTGTGTTTGTGTGTGATATTTTCTTATTTAACTCAACTTTCATCTTATACACTTTAACCCCTCGAGTTTGCCTTTAAAACATATTTGGCACTACTTTTCTCTTTTAATAGTCTAAACCGGGCATTTAACTAGGTTAAATGGCCTAGTTATTTATTTCATAATATAACATATAGGAACACACGACAATTATTAACATTCAAATTTTGTGGCGTTACAAGTCTACCACCCTTAAATGAGGTTTCGTCCCCGAAACCTTTCTTACCTTTATTTAACACTAATTATTCCTTCTCTACGTCCCCTTGACACGATCACGAGCCCATCACAATGACTATCCTCCAATTTCAAGAACCCATCCCAGAGTTCTTATTAATGTTTCTTTCACTAAATAATGCTTGCTGCTAACGCACTTCGTAGCTAGCGGTTCATTCATCATTTTAATACTCGTATATCATATGCATTATATATCTTTTTAATTTACTTGAAACCATTCCAACATCCCATTACTAACATTACCATTTGTTTATTTCATCATTCATAATGTTTTCATCGACTATACTATCTCGCATCGAAGTTTGTACATACTCAGATATGTTTAACTCTAACTAATACATCATAAATGGGTAACTATACATTCTCGATTCATAAACTATTCAAACAATTGACTTTTTCCAAACAAGTCCATATTTTCCTGAACATTCTTTCATGTATCATTTTCATTTTTATTTCCTTAACCTGTCAATAGCGGGTCAATACACATACTCTTCCAACCTTTAATATGATCTGTTATTTAATGGATCTAATATCTCCATCTCATTTCTTAAAAATTACATTCTCTACATACTCTGTATAACGTTTAACTTTTGTTTTGTTACCACCACAAAACTACTATTTCATAGTCACACCTACGTGCTTAACTCTAATGTTAACCTTATTCTACGTTTTCTACAATTACTTGTTACTTGCATACTTTTACGTTACCTTTAAATCATTTCGTTCATTCCACATTACTGTTGCTTTCACTTCATGCATTACTTAATTTACATATATAAATGTGTCATACTAGTTCATATCTATCCAACATGAGTTAAACATTTTACTAACCTCTTTTTTTTTCATTTCTCAAACCAACGACCCGCAACCCAGATCGGCCATCTTCTCCTCGAGTACTAGCCGTACAGGCCAGGTTTCATTCATCCGTGTAATGAGCTTCCGCTCGTGCACCTCCTTTCACCAATACGATTGGTTTCATCACATCAATAGTTCTAACATTATCATCAACAACATCGGCGGTTAGCATATGTCATTCAAGCATTCATTACACTAGGTGATTACCCACCTATAACTCTTTTACAATTTCCTACATACCTACTATAACGTACCACACATTCTATTTCTTACATGCAATCTTTTCATTCTATTAATTATTTCACCAACTGAAGTACACACTCGTACTTCCTTCCATTCATGCTTACTTGCAAAGACCTTATTACATCGTTTCAATATTTCTTACCAAACTTACCATTCCCGCCCATACTCAAGTTATTGTTCGGGTCACAGCCCGTCATCACTCTGACTTCTAAAAGTCAATTACTAACACATCTAACACGTAATATGCATTATATATCTTTTCATATTTTGAAATCCGTCTCACGGATTCAGACGCATCATTCATGCTTTTTCATTCATTAAATCCGCCTTACGGATTCAAACATATCATCCATGCCTTTCATCCTTGAATCCGTCTCACGGATTCAAACATATCATCCATGCCTTTCATCCTTGAATCCATCTCACGGATTCAAACATATCATTCATGCCTTTCATCCTTGAATCCGTATCACGGATTCAAACATATCATTCATACCTTCCATTCACTGAATCCGTCTCCCGGATTCAAATATACTTTTCATATCTTGTTGATTCGTAATTAATTACGGATTCAACATTCTTCATTCTTATCAGGCATGTTTTTCATTCTTACATAGTACTCTCAATTTCCCGAGAGTCTTACTTCCCATTTCACCCACACGCCCGCCTGCTACCCAACTCTACCGGACATACCTGTAACAATTATCATGATCTCACGAACGTCATACGTTTCTCGTGTACTGGCCAGGTACACAATCCATATAGTAGTTTCGTGCCTTCATGTAATTGTCACCTTATGTCCGTAGACTTAGGTTTCGGCGCGTGTATCACTTTCAGTACTTCATTACTATACTATCATTATCCTCCATTTAGAATTTTCCTTCCCTTAATGAGTTTTACTATTACATATACCCACATATCGAATTTACGTACCTGGATTCGAATTTGTCTTATTACCTCTTTGCCTGCCTTAGTATTCATCCTAGACTGCATTCACAGATCATCCTCTTCCAACACTTATGCTTACCTTGCACATACAAAACCGTCAGTTTCTTTATACGTATACATAAGTTCATACTTACATTAACCTTTACCTTTGGATCTTGATCGAGTCTTAGATTGTACGGATTTCTTATCTCAAGAGCACACAAGTTTGAGTTCAAGTACTTACCTTCTCGTACTTGATTCCCTCAAACCAGGGCTATGATACCAACTTGTAAGACCCTAATTCGTATTTGACTAAAATCGCAGCGGAAATTCGTACCATAAAAATTTCTTTCATTACAAACACCTTGACGCACTTAAAATCATTTCTAAGGTTAATCCTTTTAAAATAAATACGTTTACTATACTTATTTACAATAAGAAAACATAACCTAGCTTCACTCAGTTACGTACTCAACACTCCCGTACAATCTATCTTACGACTCGATCTTTGATCGCTCCTCTTCGATATGATGATCTGGCTCGAAACACCTGCACTCACCAAATACATACAAGACATTAATATGTTATCAATATATACAATACTTAGCCTCGGATTATTTCCGTTCCATTATTCCTTTACATTAAACATTCCTTCTGAGTACTTCGCCTCTTATGATTCTTCGATACTGTACCTGCATTACCCCTAAAACTCCAGGTACACAATTAACAACGTACAGACTTAATCATACCGAATGACTTACATATATACCTAAACTTCATACATATTATCTCCATACATACATATTTACACACATGCACACGTACCTATTTGCATACATACTCACGCACATACTTGCCTTACCTACATGAAGTCCTACATATAAATACATCTACATCATTATATACGTATCTACATATACACATACCAACACCATTACTTATGCTCATGACATTATACACATATACATACATACATCTCTATTTGCACCATACCAAACTTATACATGCCTACTCTCATACATACCATCATATACCCACGCACTTGTTCACATACTTATAAACATACCTACATACCTATCTACACATGTGCATACCCTCCAGTTCATAAAAACATAAATTAAATTAGTCATACGCAACTTAAAACGCGTTTAAACGAGTTCCCGAGACAAAACGAGACACGAAAACAACTTTCGGCGAAAAACAACCCGTCGCGTCGCGCGACCCCCCGTCGCGTCGCGCGACGCCCCTGTTTGAGCAGAAAGTTTGCAGCTGAGTGCTGCATATTCCCAGCACGTTCGGATTTTACGGAAACGAGCATAACTCTCTCGTTTTTTATCCGTTTTACCCGATTCTTTTTCCTATACGTCCGTAATTTAATTCTCCATCTAGTGGAGTTAAAATCCCACTTCCGACATAATAAAATTTCAGACTTTTAACTCTTCGGCTTATTACACTCTTACCAAATTTCGACCCGTTCATGCATTCATCAACATAACTTGTTTGTTTTACCATAACCACTTATAAGCCTAATAATAACAGTGACGTCTATAAAAAAAATACTAAATTCTTGGATGTCTTGCATCCTCTTAACAGATTATCGTTCATATGCTTATTTTGACCCATTAAGGGTATTTGCGCATTACTTGGTCTATGACTAACAAAACCATACTCCCCACCTTCTTACTTGACCAAAACATTACACTAATCGAATAACTTGTTTCTAAACTACTTTTAAGACCGTTTGCCCAAAATACCCATCAAGGGCATTTTGGTCAACTTTAATCCCATCATTTACGACGAAAGACTACAACACATATTTGACCTCAAACATCATGTTTAGTTAATTAAACACCGTATTACTTAATCGAACTAAGAAGTGATTACGGAAATCACTTACCTTATGAGTCCGTGCTCGTATCTGATTCCTTGCCTCTTCTTGACCCGTTAACACCTCATGCTTGAGCCCGTCTCGACGTGATTCCTATACTTTCATTTAATCGAAATCATGCTCTTATTAGCATACTCATTTGTACATGTTAACAATCATATCAATCGCATATTTCACATTTAACTTTCGTTAGTCCTTTCTAACAAGCATAACTCATATAATCATATTCATATCCGTTTACACTCATGTAATTCCTCATGTCATTACATTTAACACGTATTGCTAAAACATGTACCATACGACTTCCTGTAATTCTACCTTTACGACATCGAGTCAAATCCTGTTTCTTATGCTTAGTTGACTTTCAAGAGTCAACTATTAACCATATTTAACTATCAACTTATCATCATATACTCGTAACATCATAATCGACTATACGGACGACACTATATACATTTTATCATACACTTGATGTGGGTACCACCTTTTAAGCATAACATACAACTAATTCATACATAAATCTTCTAAACTCATACATAACCCATCAAAACCTACTACTAATCATCATGTATCATTCCCAATTAAACATCAAACATATCATCACCATATTTCTCCTAATTCATCTAACAAGAATTCATCATACCCACATAATACATCAATCTTTCAACAAGACTTTGACATAGGTGGTGATTCTAGTCATCATCTTCACCACAACTAATGGGTTTCACTTCTAATCATCAAATTAACACAAACCATACATAACCTAGGTTCTATATGATGATTCTAACCCTTATACATGATCAATTTCATATTAACTCACGGATTAGAACATAACCCACTTCACACATGATCACCAATCTTAGATTTAAGACATACCTTATGATCCCCTCATGAAGGTGATCATTAATCCATGCTCGGTTATGCATTTAAGCCTCGTTTCATCCTTCAATTTGATCCTTTAAGGTTGAGTTAGGGTTGAGCTCCTTTGGAGCTCCTGGACCATCGAGAACACACGCAAAGTGTGTGTTTGTGTGTGATATTTTCTTATTTAACTCAACTTTCATCTTATACACTTTAACCCCTCGAGTTTGCCTTTAAAACATATTTGGCACTACTTTTCTCTTTTAATAGTCTAAACCGGGCATTTAACTAGGTTAAATGGCCTAGTTATTTGTTTCATAATATAACATATAGGAACACACGACAATTATTAACATTCAAATTTTGGGGCGTTACACATCGGGGCGTGCGCAGCTCAACACGGGGCGTTGTCAATGCAAAGATACGCAGAATCTTGATAGTACAACCAAGAGTTGCCCACGAGGCCATGCCCAAGAGACACTGGGTAGTGTGGGGCCCTCTGCTGGCACTTGCAATTATTGAAGGACGAGAAAAGGTTGGCCACGGGGCCGTGGCCAGAGCTCTGTTCATGCTATAAATAGGGGTGCTTGGTTCACTTGAAGGGCATCCCTTGGCAAACCACTACTCTCCTACTTTGCCACCACTCCACCATCACTACAACACCAACACCCACCACCATCATCCATCATCCATCTTTAGAGTGTGTACTAGTCTCGGGATCCAAGATTGATTGTAAGGGTTCTTGTCAATCAAAGGCCATGTTTGGTTAAGCCTCTTACATCACCTGGTGAAGACAAGTCTTTTATGTATTACTTTTGATTTTTAATCTTTCGACACTTTTTATTTGGGTTTGTATTAATGACTTTAATAACTAGTTTCTTATGTTAAAGGTGAATTTTTCTTATCATTTTCTCGTGGTGTCTTGAGGTTACTTTACTGTCTATATAAAGTAAAAGATTGCATCATTCGTGTCTTTACGATCTATATAAAGGTACGTTGACTACCTAGTCAGGGGTTAGGGGAATGGTTTGGTAAAGTTCTTGTCTCGTTCAGCGTATAGATCCTGCGAGGACCTGGTTCAAGCTTACTAGGACCTCCTTCAATACCCACTGGTATTGGATGGCAGGGGTGCGAATAGCTTGAACCCCTCATATGTAAACTACTATTAATACTTTAAACCGGCTTCTTGAGATTGTATCCTTGCTGACTCAAACACTTAGCCGAGGGTAACGTCACCTTCAAAAGAGGGGCCTACCACTTTTCGCATTAATAACTTAATTAGTTATCTTTCAATATTCCGACCCTTTGGGATTGTATCCCTGCTGACTTAAACCAGTGGGTTGAGGGTAACGTCACCTTTAAAAGAGGGGCCTACTACTATAACTAAGATAGTCCCTTATAGTTAACAAACTTGGTGGATGGAGTTAGAAATTTGGACTCAAATGGTTAAAGAAAATGCTTATAGGGACTCAGGTCGTTAAACTTTTTGCTTTTGGACTCAACAAGTTAAAACCCATAAAAGGGACTCAAAAAGTAATTTACCCTAGTTTGATTAGATAGTTCTTGTGTCCATCATCATCATACATGGATTCCGCACATGATATGGTGAAGATCTGAACGGCCGGAGCATTCGAAGAACCGAAACAGTCCTCACACTGTCCAAAAAAAACAACAGCTTCAGAATCAAGTGAGCCAAATGTATCAAAATCAAAGGGAATGAAGACATGTGGATTCTCAGCACATGCTTTTTCATGCTTAGCAACTTTCCCTGATTTTGCCTTCAACACAACCTGACCAGCCACAAAACGGTTTTCCCTGAGCCCAACAAGGGGGGATTCTCCGGTAAGGTCCACACAAGCGTGTTTCCCTCCTACTCAACCGAAAACAAGAACATTTGTCGGCCGCAGAGTGGACCTCCCTTCAGGTGGGTCAGTCATGAAATTCACAGGGGCCTCTTTTTTTGCAACAATTCCAGCCCGCTTGAGGACATCACATAGGACATCTCTGACTAAGTCATGTCTGTATTTAAAGCTCGGTAGCTCCTTACAGTGGACCGCATGCTCCCCAAAGTTATCCAAACAAACCTTACGACAAACTGGACAAGGCTCATCGACTGTAAACAACAGGACCATTAACCGATATTTAAGGATGACGATGCTCCACCGCCGACATGTGTTGTCCTAACCCTTCAATGGGGATGATAGTTACGAAGTCTTGAGCATGAGGACCCTGAAGACACTCTAACACTGCTTTTTGGCATAGAGAGAGGTCAAACTTCTCTCCCAAACTCTGGACGACTTTACTATAAAGGGCACTTACCAAAGTCTTTTGGGCCTTTGGAGGGGCGGTGTCCTTATTGGCGAACCCGCCAAGATCAAGATCGGGAAGGGACCTGAGCAAGCTACCGAGCGCACAACCATAATCGACGTGTAACCTGTTAATAGTTGTATATATACACATAATTCTTTTATCCATGTTTGAATATGAACAAGCGAGATGAAGCAATAATAAAAGCAATTCATGAGAGGGATTCACATAAGAAACATTAAAGTAAAGTTGGAATAATATGCCACGTTGAATTCTAATTAACAGAATCACATGAGAGGGGTTCACATAAGAAACATTGAAGTAAAGTTGGAATAATATGCCACGTTAAATTCTAACTAACAGAATCGAAGTGGCTGTGAATCAGTGAATCACAAATCAATTTAGTTTATTAGTAGGCCAAAACTAAAGAATTCGGCATGTGGTTGGCAAATGTAAAATGAATCAATAGCGACAATTTGGACGGCCACTTACGACTTATGTTACATTGGCAACACCACATCATACAAATTAGCGTATATTTCAACATAAACTGAGAATTGGCGACATTGGAAGCCTAGTTGAACACCCGTTACGCTGGGAGAGAGACGTATGCTATATTGACGCACCTAAAAAGGTCAGTTCTAGTCGTCTATATACCCGTTAACCTAGGGTTTCGAAAGAACCAACCCTGGCGGCTTTTGGACGAACTTTGACGACTTCGAGTGATTCTAGTTCCTCGATCCAAACCAGAAATTACTCCCAGAAACATCAAGAATCAAAATCAATCATCAACATAATAGGCTAATCCACTCGTGATCAACCTCAGGTGTAGAGTTGGTCTTAGTAGTTGACAACTACTAGTTGTGTTTAACCGTTGTTCATAAACTTCAATTCAGTTTCATCATTGATCTCTTCACCCTTAAGTCTTAACCATTGGAATTGAGCGGGTTCCTAAAACTTAGAACTCGTAACTAATTTGGTAAAATTCAACCATGAACATTATTTGATTTAGTATCGTTAATCATAACGGTTATATAAAATATCTTTTAGTTATCTATCAAATCAAGTAGTCCAACAAATTATGTGTATGTGATTTTCTGTAGTAAATTCTTGGGGCGGCTCAACCATTTTGGTGGCCTAAGGCGAAGTAAAAACTTGTGGCCTTTTTCAAAAAAAAAAAAAAAAGAAAGAAACCAATTTTAGGCAATTATATCACATAATGAACATAGATTTTAGGCAGAATTTTAGGCCATTTTAAGCTAAACACAAATTTTAGCTAAGGCTTAGGCCCATATTAAATCCATTTCCTAGCCCATATCATATATCTGTTTTTTTTTAACAAAAAAGAGTTGCATAGGGTGAGCCTCGAACCCGAGTCTCCAAGGAATTATTAGCGCTTATCAAAAATGATAAAATTACTTTTAACATGTATGCAATCATAAAAATATACATAATAAATGATAAAATTATCCTAAACATAAAAATATATAAATAAAAGAGTAAATTACAAGTTTTGTCCTTTATGTTTGTCCAAAATTGCAGGCGTTGTCATTTGTCTTTAAAATTGATGAGTTTTGTCCTTAATGTTTGCAAATCTTGCACGTTATGTCCTTTAGGCCAAACCCAGTTAGATTTTTTTGGTTAAATTTGATTATCCAAGGGCATTTTTGTCATTTCATTATCCAAGGGCTATTGTGTAAAACAATTTATGTTAGAGGGACTATTGTGTCAAATTTAAAAGTTTATGAAATAAAAATCTGCTCTCTCTCTCTTAATTAACTCCTGCACATTCTCTCTCTCTAAACTAAACACTCTCTCTCTCTAAACTAAGATGGCGACAGTGATGGTGGTGATCCGACGTGACGGAGCTGGTGGGGATCTGGCGGATGGAGGTGGTGTGGTTGTTTTAGGGGCGACGGTGGAGGTGGTGATTCAGATCTTGTTCCGATCTGATCTCCTCTTTCACCGCCGTCGTCATCTCCTCCACCTCCACTTCCACCGCCATCGTCACCGTCGACGGTGGTGATTCAGATCTTGTTCCGATCTGATCTCCTCTTTCCGGTGTGGTGACGCGACAGGTTGGCCACTCTCTCTCTCTCTCTCTCTTTTCTTTCTCTCTCTCTCTCTAACAACAAGTTGGCCACTTTGTGTGGCGGGCGACGGTGGCACACTGGAAGCAGGTATCTGTGGTGTTAGGTGATGGCGGGTTGTTGTGGTACTGGGTTAGGGGCGATTGAGGTGGTGTTATTGGCGAGAGAGATGGGGATTTCTTTTTTGGGTTGTTACCCCTCTCATGCCACATCATTATCGGATCTGATCCGATCATGTTGAGCCGATGATTTTATCACTCAAAATCAACAACCCTTCAAAGAAAAAAAGAATAAAAAGATCTGCCAGCTGAGCTACGACTACTTGGAGTGGGAGTGGCTATGCTTTTATTAATAGCAATTCTTTTACTGATAATTTTGATGGTGAAAGATGAAACTGAGAAGGCGATGATGATATTAATTTCTGTATGTGTGGATTTTTGGGGGTGTTTTGATTTGGTATTTAGGTTTTTAATTTTGGGGGATGGAGGATTTGATGATTGGGCATATAGGTTTGATTGTGGTTGGGGACGGTGGTGGCTGGTGGCACTGGCGGTGGTTGGGAGCGGTGAGGGTGGAAGTTGGTGGTGGTCGGCGGCAGGTGAGGGTGGAAGGTGGTGGCGGCAGGTGATTGGCTGTATTTTATTTGATTTCTAAAAATCATTTATAAATTAGGATGTGAAATGGCAATGCTACCCTCATGTGCCTTGCACATGACCAGATTTAACCAAAAAAATTAACTGGGTTTGGCCTAAAGGACATAACGTGCAAGATTTGCAAACATTAAAGACAAAACTCATCAATTTTAAAGACAAAGGACAGCGCCTGCAATTTGGGACAAACATAAAGGACAAAACTTGTAATTTACTCTAAATAAAAAGATTGTTTATTAGGAGTTCTGCGGGTTCTATAAATATTTATGGTTCTGAAATGATCTTTACCATATATATATATATATATATATATATATATATATATATATATATATATATATATAGGGTTGAATTCATTTCAGAACTCTAAATAATTACAGAACTTTCAGAACTCCTAATAAACAATCATTCTATACATAAGTTTTTGTATTTAGGATCTTTTTATCATCCATTATATGTATTTCTTTGATTACATACATGTTAAAGTAGTTTACATATGTTTAATTTCCAAAATTATATATATGTGTCATAACTAATTACATATATGTAAAAAAACTAGTTTACATATGTGTAATTATAAAATTACATATAAAAATGATAAAATTACTCTTAACATGTATGTAATCGTAAAAATACATATAATAAATGATAAAATTATCCTAAACATAAAAATATATAAAAAAGATTGTTTATTAGGAGTTCTGCGAGTTCTGTAAATATTTATGGTTCTGAAATGATCCTGGCCCTATATATATATATAGGGGAAGGATCCACTAAAAAGTGGATTTTGCCTAAGTAGCCTAAGAAGGATTGTGATGATGACATGTGGCACTCCTAATAAGTAGGAATAAAGGGCATTTTGGTCCTTATAAATAAGAGTGAAAATGACATGTGGCAACCCTTTTGTTTTTTAAAAATACAACAAAAAAATCTAGTACAAAAAAATCTAGCACAAAAAAACTAGTACAAAAAAATCTAGCACAAAAAATCTAGTACAAAAAATATAGCACAAAAAATATAGCACAAAAAAATATAGCATAAAAAAATCTAGTACAAAAAAATATAGCACGAAAAAATCCAGCAAAAAAATGTAGTACAAAAAAATCCAGCACAAAAATTGAGAAAAAAAAATTTAAGACAAAAAAATTAAGCACAAAAAAATTAGCACATAAATATAGTACAAAAATTCAACACAAAAAAATGTTATTTAAGTGGGTTTTTTTTAGTCTTCATATTTTATATAGCAATATGGTACTCAAATTAAAGATAAAAAGACGCTCGATTTTACGGTGAAATTTTTATGAAAAAATAATGTCGTATAAAAAAGTTATGAACGTTTAAAAAACGGGGGTGGAATATGCATGTGCCTTGCATGTGGAGAGAGAAAGTTCATAAATAGGATTTTTCCCAAGATACCCTTGTACTCCTCCTTTCTCCTACCCTTTCATCTTAACCATTGATTTGAAAAATGAATGGTTAAGATTCCTTCTCATCCTACTTAGGGAAAATTAACTTTTTATTTGATCTTACCCCTATATATATATATATATAGGGTCGGGATTTAGAGAAAACGGTAGAAAGTGTGAGAACGGTGAGAACGTTTATGGATCGTCCGATTAAAACAATCTATGGACTAGATTGACGCGGTGGCGTTTTCATAAATAACATCAATTTTATTACGTGGACGCGCCTCATTAAGGGTAAAAAGGTCTTTACACTTCTATACCAAAACGCCATACTAATGAATAAAACGCCATTACGAACCAAAACACACCCCTATATAAACAAAAACATCCCAAACATAAAAACATACCCCCAGAACATGAAACGCCATATTTTCTACTGTATACCATTCATCTTACAAACGTCAAAATCCCCAAAACATCAAACACACCTACTTAAAAACGTCATATTTTCTACTATATACCATTCACCTTAGAAAACGCCAAAACACTCAAACATCAAAGATTCCAAAAAATCGACGGTTCTTTCAGATACACTATTTCCTTAGTAAAACGCCAAAAATGGCAAATATCGTTTATTGTATATTCAAATATTGTTCTACGCCAAAGTTTCGGAGAATGCATTCTTCCCTGAGGTGCTGTAACTCAAATAACATTTTGCTGCATGAGATGGACAAATCATAAACAAAAAGGTGCTGGTGTCAGACTTATGTCATTTTTTGTGTTTTGTTATTGATGAATATTATAATGGCATGAAAAGACGAATGACACTAATGAATTGTTTGAAGATACATATTCAAACAAAAAACTCATGTCATTTTGTCTTTCCAAACGGCCACAAAAACACAAGCATGGCTAAGCCAAACCGTCAGCGAACATGATTCAAAGAAGAAAAAGACTGATGACTGTGAAGATTTGGAAGATGAATTGTTTCTATTTTTATTTTTTTAATTTTCTTTTTTTATTGTTTGTTATGTATTTTTCAACTTAGAATAAAAAATACATTATATTAATAAAATGTCAAACAGTCATAATGCATGTGAAACGCCATAATGCAGTAAAAATGCCAAAAACTCCCAAACTATAATGAAAGTAGTTTGCAGAAGTATTAATAAAAGCTAAAAATGAAAAAAAAAAACGCTAAAAACAACTTAAAGCCATTAAAATGCCAAATTTGGGAGATGGAAAGTCTATAACCCTAAAAACTCATAAAAAGCTGAACAAAAAACAGAAAAAAAAATACACACTAACTGAAAAGACGGCTACTTTATTAATATCATTTATTATAAATAAAATCCCGCCTAAACTACGCGCCAAAAACATCCTATAAGAGAGACGTCTCTGCACAATCAACTGGTCACAAACCAAAAACAAACGTTATATTTCCTAGAAACCATTCACTTTAAAACGCCAAAAATAATAGTTAAAAAAGCCACAGATGCAGAACCTCGATTCTTCTATATTGAGTATTGATCTGAATGAAGTTTCACTGAATGGATTCTTCTCTGAGATGGGTATCTCTATAATCTTTTGCTGAATGAGATGGACAAATATTCAAGAAAAAGAGACTAATGACACTGATATGACATAATGTCACTTTGTTCTTGATGGATATATTGATGGCATGAAGGGATCAATATATTAGAGCAGGCGTTGGTCTTCAACATGTCATCAAACAAGTATATATCCACCCACAATAAAGGATGCCACAAAAAATAAGCATCTTCTAAAGACGGGCGTTATGTAGGAAAATAAGGATCTACATAAGGTATTCAAAAACAGGTTCAAAACGCCAAAAAAGTTAAAGTAGAAGATGCTGATGACAGTGAAGCTTTGGATGAGAAATTAGATTATAATTTTTAATTTTTTTTTTCATTTTCTATTGTTTGTTATCTAATTCTCTGTTGTTTATTATCTAATTCTCTACTAATTTAAAAAAAATTGAGTATGAAACACCAAAAACTACAAACACCAAAACGCCTGATAGTGTGAAAAACTGTGAGAACGCATGCTGGCAAAGCACGATGTTGCTATATAAAACGCCAAAAAACGCAAACAAAGTATTACTGGAAAAATCAACACTAATTGACAGATGAAAATTGAAAGACACAGTAATTGCTAAAACAGTAAAATGAAGAGACGGTATCATTGTTGCCAAACATTTATTATACTAGAAGCCACTACATAGAAAATTGAATTTGTTTATCTTTTCAAAACGCCATAATTGCCTGTCACATTATAGGCCTGTATCCTACATGGCACAACACTTGATATAATAAAATCAAGAAAATTACTGATGTTTTTTACAATAAAGGTCTGCATCCTGATCTAAAAAACAATAAAAACGCCAAAAACAATACTTAAAACGCCAAAAATATTTACTATGATCCTGATCTAAAAACAATAAAAACGCCGCGTATTTATTAAACGCCAAAAAATGGAAAGATGAAGTGATACGCGTTTAAGAAAAGAAATATGAAAGGACAAAAAAGCCCCTCCGCCCTTCTCTAAGCGGCGTGACACGTGTTGGGCTAGGAAGCGTTCTCACCGTTCTCACACTTTTGAGCGTTTTCTCCTGATCCCGTTTATATATATATATATGTATATATATATATATATATAGGAGACCGCTAAAATGAGAACCAACTCGAGTTGTAAGAACCGTGAGAACTTTTTGATCCGGGGCGAGGTGGACCAAATTTTTTTTTCACAAACGTAGATGCGTGTATTATAAACACATTTGTAAAAAAAATTCAAAAAAAAAATGTCATGTGTGTAGTTTTGAGCACCACAAGTTTGTGTTTACGGGTACCGTAAATTTTCCGATAGAATTTACGGTACCCGTAAACACAAACTTGTGGTGCTCAAAACTACACACACGACATTTTTTTTTTTGAATTTTTTTTACAAATGTGTTTATAATATACGCATCTACGTTTATGAAAAAAAAATTGGTCCACCGAACCCCGTACGGTGTAGTTCTCACGGTTCTTACAACTCGAGGTGGTTTTCATTTTAGCGGTCCCCTATATATATAGAGAGAGAGAGAGAGGTGAGCGCTAAAATGAAAACCACCTCCAGTTGTAAGAACCATGAGAACCACTCTCAACCAATAAGATTATGACAACCTAAAGGGTATTTTAGTCATTTACCTTAAATGTCAAATCTTCCCTCTCTCTTCATTAAAGTCACTTGACTTTAAATACCTCTCTCCTCTCTCATCTACTAGTTTATAGTAAAAATAGATTTTCATTGAAGATCGAGTAGTAATATAAAAAGATTATTAATATCTATCTGCTTAATGTTATGTTTCTTTACTTACACATTTTTTAATGTCATAAAAGTAAATAAAAATCAATAATAATATGTTCCTTGCTAATAATATATTAGTATAATATTATAAGACAAAAATGCTAAGGTAAATGGTTACAAATATGATTAAGTGAATAAAGATATTTTGTCACGACTTTATATAATAACGTGCAACCCTACTTTGCAGCCTCTGATTATTAGAAAATCTGAGCCAAACTCCGTTTTTTTCAAGAATCCACTCATTTGTTTTGATTTTTGTTTGTTGGTTTTTTATTTTTTTCCCCAGTCGATGATGATGACAATCTATCTGAGACACCTACCGAGTTGCGATTTCTGGGTGCGTTCGTTTTGGGTAAAAAAGGTTTTGTAAAAAAAAAAAAGTTAAAACCGTAAACTTTTTAACGTAAACCGTAAACTTTTTAACGTAAAACGTAAAACGTAAAGTTTTTAACGTAAAACCTATTTTTTTAACGTAAATCGTAAAAAGTTTAACGTAAAACATAAAAACGTAAAACGTAAATAGTTTAACATCAAACGTAAAACTTAAAAACGTAAAACTTAAAAACGTAAAACGTAAAAAGTTTAACGTAAAACGTAAAAATTTTAACGTAAAACGTAAAAAGTTTAACGTAAAACGTAAACTTTTTAACGTAAAACGTAAAACGTAAACTTTTATGTAAAAACTATTTAACGTAAAACGTAAAACTTTTTCTACATAAATTGTAAAACGTAAAAAACCGTCTGATAAAACGGCGCCTAAACAAGGGGCGTTAATACGGGGCATAAAAACACCGCGAAAAAAACGGGACGTAAAAAACGCCGCGTAAAAAAACGACGCTTGAAAAAGTCGAGCGTAAAAAACGGCGTGCAAAAACGATGCGTGAAAAAGCCGGGCGAAAAAACGGAGTGCAAAAACCGGCGCGCGAAAAAAATTGTTTTGTTAATAAAATTTGAATTTAAAAATGCTTTTAATAAAAAAATTATGTTTAAAAAATAAAAAGTAATATAATAAAAAACGGTAATAAAAAATAATAAAGACAAAAAAATGTAATTTTACTAAACTACCCTTTTGAATTAAAATATTAAAGACATAATAAGACAAAATGTATTTAATATTAATTTTAGTTACTTTTAATCTCATCCATCCATCTTGTTGATCTAGTGGTTAGAAAGTGGTTCTCATGGTTCTTACATATATATATATATATATATATACATACATAGAGGGTTCATTGGGGAACAACAAAAAAGTGGGGAACTGGGGAACAGGGATATTTTTGTCCAAATATTTTATCAATTAAAAAACTGGTTCACATCGTCGCCTCTAATATTAGAGCTCACCGGAAACATGATTCAACTCTGACGCATGACGCTTTGCTCCGACCACCGTCTGCCACCGACAATAGTCATCATCTTCCTCAAGTCCTCCGTAGATTGATACTATCTTCATCGTCAACTATCATCTGTAATCGTTTTATTGTGTTCTTCCAGTCATATGAAGGTATGATATCCGCTGCCAATGTCATTTATGTCTATACGCCTTCTAATCGTCTATGTGTGTTTAAGTATGTATGCAAAGCTTAATTTTGAGATTTGTGTATGTTGTAATGGCACAATTCTTGTTTTCCCCTTCCAATTGCTTCAGTTTGGAGTCTAGGGTTTTTTGGTGTATTGTTCGTAAGAAATATCTCTCTGGTAATTTTTACATGTAAAAGTTGTTTTTTCCCCTGTATAAGACATAAGTTGCAATGATAAACCTCAATTATCCTCCTAATTTCACACCGAGAACTAGACTACTTTTCTCACCTGAAAATTGTTTCCCTCTTTAGCATAATATAACAAGTAGGATATTGTACAACTAAGGATGCATTGGAATTTCAGAATTCATGTCGTACTTTTGGTTGATTGGGTGGATATAAATCTTGGTTAACATGATTACAAGCAAATTTCCTTTGTTGAAATAGTGACAGGGACAAGGCATTTTGAACCTGGTAAAGGATTGAAAAGTTGAATTTGATAGAGAAGGATGAGAAACAGTAGGTTTTTGAACTGCGGTTTTACAAATAAAGATTTTACCTTGAAGCTTGTTTAGGTATCTGACAACTAGGGGTGCAAACGAGTCAAGCTACTCGTGAGCTACTCAAGCTCTACTCGGAAAAAGCTCGAAACGAGTCGAGCTTAAACGAGCCGACTCGAGCTCGGGTTCGGCGCGTTTACACCCCTACTGACAACAGGTGTGACTTTGGATTATGGGGGGCAGAAAAACGAGAGAATAGCACTTAAAATATCAATTAACATATTATTGGTGATCTAGATTAACCTATTTTGGTTCATGAAAATACAGACCAGGAGGTTTTGCAACCTTATATCGAGAGGAAACGAGGCAACTATATATACTTGGTATATGTCATTCCTTATTTACTAAATCACAAGTGACATTACCTTGCTGGCACTTTTGACCCATCTGAGCAACATGTTTTCAATGTTTAGTATGCATGTGTTTTCAATTTTCAGTATACATGTGTATAACTCAAAAGAATTTGCTCACATGGTTCCTTTTGATAGAATATTACATATGGTTTCAATGCTAGTTTTTATAATTGTGGCCTAAAGCATGTATCTTTTCCTTTTCTAGTTGCATGTTTTGCATTACAACCATTACTAATGCTTGATTATTATATGGTTGGTGACGGTAGAGTTGAATGACTATACAATAGAAGACCTAGTCTAGGATGAATTGTTTTCTCTCAGTTCTACTACTTTTAACCTCTAATGGATGTTTAAAGTTATCTTTGTTTGTAACCACTGAAGTTGAACATTGCTGATTGAACTGTATTTGGTTGTAATACTTATCTTTTTACTATATAAATTTGGTACCATGATGATCAATTATCACTTGCTTGAACCTCTTTATTGATTAACTTGTTAATTTAGGCGAGATGTTCTCTCAAATTGTTGGAAGCCCTCATTACATGGCCGCAGAGGTGCTTAAGCGCGCGCAGTTATGGACCAGAGATTGATATATGGAGTGCATGAGTTATTCTTCATATTTTAATATGTGGCGTTCCTCCATTCTGGGCACATACTTATTTTTTCCTTAGATGATTGATATATGGGGTGAGGTTCAATGGGGAACACTAAAAAAGTAGAGAACTCGAAAATGGGGGTGCAAATGAGCCGAGCGGCTAAAGAAAAAGTTCAAAGCGGGTCGAGCCTTATCGAGCTGCTTGACATGTGAAGCTCGTCAAACCTTATCGACCAACGAGCAATGCTCAAACTCTCATAAGTTAATCGAGCTTGAGCCAGGTTGAGCTCGGGCGCGGCTCGTTTGCACCTCTAACTTTGCTGGGAACCATGCATTTAACATATTAAATATATCATAAAAATTCAATTTAAAATGCTAAAAATTGTTCTTTTCAAAAAACAATTTGGAGCTTTTGCATATAAAGATGTGTAGAAGCTATTCCAATAAAAAAAACATTTTTGTAAATTTTTTTACCCTTTTAACTCTCTTATAATCATTTTTTTAGTTTTTGATATTCTTTTTATTAAAAAGGTTTGTGCATGTCTTTATATGCAAAAACTCTGAAAAACACTGTGAAAAAAAATAAATTTAACATGTTAAATTATTTTTTTATGATATATTTTTCTAGCAGATCAAGACAAACTCTCATTTAACATGTTAAAGTTAATTGTACAAAACTTATTTTAACATGTTAGGTCAAATAAAGTTGAATCAAGTTTAGTTGATGAGTGGAAACGCTTCTTTAACATGTTAAATTAATTTATTTTAATATTTTGAGCTCACATAGACTACACACAAAACTTTATTTTAATATTTTGGACTCTAGGCCGGAATTCAATATGTAATTTGGTTAAATAAAGTTGAATCGCACATAATTGATCAATGCAAACTCTCATTTAACGTTTTAAAGTTTATCGTACAAAACTTATCTTAACATTTGGTCAAATAAATTTGAATCGAGTTTAGTTGATCAATGAAACGCTCATTAACATGTTAGATTTATTTATTTTAATATTTTTAGCCAGCATAAACTCTACACAAAACTTTATTTTAGTATTTTTAAACTCTAATCCAAAATTTAAATTTTTAATTTGGTCAAACAAAGTTAAATCGAACCTTGTAGATCAAGGCAAACTCTCATTTAACGTGTTAAAGTTTTTTGTACAAAACTTATTTTAACATGTTTGGTCAAATAAAGTCGAATCAAGTTTAGTTGATCAATGCAAACTTTTCTTTAACATGTTAAATTAATTTATTTTAATATTTTGAGCCCGCATAAACTCCATACAAAACTTTATTTTATAATTTTAAACTCTTATCCAGAATTTAATATATAATTTGGTTAAATAAATTTAAATCGAACCTAGTAGAACAACTCAACATTTCATCATGTTAAAGTTTATCGTACAAAACTTATTTTAATATATTTGGTCAATTAAAGTCAAATCAAGTTTATTTGAACAATGCAAACGTTTTTTAACATGTTAAATTAATTTATTTTAGTATTTTGAGCCCGCATAACACACAAAACTTTATTTAAGTATTTTGAACTCTAGGCGGAAATTCAATATATAATTTGGCTAATAAAGTTGAATCGCACCTAGTTGATCAACGCAAACTCTCATTTAAAATGTTAAAGTTTATCGTACAAAAATTATTTTAACATGTTTGGTCAAATAAATTACAATCGAGTTTAGTTGATCAATGTAAAGGCTCATTTAACATGTTAAATTTATTTATTTTAATATTTTAAGCCCGTATAAACTCCACACAAAACTTTATTTTAGTATTTTATACTCCAATCCAAAATATTATATATAAAATGTGGTCAAATAAAGTTAAATCGGACCTAGTAAATTAAGGCAAACTCTCATTTAACATGATACAATTTATTGTACAAAACTTATTTTAACATGTTTGGTCAAATAAAGTCGAATCAATTTTAGTTGATCAATGCAAACTTTTCTTTAACATGTTAAATTAATTTATTTTAATATTTTGAGTCCGCATAAACTACACACAAAACTTTATTTTAATATTTTGGACTCTACGCCGAAATTCAATATATAATTTTGTTAAATAAAGTTGAATCGCACCTAGTTAATCAATTTAAACTCTCATTTAACATGGTAAAGTTTATCGTACAAAACTTATCTTAAAATGTTTGGTCAAATAAATTTGAATCGAGTTTAGTTGATCAATGTAAACGCTCATTTAACATGTTAGATTTATTTATTTTAATATTTTTAGCCAGCATAAACTCTACACAAAAATTTATTTTAGTATTTTATACTCTATTCCAAAATTTAATTTATAATTTGGTCAAATAAAGTTAAATTGAACCTTGTTGATCAATGCAAACTCTCATTTAACGTGTTAAAGTTTATTGTACAAAACTTATTTTGACATTATTGGTCAAATAAAGTCGAATCAAGTTTAGTTGATTAATGCAAACTTTCTTTAACATGTTAAATTAATTTATTTTAATATTTTGAGCCCTCATATACTTCATACAAAACTTTATTTTAGTATTTTAAACTCTTGTCCAGAATTTAATATATAATTTGGTCAAATAAATTTAAATCGAACCTAGTAGAACAAGTTAACCTTTCATCATGTTAAAGTTTATTGTACAAAACTTATTTTAATATGTCTGTTCAAATTAAGTCAAATCAAGTTTAGCTGATCAATGCAAACGTTTTTTTAACATGTTAAATTAATTTATTTTATTATTTAGAGGCCGCATAGACTACACACAAAACTTTATTTAAGTATTTTGAACTCTAGACCGAAATTCAATATATAATTTGGTTAAATAAAGTTGAATCGCACCTAGTTAATCAATGCAAACTCTCATTTAACATGTTAAAATTTATCGTACAAAAATTATTTTAACATGTTTGGTCAAATAATTTTCAATCGAGTTTAGTTGATCAACGTAAACGCTCATTTAACATGTTAAATTAATTTATTTTAATATTTTAAGCCCGCATAAACTTCACACAAAACTTTATTTTAGTATATTATACTCTATTCCAAAATTTAATATATAATTTGGTCAAATAAAGTTAAATCGAACCTAGTAGATCAAGGCAAACTCTCATTTAACATTTTAAAGTTTATGGAAGAAAACCTATCTTAATATGTTTGGTCAAATAAATTCGAATCGAGTTTAGTTGATCAATGTAAACGCTCATTTAACATGTTAGATTTATTTATTTTAATATTTTTAGCCAGCATAAACTGTACACAAAACTTTATTTTAGTATTTTAAACTCTAATCCAAAATTTAATTTATAATTTGGTCGACTAAAGTTAATTCGAACCTTGTAGATCAACGAAAACACTCAGTTAACGTGTTAAAGTTTATTGTACAAAACTTATTTTAACATGTTTGGTCAAATAAAGTCAAATCAAGTTTAGCTGATCAATACAAACTTTTCTTTAACATGTTAAATTAATTTATTTTAATATTTTGAGCCCGCATAGAATACACACAAAACTTTATTTTAATATTTTGGACTCTAGGTCGAAATTTAATATATAATTTTGTTAAATAAAGTTGAATCGCACCTAATTAATCAATGCAAACTCTCTTTTAACATTTTAAAGTTTATCGTACAAAACTTATCTTAACATGTTTGGTCAAATAAAGTCGAATCGAGTTTAGTTGATCAATGTAAACGCTCATTTAACATGTTAGATTTATTTATTTTAATATTTTTAGCCAGCATAAACTCTACACAAAACTTTATTTTAGTATTTTAAACTCTAATCCAAAATTTAATTTATAATTTGGTCAAATAAAGTTAAATCGAACCTTGTAGATCAAGGCAAACTCTCATTTAACGTGTTAAAGTTTATTGTACAAAACTTATTTTATCATGTTTGGTCAAATAAAGTCGAATCAAGTTTAGTTGATCAATGCAAACTTTTCTTTAACATGTTAAATTAATTTATTTTAATATTTTGAGCACGCATAAACTTCATACAAAACTTTATTTTAGTATTTTAAACCCTTATCCAGAATTTAATATATAATTTGGTCAAATAAATTTAAATCGAACCTAGGAGAACAAGTCAACCTTTCATCATGTTAAAGTTTATTGTACAAAACTTTTTTTAATATATTTGGTCAAATAAAGTTAAATCAAGTTTAGTTGAACAACACAAACGTTTTTTAACATGTTAAATTAATTTAGTTTAGTATTTATAGCCCGCATAGACTACACACTAAACTTTATTTAAGTATTTTGAACTCTAGGCCGAAATTTATTTATTTTAATATTTTAAGCCCGCATAAACTCTACACAAAACTTTATTTTAGTATTTTATACTCCAATCCAATATATTATATATAAAATGTGGTCAAATAAAGTTAAATCGAACCTAGTAGATCAAGGCAAACTCTCACATGATACAGTTTATTGTACAAAACTTATTTTAACATGTTAAATTTAGTTTTATTAATATTTTGAGCCCACACAGACTCTATTTCTTTCTTCCTGCTACACAAGTCCCTCAAACCCTATCAAATCCATACTAGCACAAACGTTATTTTAAGTTTTTTAACTTTAACACGAAATTCAATATATAATGCTGTCATATAATGTCTATCATTTAACATTTAACATGTTAAATTTATTTACTTTCATAGTTTGAGCCCGCATAAACTGCATTTCCTTCTTCCTGCTACACAAATTCCCAAAATCCATACTCACACAAACGTTATTCTATTTTTTTAAACTCTAATCCGTAACTCAATATATAATGTGGTAAAATAAAGTTGAACCGAATATAATTGATCAATGCAAACTTTTATTTAACATGTTAAATTTATTTATTTTAATATTTCGAGTACGCATATCTTCTATTTCCTTCGTCTGGTTACACAAATGCCCTACCCTCCCAAATCCATCCTCACACAAAACTTTATTTTAATTTTTTGAACTTTAATACCAAATTGAATATATAAAGCGATCAAATAATGTCTCTCATTTAACATGTTAAATTTATTTATTCTAATATTTTGAGCCCGTGTAAACTCCATTTCCTTCTTCTAGCTACATAAATCTCCATAACCCTCATTTAAGGTGTTAAATTTATTTATTTTAATATTTTGAATCCGCATAGACTCTATTTCCTTCTACTGGCTACACAAATGACCTACCCTCCAAGATCCATCCTCACACAAAACTTTATTTTAATTTTTTGAATTCTAAAACGAACGTCAATATATAATGCAGTCAAATAAAGTCTATTATTTAACGTTTAACATGTTAAATTTATTTTTATTAATATTTTGAGCCAACAGAGACTCTATTTCTTTCTTCCTGCTACACAAGTCCCTCAAACCCTATCAAATCCATACTGGCACAAACGTTATTTTAAGTTTTTTAACTTTAACACGAAATTCAATATATAATGCAGTCATATAATGTCTGTTATTTAACATGTTAAATTTATTTACTTTCATATTTTGAGCCCGCATAAACTGCATTTCCTTCTTCCTGCTACACAAATTCCCAAAATCCATACTCACACAAACGTTATTTTATTTTTTTAAACTCTAATCCGAAACTCAATATATAATATGGTAAAATAAAGTTGAACCGAATCTAATTGATCAATGCAAACTTTTATTTAACATGTTAAATTTATTTATTTTAATATTTCGAGTACGCATAGCTTCTATTTCCTTCCTCTGGTTACACAAATGCCCTACCCTCCCAAATCCATCCTCACACAAAACTTTATTTTAATTTTTTTGAACTTTAATACCAAATTCAATATATAATGCTGTCAAATAGTGTCTCTCATTTAACATTTAACATGTTAAATTTATTTATTCTAATATTTTGAGCCCGTGTAAACTCCATTTCCTTCTTCTAGCTACATAAATCTCCATAACCCTTATTTAAGATGTTAAATTTATTTATTTTAATATTTTGAATCCGCATAGACTCTATTTCCTTCTACTGGCTACACAAATGCCCTACCCTCCAAGATCCATCCTCACACAAAACTTTATTTTAATTTTTTGAATTCTAAAACGAACGTCAATATATAATGCAGTCAAATAAAGTCTATTATTTATCGTTTAATATGTTAAATTTATTTTTATTAATATTTTGAGCCCACACAGACTATATTTCTTTCTCCCTACTACACAAGTCCCTCAAACTTTTTACATAAATGTTTGTGATTTATATTTAATATGTTAAATGAATGGTTTCTCGGTTTCTCACATTTTTTGTGTTCCCATTGAACCTAACTCTCGTTCACTATTTTTAAAATTATGTTTTGAATTTTTTATATAAAGATGTGTTGAAGTCATTCTAATAAAAAACTATTTATGTAAAAAAGAATTTGTAACCTTTTTAATGTGTTTTTTACGCATATTTTTATATTTTAGTTTTTTTTATTTAAAAGACTTCTACATGTATTTATATGCAAAAGATCTGAAAAAAATTAATATGTTAGATTTATTTTTTTGTGATTTATATCTAATATGTTAAATGAATGGTTTCTCGTTTTCTCACATTTTTTGTGTTCCCATTGAACCCAACCCTCGTTCACTATTTTTAAAATTATTTTTTGAATTTTTTTATAAAGATGTGTTGAAGTCATTCTAATAAAAAACTATTTATGTAAAAAGAATTTGTAACCGTTTTAATGTGTTTTTACGCATATTTTTATTTTTTAGTTTTTTATTTAAAAGACTTCTACATGTATTTATATGCAAACGATTTGAAAGAAAAAACAATTTCACATGTTAAATTAAATGTTCTATAATATATTTAACATGTTAAATGAATGTTTTTTGGTTCCCCACATATTTTGGTGTTCTCAATTGAACCCAACCCTAATTCATTATATTTTTGTAAAAAAAATTGTTACCTTTTTAAAGTGTTTTTTAACCATGTTTTTTTATTTTTTAGTTTTTGAATTTTTTTTTTTATTAAAAAAAGCTTCTATATGTATTTATATGCAAAAGATCCAAACATTAAAAGGTTATTAAATTTTAACATGTTAAACTAAATTTATTAAGATTTATTTAACATTTTAAATGAATGGTTTCTCGGTTCCCAACATTATTGATGTTCCCCTTTGAACCCAACCCTCATTCACTTTTTGTAAATTTTCTTTTTCAAAATTTTTTTTCATATAAAGATGTGTTGAAGCCATTCTAATAGAAAATTTCATTTTTGTAAAAAAAAAAAATGTTACTTCTTTTAAAGTGTTTTTTAAGCGTGTTTTTTTTTTATTTTTTAGCATTTGATTTTTTTTATTAAAAAGGCTTCTACATGTATTTATATTTAAAAGATCTAAAAATTATATAAAATTTTAACATGTTAAATTAATTTTTTATGATATATTTAACATGTTAAATACATGGTTTTTTTGGTTCCCCGCATTTTTGGTGTTTCCCATTAAACCCAACACCCGTTCACTATTTTTCTATGATATTTTTAACATGTTAAATTTATTTAACATGTATAATTATGTGAAGTTCTAAAACATATTATCTATATATTAAAGATGAATGTCGGTGCCATTTATAGATTTGGTCCCAGCTTTTTATTTTTACACTTTGATCCTTTTAGTTATGTTTTTTTTTTTTTTTCTTTCATCCTTTCTAGGTAATACTCATTTATTCGTACCGATAATTAAAGTGCACGTGTCGCTTTCGTTTCCTTCTTTCTTGCTAAGTTACACATAGTTTTACAAATAAGAATAGCACACTAATTTAATTTATATATTATTAAAGAGAAAGGTCGGTGGAGACCTTTCTCTTTTAACCCTCAAGTTTTTGACTTTTTCATTTCTTTAAGGCCCTTACACTTTCAACTTTTTCCACTTTACACCCTTAATTTTTTGACATGAAACACTAATAATCCTTATCTTTAAGTAAGTTGCACATTCACTTCTAACTTTCAGTAATTGACAACTTTGACCTTCTTAACCTTGTCTATTTAATAACTTGACACCTCCTTTGGTTTAAATGACTTTTACGACTTTACACCGCAACGTGGACAAATTATTATACTTTTTTTTATCTATGTTCTACTTATTTTGTGTACGTTCGTAAACTATATTTGAAAGCAAGTCGGGTCAAATATACTACGTTTTCATTCGATGGCAATGTAATTTTTTAAGTAAAGAGTCGGGTCAAATATACAGTATAAATACGAGTTGCCGTTGCGGCGGGTCAAAATCCTAGTACAAAACAAACAAAAAAGGCTAAAAGTAACTCATAAGAGGCGTTAGATGAATGTTAATAAAATGATTTTCTTTTGTGGTATTATTAGCCAAATAGTACCAAAACAATATATGTAACCAACAAAGCAAGTTAGGATTACTCAAACACTTGCATGTAAAATAACATGTATTTTACACAAAATTAAAGGGAAATGAGTACTTGTTTTTAACTTTTAGTTTACAACAAAAGAATAAAAAGTAGAGGATCAAATACATAGTTTATTTTTAACTCTTAAACAAACATGTATTTTACACAATTAAAATAGTTTTTAACTTTTAATCTTCTACTCTGTCCAACTAAAAATCTGAACTGAATTATGTTTCCAAGCAAGTCTCTCATGTTTGTAATTTATATCAAAAGGATCAAATACAAAGTTTATCTAGAAAAAGGGTAATGGGTCAAACAGGGAGAGAATTAACCAAAGATTGTTTTAATACAAACAACCCCTTTGATCAATTTATTCAAATATTTACATTATTATTGTATCAAATAGTAAGAGCAATGGTGCCATGCAAGCAGCAACTGCTGATGCTATCATTCGATTTTCAGAAGTATTGAAAGAAACAATGTGCATCACCTCTAGGATTTTGCAAGTGAAGAACTTGAGTCAAATATATTTAGAACTCTGTCAAAACAAAGACAATGTACAAGCTAAAATAAAACAAGCTAAAAATTCAGCTCTGTAACAAGCGCTTATTTGGTTCGGGAAACGATTCGAAGATTGCTGCACGCATAACATTCACTCGAGCTTCCTTCGGATCAGTTTTTGGATCAAGCAATCATTATCAATACACTGCACACTTAGGCTTCACGGTGTGGGGAACGTCCAGCCCCGTCGAGCACCGGCGACGCCCCCCACACCATCCTGGGTAGGCTCGTCGTCGTCTTGAACGGCAGGGGTGCGACATCGGAGACGGGAGGTAAAGGACAAAATTGTTGCATCATCTTCTCACACACATATACATACAACATATACATATATATTTTAGGCCCATCCCCAATTTCCTTAGATCCATCCTCTTTGCCACATCCTCACACCCATCCTACGTGGCGCTGACATGGAGGGTCATCCTCCAAGGATGAGTCTCACCCATACCGAGTAGCCTTATTATAAATACATTAATTTTAGAGTAAAGTACACGGATAATCCTTGTAATTTACCATGTAAAACATTTATTTTTTACATCACAAATCAACAGCTTACAAGATTTAACATGTAAAACATTTATTTTTGCATCACAATCAGCAGCTTACAAAATTGATCCAATTTAACATGTAAATAGTTAATTGATCCCATATATTTAACACGAATAGATCTGAAAGTAAACGAATACACATTAATCGGTTTCTATAGATATTTTGTGTGTTTTTAATGCAATTTAACGATTATGAAATACAATCACTAGGTTTATGACTGATTGACAAACATATACCTAATTTTCAAGGATTGTTCATGTAATACATTACGTGTATGAAAATTGAAAAGCAATTGTGTGTGAATTCGACTACATCTGAAAATAAACGCATACCTATTCGCAATCGACATAGTTGAGATGTAATCAATGTCGCCATGAATGAATCAGAGAACGGACTGTGGATATTAGTTATGTTCTGTCATCCGGCAACAATTAACACGTTCGTGCTCGATTCAGATTTGAAAAACAAGATGAAGGCGATTTAGAATCGTGTTTGAAATAGAAACAATCTCGCCGTAATTTATAGTTACCTGGTAAAATCGAGCGGAGGAGCGAGCAGCGGAGCCGATCACCGTCGAATCATTGGTGAAAATTTCCGGCGAAAACAACAAATCTCACCGGCATGTTCATCTCCATCTTGCGGCGTCGGAGCTTGAGCTTGATAAAATTAGATTAGATCTAGAAGGAGATGGAGATGGAATTTTCTATTCCAATTTTGCCCCTCCGTGTTTTTTCTTTGAAATTTACATTGAAGGTTGAAACCTAATCTCAGCCATTTATTTTAATGATCTAAGGGCTCTTAAGGTGGTTCCCCGGTTCCCCACTTTTTTAGTGTTCACCAATGAACCTCACACTACATATATATATATAGATATATAGAAACGGGATCAGGAGAAAACGCTCAAAAGTGTGAGAACGGTGAGAACGCTTCGTGGCCCAACACGTGTCACGCCGCTTAGAAAAGGGCGGAGGGGCTTTTTTGTCCTTTCATCTTCTGCTTTTCCTGTTTCGCTTTTTCCCAATGTTGTTTTAATTTTTGGTTTTTGAGATTTTTGGCGTTAACCAAATTCAATAATTAATGGCGTTTTAATGGTTCCATTGTATCAACATTTTGGCATTTATGGCGTTTATGGCGTTTATTCACAACGTATGCCATTGAAGCCCGGGGGTAGGAAATCTATTTGAATGACGTTTTTGAAGGGGTTTTAAACAAGTTGGCTCATTGTTCTATTATTTTTTTATAAACATTTTGGCGTTTGGGTTATCTTGGCGTTTTACAATTGTTGGATTATATTTCAGCCACAGTAAAAAAAAATACAAGCGAAGAAAATAAATTGAAAATGTTAATCGGATCTCTCTTCACAATATTCACTGTCATCAGTCTCTCTGTTCTTTAATAGTACAAGAACTGACACCAAAATATGGCGTTTTATGTAAAACTTAACAAACCCATCGGTTTGATTATTTTGTCTGCTCGTCTGTTGTAATGGCTTTTTTTCTGGATGTTTGGGGACATAGATCTATGACGTGTGGGTGGGTTTTTCGCTTTTTCTTCATGTTGATCTTCATCTTTATCATCATCCCACTCTTCAGTGTCATTGATCTCTTCTCCTCATCCAAGCCTTCTTCAAGAACAAAAAATACAAAATGCCATATGACTGACATTAGTATCTTTTTCTTGAATTTTTGTCCATCTCATGCAGCAAAATCTTACTGAGTTACTTGCCTCCCTAACAATTCATTCAGTGAAACTTGACGAATAACAATATTGAATATCCAAGAAAGCATATTAGCCATCTTGATTTTTTTGGCGTTTTACAGTGAGTGGTATTTTAGTAGTATTGGCGTTTGTTTTTTTTTTATCAAATGGAAGTTGCTGAGATTTATCGTTTTATAGGATCTCTTTTTGGCGCGTAAGTTAGGCGGTGCGTTATTATAATAAAGTATTCGTCTTTTCAGTTACTGTTTGTAATTATTTTTTTTACAAGCTTTATCTCTGAAGTCTGTAACACGTCCAATCTTTCAAGTTTGGCGTTTTAGATTCTAATATAATAAATTTTCCTTATCTTCAGTTTTTCTGATTTGAAGTTACTGTTTCTAGTTACATTTTCAAGTTTGTTTTTTATTTTTTATTTTTTGTGTTTTTTATAATACTTTTTTAAACTAATTTTATTATAGTTTGGGAGTTTTTGGTGGGGCGTTTTAACTGGATGATATCGTTTAAAGAAGCATTTCTGCTGTTTTGGCGTTTTTATTATATACGGCGTTTTATTATATACAACAATCAACTGAAAAGGAAAATAAAAAAAAAGAATACATAAAAAAAGTTTTTTTATAATACTTGTCCAAAGTCATTTTATGATGGTTTGATAAACGCCAAAGGTGTAAGACATTTGTTTTTTTTTGCGTTTTTATTAGATATGGCGTTGTTTATTTAAATAACAATCAACTGAAAAAGAAAATTAAACAAAATAAATATTGATCTTCAAATCTTCACTGTCACCGGTCTCTTTCTTCTTTTGAAGCCTCTTTCTTCTTTTGAAGCATCTTCACTGGCTGTTTCGACTTTCGTATGAAATCAGCCTCTTTTTCTATAATTTTTGTCCATCTCATGCAGCAAAAATGTTATTGATTTTATACTCTTTCAGCCAAAATGTTATATTTTTTGGCGTTTTACCGATAAAAAGAACGCCACAAATAAACCATCTTAAAACTATAAATTTGATCATGCTAAAATCAATAAAGTGCTGCTGTATGGTGTTGGATAACATTGTTAATCATCAGTTAAGAAATATAACTGACAATGTTGTCCACACCATACAGCTACACTTTATTGACAGCAATATATTTGATGTTTGGGGTTTCTGGCGTTTATCAGTCTAGTGTTATATATTAAATATGGCGTTTGGGGTTTTTGTTTTGTGTTTTTTTAATTGAATGTCTGAGTTGTTGTATATATAAGGATTTTTTGGCCGTTTTTTTAGGCGGGATTTTACTATAATTAAGTTTGGTGTTTTATATCTAATGGCGTTTTTAGCAGAATGCTGTGTGATTTTTGTTTTGGCGTTTTATTTTCATGAGATGGCGTTTTGTTTGGAGTAGTCAAAAGACGCTTTTACCCTTAATGAAGCGCGTCCACTTAATAAAATTGATGTTATTTACGAAAACGCCACCGCGCCAATCTAGTCCATAAAATGTTTTGATCGGACGATCGATAAGCGTTCTCACCGTTCTCACACTTTTGAGCGTTTTCTCTAAATCCCGACCCTATATATATATATATATATATATATATGGGAGGTTCATTTGAGAAGAAAATTAAATTAAGAAGAAAAAGAACAAAGGGTACAATTGTAAAACATTAAATAGTTTTTCTCTCATTTCATTTATTATTATCTTTGACTAATTAGTTGGTCATAAAGACTATCATCATCCACACTAAAATTTTTGCCTAGACACATCAAAACTTATCATAAACGTTTTGAAATTTACCCTACACATATTGAATTTTATCTTACACAGCTCGTAATTCATTCTACATATCTCGTAATTCATCCTACACTTTAAATTAAATTTTTTTCTTCTTTGAAAAAATATATATTTTTTTGAAAATAAGTTACAAATTTAATGTAGTTAGCTATTAAAAAGGAAGACTATCAATTAATGATATATCTAAGTTTACCAATGTACCCTTACACTATATTAAATACAAAAATTAAATGAAGTAAAATGAAGAATTCTTATTGGTTGAAAATTCTTCTTTTTTATTCTTACAAAAAATTTATTCTCATTTGCACCTTCCACTATGTATAGGTAGAGGATCCTGTAAAAAAAGGCCTAAAGTGTGAGAAGGGTAAGAAAGAATCTCAGTCATTAGATCTTTTGATCTAATGGTTGAGATCAATAGGGACCAAATTATAAAATATTTTCATTAATTTGGACTGATTTGAAATATCTAGGGACAATATAGTCTTTTAAACCCACTAGAAATTAGGTAATGCACATGTAACTTCCCCCCGTCTTTTTTAAACGTCAATAACTTTTTATACGTAACTTTAAAAACAAATTACACCATAATAACGAGCGTTTTTTTATCTTTAATATGAGTACCATATTGCTATACTTGTATAGAGAAAAAAATATGTTTCGATCAGATGTTTAGTCAATGAATGGTGTTATATACTTGCTGAATGGTTTATATACTTGCTGAATGGTGTTATATACTTGCTGAATGGTGTTATATACTTACTGAATGGTGTTATATACTTGCTGAATGCTGAATGGTGTTATATACTTGTTGAATGGTGTTATATACTTACTGAATGGTGTTATATACTTGCTGAATGCTGAATGGTGTTATATACTTGCTGAATGGTGTTATATACTTGCTGAATTGTGTTATATACTTCCTATAATTAAGGTGGCGGTTATGGAAAGTTTTTAATTAATTGAATTAATGATAAAATTACTTGTTTACCCTTTTCAATTAATTAGATCTAATGGCTGAGATTCTTTCTTACCTTTCTCACACTTTTGGTCTTTTTTACAATAACCTTACCATATATATATATATATATAGGGTAAGGTTCATGCGAGAACCACCTTTATTGCGAGAACCGCGAGAACCAATGTGAACACAACCTAAAATAGCTAAAAAAACCCTAAAAAAAAACCTAAAAAACACTAACCCCCACCCCCCCCCCCCAAGCTAAATGCTAAAAACTAAAACCCCCAAAAAACTTAAAAAAAACCTACCCCCCCCCCCACCCCAAGTTAAAATGCTAAAAACTAAACCCCCAAAAAATCTAAAAAAATTTTTTTAATATTTTTTATGTTAAAATCGATACTTTTAGTAGCAAAAAAAAAATTGTTACTAAAAGTAGCGATTTTTTTATAAAAATATTTAAAAAAAAATTGTGTGTTTTTAGCTATTTTTAGGCATTTTTTGGTTGTGTTCACATTGGTTCTCGCAATAAAGGGTGGTTCCTAACGGATCTTTGTCCTATATATATATACTAGGTTATCACCCGGGACTGCTTCCCGGGTAGTTTAATTTTATTAGTTAAAAAACTTGTATTTTTATTAAAATGTAACATATTATTTCATTAATTTTTATGACAGAAATGTTGAAATTCTAAAACCCGAACAACCCGACCCGAAAAACCCGAAACCCGAAAAAATAAACCGAAGAACACCCCTACCCGCGTGTAGTAATGCGTAAATTAGATAGCTTTTATCATCTTTGAATTCCTAGTTAATTTCCGGTTACAGGAAATGAGATACTTCTTTAGATCTTTCCTACTACAGATGTAGCACACAATGTATGCATGCCACCATGTTATTAGCACAAATAGCACATGATGAAAACAGATGAAAAGATCAAATATAGAAATATAGAAACAACAACGGATAACTGAAGTTTGAATTCATAACAGTTTCTTCTTGTATAGACATACAACATACTGTTGTATAATTTGAATTTACAATGAAGAGTTGATTACTAATGATCTACATTTTTTGCTAAACTAACAATTGTGGCTGATTCTCTGAAGGAGATATCTTAAAGTTTTCTTATAATTAGAAAATCCCAAAAACCAGAAGCTGAAATCATCCACAGTCACAAGCTGCATATACTTTTCCGATGGCCTCTTCATGTTCACGCTCTCTCCTACTCCTTTAATCTTTTCTAAGGGAATCGACACCTTATATTGGAACTTTAACACATCTCCTGCTGCAGAATACGTTTTGACGGACCTATCACTACAAAATCCAACCCTTTCTGTAGTGATAAAGAGGATTCCTACAATCGGGCCAGCTGTAGTGTATATGGAACATCGGCCGAGTGGAAAGATTTTGGCACCATAACTCAACTTATGTTTCACAATTTCTAGTAGTCTTTCTATGCCATTGATTTTGGAAGAAGATGGAAGACCGCATAGACTTTGACAAGATTTAGACAAAAGTAGCCCCCTTGATAAAATCGGGGCTGTCGATCCGATTTGGGTTTCGTTCTCATTCGTGATTGGTCCTTTTGTTTGCGTTTTTCATAAAAATGCGCTATTATCACGAATTCTGGTAACATGTGTAACAAACAAACAAAAACAAAAAGACAGTATGTTGATATTGCTTACAAAGTTTCAAAGATGACCAAGTTGTCATGGTTGCATTCTTTTCATCTTACTTCTGGTGATTCGAGTGTTTCGGTTCAGGAATTGAAGATGATCAAACCCGATAATAAGAACTTGCAATATAAAACATTTGACCCGTTAAATAACTGTATTCCAGTACCTGTACCTGAAATCTGTTGAGAAAGACATTTGGCACATCTGAAAAGATGACATCCCATTTAAGAATCCCAAAAACAGTCAGCTAAATTCCACTTTCTGAGTGAACACCTTGCCATCCACCTCCATCTTCACCTGCATAATACTGCAGGGAAAGTTGCTCTACCCCACACTGTTCTCCATCTTCGCCATAAAAATTGCTCTTTGTCCCACTTTTACAATTGGCCTACCTTGAACATGAACCTAAACAATAGCTCCAAAAAATAGGCTTGTAGTGAAAAACAAAGAGCAAGCATTAAAATCTAAAATCTCGTAGATGACTCTACTTCATGTCTACAAACTAAAACTGATAAAGAGTTCCTATCGGGTCCAAACATAACCGTAACTGGAAAATACAGATAATGGGAGCCGATTACCTGACCAATCAGAAATTGTTCAGTTTCATTCGGCATCCGATTTAGAACTGTTTCGTTCCCAAACCTTCGAAAAGATCTTAAATTTGAAGTACACACTAAAATACATGAAGCCAAAAATAAAAATACCTACATTTTTTTATCAGCAATTGAGAAAATCGATCCGATTTGGGTTTCGTTCTCATTCGCGATTGGTCCTTTTGTTTGCGTTTTTCATAAACATGTGCTATTATCACGAATTCTGGTAACATGTGTAACAAACAGACAATAAAAAAAGACATTATGTTGATATCAACAAATCAAGATAAAATAAAAAACCCTAATTTCAACAACCAAAAAACTAATAATCGGAAATACACGGTGGTTAAATACAATTGAAAACATCAGAATCTATCACATGATGAACACCACAAACCCTAATTTCAACCGAAAAGATTACCTTTAACGGTGGTTAAATACAATCGAAAACATCAGAATCTATCATATGATGAACACCTCAAACCCTAATTTCGACCAAAAAGATTACCTTTAATGGTGGTTAAATACAATCGAAAACATCAGAATGTATTATATGATGAACACCTGCAAACCCTAGTTTTGACCAAAAAGATTACCTTTATGCTATCGGATCTTCACTTGAAATATTACCGTTGATGATAACATTAAAGTGCTTGGCGGAGGCAGATCTTGAAAAGAACAAATAGAAGATGATTCATTGAAGATGATAAGGATTTGAAGAGGAGGAGGCGGATGCGTATGTAAGAAGAGAGAAAACACAGTCTAATGAAATGAAAGGTTAGGCATAGAATAATTATATTGTAAGAATATATATGGATCCGAATACTGAATCCAAATACAAACGGACCATCTTGATATGCTAAAAAAGACCCATCCCATTTCCCGCCTAAACCAAATAATGGAGGCCCTAATCAAGTGACACGTGTCCCATATTTTCTTTGTGTATTATATATAATAGAGAGTAGGAGTTGGGTGGAAAGTCTATTTTTCCTAGAAAGTCTAGGAAGGAATAAGAATTGGACATGTGTCATTGAGAGATTTTAAGTAGAAGGGCTATCATGTAATTTCACATTTTAATTTTATTTTTGGAATGTATCTTCATTAACTAAAATTCCATGATTTTCGGAATTTTTATTATTTTCGAATTCAAATCTGGAAGTCAATGTGTTCATTAACTAAAATTCCATGTCACATTACATCGCATATTCCATTGTTCAGAAGATTACTGGAATTTATCAGCATGTTCTTGGTGCTGTCTTTTAACAGTTTATAGGGCTAAAGTCAATTTTTTTTATAGATCCCACAATATAAAGATGGTAAAACACAGGGTATGAATCTGATTGCTGTTAAAACACAACTGTATGAATCTGAATGCTAAAACACAAGTGTATGAATCTGCTTGCTGTTAAAACACAACTGTATGAATCTGTTTGCTGTTAAAACACAACTGTATGAATCTGAATGCTAAAACACAGCTGTATGAATCTGCTTGCAGTTAAAACACATCTGTATGAATCTGGATGTTAAAACACATCTGTATGAATCTGCTTGCTGTTAAAACACATCTGTATGAATCTGCTTGCTATTAAAACACATCTGTATGAATCTGGATGTTAAAACACATCTGTATGAATCTGCTTGCTGTTAAAACACAACTGTATGAATCTGCTTGCTGTTAAAACACGTCTGTATGAATCTGGATGTTAAAACACATCTGTATGAATCTGCTTGCTGTTAAAACACATCTGTATGAATCTGCTTGCTGTTAAAACACATCTGTATGAATCTGTTTGCTGTTAAAACACATCTGTATGAATCTGAATGCTAAAACACAACTGTATGAATCTGCTTGCTGTTAAAACACATATGTATGAATCTGGATGCTAAACCACAACTGTATGAATCTGATTGCTGCTAAAACACAACTGTATTAATTTGCTTGCTGTTAAAACACATCGTCAAGAAAACGGAGATGATAAGAACAATATTTGAATGGTGATGATGAACTCGGAGATGGTGGAGATGGAGACGTGTTTTAATTTGATCCGGTGCTCTCCATCGTTTCTAAAGTTATCTTCTTCCATGATTGTAGTTATTTTTGGTAGGGATTGGGGTTTCCAAGATTGGTTTGGAGAGAGAGAGAGGGAAAATCGCTTGAATTTAGGAACTGGGGTTATCTAATTGATTTAAAACACGGCCATTTACAAAATTGTCCCTACTCATTTAAAACAATCAATTAATTAAACTCAAATATTACAAGATTGCCATTGATTTAATCTCAACCCTTAAACACACCAATCGGATGGACCAGATCGCTTCCTAGACTTTCTAGGAAAAACACACTTTCCGTGCGAACCCTACTCATATAATAGATATATATATATATATGGGTAAGATCAAATAAAAAGTTTATTTTGTCTAAGTAGGATGAGAATAAATCTTAACCATTCATTTTTCAAATCAATGGTTAAGATGAAAGTGTAGGAGAAATGAGAACTGCAAGGGTATCTTCGGAAAATCCTATTTATGGACTTTCTCTCTCCACATGCAAGGCACATGGATATTTCACCCCCGTGTTTTAAACGTTCATAACTTTTTTATACGACATTATTTTTCATAAAAATTTCACCGTAAAAATCGAGCATATTTTTATCTTTAATTTGAGTACCATATTGCTATATAAAATATGAAGACTAAAAAAACCCACTAAAATGTGTTGTATTTCTATGTTGTATAACATTTTTTTGTGTTAGATTTTTGTATTATATTTTTGTGCTAAATTTTTGTGCTGAATTTTTTTGTTTTAATTTTTTTTTCTCAATTTTTTGTGTTGGATTTTTTTGTACTACATTTTTTGCTGAATTTTTTTGTGCTATATTTTTTTGTACTAGATTTTTTTGTGCTATATTTTTTGTACTAGATTTTTTTGTGCTATATTTTTTGTACTAGATTTTTTTTGTGTTATATTTTTTTGTACTAGATTTTTTGTGCTAAATTTTTTTGTACTAGATTTTTTTGTTGTATTTTTAAAAAACAAAAGGGGTGCCACATGTCATTTTTACTCCTATTTATAAGGACCAAAATGCCCTTCATTCCTACTTATTAGGAGTGTCACATGTCATTATCACAATCTTTCTTAGGCTACTTAGGCAAAATCCACTTTTTAGTGGATCCTTCCCCTATATATATATATATATAGAGAGAGAGAGAGAGAGAGAGTAAGGTTCCTGTAAAAAAGACCAAAAGTGTGAGAAGGATAAGAAAGAATCTACACCATAAGATATTTGATCTAATGGTTTAGATTAATAGGGACCAAATTGTAAAATTTGTTTTATTTTTTTAGACTGAATTGAAAATTATAGGGGTAATAAAGTCTTTATATCCATTCAAAATAGGAAACTGTAAATCAAAATCCCTACAATTTCGATCTCTCTCTCCAATCGCTCGAACAGATGCTCTCTCTCTCTCTACAATTTCGATCTATCTTTCTACATCGCACTGGAGCGGCGGCGGCGAGCGGCAGCGGCCTTGGTGATCGGTAAACAGAAACGTAGGTGTTCCAATGATCGTACGGCGGTGCAATCGGTGGTGATCGGTGGCGGTTGGAGCAACCAAGCACGGGACGAAAGGTAAACGTACGTCTTCGGCTTTGATACATTGTACTGAATTTTGGATGTAAAAGTTTTTTTCAATTGATACATTGTACTGAATCGGTGGAGTGTATGAGATACAGAATTTTGGATGTAAAAGTTTTTTTTCAATTGATACATTGCACTGAATGGTGTTATTTTCTTTACTGAATGGTGTTATATTCTTTACTGAATGGTGTTATATTCTTTACTTAATGGTGTTATATTCTTTACTGAATTGTGTTATTTTTCTTTACTGAATGGTGTTATATTCTTTACTTAATGGTGTTATATTCTTTACTGAATGGTGTTATTTTCTTTACTGAATGGTGTTATATTCTTTACTGAATGGTGTTATATTTCTTTACTGAATGGTGTTATATTCTTTTACTGAATGGTGTTATATTCTTTACTGAATGGTGTTATATTCTTTACTGAATCGTGTTATATTTCTTTACTGAATGGTGTTATATTCTTTTACTGAATGGTGTTATATTCTTTACTGAATGGTGTTATATTCTTTACTGAATGGTGTTATATACTTGCTGAATGGTGTTATATAATTATTGAATGGTGTTATATATGTACTGAATGGTGGTTGCAGTGTTATTCGTAGTGTTTTTTTAGAGATCTTTTAAAAAAAATCTTGTTCCTATAATTAAGGTGGCGGTTATGGTAAGTTTTGAATTAATTGAATTATTTATAAAATTACTTGTTTACCCTTTTGAATTAATTTAGATGGAGGACACATATCATCTCCATAATATTTCTTAACTTTCTCACACTTTTAACATTTTTTACAATAACCTTATATATATATATATATATATATATATATATGGGGAATGATCCACTAAAAAGTGGATTTTGCCTAAGTAGCCTAAGAAAGATTGTGATGATGACATGTGACATTCCTAATAAGTAGGAATGAAGGGTATTTTGGTCCTTATAAATAGGAGTGAGAATGACATGTGGTACTCATTTTGTTTTTTAAAAATACAAAAAAAAAATCTAGTACAAAAAAATATAGCACAAAAAATGTAGTACAAAAAATATAGCACAAAAAAATATAGTACAAAAAAAATATAGCACGAAAAAATTCAGCAAAAAAATGTTGTACAAAAAAATCCAGCACAAAAAATTGAGGAAAAAAAATTTAAGACAGAAAAATTCAGCACAAAAAAATTACCACAAAAATATAGTACAAAAATTCAGCACAAAAAATGTTATACAATATAGAAATACAACACATTTTAATGAGTTTTTTTAGTCTTCATATTTTATATAGCAATATGGTACTCAAATTAAAGATAAAAAGACGCTCGATTTTACGGTGAAATTTTTATGAAAAAATAATGTCGTATAAAAAAGTTATGAACGTTTAAAAAATGGGGGTAAAATATGTATGTGCCTTGCATGTGTAGAGAGAAAAGTCCATAAATAGGATTTTCCCAAGATACCCTTGCACTACTCATTTTTCCTACACTTTCATCTTAACCATTGATTTGAAAATGAATGGTTAAGATTCCTTCTCATCCTACTTAGGCAAAATAAACTTTTTATTTGATCTTACCCCATATATATATATATATATATATATATATATATATATATATATATATATTTCTAAAATATAGAGGCCTTATATATTTGATGGCCCAAATCCCAAGTCTCAAAATACTTGGGCTTGGGCCACTCGTAAACTCTGTCACACGATAAGCATTTTTAGTTTTATTAGTATTAGTTAATTAAATCAAATACTAGAATTAACTAAGTTCTAGTATAAATAAACAAACGAACTTTTAATATTGACAACATGTTTCTCATGACAGGATACCCTTGGTTAATTTGATTTTTGCATCAACCTTCATTCATCACCATGGGAGAAATATCATTATCCAATAGGGATTTTTGCCTCGTTCTTCTCTATTCATGTTATTCTCTTTTAACTTCCAACAAGTACCGTAATTTGATTTCCCCAGCTTTTGAATTGTAATCTATCTAAAGCATTCTTATATTATTTTACGGACGAATTTTTCTCCTACGTTTCCCGTGTGAAGACTCCATCTATACAAAACTGATTACACCCATTAGACAATTAGTCATCTAGTGTGTAGTCCAAGCCTCACAGACATGTGTAATCTGATTCAACCTGATACGGTACCTCAACTCATTTTTGCAAGAAGAGTAAAATACACGGATAATCCCCGTGGTTTGGTGAAATTTCACCTTTAGTCTTCAACTTTTTGAAATTACACTCTTAGTCCCTGTGGTTTGACAAATTGTTACTCGGATAGTTCCCAAAACGGATGGAGGTTAGTTTTCTAGTTAATTGGGTGTGAAATGATAAGGACTATACGAGTAACAACTTGTCAAAACACAGGGACTATCAGAGTAACAACTTGTCAAACCACAGGGACTATTCGAGTAACCTTCATCTGTTTTAGGGACTATCCGAGTAACAACTTGTCAAACCACAGTGACTAAGTGTGTAATTTTGAAAAGTTGGGGACTAAAGGTGAAATTTCACCAAACCACAGGGACTATCCGTGCCTTTTACTCTTGCAAGAAGTTAAATAAGTCAGCATGACTTGTGAAAGCCATTTACACCCTTTATATTCAAGTCGATTTTGTGAATTTACATTTACAATACATACAAACATAAGATGTGAATGTCGGTGGGAATAGTAGTCATTGGTGGTTGGCCAAAAGTGGTGGCCAGCCAGCTTTGTGTTTTTTTTTATTATTATAAAATAGTTATTTATAGGTCCTACCAAATGACGATTTTATCCCCCATTTAAAATTACAATGTTGCCCCTGATTAGAAATTAAATTTACGCTTTGCCCCCAGTTTAAATTTACGATTTTGCCTTGGTTAAAAAAAAATATACTTTTGCCCACAGCTACAATTATGCCAAATTACAATTTAGTTCCCAGTTTAAAATTACAATTTTGCCCTCAGTTCAAAATCAAATATTTTTTTTGCCCCTGATAAAAAATATCGATTTTACCCTCAGTAAAAATATTACGATTTTGCCCCCAATTCAAAATAAAAAAGGGTTTTGCACTCGGTTCAAAATATTATTTTACCTTCATTTTTAAATTACGATTTTACCCAATCTAAAAATTGCAATGTTGCCATAGTTTTTTTTTGGCAAAACTATGGTAGCGTTTTATTTTACTTGGTTTACTCAACCAAACAGCTGCCTTACCCAATCTAAAAATTGCAATGTTGCCATAGTTTTTTTCGGCAAAACTATGATAGTGTTTTATTTTACTTGGTTTACTCAACCAAACAGTTGCCTACCACTCGCTAATTGGTCCTGACAAATTATTGTTTTGCCCCCAACTCTAAATTACACGCTTGCCATCGTTTTACTTATTTTTTTATCATAACTATGATAGTGTTTTTCTTTAGGGTAAATTACACTTTTCATCATTTATGTTTGTATCAGATTGCAATGGATAGCCTTTAACTTCAATAATTACAGTCGCAGTCCTTTTTTTAGAAAAACCATTACACTATACGTCCTTTGCCCATAACTTGGTTAAAATTTTCAATTAAATATGGCACGTGCAAGGCACATGGGGGTACTTTTGTAGTTTTACTAATTTATCTAAAATAAACTTATAAGTAAAACAAATCAAACTGAAAAAGAAAACCCTCACTCTCTCTAAATCTGACCCCAAATCTCAAACCCAGATCATCATCACCAAATCTCAAACCCAAATCACTAGCTGTGCAAGGGCATTGCTTTCTGCCATGGTCAAGGTGTATTACACAGGTATACATATTGTTCTTCATGTTTAAGAGATTGAAATAATCTTTGTTTTTGGTGTTGATTTCACTTGCTCGTTTGTTTTAGGGATCTTAAACCCCACAATACAAAACACTGCCAGCAATACAAATCACTCCCACACGAAGAATAAGAACAAAAATAATGATAACTTAATCCTCTATCTAAAGCTTCCGTACATTGAGCAAGCAAATATCAGATATACATCTTTCGGGACTCCCAGCTTCCGGCTGGCCCCTTCGTTGTATTTTATCTTTCAGTTATAAAATGCCGCCGTTCGAAAAAAAAAATATCAGATATACATCTTGAAGGAGACGTGAACCATTGTTGTAGACACAACTGGCTCAATTCAATTGGCATCTTCAATTTTCGATTCAAACATTAAATCAATCAAAAGGTAGAATAGATAGCAGTGAGATTAGTACCGTAGCTGTCATCGATGTCATCATCGCCGGAGCGCCTTGGCCTGCTCCCTTCTCTCCGTATTCTTCAGTCTTCACTACGGCGACCGACCTAGGGTTCCGATGAAGTTCCGACCGGATTCCGGCAACCTTGTTATGACCTGCAATGTTCCATTTTCGTGTGGGTCGGCTTATTTAGGGACAATTAATGTAAAATCAGAGCATGATGATTTTCCAAGAGAAGTTCCGGTGAGTTGTTTTTGTGCGGTGGTGGGTTTTAGAGGGGTTTTTGTTTTTGTAATGTTTATGTAGGTAAGAAAGAGGGGTTCAACTGCAGTGGTGCTATTATACGGTGGAGATGTATATAAAAAAGACAAGAACTGATTGTGTATCTCAGATCTTTAAAGTTGCAGTATGATGTTTCTTGTGGAGGTGAAAGAGAAGTGAGAGGGGCTAGGTAGAGAGAGAGAGGGGGGGATGAGAAGAGAGACTTCCTGTTTATGTGTGTATATATATATTCTTAATATAATAGGTAAAATTACTAAAATACCCTCATGTGCAAGATACATGCCATAATTAACTTAAAATTTTAACCTGGTTAGTGCTAAAGGACGAAAGATGTAATGGGTTTTCCAAATAAAGGACTGTGATTGTAATTATTGAAGTTAAAGGTAATCCATTGTAATTCGATATAAACATAAAGGACGAAAAGTGTAATTTACCCTTTTCTTTATTTGGTTAACTCGATGCATCTTTTTTTTATATCGTGTTATAAGTAGCATGTATAACTAACCGAAATAAATAAGTACATGTTATTAAACTAAGAAATATTTGGTTTAGCGCCCCGCAACGCGGGCGGCGCATAACTCTACATATACAAAAAGGAGTTGAGGGAATAGTGCCAGGCAGCTTGCCTGACACTTCCCTATTGGACCAACCCATTTTTAGTTTAATTTTCTTTCTAACTTAAAATTACGGTTTCGTCCTTTGTTTAAAATTACGTTTTCGCCCCTAATTCAATATAAATTTTTATTTTTGCTCTGGCTCAAAATTTACGATTTTGCCCTCAATTCAAAAACCCATTTCTAATTCTATTCCCAGTTTAAATTTACGGTTTCGCCCACCGTCTAAAATTACGCTTTTGCCCCCGTTCAAAATAAAAATATGTTTTTGTCCCCAGCTCAAAATTACGATTTTGCCCCCAACTCAAATTCACGTTTTTGCCCACAGTTCAAAACAAAATTATGTTTTCCCTCATAGCTCAAAATTATGATTTTGCCCCCAGTTTAAAATTATGATTTCGCCCCCAGTTCAAAATATTTTTACGATTTTGCCCTCTGTTCAAAATTATGATTTTGCTCCCATTTCAAAAATTACGATTTCTCCTCTAGTTAAAAATTATGATCTTGCCATCGTTTTACTTTTTTTTTTTTTTTTTGCAAAACTATAGTATTGTTTTATTTTGCTTGGTTGACTCAATGTAACTTTTATTGTTTCAAGCAGTTGTCTAACACTCGCTCATTGGTCCTGACAAATTAGTATTTTACCCCAGCTCAAAATTACAGACCTGTTATTGTTTTAATTTTTTTTAACAAAACTATGGTAGTGTTTTCGTTTAATTGGTTGTCTTGATATATTTTTTTTTAGATCGTGTTATAAGTAGTATGTACAAATAATCTAAATACATGCATACATGTTATGAAACTATGAAATATTTGATTTAACGCCCCGCAACGCGGGCAGACATAGGTGTATTTTTTATTCGTCTTGGCATGCCTGGTACATGCTCATTTGTGCTGAAAATTTACAATTTTGCTCCCTGTTTAAAATTATAATCTTTCTATCGTTTTAGTTTTTTTTAGTAAAAGTATGGTAGTATTTTTGTTTTAATTGGTTGACTCGATGTAATTTTTTTTTGAGACCATGTTATGAGTAGTATGTACAAGTAACCGAAACACAGACATACATGTTATGAGAGAGAAATATTCGGCTTATTGCCCCGCAACGTGGGCGGGGCAAAAACTAGTTAAAAGACAAATTCAAGCTAACTCCAAGCCCAATGGTGGAGCTTAGTGTAAAGTGGGGGTGCATCCGCCCCCAATGTTTCGGTTAGAAGTGTAAAATTTCCTATTTTTCGTTTGAAAATTTTAAAATTATATAGGATTGTCCCCCCAATTATTTTGTCTATATACTTATACAATATATAAATTGGGTCCCATGACTTTACGCCACTCGGAACTTTTGGTCAAGCTCCACCACTGTGCAAGCCATACATGTATTCATCGTTACCTATATGTAATACAGTTTTTTTTTTTTTTTTTACGCAAGTATGATTATTATAATACATTATATATATCTTAAATCTCTACAATTGGGAACAGTATTCTTAGACATGTGGTGGCATCTTATTTGTTCCTTTTTTTCCTTATTCCGGTTTTTAGGCCTTTATATAAGATTCTTTTCCAATCAGAGCATATTTCTTTGTGTGGTAAAGTGGTTGTGTTTGTGTTTCAGCTTGTCTTTCTCCCGGGTTCGACCCTCTTTTGTCAAACCCTACTTTTTTTTTTACCGCCCACAGGTTTTTTAGTGCTTCACACGTGTCCCTTGTACCTTCAACTGAGGCCAGGTGTCTAATTGCATGGAAAAATGTTTGATTTAGTTATACCAAATTTCCTAAAAATTACAAAATTCTACAAAAAAAAGGATTACAAAAAAAAAAAAGGATTACAAAAAAAAGCCTAAAGCGTTTTAGGTAGATTTAAAAAAGGGCGAGCTTGTCAAACGGCTTCCGCTCCTTGCCCCGGAACTCGATGTTTGCCACCGCCACCCGGTTTTCGTGACTTATATCACCGCCCGGGACGCTGTTGTAGTAGGCTTTAAAACGATCGAGCTTCGGTCGTAGCTCGCGCCACTTGTGTTGGCACGCATTTAAATTGTGTCGGTCGTTTCCCACGTTGTGCCGGTAGCTAGCGAAAGCTTCCGGCCAGTACCGGGTCTCACCGGGTTGGCGGCCCTTCATCGCGTCCACGACGCTTGTGACAAGGGCTAGCTCTTCCTCGTGCGTCCAAGAGGCCATCGATCAAGTGTGTGTGGGTAGCGGTTCGGGTAGGTGGAGTGACTTGGGTTGAGGTAGCGATGGGGAAAGGCGGTGGGGTTCGGGGGTTTTATAGCGAGGTGGCTGAACCGTTTGGCTTGGCCAAACGGTTATATTTTAAAATTTAAACATAGCCCGCTATGCCCTAGCCAACAAGCCAATAAGAGTCGGCCACATAGGACCGCTAGGCATGCCCAACGCCCGGGCTGAATCCCCCGCCCGAGGGGCCACGCCGAAACCCAAGCCCACCCGGGGTGGTGACTTGGGCGTTTTCACCCAACCCACACCCCAACCCAACCCCTGTCCCATACCCCATAGTCTTACATGTATAGTATGAATTCATCAAATGAATTTATATTAACATGTATAATATGCCTAAAAATAAAAAAGTAAGATTGGAGACAATTTCAATAATTTAAATTGCGTTGAGTCTTTAAACCATTTGAATATTAAAACATAAAAACACAGATAGTTAACTCAACTGAAATAAAATATCAAGTAACAATGTATGGTAAACAAAAACGAAAATGTCACACGAGGATAGTCACCAAAATAAATATAGAAAATCACAATATGTATTTTAATGATATATAAAATTCCGTCATTTAATACTTTTCCAAAATGATTTTAGTCATTACTGACATTCACAGCTATGAAAGTTGTAAGTAGTTAGTTTGACTCCAAGAATTAGAAGAGCACAAAATTGCACACAATACACACATTGTGTTAAATCCCATTAATATTTTACTTTTGAGAAGAAAAGATTTCATGATTTGGTTTGTGCGGTGATATTTACTTTTGTCTTAAGCAAGTTCAATTAAAAGTATAAAAATGAGTTGAAACGGAAACGGGTCAACCGCATTAGCATACAACTTTCAAAATTGTTGTATTTAAAGTTTAAGATTATAATTGTATAAACAGCATTATTTTTGTGATACCAATTAACGCATAAATTATTTACAATAAAAAATTTAAATGGTTAAATAAGTGTGTGGCTAAACCTCACCCGACCTGTTTTGACCCTTGAGAAAAGTCTAAAACCGACTTGTTTACATAATAATCACATTCAGTTGTTGGTCAAATCCAGCAAATTAATAATATAGTAAATCTACTTGACACGCTAATAGTATCAATGAAAGTATGGTTTATATCCTGAGGCATACAAATTCTAATTACGTGCAACTATGATTTTGTTGACAAAAGAGGAGTTTTAGTGTCAGCAAGAAAATGAAAACAATTTTAAATGTGTAGATTTCTTAGATTTTTACTAACGTTAATTAAAATGGTTGGAAAAATTCATATATTAAAACTGATTTCAACACCTATACAATTTTTTGATTCGATTCGGGTTACGATCATTAACAGTCACGGTGTAATAATCCTTTTAACTAATAGCTTGTATCGGCACTAAACATCGAGTTGTTTAGACGTCCATTCTATCAAATGTCTAACCATACTTAGTTCATTGATTAAAGCCAACATGCGACACCAAGTTCACATTGTTCGGATCTTTGCCTGCGGGTTATGTGATTGAAGCAAACACTCATGTCATTCGGCATGTTTAATTAGATTGTATGTTTCTATAATAATTTTGGGTTCATAGACAAACTCAAAATGTTATTAGTTCCTTTTACAAAAAATTAAAATAACATGAGGGTTTTCTATAATGATGAACTTTATTAGACAAATTATTAAGATGATTAGGTTTGTTAACAATCTAATATTTTTCTGGCTTGAATCCATACTAAAAAAAAAAAAAAAAGAATCATACATACAAACTACTAAAATAATTGAATCAAACGTAACTGCTTCACATACGTATATGAATCAAATTATAGAAAATAAAACCTAATATTGAAACCGAAAGTTTCTAGCCAGACATAACAACCATACCATTCAGAAGAAATAAATAGTGAACAAAACATGTATCAATAAAATTGCTTTCGTGCTTCTCAGTTATAGTCGTCAAAGAAGCCCCGTATTGATGATATGAGATTGCCCATTACCTTGCTTGAAGCCCAAACCAATGACATTTAGTGAGCTCAGTATAGTTCTTTTTTTTTTTTAACGGACAACAGAATCAATTACGAGCACTCTCGGGGCACTCACTGGACAAATGGAGTACTCTGAGAGTAACCCGAGTCCACCACCAATTTCGGGGAAAACCCGGTTAACCCACCCGCCCGTAGGCACGACAGTGAAATCACCGGTAAAACCCGTTTTGTCTCAAGGATCCAACCCAGGTTTCTCTGTGTCTCCTATCATTGCCCACTAGTGTGTCACTCTGCACCAAGTAGGAGTTGAACCTGCATCTCTCAAGAGAAATGCAAGCCCTCCACCACTTGATCTAGAGATGATTGACGTGTTCTCAGTTTGACATAACATACTTAATCGAATTAGAACAACCATGTGCGTATTTCGCTAAGAAAACATAGAGATAGAATGGGATGGGAAATCAGATACAGATTGAGATGGGAAGAAGAATAAACACTGATAAACAATTTTCAGCTCATTTGCTCCTCTGTTATATATCGCACTGGTTTCTTCATAAGTCTGATTCATTCAACTTCATGGGCCTCTTGGACTTGGCTAACTGATTGGGTTCGCCGCCTTAGGTCCATTGGGTTCATAACATAATTGCAATTTGCAATCTCCTTCAGTAAAATTTTTGTTTTTGAACGACCAACATAATCAATCCCGAGCACTCTCAGGGTACCCACGGACCAAACGGAGTACTCCGAAAGTAACCCGAGTCCACCACCAATTTCGGGAAAAACCCGTTAACCCACTTGCCCGTAGGCACGATGGTGAAATTACCACTAAAACTCGTTTGGCTCAAGGATCAAACTCAGGTTTCCCTGAGTTTCCCCTATTATTGCCCACCAGTGCCTTACTCTCCATCAAGTAAGAGTTAAAAGTCTTCTACCACTTTATCTAGACCACTTTATCTAGAGTTAATTTGCTTCAGTAAGAATTGATTTACTCCACCACTTAGATAATAGCTCCATAAATTAATTTGATGTAAACGTAATATTTAATTACCCTATGATTGCCTTTAAATTCTTTATATTGCAGCCCAATATCATTTCAAGTACTATGATGATTGATCACATTTTTTTTTAACGGTAACAGACCAGCTGGTTAGGCTTTCGCTCCAACTTCAGTAAGGTCAAGAGCGACCCCGGGTTCGAAACCAAGGGACCCTCCATTTAGGGCGAGGTACACCTTGGCCCTCAAACCATCCGGGACGTTAAGCCACGCGAATGGTATCATAGGCATTTAATTCTCATCCGGCCCGTTCCAGGAGGAAACCACGCAACAAGTGGCAATGTAAAACCCCCTGACCTCACCTATATGCGTCGAGTGGGGATCGAACCGGACTCTCTCACGAGAAATCTGGCCCGTTCCAGGAGGAAACCACGCAACAAGTGGCAATGTCATAAAGTTCTTTCTTGTTGGACGCTTTATTTATATAAGGGCAAAATTACATTTTTCGTCCTTTATGTTTGTAGTGGGTTGCAATGGATGACCTTTAACTTCAATAATTACAGTCACAGTTCTTTATTTGCAAAACCCGTTACACCTTACGTCCTTTTGTCCTAACCTAGTTACTTTTCATGGTTAAATATAGTCGTGTGCATTGCACATGGGGGTATAATTGTCCTTTTACCTATTTATTAAAAAAATTAATTAATAAAACACTCGATCTCTGTTTATCTCTATTTCATAGATACCCCAGGCCACACCTTTCTCTCTCTACAGAGTCTCTCTCTACTCATCTCTATTTCACAGATACACAGCCACACACTTTTTTTTTGTGGTTTTTGACGTGTAGTTTGAAAGAGGATTGCAGATCATGATTGGAGACGGAACGCGATGAAGTGAGCGAAAACGGAGAACCGAAGCGTGATTCCGGCGGATGAAATATACGGTGAGGTAGGTAACAGAAATTGAAGTTGTTATGATCAGATCACCAGATCTGATGATGATTAACCTCGATAATTATGATCATAATGATGATTGTGATCAGGAAAACTATATCGTCCTTACAACATACCAAAGATCCTGCTGAGCTGGCAAAATACGAAACGTGGTTCTAGCAGATGAAATCGACAGTGAGGTAACAGAAATTGAAACCTGCAACTTCAATTTCTGTTGACAGCGTTGATTTAGTAAACTATGTTTCCACTTTAATTGTCCATTTACTTCCATATTTGGGTTTGTGATTATTCCTCTCAGTTGATTACTAGAGATTGTTGTTGCTACAGGTTATTAAAAATTGGCAAATGAGATCTGTATTAGAAATTGAAGTTGCAGGTAGGTTTGGGGGAGAACTGGAGAAGAGGGGGAATTTATATGGTAGGGTAGTTGGTAGGTGAATGGACTTAAATGCCTTCACGTGCCAAGCATGTGATTAAAACTAACCTAATTTTTTAACTGGGTTTGGTGTAAAGGATAAAACGTGCAACATGTTTTCCAAATAAAGGATTGTGACTGTAATTATTGAAGTTAAATGATAGCCATTGCAAACCGTTACAAACATAAAGGACGAAAAGTGTAATTTACCCTTTATATAAAGATTCTTAATGTCGTTAAAAAAAATCACTTGTTTTGGGCTGTTCTGTTGACAATTCATCAATTTCTCCAATGCTCATTGTCATTCTTTGCGATTGCTTCACACCTCCAAAAACTATAATAAAATTCAAAGTAGCTAATTTGGTTCCATCTAAACAGATGTTTCACAATATGATCAAATTTACGGATGATAAATACATTAAAATTGAAAGGTAAAGTATTTAAAATATGCTTTAAAATAACATCTTTCTATTTCTTTTGACCTAGTTTATGTTCACAACATATTCAACACTAACAACTACTAATAGGGAAATGCTATGGCCGTGCTCTCACAGAAGAGTACTGTTAGTGTCAACATCAAAGCTTAGAATGATTCACGTGGTGCAAGTTCTTTAGATATTTAATTTAGATACGACCTCAACACATTAAACTTTTATCATTTTCTTTACAAACCATCTTATCTTACGTTGTCAATAATATATTTTTTTCTTTCGTATAACTTTTAAAATATAATATTTTATAAAATTTCATATGTAGTATGATAACATGCTTACTTTTATCTATGTTCTATATAAATTTCATTCATAACCAAGTCGTGCATCATAAAGTACTTGTCTTCGAATCACAAAAGTAAAAGCCGTCAATCAAAGATGCTTCAAGGTTTTTTTTGTTTTACTTTTACAACCCTTAAAATATGATATTTTATAAAACTTCGGATTTGTTGTTGTGACTTAATTTCTTTTTTTCAATATTTCGACACGGATATTTATTTTTCTCTGAGTGAATACTAATATGTGAATCGTATAAAGGAGTCTTGTAAATAAATTATTTAAACCACAATTGCAGCGCCCGACTTTCGCCCACTAATTATTATCCAATATAAGGGGAGTGGGGGTGGTCATCACTCATCACTCACAACATCCAATCAAGTTCCGCCATGTCATCAACTATTATTCTATCACTCACAACCTTTTTTTAAGTGGTGGTGGTCATCACTAGTGATGGAATTCCATCACTCACAACTTTTTTTAATTTCTTTTTTTTTTTAGAAATTAACAATAAAACACTAAAGTTATACTTTATAAATTTCATTTAAATAAAACATAAATTACATAGCAAAATAAAAAACAACTAAACATTGGAAAAAAAAAAACTTAAATTAAACGGGTGGCATCTCCCAACCCCACCTTTCACAAATCTCGCGCTTTTGTTGAATTACGACCGACTTAAACGGTTCGTCGAGATGGGTGTGCGGCTCACACAAGATTTTTAAATGATTTTGTCTTTCTACCGTTTTCAAGTGTCCCATGTACGCGTGCTGGTGTTCAAGTTTTCCGGACACAAGTTTTTCTCTTCTTTGTTTGGAGTCGCTTATTTCCGCCAATTTCGGCTCTTCGATTCTAAAGATCGACTTCGTCACCGCTTCCTTTCCTTTGCTTGACGATTCACCACTTTTCTTGCGGCGCGGTCTTGTAGGTGTATCTTCTTCAATGGGGTCGTCAACGGGTTGATAGGGTTCGTCAACGGGGTCGTCGTTTAAATTCATTTGGGGCAAGTTATCTGACGCGGAAGTCGTGTAGTTCCCCGAATCGGAGGTGTTTGATCTTTTCGGACCTCCACATTTTTTAGGAGCCGTAGGCCCACCCATGTCGACCAAATCAACCGGTATCCACTACGGGTGACGTCTCGCAACATCCCATGCCGCCACGTGTGGAAAACTCCTCTTATGGTAGAGTGGACAATACTCATCGGTGGCAGTTTGCATGATAGTCGCCTCGCTCGCTCCACTTTGTGGATTTCGCTCCACTTTCCTTTTGTGTGACAACTCGGAATTCCAAGGCTCTTTATGCACGTATTATTTCTATTCATGTTCGGTCGTACGCTATGAACTTGTATTTGTTATGAAAACATGTTACCGTATATTCGAATTAACAAAGGTCGTAGACGTCAAGTGTTTGTGACACTTGTGGATAACCGCGCACAAATTTCGAGTCGCACACCTCCGAGAGGGCCACACTTCAGCCGTGTGGTTCAAATATTGTTGGCCCAAAATTCTCGAGCCCGAAACGGAACCAAACTAGGCCCGGCTCACTAAAATGCTTATACACATGACCTTATCTACAATTTTCATAATCTCATAATCACAAAAGAAGGTAGCAAACCCTAGACCTCATCCTTTCTTTTGGATTGACGGCAGCCACTCTTGGATTCACGGCGGCCAATCTCTTGGATTTGTTGAGTAAGTGTATCACCATGTTGATTAGTGTGTGAATGTCTATGTGTTGATGATTGTTATGGATCTATGTGCATGTTTAGAAGATGATATGATAAGAACTGAAATTAAGGATGAATTTATGAATCTGTGTTGCATGATTAGATTATTCGATTATATATGATGGATATGTGTGACATGAATATGTGTGCATGATTAGATTATTACATGAATGCATCACATGAATAAAGTTGTCAAACCACTACATAAATCGGTCCAATGGTAACTTGAATACATTAACAGTGGTTGGCCATTGTTGTTTGTTTTGATAAGGGATTATGGGTTATAGTCAATATTATGTTGAGTCTTGAATTGCTTGCCAACCTAACTGTTAGTTAATAAATTAGTATGGCTTGAATATGTAAACTCATGATTAAAAAGGATATGGTTACAATTGCATGAATTGGTTTGGCAGGTCATGTTTTAGAAATGGCTCACAACATTTAACCTTGATCTTCATTTGTGTAATGATGCATGTTCATGAGAGTCGATTCAGTTGATTCGGTTGAGTGCCGATGACTAGATAGTATATAGTCTTAGAACATTGTGTACACGAAGATCATAGGCCCATTCTGTTGATCATGATGAATTCTAGAATGGTAATTAGGACCTATGTGAATCAATAAATATGCATACGTTATTCGGGTAATGATTTAGGTCCGCATGAGATTAATAAACTACCCTAAGGGTTTTGTTACTTATATTATTAAGGCCTGATAATAATTGGAGTTATATGTGTGATTGGTAACTGACTAGATAAGGGATTGGTAACTAATTGAGGAATCGATTAAGTGCTCATGGAGATGTAACCGACTTCGCAAACTGAAGCCAACCAAGCTGATCGCACACTTGTAGTGGAGTTGAACAAGTGGGGATAGAAGTTGGGCTAGGGACTCAGCTAGTCGTACCCTTGGTTGGGCCGTGAATCATAGCGGATCGCACAAGCTCCGCTGGGCCGATTGGGCCTCGCTGATTATGAGCCATGCTGCCGGGGCGGGGTTAGTGGTATTGGGCTAAGCATCGGGAACGAGACGCACACTTATGTGCAACCACACAGTAGCCTCACTTGTATGATACATAATTGGATTGTTTGATAGTTATGTGATGTGCTGACTTGTGACATGAATTGGTATGTGATTCAAATGGTGGTTATGTATTGTGAATCAATGTCTATTACATGCAACCCACTAGAATGCGTGATATAGGGTATGAAAAACTGATTGTTACAATAAAAGTTATGGTCTGAGGGTAGCACGATTCCTTGTTACGATTTGCATGACATTATGTGCATTACTGGTACACTACTTGTGTAAATGTGGAATATGTAACTTACGTGCATATAAGCTAATTATCTTTGGTAACCACGGTAGGAATTGGTGTACTAACGTGGAACGGGTAAATTAACATACCGAGCAATCTAAGGTGAGTTCACTGCTCTTTTTCCAAGCATGCATCCCGGGAGGGATATCGGGTAACGTTCCGGGGAGGAATGTCAGGTTAATGGGATGTTTGTTATTACTCATTTTCTATCACATAAGACCCCTTACATCTACCGACAGTTTCCGCGGAGGCAACGAGGTTATTAGTGGATAGCGCTATTAGGTTTGGCACCCTCACACGGTACCGGGGAGGACGGGCGTGAACTAATTACCTTAAAGCATGACCAATGTTTTGATAGAGACATTGGGGTTGGGCAAATACATCTTGTAGCCATTGCGGTAATCGAGTTAATAACAACATCAAATCAAACTATCAAAACTGTGCAATGTTTTAATCTGGTAACTAGTATCTAAACACGTTAACAAAACTTTGAACTCACCAGCGTCGTCTGACACACTTGTCTGCATGCTTGCAGGTTGTAGGTTTATATCATTGGGACTTGCTGTCTGGGATGCTGGAGTGGTCATGGGTCGTGATATATGGAATCTCAACACAAGCTAAATGATTTACGTACACATGGTTTACTAAACACTTAACAAATGAGTTTTGCTTCCGATGTACACAATGAATGATATGTAACGTTTGTAACCCCTTTATGTTAATGAATGAAAGTTTTATTTAAATATATTTATGAGTTCAATGTGATTGGTGGCTTGGATCCTGGTACGTCACTCGCCTCGCGGGGGTTTTCGCATGTGGTATTTTGGGGGTGTGACAGTTTGGTATCAGAGCCACTGGTTATAGTGAACTTGGTTTTAAAACGTTTTTATAAAACCAGACTATAACCGAACAGATCCGCAATCGACCATGACAATTGGCTCCAGATAGCAAGGTTCGTCTCTTGTTTACTATTGCATATCATATCTAGTGTTTGCTTATGAATAACATCATACGTGAATGCACACTTGGCACTGCAGTATGAACTTCTATGTTACCAACCCATGTTCTGTGTTTGATAGTGTGACGTTTCTTGAACTTTCATGATCTGTACTGTGGTGTCTTTTGTCCGGCTACTCGAGTTTGAGGAACATTTTTAACACGAGTTGGGAGGAACTGAGATAAACATGTAAACTGGATTATCATTGTGGATGCACACATAATAATAATGTGGGGTGCATGTGAGTCCCAGTGAGGCTTAACAAGTGAAAAAGGGGTTCTGTTATGTTATTTAATCAGTGATAAACGTAACAAATCTATAGGAGTCATAGCAGTGATTGCCTCCTGCTCGAACATGATCTTTTCATATCTCCCTGAATCCTTATGAATCTCGATGTTATTGAGTATTACCTAGACACCCATTCGAACGCCTAGCGAACTGTGTAGAATGTTAGGTGCCAGTACGAACGTCCCTGAGTAGGATGTCGCAGCGTCGAATGATTGGTCTATACCTTTCTCACTCCTCTTCGTTTGCTGGAACTCATGTATTGACGTCTTAGATCTCAAAGTGTGATCACTCCTGTAACACTCTCGCCACAGACCGTGTATTACTCAAACAACTTGCAACGTCGATGGACAAGAGGATGAGCGTAGTACTTTACCGACCTCAGCATTTGGACGACCACGACTACTGGCAACAAACACCAGCGAATTGACTCCAATCGAATCCGTAACCCAAGTCAGCGACCTATGGGAGTCAACTCTTACGAATTAATCGGGACATATGCGATGACAATTGATCATGGTGTGAAATGTGTAACCGCCAGCACAACGGGTAGCGCCCTCGGATGTGGCACGGATTGGGAAAAGATGGACCATGTTGGTGAAAGATCGCAGGATTCCGTTTCAAGCAACGACATTGGAGGCAGCAGTCACGACAACATCAAGGTATTAGTAATCATAGCTTATAGTACGGAAATGGAGATGCCTACGACATGGATTGGCCATTGTTAGATCAAGACGACAACAACCAAGGGAACGACGGCAACATTGGAGCCTTGTAACGAAAACAACAACACTGGAAATGATGCTCTTAGAAGGGCATATAGGATTGGCGTGGGCAACACCAGGAAGATAGCGACATGGTGGCCTGCACATTCTTGGTAATTAATCGCTCCACCTCTGTTCAGTTTAACCTTAATATCTCTTGTGGACCCGGCCAATGGCACGATAATTGAAGCCCCGTATGTTCGTTGGGACGCAAACTCGACCTTGTGGGAAAAGTGTTCGACCCCGACCTTCCTTCTACTATCCGTGATGGTTTCGGTGCAGTAGCTAGTGCGGGTTGGTTATCCAGATATCGCACAGATACACCCGGTGAGGAGAAAATTCTGCATATCCCTCTCCGTAGTGGAGAATTGTCGTCTGTACTAAAGTGTCAGAGTGGTGTAAAGGTTAGCATCATCTCGGCAGTAAGGACCCAGGAGTGTCTACGGAAGGATTACCCCGCTATGTTAGCACTCGTTACTGATGATAAGGCTAAGGAGAAGAGGATCAGCCAACTTTTCATGATTTCTTCCTAAGAGCTACCAGAAGAACTATCAGATTCACATCCACATCGTCAAGTGAAATATCGGATCGGTATCATGTCAGAAGCAGTCCTGATTATTAGTACCCCTTATCGTCTCACATCAGGAAGGTTGCAGGAACTGCCTAGTCAACTTCAGGAACCGCTGGACAGGGGTCTTGACGGATTAGCACCTTACTTTGGGGAGCCCGAGCTCTACCTGTGAAAAGAAGGACGAGTCTTTCCATTCGTGAACCGGCTACCGTAAACTCAGCAGGGTGCCAGTCGGAAACCATCACCCATTGCCTCACATGGACGACCTGCTTGGCCAGCCACAAGAGTCAATCATCTACTCGGAAACCAACTTGAGATCGGGCAATCATCAGATGGAAGTCCAGGAGGAGGATGTTCCTAAGACGACATTTCAAACGCAGTGCGGCTACCACAATTTTCTGTGTATGACATTCAAGTTATTCCACGCACCAGCAGTTTTATGGACCACACGAATCGTAAGTGTAAACCTCATCTCGTAAAACTGCCAAAGTGTGACTTCAGGATCCAAGGAGTACACTTTCTTGGTCACGTTGTCAATGAAGTGGAGATACATGCAGATCTCGCTGAAGACCCATTTCAATAGATATTGATCGGCAACAAATAGTCCATCGGAGATACAGTAATTTCTTGACCCAGCTAGATACTATCGTAGATTCATCACAGGATTTTCAAGGATTTCGCAACTTTAATCTCTTTAGCACAGCAGGGTGGTGTGAACTCTTGGGAGACGAGACAAAAGAACGTCTTTTCAGCTTCTAAATTTCAAACTCTACAATGCACTGAGCATCGTTTTTACCCGAGGGTACGGGTGACCTAGTGGTATACCTTAAGGGTTCGAATCAGATCCCAGTTACACGCCGATGCAACACGAGAAGGTGATGGCTTACATAGTGGAGTTACAAGAAGAATGACATGAGTTACGACCTGCGGTGGAAGCCATGATCTTTGGATTTAAGTGGGAGGCATTACTTGGACGGTACCAAATGTACTACTTAGACCGATCACAAGGGCCTCCCGTGTACCCTTGTCTCGAAAGAACTAAACATGTGGTGACATCGCTGGATGGAACCTTTGAATAGTTACGACTGTTAAACCTAGACGTGTACGAGCCTCGCAGCACACCATCGACTCTAACCTACCTGATCAGATTTGCCCTGCTTAAACCGAAGCACTGAAGGAAGAGAATTTTCAAGTTGGGTCCATGCGGGGCATGGAGAAGTAATTTTTGGCAAGTTGGATGAAATTCGCTACTTCATGGAACGAATATGGATTCCACTATACAGCAATCCAAGGGAACTTGTGTTGAGCAAAGCACACCAGCCTCGATATTCTAGTCATCTGGATTCTGATGGAATATATTAGGATCTAAGGATCTTAACTGGCGACTGGACTTGAAGGCCTACACAGCGAAGCATGTGAACGACGTTTGACTTATGCGAAAGTCAAGGTGGAGCATCAGACACCTTCTGGTCTGTGTCAGTAATCAGAAACAACTATTTGGAGATTGGAACAGACAGCCATGGAGTTTGTCACTGGTCTACCTAAAACTCACCACGAAAACAATATCACCTGGGTGATCGATGAATGTCTCATGTAAACAGTACACTATCTTGCAATCAGGGAGAATTGACAAGTTTTCGTATCCTATGGGTAATTACCTATGATTTTGATCTATACCTGATTTAAGCCGGGCAATACACAACACCCTTGGCTCACGTATGGACAAGAGCATTACTTATCGCCGTTGGACAAACGGTCGGAGCAAACGAACCAGCCTGACACTCAAAGACATGCTGTGAGGATGTGTGTGATAAACTTTAGTAAACTGGAAGGACACTTATCTTTGGTTGAGTCTAATGCAGTAGTTACCACTCTAGTATTCAGATAACTCTGTTTGAGGTATTGCGCTGACGGTGGGTGGCATTCTAATCACAGGTCCAGGACTTATACTGAAATCTCTGAGAAGATTTTTTGGATTGGGAATCGTTTGGCGGCAACGCGTAACCGTCAGGAAGGCCGATAACCTTAAGAAACACTGGGAGTTCGCGGCAGGAGAAAGTGTCATGATTGAATGTCTCACCCTAGGAGGGTGCGGAGCGCTTTGGGAAGCGTGGCAGGCATAATTCACGTTACGTTGGGGCCATTCAAAACTTTGGAAGGAGTCGATAACATGGCCTACAAACTCGAGTTACCTGACGAATTGGGTAACGTTCGCGATGTCATTTATGTCTCGAATCTAAAGAAGTGTTGTCCGATGAAAACTTGTGATACCCTTACTAGAACCTAAGATTGACGACAAGTTGCAGTTTGTCGAGGTATCCATTGAAAACATGGACCAGGAAGTCAAGGTTCGTTAACATAGTCGAATTCCACTTGTGAGAGTTCGTTGGAACTCATGACGTGGACTGGAGTTCAAGTGGGAACACAAAGATCAGATGACACTCTATTACCCTCGATTGATCAAACAGTTGTATCAACTCCTGATATCATTGGCGAATTTCGGGATGAAATTTCTTTCAAGTTGGGGATGATGTGACACCCGAGGAAAAACCCACAATCACGGTGATCTATTACTTTGTTTCTCTGAGATTGCTTGTCAAATTTCAGGACGAAATTTCTTTCAAGTTGGGGATGATGTGACAACTCGGAATTCCAAGGCTCTTTATGCACGAATTATTTCTATTCATGTTCGGTCGTACGTTATGAGCTTATATTTGTTATGAAAACATGTTATCGTATATTCGAATTAACAAAGGTCGTAGACGTCAAGTGTTTGTGACACTTGTGGATAACTGTGCACAAATTTCGAGTCACACACCTCCGAGCGGGCCACACTTCAGCCGTGTGGTTCAAATATTGTTGGCCCAAAATTCTCGAGCCCGAAACGGAACCAAACTAGGCCCGGCTCACTAAAATGCTTATACACATGACCTTATCTACAATTTTCATAATCTCATAATCACAAAAGAAGGTAGCAAACCCTAGACCTCATCCTTTCTTTTGGATTGACGGCAGCCACTCTTGGATTCACGGCGGCAAATCTCTTGGATTTGTTGAGTAAGTGTATCACCATGTTGATTAGTGTGTGAATGTTTATGTGTTGATGATTGTTATGGATCTATGTGCATGTTTAGAAGATGATATGATAAGAACTGAAATCAAGGATGAATTTATGAATCTGTGTTGCATGATTAGATTATTCGATTATATATGATGGATATGTGTGACATGAATATGTGTGACATGAATATGTGTGCATGATTAGATTATTAGATGAATGCATCACATGAATAAAGTTGTCAAACCACTACATAAATCGGTCCAATGGTAACTTGAATACATTAACAGTGGTCGGCCATTGTTGTTTGTTTTGATAAGGGATTATGGGTTATAGTCAATATTATGTTGAGTCTTGAATTGCTTGCCAACCTAACTGTTAGTTAATAAATTAGTATGGCTTGAATATGTAAACTCATGATTAAAAAGGATATGGTTACAATTGCATGAATTGGTTTGGCAGGTCATGTTTTAGAAATGGCTCACAACATTTAACCTTGATCTTCATTTGTGTAATGATGCATGTTCATGAGAGTCGATTCAGTTGATTCGGTTGAGTGCCGATGACTAGATAGTATATAGTCTTAGAACATTGTGTACACGAAGATCATAGGCCCATTCTGTTGATCATGATGAATTCTAGAATGGTAATTAGGACCTATGTGAATCAATAAATATGCATACGTTATTCGGGTAATGATTTAGGTCCGCATGAGATTAATAAACTACCCTAAGGGTTTTGTTACTTATATTATTAAGGCCTAATAATAATTGGAGTTATATGTGTGATTGGTAACTGACTAGATAAGGGATTGGTAACTAATTGAGGAATCGATTAAGTGCTCATGGAGATGAACAAGTGTATTGGGTCGGGATAGAAGTTGGGCTAGGGACTCAGCTAGTCACACCCTTGGTTGGGCCGTGAATCATAGCGGATCGCACAAGCTCCGCTGGCCGATTGGGCCTCGCTGATTATGAGCCATGCTGCCGGGGCGGGGTTAGTGGTATTGGGCTAAGCATCGGGAACGAGACGCACACTTATGTGCAACCACACAGTAGCCTCACTTGTATGATACATAATTGGATTGTTTGATAGTTATGTGATGTGCTAACTTGTGACATGAATTGGTATGTGATTCAAATGGTGATTATGTATTGTGAATCAATGTCTATTACATGCAACCCACTAGAATGCGTGATATAGGGTATGAAAAACTGATTGTTACTATAAAAGTTATGGTCTGAGGGTAGCACGATTCCTTGTTACGATTTGCATGGCATTATGTGCATTACTGGTACACTACTTGTGTAAATGTGGAATATGTAACTTACGTGCATATAAGCTAATTATCTTTGGTAACCACGGTAGGAATTGGTGTACTAACGTGGAACGTGTAAATTAACATACCGAGCAATCTAAGGTGAGTTCACTGCTCTTTTTCCAAGCATGCATCCCAGGGAGGGATATCGGGTAACGTTCCGTGGAGGAATGTCAGGTTAATGGGATGTTTGTTATTACTCATTTTCTATCACATAAGACCCCTTACATCTACCGACAGTTGCCGGGGAGGCAACGAGGTTTTTAGTTGATAGCGCTATTAGGTTTGTCACCCTCACACCGTACCGGGGAGGACGGGCGTGAACTAATTACTTTAAAGCATGACCAATGTTTTGATAGAGACATTGGGGTTGGGCAAATACATCTTGTAGCCATTGCGGTAATCGAGCTAATGTAACACCCCAAAAACGGGTTTGGTAATCAAACCACGTTAATAGTAATGACGGGTAAAATACCGTTATTGGTAAAAAAAAAAAAAAAAAAAAAAAAAAAAAAAAAAAAAAAAAAACTAACCTGGTAAATATTGGGAATTTAATTAAATAAACCTAATATTAATTGGAAAGAGGACGGATACTTTGAGAAAACGAAGTATATAAAAATATCCGAGTTAACGGGATTTAAAAATAAAACGGGCTATGACTTCCCCGAACCCACAAAGTAACTACGAATATCAACCTGGTTAAATATGTGCCTTAAAAACAATAAAGAAAACTTAGTTAATAATCCTTTTTGTTAACTCTTGAAACTTGAGGGACTAAAAGGGGTAAAAGAGAAAATAGTTTTTATTAATTAAAACCAAAAACCCAAAACACACACACTGGGTGTGTGTTTTGGTCGCAGACAACACAAGGGGCGAACATGGGCTCTTTGCTCAAACCCTATCTAGCCAAAAATCAAGAAATTGGAAGGACAAATCAGTCCCAATTCGAATTCCATCTTTTGGTGATGTTTCGAATTCATGGTGAATTATCATAATCGAAATTTAAGCTTGCATGATCGAAGTTTGGATGAAATTAGGAATGATTTTATGTCTAGGAGTAAACCCTAGTCATTTACTTGTTGAATTGATGTTCATAATTGTGAATTCATGATCACCCGATTATGTGCTAAATGGGTTTTGTAGAAACATGATGAACCCTAGAATCACAATGGTTAAATTGTGTTAATAGAACTCCCTGAAGTTAGATTTGAAGTTTGATGTTAGTACTTGTTAATTATGCTAGAATTTAAGGATTTAGAACACTTAAATGGGCTAGAGAAATTTGATGTTTCGTGTTACACACAAGGTGCTTGATGAAATGCTTGAACAAGAAAATATAACAAAGCTGATTGGGATTAAAAATTATTGGGCTGCAGTTTTTAAAAAATCATATAAAATCACTGGAACGACCTGTGAGGTTGAGCCTTATATGCTCAGAAAGCTATTGAAACATACTACATTTTATGTTTGAACATGTTTGTTAAATTCTGATGTTAAACGGGTCAAAACAGTGTCCGAAGTCGGCTGAACTGTTTTGACAGCAAGCTGATTGGAAACATTTTTTTACTTCAGAGCTGATTTTGTAAAAATCATATAAAATCATAGGAACATCGTTAGAAGACGTACCATATATGCCTAGAAATCTATTTGAGAGTTCTACGATCCATCTTTGAACATGTTGATCTAAACCACTTTTAAATGGGTCAAAATGGTCAATTACAGCAGCTGAATACAAAATCGCTGCACTCTAGTAATGTTCTTATTAACCAAGAAAAAGTCATAGGATTGTACATACTTGCTTTAGGCATGTAGTATTGATTATTGGGAACAAATAACACTTTATGTGACGTGCTTAAAGTGTTTAAAATCACTTACTAACTAGTTTGTATAAGTAACTTCACTAACGGGTCAAACGGTTAGTGAATGAAAAGAATTATGGTATAAAACTAGTTGTTGAATATATGACATGTTTTGATTGATAAGTGTGTAAAAAAAAAAAAAAAGACCATAGGGTGATGGTCATTGTATAGAATGACCAATCTAACCATCTTATGGATGTTATGATATAGTTTGACTCTAAACAAGCTAGGTGGGAGCTTGGAAAGGAACGTGTCAAACGAATGATGGGTGCGAAGGATGTTTGCGTGGACGCGAGGTAAGTAAAGCTTACACCTTTATCGTAAGATATGTATATAATTATAGATTATAAATACGACAAGGTTATATTCAAAATATGATTTTGACACGAAAAGATACGGGTTGGAACGTATCAAAAGACGAAAAACCGTGTTTAATGGTAAAATGGGTGAAATGGTAATTTGGTAATGGGATGACATAAATAAAAATGAGTTGTTGAATGGCTACTTTCTAAGTAAGCTAAACGAACAAAAAAAAAGGGTAAAATGGTGATCTAGTCAAATATAAGCGCAAAATGTTTGGTCGTTTAGACCAAACGGGTCAAATGGTAATGTTGATACCATTTGAAAATTAACGACTAATAAGTGTTTGTGGAGTTTTACGCACACAAGATAAATCGGCTTATGAATTAGAGATGCTATGAATTAGCGACTATTGAGACAAGGTATTAAAACGGGTCAATATGTTGATCCGAGCCAGGTACGCATAAATAAGTTCATAGTTAAAAAAAATAGGTCATTAGCGTAAAATGACTAACTAAATGGTAAAACTTAGGATAATGGGTTCAATATGTTAAATCCACCACAAAAATAGTGGTGGCGGAATATAAGAGGCTATTTAAAAAAAAAGTGGAAATACGAAGTGTACAAAGAGAAATGCGAGTTTGATGCTTAAATGCATGAAAACTTCTAAACGGGTCAAAATAAAGTAGGTGGTAAAATGTTGGCTTAAGTGTAATAAAGAAAATCGTAAACCGGGTAACGGGAGCGTAAACTATATGAATAATGGATCCGAGTAATGGATGATAGCTTAGACATGTTAAGAAACGAACCCCAAGCAATTAAAATGAGTTTGGATAGGTTTGGATGCAAATTTGATGAAAAATAAACGTGCAGAGTTGACACGGGCGGGTGAACTTTTGACACGGCTGGGTGAAGGGGCTGTGAAAAATATATGTTAAGCTGACACGGCCGGGTGATCTTTTGACACAGCCGGGTGAAGGGGCTGAAAACAAAATATATAATTTCTTGTATTTAATTATTTTGTTCAAATGCCTTGATTTCTAATCCCGTATAACTTGTTTAAACTTGTTATTTAACTATCAAAACTTACTTTTAAGTTGGTTTTGATCACAGGTGATTGCCAAAAGTGCCCGGATGAAGATCAAGCTCGAAGAAGAACCGAACACGATAAAGTTAAAAGCTTCCGCACGACGTTTCGTCGTAACTTTAAACGACGAACTCAAATTCATTAAGTTGTATTATTTTCAAATTGTAAAAGTTTTAATTACCCCGTATTATTCAACATCACGTATGTACAATTATATGTTTATTTTCGTAATTTATACGAAAACCTTTAAAATAATAACAAGGGTGTTACAGTTAATGACAACATCAAATCAAACTATCGAAACTGTGCAACGTTTTAATCTGGTAACTGGTATCTAAACACGTTAACAAAACTTTGAACTCACCAGTGTCGTCTGACACACTTGTCTGCATGCTTGCAGGTTGTAGGTTTATATCATTGGGACTTGCTGTCTGGGATGCGGGAGTGGTCATGGGTCGTGATACATGGAATCTCAACACAAGCTAAATGATTTACGTACACATGGTTTACTAAACACTTAACAAATGAGTTTTGCTTCCGCTGTACACAATGAATGATATGTAACGTTTGTAACCCCTTTATGTTAATGAATGAAAGTTTTATTTAAATATATTTATGAGTTCAATGTGATTGGTGGCTTGGATCCTGGTACGTCACACGCCTCGCGGGGGTTTCCGCATGTGGTATTTTGGGGGTGTGACATTTTGAATGAAACAACCGTTGAACTTACTAATTTTCCCATTCAAATACGTCCATTTCGACGTCATTTGGTCCATGTTTCGTTCCTTTGAACTCGGAAGTTGGCTAAAATGATTAATGACCCGTCTCCAAAACATATCATTTCTTTGCTCGTTGGCATGTTTCTTGTTTTCGGAGATGTGCAAGTACGCCTTCACCAAGGCGACCTCCTCCTCACTCGTCCAATTTTTCCAAACGGATGACTGGACAACTTCTTGAACGTCATCGTTTTCTTCTTCTTCTTTTTATTCTTCTTCTTCTTCTTGAACGTAATCATCATCTTCATCGTCGTCGAGACTTGGTTGTGGTTCACGATACGCACGTGCAAATTGACGGATGAGGGTGTCATCTTCTAGCGGGTCGACTTGGTGGGATTGGGTTTGAAAGTGTGGAAACGATTGGGGTTGAAATTCGTGAGGTTGAAACGGTGGAACGAACGGTTGGTTTTGATACGGTTGAGATTGAAAGGGTGGATATTGTTGGGTTTGAAAATGTGGGACTTGGTCGGGTTCGTCTTGCAACCCAAAGCGCGCCGGCTCGCCAAGATTCGCTCGAACCTTGGGTCTTAAGGGATTTTTCTTCGTACCCGAACCTCTTTTTTTCGAACCCGAACCTATCTTGTTTGAACCTTCCATCTTTGTTGTAAAATTATTTAGATTGAGTTGGAGAATTTTTTGTATTGAATTGGAGAAATTTTGGATTTTTTGGATTGATAGGAGGAATGTTTGGTTGAATTTATATAAAAAAAAACCTTCAAAATATTAAACCCCAACGTTCAAAAAAAATCCAAAACGGTCAAAATGCAACGGTAACTTAAAAACTTCAACGCGTGGAAAACATAACGCGTGTAAAAGTTCAAGCGTGAAGAAAGGTAGTGGCGGCGGTGTGCAATTGACCATCACTCGTGATGGTTGTCCATCACGGAACCACCCTCACTGCCCTAAGACAAGGCAAAACATATCACTTATTTTTAACACGATATTCATGGTCGCCATTTTGTTCTAGAACGTTAATAGTGTTTTACAACATTACTAATATACTTTGTCTTGAGGCAAGGGAGTATAGGACTTTACGTATATTATTAGTTATTAAGTATTATATCAATTCAATTCTATATATCAGTCATATTTAACAGACTATAGAATTATATAATACACATAAAAGGGTGTCGCGTTATTATTTTCAGTTTTTAATGATTAGATTTCGGAAGCTTCATCCAAGTGGAGGTTATATGTGATGTAAGCTGAGCTGTGAACAAATGTGAATTCGAAAGAAGTAAAGTCAATTGGTTCTTGACAGATAATTGCAAGGCTCACAGGATTTCAAATGTTGAATTCTTAATGTTCTGTCACTATAAATATATAATAATACTATGACCTAACCCATGTGAAGTTATTATCGTACGACTGTTCCAGAAATCACACTACCCATTTGATCATTAATTATTCTTTTCTAGTTGAATCTTTTAATGTTAAATTTCTTTTTGAAGTATAGAAAATGCGTAAATATAGGTCATGTGGAGGACTTGTACATTTATTTGATCATACGTGACCACAATGATTGATAACAAGTTATAATTTTATAAAGAAATCTTTGGTTTCATTATTTCATAAGATAATACTACTAAAATGATCATATACACAATATTCAATACAGCTTCGTTGTTAACGTGACTAAACCTACTTGGCTTATTTGATTAATTAGGTGGTTTCAAACCAGGAGTCTCACATAGACTTATTCTCGAAGTTCCACTCTATGTCCAAGAATACGGGATCATGCGCTCAAAGAAAAAAATGAAGGTCGGACATATATCATTAAACATATAGACAATATGTAGGACGAAATTACATGTAACGTGTATATATGAAACAAAAAAAAAGACAAAATAGTAGACATTATGCTCTTTGTGGTTCCATATTGCTTCTCATATTATGGAAAAAAGTGATTGAGTAAATTTCAATATATAGAGATTGTTATAGAGATTATTCGTTAGCCAATCTATATTATCCTTATGACGTCATTAATTTCGCTTCTAATCTCTCCACGATTTGCGACATTGAGCGTGGGTGGCAATATAGTTAGCGAGAATGACGATGACGACGTAAATAAAAAATGAATTGCATGTTGCTTGGAGTTGGAATTAGTCGTTTTTTTATTCTAAAATTAGTTCTTTATTTGGGCTTGCAATAAATATTGTTTTTGTTCGGTTCGTTTGAGCCTACTACACTACTACACATATACTGTATAAAAGATAATAGTCAATACAATAGCGTATTGAGCCCCTATTTTTTAATGGCTCTAGGCTCTTGCCTAGCCGTGAAACACAATAGGTACATCCCTGGTCGCTTGGTGAGGAAAAAGCTAATAGTCAATACAATAGCGTATCATATGTGCTTTAGTATCTATTCATTACACCATATGGTGTAATACATACAATATATGGTGTAATACACGAGTAAAAGTAGATATGTGATCGTGTGTCCTAATTAAAGGAATTTATTTCCGACATTACAATTGATGACGGGGGTAGCCCAAGACCAAATAAAATGACTTAGACATATGAACGCTTAAAAGGTTAAAGGGTTAAAAGGTTCAGATCCCGCGAAGTCGGGTGAGCAGCAAAAATGATGTGAACAATGAGCCATCACTTCTCTGATTACTTGTCCAGCCTCTCACAGCCGTAAAAGAGGACATGTGCACAGAGTGTAGTCTTTTACCCGCATGTCCAAACGCTTCAACCCCTAAAAGGGTAAGTCCCCCACTGCAGACATGTTTCACTAGTCAATGATTTCTTCTTTGGGAGATGTCCTTCTCTATAAAATGACACTTCATTTAGTGCCAAAAGACATTCGGATCAGCTCTGATTCCATTGGGATCTCTGGTCTTTGCTCTCGAGTACTTGTTCCATGCAAGTCACTCTTCCTCAAATTCAACACACATTTTCATTGCTCTCACATCCGAAGCTGAATACACTTCAGTGGAGGATCTCGAGCAAACAACAAAATCTAACTAGTGAACCTCTCTCCACGTCTTGCAAACGTGGGGGGACTCCACGACCTGCGTTAGGCAAAACTAAACCCTCCAACCCTTTTGCCTAACCAGCCCAGCTACTACCATCGGTCTAGTATTTGTTGCATCAATAAGTTGGTGCCCACCGTGGGGCTACACCACTAATTTTCTTCAAAAGACCTAGTAGTGTAGCTCCATTTCTGCTCAAGAGTCAGCATGTCAGAAGGTGAGTCTCCGGGAGAGGTTAACCAAGTCCCTCGTACCTTTACCCCAAACACTAGCCAAACTCCTATGGCTATACCGACCTCCATCTCAACACCGGGAAGTACTCCAACTGGAGCAACATACCCTGAATTTCTCACTTTCCAAACGCCGACACCATCTCGTTCCGGAGTACCATCTCCCAACGTTGGTGCCTCTAACACCCCCTCACGTGTTGACCTTACTCCCGAAGGGGTTGCTAACAACTTTCTCGAGTTAAGGTCTCTTCTTAACCAATACGTGAGTAGGGAACGAGACAAGGGAGTGAGGATCCGTTTGGATTATGACAAGCCAGAACCATCACTATCCCCTGGACCTCCCGCTCTTCCTTTTGCAAGCTCACTACCAGCTGTGTCCAGGAATGAGGCTGGTCCCAGGAATCCTCCCCCAAATCCTAACCCATATTTGTACACGAGGTCAGATCCAACGTCTTTTCCTCTCATTTCTTCCCAACTGACTTTGGACCAGCTCCTACAATCTCCAGTAGCAAGCCTTCCACCCCCCACAACAACTACATGGGAACAAGCTTTGTCTGTGCTTCTCTTGGCACTGAGTGCCGTTATGAGCACTCCCTTGGGGGTAAACTGCCCAGTTGCACCTGTAAGAATTCAAGGCTTCAACCTTATACCTCAGATGGTGGCCCTGATGATGGCAAGCTTCCCATGGCAACACTTCATTAATCAAGTGCTGGCCACCCAAGGGAACAAAAATAACAACAACAACACAGGTGCAAGAGTGGAAGAGGATTTGGCCAAGCCATATAAACCAAGCAATTTGTCATGCTTCTCCCAGCAAATTGCTGATTACTATTTTCAAACGAAGATCAAAATGCCATCCCACATCAAAACATATGATGGGACTGAAGACCCTGAGGATCATATTCAGATCTTTACTAGTGCTGCTAGGATTGAGAAATGGTCAAATGCTGAATGCTTTCTCATGTTCATGCAAACCCTTGTCGGGTCAGCAAGAATCTGGTTCAATGATTTACCTGCCCGAAGTGTTCGAAGCTTCGATGACCTTAGCAAGGGGTTCCTGGCCAACATCTCCCAGCAAATGCGATACGTTAAAGATGCTACAGTAATCTTCCAGATAAAACAAAGGGAAGATGAGAAAATGAGAGTAGCCGATTTCATGAATGCGATTACCTCCAAATACCTTACCATGGATTTCAACAAGTCCCTGCCAAAGACCTTAGAAGAAGCTCTCGAAAGTGCTGAAGCCCACATCAGAGGAGAGGAGGCTGTAGATATAAAAGAAAAAAGAAAAAGGGGATCTAGCTGGCGAGGCAACAGTTCAGCTAGAAAAAAGGGGAACTTTCATTCCTATGACAGACGCCAAAGGGGTTCAGAGCAACGAAGGTCTGAAGGCCGGAACCCTTCAAGCAGGGAGAAAGCCATGAACTTCACACCCTTTACCAAGACCTCTCAAGAGATTCTTGCCACAGAGGAAGTGAAACAAAGCTTCCGACCTCCCAGACCTCTCCCTAAAAGCAAAAGAAATGAAAATTCCACCCAATTTTGTGAATTTCATGAAGAGAAGGGCCACCATACTAATGATTTCTTCTAACTCAAAAAGAGGATTGAAGAGGCCATCAAATCCGGAGAACTTGCCCAATTAGTAAAAGGGGTAAAGGACAAGATGGCCGAAGAAAAGGCAAGTAAGTTAACATGGTGTGTTTTGATGGAAAGGTTCCACATAAACGACAGCGGTTGGAAGCTTGGGAGCTTCAGTGTGTCTGCTTTCCTCCAACAGAAAAGGACCCACTCTCAAACCCCCTTGTGGTTGAAGCAACTGTGGGTACATTAATGACAAGCAGAGCATACATTGACACTGGTGCAGCCACTGAAATTATGTTTGAGAAGTTCTTCAACCATTTGAGCAATGAGTAACGTTCAAAGCTTCAACCTTCCGGAACCTCCATAAAAGGTATTGCCGACATACATCTCAAGCCTTTAGGGCAACTAACCCTTGATGGCCGTTTTAGCGAAGGCAAGATGGAGAGAGTTCAACCTCTCACTTTTGTGGTTATCAATATACCTTCAAACTATGATGTCATCATAGGAAGGCCGGGGCAGTGTGCGTTCTACATGGCCGTTTCTGTTGGTCATGGCACAATCAAGTTTCCTACCGAGAGAAGGATTGCAACCCTTCAACCTACTCAAGAGGCCAACATGGTTGAAGGGGAAAGTTCCAACAGTGAAGAAGACAAGCAAATGCTAATCATAAACCCTAAGTATCCTGAACAAAGGATAAGGGTTAATCCAAGCCTTTCACAAGAAACTCTCTCATATCTTGAAAAGCTGCTAGTACATTATAGCGATGTCTTTGCTTGGTGCCCGGAAGATATGACGTGTACCCTCGAAGCATTGCCGAACACGAGCTGAAAATACCACCCGATGTCAAGCCTGTTGTCCAAAGGAAGCGAAGCCTAGCACCCGAAAGAAGCTTGGCTGCATGCCAAGAGGTTGAAAAGCTTGTATCAGCTGGAATTCTCCGAGAGGTCAAGTATCAGTCCTGGGTTGCAAACCCAGTCATGGTTCAAAAGCCCGATAACTCTTGGAGAATTTGGATAGACTTCAAGGACTTGAACAAGGCGTGTCCTAAAGATTGTTACTCGTTGCCAGAAATCGATCTCAAGGTTGACTCCGTCACTGGTTACCCTTTCAAGTGTTTTCTCGATGCTTACAAGGGTTACCATCAAATTCTCATGAAGAAAGAAGATGAAGAGAAAACTGCCTTTCACACGGACAAAGGAATCTTTTGCTACCAAAAGATGCCTTTTCGCCTAAAAAACGCGGGTGCAACCTACCAACGCCTAGTTGACAAGGCTTTTGCTAGTCAAATTGGTAGAAACATGGAAGCATATGTCGACGATTTGGTAATCAAAAGTAAAACAGAATACCAAATTCTTGATGACATCTAAGAAACCTTCAAGAACCTAAGGAAGGTCAACATGAAACTCAACCCCGAGAAATGTTCGTTTGGGTTTGAAGAAGATAAATTCCCGAGGCATATTGTGGGAAAACAAAGTATAAAGGCCAATCCAAACAAAGTCAAAGCTGTTCTCGAAACCAAGCCACCACGGAGCAAAAAGGAGGTAGAAAGCTTAAATGGGAAGCTTGCAGCCTTAAAGCGTTTCACCTCAAAATTGGCTGAAAGATCTTTGCCTTTCTTCAAAACGCTCAAGGGGTGCTCTGACAAGAAGGATTTCAAGTGGACTGAGAAGGATGAGGAAGCCTTCAACCAGATGAAGCAACACCTAGCCTCACTCCCAGACATTGCTGCCCTAGAGACGGGAGAGTTGATCTCTGTATACCTTTCGGTTGCTGAAGAAGCAATAAGTGCGGTTCTCACCATCGAACGAGACAAAGTTCAGGTACCCGTTTATTTCTTCAGCAAAACTCTAAAACTGGCAGAGATCAAATATTCTTCTTTGGAAAAACTTGCTCTAGCCCTAGTCCAAACGGCTAGAAGGCTTCGAAGGTATTTCCAAGCACACCCTATACAAGTGGTCACCGACCAACCCATTAAGAGTGTGCTTGAAAAACCGGAAAATTCAAGACGATTAGCCAAATGGGCCGTGGAACTAGGTGAACACAACATCACCTATGTTCCAAGAAAAGCCATCAAAGCCCAAGTCTTGGCTGATTTCATTGCAGAAGTCCCGAAACAAACAATCACTGAAGTAAACACAGCTGCCACTGAACCCTCAGACCTTGAAGCCTGGAAGCTTTTTACCGATAGGGCTTTAAGTGTTGAAGGGTAAGGGCTGGGCTTATTCTGATCAACCATGAAGGGTTAGAATTCACGTATGCTCTTCGATTTGAATTTCAGACCACCAACGAAGCTGAATACGAAGTGTTGATAGCCGGCTTGAGGTTGGCTAAGGAAATGAAGGTTCAAAAGCTTCAAGTCTTCACATACTCGTTGCTGGTGTCAAGCCAAGTGAATGACAGTTATGTTGCAAAGGAGCCCAATATGAAGAGGTACAAAGAAAAATATAAGGAGCTGATGAATACATTTTAAACATGTACCATCAAGCAAATTCCCAGGTCTCAAAATAAGAAAGATGATGCCTTGAGTAAACTCGCTTCTCTCACCTTTGCCCACCTCACCAAAAAGGTATTGGTAGAAGTGTTGAAAACTCCATCAATTGAAGAATTGGAAGTTCAAGACGTAATCAACGAAGAAGGCCCCAATTAGATGACTCCAATTAAAAAAATCCTTAAAAATGGTGAGTTACCTGCTGATCAAACAGAGGCTGAAAGGGTTAAAATCAAATCTAGACAGTATGTATTGCAAGGTGAAATCCTCTACAAAAAGGGTTACCTTGCACACTTGCTGAGATTTGTCGGTCCCGAACAAAGCCAGTACTTGATCAAAGAGGTTCATGAAGGGATATGCGGAGCTCATTTTGGAGCAAGAACGGTGGTTGCTAAACTAATGAACCTTGGGTATTTTTGGCCCTCCATGCACCGAGACACCGCTGAACAACTGAGAAAATGTGATTCCTGCCAAATTCATGCACCAGTCCCAAAGAGCCCCAAGCATGACCTTGTCCCGATATCTTCAGCATGGCCATTTTATAAGTGGGGAATGGACATCGTTGGCCCATTCCCACCAGCCAAAGGTGGAGTGAAGTTCTTATTAGTGGCCATAGACTACTTCACCAAGTGGCCTGAGGTTAAACCACTTGCAAAAATCACGGGCAAACAAGTCATTGACTTCGTTTGGGAAAACATCATTTGTCGCTATGGGTTGCCGGGAGTGCTTGTCATCGACAACGGAAAGCAATTCGCTGAGAAGCCTTTCAGCGTTTGGTGCAAAGAATTCAGAATAGCTCAGGTTTTCAGCTCAGTGGCATACCCACAATCAAATGGTCAAGTTGAAAGGATGAATCGAATCATAGTTGAAGGAATCAAAGCCAGATTAGGAAGGCATGAAAGTAATTAGCTTGAAGAGTTGTCAAGTGTTCTATGGGCTATAAGAACAACCGAAAAAACAAGCCACAAAAGAACACCTTATAGCTTGGTATTTGGATCTGAAGCCGTGATTCCAGCTGAAGTAGGAGTTGTAACACAAAGAACGGTCAACATGGATCCCGAAGCAAACAACAAAGAGACCATGTTGAACTTACAACTCCTCGAGGAAGCACGAGACTAAGCTGCAATTCAAGAAGCCAAGTACAAACAAGTGATGGAAGCCTATTACAACAAAAGAGTCAAGCATGAACGCTTCAAGCCAGGAGACCTGGTGCTCAGAAACAATGAAGCTAGTAAAAAAGAGAACCAAGGAAAGCTGGGCCCAAAATGGGAAGAGCCATATATAATACTTGAGGCACATAAGGGCGGATCATATAAGCTAGCCGACATAAAAGTTAAAAAGCTTCCAAGACATTGGAATGGAAAGACCCTTAAAAGGTTCCATGTCTGATCAAGAAAGATTGGTTTGTATTTCACAAGTTGTATTTCAAGAGTTGTCCTATGATCACTTTTTGTAAAACAATATCTCTTGAATGAATGATGATGTTTTATCAAATTTGTCTTTCAATCGTAAAATCAGATTGAGAACCTAGCAAAAAACTCCATGGCAAGGGCCATGTAAGGGGATGAGCTCCCAGGCCATATCGCTCAATAGGTTCAAGGGTTGAATGAACCTATATAAGGGGTGAGTTCCTAAATCTATACAACTCCATGAGACTTATAATAAAAAACAAAGTTGTCTCATAGACGGATCCGAACAGCCTACACCAAATGTTCCTTAAGCCTTAGTAAATTTATCAAAAACAGGCTTACGCACTGAAATCAAACTAAGGAAAGTAATAGGATAGGTGCTATGTCTTCTTGTTAAAAATACCAATGCTAAGTGACTGCAACATTGAACCCTTTAAGGTATAAAAAACATAAAGACAACACAAACCCAACAAAGACAATACTATAAAGATAAAAAATATTTCAAGGAGCAACGCAACAACATAAGTAAAAAGGTTGCACACAACCCAAATCTAAAAAATACAAACCAAGACATCAAGTCATAAAACTAAAGTAGTAATCGGAAGCCTTGAAGGCTTCAAGCTACAAACATTCAAATAACCAGAGGCCTTAAAGGCTTGAAGCCAACCAAGCTGCCTTACTAAAACAGGCACCAACACAAGAAATCATAACACAAGGCAAGTAATAGAAACTTGGTAACATAAGAAAAGAAGCCTTAAAAGGCTTCCAAGCATCCAAACAAGTTAAAACAAACCTTAACGGCTTGTAAACCTAAGAATTGTTCAAATGGCCACCACTTGTGACGCCCTAACACGTTTTAACCTAAGATTCGCAGCGGAAATACATACCTAAAATTTTCTTTCATGATATTCTTTCTTTCACCTAAATACATTAATCCCTTTCTATAATTTTATTAAACTCTAACATACATATATCGAATTAAGTAACCACATACACACCCACGTACAATCCAAGTCTTGACTCGATCTTCTACCGCTTACACTCCATGGCGAGAAGTCCATAAACCTGTACAACCTGCAGTCACCACATACAAACACATTAGTAGCAACTGGTGACCTCATACTTGATTTTAACGCGTACGTAATAAGGCATCCACATCTCTTGGTCTCGCTTATATAGATCCATTCGCCCATCCTTTCCAAAACTCTCGTTAAACTTCAAACCAATCCTTCAACTTCCATTATGCATAAACCTGCACTTCCATTCCATTCTCAATAGAAAACGATTAGCATCATTAGACCCATTTGATACATGTAGGTCCACCTATACACATAGACAAGTCTCATTCGTTCGTGCATATAGCTACATACTAATTCCCTCATACATACCTTTCTATTCGTACACATACTTACAATCAAATCCATAACTATATGTATAATTTCTTATCTTATTTTCATGCATAATAACGTCATGTAAGCTTCCTTCTTACCCGAACTTAATAAGGACTCTATCTTAACCACTTTCAACTCATTTCCCATAACACCCACCTTCGTAATACCACCGAGTCATATTTTTCTTGCATAATATTCAATAATTAACATTATGAATAACGTACATTACCAAACTAAAGGGTAAGTCCGGAATTCACTTACCTTGTGCGTCCGTAATTGCGTTCGCTTACTTGAGTCTCCTTAGCCCGTTAGCCTTCCACGCTCTCAACCATCTTGACATGATTCCTATACATTCATGTCATTACATTCACATTCTTATTAGCATATATGCTTATACATATGAACAACCATATCACATTCACATCTCATATATGACCTTCGTTAATCCATTCAAACAAGCATAAAGCATACTCAACATCATCCCTACATAATCTTCACATGAACTATATATGTTTACCCATTACTAGCATACAATTTCACTTATTGTTGTCTTTTAGACATTTCATCAAACACTTGGTGTGCGTACTACTTTCTAAGCATAATGTACAAGTGCTTTAAGCATGTTCTTCCCTATTTCATCTTATGAACCATCACATTCAATCAAAATCTCATAATCATAAATTCCACATCAAGTTTATCTATCTAATTCTATCATATAACAACACCTTATACATCACAAGATCACACTATAACATCTACAAGTTCATCATGATCATCATCTTCACACTCATGCAATGGGTTTTCATTCTAAATCACCCAATTACTTGAAATTATTCATAACACAAGTTCTATTTGGTGTTTCTAACACCTCTACAAGCTTAATTGCATACATATTCATGTATTGATCATAACCCACTTCAAACAAGATCATCAAATCTAAGTTTTAAGACATACCTTACGATCCCCTTGTGAAGGTGATCGTTAATTCATGTTCGATTGTGAATTTGGGCTTCGTTTAGCCTTTCAATTTGGAGAATTTGTGAAGTTTAGGGTTTTGGCTCCATGGGAGCCTCTTCTTGAACGATCCAGAACACACACACGAGGTGTGTGTGTGTGTGTGTTTTCATTTAATAAAACAACTTTCAAGTTGTCCCACTTTGGTCCCTCATGTTTCGTTTTAATTAAATAAGGCCACAACCCTTCGTTTAATACCAACGATACTAATATTCAACTAGGTTAGTCATTCCTAGTTAATATTCATTTACGGGTTCAATTTTACCCCTAACGGTATTTTTACCCGTTCCTTTATATTAACCGGGTTTAAATTACCAAACCCATTTTTGGGGTGTTACACCAAGGCCAAACCACAACCACAAAACAGTAACCTTAAGGGTTCCTGCAAAACCTAAAATTGTTTAAAGTAACAACAGGAGGCTTAGAAGCCCCGGAACCATCACCCTTAACCTTCTTGGCCTTCTTTGACTTCTTAGCCTTTGACCCACCATCACTCTCGATATCAGAACCTTGGACGCTTGCTTCCTTAGATACATCGGCATCATCTGAAAAAGTTCCATCACTATTTCCTGAACGAGAACGTTTCTTGGATAGGGAATTAAACACTTCAGCACAAACTTTTTCATTAAGCCCAGCCGGCTTCAGTTCCTGTAAGACAGAAAGAGGTTTACCAAAGCAATTAGCAACTTGACTTACATATGGGTAAGTCAACCTCTCCATCTGCTGGACAGATGCCTTAAACACTTCGGAAACATCAGGACGGAAAAGGGAGATCGCTCCAAGGCCTGGCCAGACTCGTGAAGTTTAAAACCAGCAATAAGGCCTTGATGTTTCCCCAAATTCAGCAGCTTCGTATAAACCTCTCCAAGGGCAGAGTTGAACTCATTGGAATGAAGGAGGTAGGTAACAACCTGGTGGAAGCCTTGCTCAATGAGCTACTGGTTATCGCCAGTGGCTTGAACAACTGAAGCCTTTAGACCTTATTTCTCTTCATCAAAGGCCCTCTGTTGAACAGTCAAGGCCTCCCTATCAGCTTTTAACTTCAACCGATCAGCTTCGAAACTTTTCTTGAGATCATTTATCTCAATCTCGTGCCTCCTTGTCAATTCACCTACCTTCTTGACCCAAGCTTCCTCCTTCTTTGAAAAACCATCAATTTCCTTCTTTATTGCAGCCATTAAAGACTTCATCTTTTCCTTCTTCTTAGAAAACTCCTCGTACTCCTGCATTCCCTTTTTGAAAACGGGTAACACCCTCGGCTACCAAGGCGGAAAGGTTGCAGGAACTCAACATCAACCTTGATATAAAGTGGTCACTTTCCATTTCAGATATAGCACCACGAACGCCAGGAGGAGTAAAGTGAGCTAACACATTAGCACAAACATTCGGATCTTTGAAACTATCACCAACCTTCACAGTCCAATCAGGAACATAATCTTCATCTTCGTTCAACCCTTCAACGTCTCTGCTTGATGAACCTTGAACAGGAGTGGTTACAACCTTCTTGGCCGAAGCCTTCTTCTTACCATGAACAACCAACTTCTTCTCCTTTTCAACATCAACCTCTTGACCCTCAGAAGCCTCAATATTATCACTTAATTCCACCGGATCAAAAGAAGTAGATTGAGGTGCACTCCTTAACAAACGACGATCAGAACGACGGGTTGAAGCCTTGGGAACAGCAGGCTTAGAAAAACCCATGACGTTAGAAACACCAAGATAGCCAGCACCCTCGAACCTCTGTTCTACACCCCGGGCAACAGCATCATTCCCTTCAGCGGGTTGAGCATCCGTAAAGGCAACATCAGATGTGTCATCACTCTTGATAAAGTCCAAAGCAGACATGACTGCAAAACATTTTAAAACAAAAAACAAATAAGCTACCAAATAAAGATATCCCAAAAAGGCAAAACAAGGAAAAAGCATACCTTGGCCATTCCTCATAAGAACCGGATCCCGATTAGCCTTATCCCACAATTTGCTAACACCTAACAGAACTAGCAAATGTTCGGGAAAAGGACGAACCCTTGAAGGGCACTCTCGGATGGCTTTAAGAAAACTTCATTCAAATCAGACTCGAAAGGTTCCGGTTCATTGAGAACGACATCCGGGTGTCTCCACACCATTTTGAAGGGAACAATAGAATCAGAAACCCAGAAAAATCGATCATTCCAAGTACCAAGTGTGGTAACCATGGAAGAGATTAGGCAAGTGTCAACCTTGGATGTCTCAAAGGTGAACCAATCACCGTTTTTTGCCAAACGAAAAAATTGACGGAATAACAACGAAGGGTCATAACCACAAGCCCGGCATAAAACCTCGAAATGTAAAACCCTAGCCATACCCTTCGGATGAATTTGACCAAAGGAAACACGATAGTACTCCAAAACGTTCAAAACAAAAAGCGAGAAAGGATGACGAAGGTTGGAAAATTCAAAGTGACGCAGTACAAAGCAACTGAACCAGGGGGACATTGATCAACGGATTTATCACAATCCGGTGCAACCAGATTAAATTTAAGATCAATGCCCCATTCCATACAAAAATTCTCCACTTCCTCTTGAGTAAGGCGTGAAAAACTAACGGAAAGATCTTTCCGTGCACCCATGATCAAAGTAAAGAACAAGCAAAACACACAAGGAAATGGGAACTAACCTGAGTTTAGAAGAGGAAATCGGAATTCTCGGAAGAAGATAACTGAAAAATCTCACCAAAAGATGTTAATAAATGAAAAAGTAATTAAATGAGAGGTTATTATTACCTAGGGTATAAAACCCGCCGACTGAAAAACTGCCACACATCAATCACATCAGTTGTCAGTTTTAAAATTCAAAAACTGTTCTCAACCCTCAAAGCCTTCAAGCATTTAAGCAATACAAATAAAATGTGTAAAAGTCAGAAGTATTTGAGTTCATTTCCCAAAAACCTCTGACTTGGGGGGCTGATGACGGGGGTAGCCCAAGACCAAATAAAATGACTTAGACATATGAGCACTTAAAAGGTTAAAGGGTTACAATGTTCAGATCCCGCGAACTTGGGTGAGCAGCAAAAAGGATGGGAACAGTGAGCCATCACTTCTCTGATTACTTGTCCAGCCTCTCACAGCCGTAAAAGAAGACATGTGCACAGAGTGTAGTCTTTTACCCGCAGGTCCAAACGCTTCAACCTCTAAAAGGGTAAGTCCCCCACTGCAGACATGTTTCACTAGTCAATGGTTTCTTCTTTGGGAGATGTCCTTCTCTATAAAATGACACTTCATTTAGTGCCAAAAGACATTCGGATCAACTCTGATTCCATTGGGATCTCTGGTCTTTGCTCTCGAGTACTTGTTCCATGCAAGTCACTCTTCCTTACATTCAACACACACATTTTTATTGCCCTCACATCCGAAGCTGAATACACTTCAGTGGAGGATCTCGAGCAAACAACAAAATCTAACTAGTGAACCTCTCTCCACGTCTTGCAAACGTGGGGGGACCCCACGACCTGCGTTAGGCAAAACTAAACCCTCCAACCTTTTTAACCAGCCCAACTACTAACATCGGTATAGTATTTGTTGCATCAACAACAATAAAGCTTTAACAATCAAGAAACATAGCTATTTGAATCGCTTGTTAGAAAAAAGAGCGTTGTTTAGACACGGGACATCAAATACTTTATGCAATTAAGATGGACGACCTAGATCATGAATATCCCAGAAGACCAATTTCTAATCATGCTAGCTAACTACTGTTTCATCCACCGTCACGTTCAATTTCAACATGTGCACATGAATTTTGTATGAATAAAACAAGTTGATCCTTTAATTCAGGCGGTCACATTAGTAGCCATGGCATATGATTATTGTTTTGGGTTTCACTTGGTGCTTTTGTTTATGGTAAAGCAAAAATTAACGTGTGGACAGATTTGGTTAAGCTGATATCCAATTTGAAATTAAATGAGAAGGGGTTAAATCGGCTTATCATGGGTAAGTTGAGGAATGGGACGATATTCGTTTTTGGATTGATAATTGGGTGGGCGATCTTCCCTTAATGAAAAGATGGTCTCATTTGTTTGGTTTGGAGTTTTTTCAAATGTGCAGGGTTGTTGAGAGAGTTGAAGCGGGTCAAGAAAATGGATTATTTACTTGGCATTGGTCTAGACCGCCTGAGTCCGATGAGTAAATAAACGAATGGCAGAAATGTCATGAGGTTCTCAGCTTAGTGAGACTCTCCAATGAGAATGACGCGTGGTATTGGAGTGAGGATAATTAGAAAGGATTCTAGGTGAAGACAGTAAAAAAGACATAGATTATGGATAGAGGCACAAGTCACCCTCCTAATTTTGTATGGTGTAAATGGGTGCCCATCAAATGTAACATCATGGCTTGGAGAGGCAATTTGGATAAGCTTCCTACGAGATTTAATTTAAGAAGAAGGAATGTGGATATTAACTCGGTCATGTGCCCCTTTTGCGACGAATACAAGGAAATGGTGGATCATTTATTCACGGCTTGCTCGGTGGCGATTCGGGTGTGGTCGGCTTTTAGCGTTTGGTGCAATATCCCCCCGCTTTTCTTTTTTGAGTTCAAAGACATTTTAGACGTCCATAAGTTTATTAAGAGTGGTAAGAAGGCGGAAACTAATATACGGGCTGACAATTATTTCTTGTTGGTGCATTTGTAAAGGAAGGAATGAAGCAATTATTTAATCAGAATAAGTGTAGTCCGTAGGATATCATAGGGGAGTTAAAATCGAGAGAATATGCTTGGGTTAAAACTAGATACCCATGAAATTATATTAATTGGGCGGACTAGTGTAAATACCCATTGTATATGTTATAATTTCCTGCTCTTTACCCGTTTTGATCGGGAGTGTTGTGTTTGTATGGGCTTTTGCCCGTTTGGGTCAGAGGTATGCTTTTAATAAAGTTTATTTTTCTAAAAAAAAAAGAAACACAATATATGAGAATATGTTACGGAAATTACTATTTATGATAATAATGTGTCACACAATATTTTCTTTACCAACCAACTAATAAATAGAAAATTCTTAATCAACTTTAAGTATCAAATTAAGAAATAGCCAAGTCAAACTAATCAAAAGTATTTATGACGTGCACCGTACACAATAATTTGATAAATGGAGTCAATATAAAAATCAGCAACGAGCCATGTTAGGTTATCACATGGACGCTTACACATACTTAAAATAGGTTATTCATATATAGGTGTTTTGTAAATGACATTATAGTCTAGTGACATTTTGAGATAGATAAGGCTTATGGACTATTAGATCATGGGTTGGATTCATATAAGTGTGTTTTCTCAGATTTATTGGGTTTTCTCCTGGACTAGTGTATAGACATTATAGCCTAGTGGAGATGGATATGATCAGGTGGTGTTGCTCAGTGGATATGATCAGGTGTTTTCGTTGATGAAACGATAATACTCAAGTGGTTTGTCAAAGATTCAAATTTTCCATTCAAAAAACAATATATATTTGTTTAGCTTTTAATTTGGAATCCAATGCCAAAAGGCCCAAAACACTATAAATACCAGCATGCTATTATTACAACATTACTTCTAAACCACACTACTTCTAAACCTATCATAAGAATATATATTTCCTTCGGTTATTTTAAAGCACATCTGGTATCCTACTTGTCAAATTTTCTTGTCACGAAATGGGCATCATTCGGTTTCCTTCTTTGAGTAGCAAAACGAAAAGCTTCAGCAAATTGCAAGGATTATGCAACCGAAACAAGTTGGATGTTCCGAAAGGTTATTTCGCTGTCTATGTTGGAGAAATTCAAAAAACTCGATTTGTGGTTCCATTATCATTTCTTGAACATCCTCTATTTAAAGATTTGCTTCGGCGGTCCGAAGAGGAGTTCGGGTTTGACCATCCTATGGGAGGTCTAACAATTCATTGCCAAGAAGACATCTTCACTAATCTAATTTCCAGATTGCATGTTTCATGATCCGAATTGTTGTAGGTTGATTTTTTGGTTTTGGTAAAATGATGCTAGTTTTTAACACCATTAGAGAAAGCTTCTAAACCGTGTAAAAATCCCCTGCCAACACCCGTTTTTTGTTATAAGGGGGTTAGTCATTTTGAACAATTATGTAGGTGTTTATGATATCATTAGTTGTTGATGGAATACATAGTTCTTTTCATCGAGCAAGACATAATAGAATCATTTTTCTTGTTCTTTTATTTTGATCACAGAAACCCATTCAAGATTTAGAAGTTAAACGAACAAAAAAATGTTGTGAGTAGATACTACTATTCAGGGTCACAAAAAGAAGTAAAAACAATTACTTGACAAGTCAGACACAGAATTGCATGAAACCTCCAGATATGGCAGTAAATCATTTACCTTCAATTGAAATACAAACATAATATATATACATTAATGGTTTTATATTAATAATTTTTACTTTTTTTATTTTTGCCATTCTAGCAATACGTAAGTCGTAGAGCTTTTATCTTTTGGAGAAAATACCAGGATTCAAATTCTAGCTTAAGGTGTAATTTACCATTTTATTGGTGTAGTTTAGAAGTAGAAGTAATGTATATTTTTCCATTAAAAAAAAGTAAAAATTTTTGTCCCTAAGGGGATAGCTTAGTGGTAAGTGGTTTATATTCCAACCAATTGATTATGAGTTTAAATTCTGCAAAAGGCAAGGTGGTGATTTTAGCTCTTAGTCCATGTGTAATGGAGAAGATGAATAATGCTCCCATCCATGGGCATTGTGTGACACGTGTAATATCAGTCCGGAAAAGGGTATTATGGGGCGTTTTTCACAAATGGACATAGTAAGGATAATGCCCAATAATGCTCCATCAATCATTAACCAATTATTATTTTTTGTAACTAAAACTAATAAAATTTCATTAAATAAAAAAATTACATTGTTAAAATAAATAAAAAACGAAATAAGAAATAAAAAATAAAAAATTACAATGCTAAAATTAAAAAAAAAAACCGAAAAAAAAAACTAATAATCTAGAGTCCGTATTTTTGACAGATTTGTTTCCGACGCATTTGCGCTAGGATCAGCGTGTCGTCGGTGAGATGGTCGATGAGTTTAGACAAAAATTCGATGTCTTTCTCCATTTGCCTCGATTCTTGTATCGCGACAAACCCTTTGTTTTCGGCGTTTCTTTCTTCCATAGTTTGTAAACGCCTATGACCGAGATCTAGAATGTCTTGAAGGCGTCGATTCATCTCTTTGAAATCTTGCTTCATTATGTCGGGATTAGATGAAGAGAACTCCGCTTTTTTTCCCTTATTTTTGGCACTTCTTCTACCCGGCGGTCGTTTCAACTCCAAATCCTCGTCATCGTCTAAAATAATATTTAAATCGACGTTACGAGCATCTGAGGTGGGTGTGTCCGGGTCAACCGACGATGATTTTTTGGACCGCTTTGATTTACGTCTACCGTTAGACGTCATCGTCGGTACGTTTGACCATTTGGGACTTCCTCGTAAAAGCTCTCAACATCTTAGATATGTGAAACTGCCTTTCGTAGCATTGTATTCTTCTAATGATCTTGTTAAAATACTTGCATCGTTTTGGCCGCTTCCCCAGTTGTCCCAAGTACGTTGGAAGACCTCTTAAAACTGATGACATTTAAAGTTGATACGGTCCATTTGCTCGAGATAGAATCTTTATCCCAATATTCATCTTTCTCCATCGCATTAAAGAACGTTTCACGAATTTTTTTGTCAAAAAACCGGTGATGTTTGATAATTTGCTACGAACAATACAAAAATTATAATGTTATATTTTTTAAAAATACAAAAAAAAATAAAAAAATACAACATGGACCAAAATATGTAAAAAAAAAATAAACTAATAAACTTTTAAAAAAGCTTACCAACATCGGGGGCCTCCGATATATCTAGTCACGCCCGTGCCAACGCGTATTCCTCGTCTTTCGTCCATACTAGGTAGTGGAGAATGTTTATAAAAATGTGGTGAAAAAGTGGGTATTTATAGGTTAAAAATTGAATAAAAAACAAATATTAATTGTTTTTGACCGTTTGCCCGGGATGGTCTCTTGGGCGTGTACTGTGTAGGTGCGTTTTTTGAATAAAACTCCCAAAAACCCCGTAGTGGTCTTAAAAAATGTTAATGATTTCACTTGTACGCTTTCAAATGCCTTGATTATACCAATCATTAATGAAAGGAAAAGATGATATTTCATGGAGCCTCATGAAATCCCAGTCAAATCTTAAAATAACAAACGTAAGGGTGAAGGGAGTGGTTAAACAGGTGAAAGTGGCAAACTTTAAAATGGACCAATCAGAGTGTGCCATGTCAGCAAGTGTGAAAAGTTTAAACTTTGGTGAAAAGTGTTGGCAGTGGTTTAGACACTTGAAAGTGGCAAACTTTTTATTTTTATTTTTTCCTACCCTCCACAAATACCCTTCAATCATCATCATCATCATCATCATCATCATCATCATCATCATCATCATCATCATCACATTTCATGTTTGTCGATCGGTGAGTTGTCCCCGATTTCACAAGAAGGCCGCGCGGCAAAGAAGGACGGCGCCGGTGTTGCCGCTCGGCAAACCGGTTTGCCGACCCCTTCACCGCTCCACTCCCTTCACCCTAATAAATGCTCCTCAAATATAGTGTCTGGCAATATATCTTGGATTTAGATACGCTACAACTCAAAAGTTCTTGCATGTGAGCTCGTGAATATGACTGCTGGAAACTAGTAGTTACCATAAAAATTTGCTCCACCAGGTTAAGGTGGAGCAAATTTTTTGGGAAGTGAGATCGTTAGGTTTCTTGTGGTATAAACATAGAATTAAAGGTAACCCGATCTCGTGGTCGGATTGGTGTAATTTTGTAAATCTGTAATTGTTTTGTTTGGTTGCCCGGCTCGGTCTTCAAGCTTGGGTGTGTTTTTAATGAAGTTCTCCTTTCAAAAAAAATTTTATCCTTCCAGATATGAAGTACAACAATTTTCATTTTATATGTTCTTAAACTAATTTTAATATTCCCACTTGATGAGAAAAGCGATCTAAGAGATGATTGAGAATCCTATTATGAGTTTAACAAGAGATACAACTAGACAATGTTAATACAAGTTTGGTGATGGATAGTTTGTAATTGAATCCCTTAATATAATTCAGTGATTGATTATCTTTGATTTGTATCCTTGATCACAAATATGATAACGGTTAACACTCCCCTCAAATTGATAGTAGAGTACTACATCCGTACGTCAACTAATTTTCCAAGTGAACAAATTGTACTATTATAGGGTTATAATCCCTTCGTTGAGTTTCTCTTTTGTAAAATGTCATTCCACCTTAATAAGTTTTGGTTGGCAACTAAATTATATAGAACAACTTAAATGTTTCAAATGGTTTTCTTATCATCGAAGCTGAACTTCTATGTTAGCGATACATTTAAATTTGGCTTCAGCACTTGATAGTCTTGTGCTTTTAATTTTTGTTTTTACTTCTCCATGTTACTACTATGTTCCCTTCTACAAATGTACAATACCCTAATGTGCAGAGGCGCAACTTATGAGGGGCCGGGAGGGGCGCCCGGCCCCCCGAACTTTTCACTCAGTAGTGTTATATATGTAGTTTTCGTATAGAAATTTTTGGGTATATACGTTTTCGACCCCCCGGTTCTATAGAAAATTTTGGGTATATACGTTTTCAACCCCCCACCCCCCCTATCTTCATTGTCAAGCAGCCTAGTCAGCATTTGTGTATGCCCACACATCAAAATGTCCATTTTGATTTTTGAACAATTAGAATACCATAATTTTTAAGGTAGTGTTTGGTATGCAGGAATGAGATATGGAATGAAATGGATTATTACGAGGAAATGAAGAAAGGGGTTTTTGGTTGGTCAATAGAATGGAATCTCACCCATTCCATAAGGCATTCCATTTCCTCAAAATCATTCCATCCACTCCCCATGTGTTTTTTTCATTCCATTCCCATCTAGCACCATTCATCACCAACATCATAACCCACCACCTTCGCCACCACCACCGACGCCATCGTCGCCTCTACCCGCAACCCGTCAACGCCTCCACCGCCACCCCGACAGCCACCACCGCCACCACCGCCGCCACCACCGCCACCACCACCCACCTGCCATCGTTGCCACCCGCCACCGTTGTCACCCACTGCCACCACCAACCGCCATCGCCGCCAACGCCAGTCGCCGCCGCCACCCACCACTACCGCCACAACCATCCACCGCCGCCACCGCCACCCACCGCTACCTCTGCCTCCATGCACCCCCCGGTCACCACCACCCGCCATCGCCGCTTCCACCGCCACTCGTCGTCGCCGCCACCCACAATCACTACCATCGACCACCACCACTCATCGCTGATTTTATTCATTCGTTTGTCTTGCCTACCAAACAATACACAATAATAATTCATTCCATTCTCACATGGTAACCAAACAAGACATGGAATGGTAATGATCATTTGCATTCCCTTATCCATTCCATTACCTCGTCCTATCCATTCCCTTGTCCATTCCATTACCCCGTACCAAACAGACCTAAGTAACTTACTATGCGTGTGGTTGAGTTCATGAGATCCTTGCTAGGGTTACGAAAAAACTAGCTTAAAATTCCTACTACATATTGATGAATGTTTGGTCTTGTATGCGTCAAGTGTTGATTAGTTCTGTTTAAACATAATGGAAAACATGAAAACATACCCGTGATTACAGACAAGCCAACAGAGAATCCAGTAAGAGATGCAACCATCGAGTTCGACATGCTTGTCAAGATGATCTGATTCCTCCTTAGGGTGCAATCTAATGATGGTGATGAAAACCGAATAGGGTGTTCGGTTTGGGAGAAAGAGGTCGATTGATGTTATTGAGTAATTAGGTTGTCTAACCTTTTGACCTCTACATTAGTCTCCTTATATATGCACCCAAGAGGAAACCTAATTAGTTAATAAGGGTAATATGGTCCATCAACAATTACCAACTAATTATTTAATAGGTTGTTATATATTTTGCTCCATATAATGTAAATGATTATAATGGCTACTAGATTAAATACAACACCATAATATATTTAATCTTACATTCTCCCACTTAGCCGAGTAATCATTTACTATGAGTATTAGATAAGCTTGATCAGGAGTTAACACTCATTTTAGCTCTAAACCAAGAACTGTAGCAGAGAAATACAACCGTCGAATCATTATGCGGCTCAGGACCCCCATTAGTCATACTACAGCCTCAACTTAAAACATAAGCATTATGATCAAAATACCCATAAGCCCTTTGTTTGATTTGTAATTTTATTTGTCTATATGCCATTATACCGGTTGAACATATTCTTAGAGACATACAAAATCAAACTGAGGAAATTTCATTAATTAAAAACATAAGCTAGTACAGTATGCTTAATAAGATCTTTAGTAAATTCCATATTCCGAACATGTTTTTTGTAAACTTTAGGTAGGAGACCTTTAGTCATCGGATTCGCAAGCATATCTTTAGTACTAATATACTCAATACAAAGATTATTTTCCTCAACTCATTCACGTACGAAAAGATATTTTGTATCGAGATATAAACCAGCTCCAGTCGAACTGTTACTGTTCGAGAAACTAACGGCAGCTGATTTATCACAGTAAAGCTTCAATGGTCTAGAAATGGAATTAACGATTTTGAGTCCAGTGATCAGATTTGTAAGCAACATTCCATGGCAGGTTGTGTTATAAACAACAATGTACTCAGCCATCATTGTGGAAGTTGTGGTTAACTATTGTTTATGACTCTTCCATGAAATGGGTCCGCCTGCTAACATAAAGATATAGCCCGAAGTGGATTTCTTATCATCTTTGCATTTTGCAAAGTCAGAATCAGAATAGCCTACCACTTCTAAATGATTGCTTCTTCTATAAGTCAATTTATAGTCTTTCGTCCTTGCAGATATCAAAGTACTTTCTTAGCTGCTTCCCAGTGATCTAGGCCATGATTAGTCTGATAACGGCCTAGCATTCCAGCAATATAAGCGATATCTGGGCGAGTACAAACTTGAGCATACATCAGGCTCGCGACTACTGACGCGTAAGGTATCTGGCTTATTTGCTCCTTTTCAACCTTTGTTCTCGGACACTGAAATGAACCGAAAACATCTCTCTTAACTACTGGAGCGACTGAGGGTTTGCACTGTTGCATGTTGTAACGTGTAAGGACACGATCTATGTAAGCCTTTTGAGACAATCCTAAGATCCCTTTGTGTCTTTCCCGATGAATTTTGATGCCAATGACGTAAGAAGCATCTCCGAGATCCTTCATGTCGAAGTTATGAGAGATTAACCGCTTCGACTCTTGCAACATGTCTAAACTATTACTTGCCAATAGAATATCATCTACGTAATGGACAAGTATAGTAAAGTTGCTCCCAGTCATCTTGAGCTAGGTGCATTGATCCACTTAGAGCTGGAAGGTGCACTTTTATAAGGATTGGGCCTTTGGACCTTGGAAACATCCATTCTTGGATAATTGTTATTCCTTTTCTTAGAGTTGGAGGTGGTGAAGTTTGCAACATCAGTAGTGCGATCCATCTTCATACGCTCTTCCTCCTATACGCACATAGCGAGCAGCTCACTCATCGTCCATTTGTCCTTCTGAGTGTTGTAATTGATCTTAAATGCTTCATAGGATGAAGGAAGCGAAGTAATGATGAAGTGAACAAGAAAATCATCACTGATTTCCATGTCTAGCCCCTTCAGCTTATTGGCCATGTCATTCATCATCATGATGTGTTCGCGAATGCCGCTCCTCCCATCATACTTAGTTGTCACCAGCCTTAGGATTAGAGTACTAGCGTGTGCTTTAGACTTCCACTTGAATTGCTCCTCCACAGAAGCCAAGTAGGTTTTAGCGTCATCAGAATCAGGAATGGCTCCTCTGATTGCATTGTTTATGGACTGCTTCATAAACATGAGAGACATGCGGTTACTCCTAGTCCACTTTTCGTGAGTTATCTGCTCAGTAGCAGTACTTTGAGGAGTAAGATCCGCTGGCTTATTCTCCCTTAAGGCATAGTCGAAGTCCAGTAATGCAAGAGTAAGCATGAGAGAGTCCTTTAATGCAGCAAAGTTATCACCAATCAAAAGTGGAATCCCGCAATTGGGTGTCGTGATTGTGGAAATAAGATGAGCGAATTATGATACTAATCAAGAAGTCCTAATGTGATCTAAGGGCAGGTTATACTAGGGCAGGTTATACTAAGGCAGGAATAAATGATGACCATTTTAATTATGAAGTTGTGATATTGTCTATTACTAATATCAAAATAATAGACTTAGTTAAAATTCTACTTAAACAAAGACAAATCAGTATTGGCCAGAAGTGTAATCATTTAAGCATGTGTGCAAAGTGATCGTGACAAATCAGCTTTGGCCAGAGATGAAACAATCACTTTAGTTATGCACTTGTTAAGTATGCTATACATGAATGAATTAAATCAGCTTTGGCCAGATATTAAGACATTACTGTTTGTAATGCATACTCAACATAGCTTTTATAATACCTGAACAATAAATAGATGTATCAAATCAGCTTTGGCCAAAGTGATACGTTTTGTGAAAAGTTATCTGATTCTGATTAATTAAGTATTTACAAAACCAAGTATTTAATAGCAAACTACCTGTTAGCACGGATCGAACTCAGTTATGAAATCTCGACTTAACTTGAGATTTTGAGTGAGATCTCGAGTAATGTTTCGAGTAAGATTTCGACTCATTATGAGTTTCTTTATGATTTCCAGTGGCCATTTAATGTCAAAATTGTAATGAGATTTCGAGTCCCTAATGCCAGTCGAAACCTCACTCGAAATCTCGAGGTTTCGAGTGATGAAAGACTAATGCCTTAATGAGATTTCGAGTCGCAACAACCTGATTGCTAGTCGAAATCCCAGTCGAAATCTAACAATAGTCTTTCTCAGTCGCAACAACTTGATTGCGAGTCGAAATCTTAGTCGCAATCTCAGTTGTCCTCGAATATTTGTGAGATTTCGAGTAGGAATCTCAGTCAAAACCATCTAATCTCGAAACTTATTCTCCAAGTATCGAAATCTGCTTATCAACAGCTGTTAATAGAGATAAGATTGAAAATTCGAATTTTTAGGGATTGTGAGATAGAATTTCCTTTTTTAGTGCTGATCTAATTTTATCAAAATATTTCGAAAATATAATCTGATTATCAATTAATAGTATTCGAAAAACTTAGAAGATAAAATTGGATCAAAACATGAAAAACACTCAATAATCCTAATTAGATTCCAAAACATAAAGGAATTTTTGAATTTTCCTAATAACACATGATGAACCCTAAAATTAAAACCATAATTTCTGGAACCCGAAACCTGAATTTTTAAGGTTTTATACAGATTCGGACATAAAATATAACCATTTGATTTCGAGACAAAGATTAAACATCCTTTTTCCGAAAACAGTGATTTCGGGACATGACTCGAAACCGGCTGTGATTTTATTAAGTTTTCGAAAATTCTGTTTTCCAAATTTCAATCCCAGAATTAATGGATATGAAAACAGAACTGATTTATCAACATATGCTCTGATACCACATGTTGATCAGTTCAGTTTAAACATAATGGAAAATTTGAAAACATACCCGTGATTGCAGACATGCCAGCAGAGAATCCAGTAAGAGATGCAGCCATCGAGTTCGACATGCTCGTTAAGATGATCTGGTTCCTTCTTAGGGTACAATCTAATGATGGTGATGAAAACCGAATAGGGTGTTCGGTTTGGGAGAAAAAGGTCGATTGATGTTATTGAATAATTAGGTTGTCTAACCTTTTAACCTCTACACTAATCTCCTTATATATGCACCCAAGAGGAAACCTAATTTGTTAATAAGGGTAATATGGCCCATCAACAATTACCAACTAACTATTTAATAGATTGTTATATATTTTGATCTATATAATGTAAATGATTATAATGACTTCTTGATTAAATACAACACCATAATATATTTAATCTTACATCAAGTATATTATTTTCCTAACTAACCTTGGATATCATTCTCTATGTTAGATATGTCTCACCACTATTGTGAAGTTCATGATTTATCATCATGGGGTTTCTACTGGTTTGCAATCCGTAAGTTGTTTCAGTTAGTTGATCTAGAATGTACTTTCTTTGTGAGATAAAGATTCCCTTGGTAGAGCGTTTTACCTAAATTCTAAGGAAATTCTTTAAACCTCCATTGTCTTTCTTCTCTATTTTTAAAAATTATACTGAATTCAATCTTTAAAAATCAATTAAATAGAGGGAGATCGTAACTTTCATTCAAATTCAAATAATAAGTACTTATATATATATATATAATATAATAAATGAAAATGATTTGGGACACCCAACTTTTTAATCGGATCTAATATAAATTACTAGATCTCAATTATTGAGATCATAACCTCAATTCTTCATCGACACAACTCTGCTTCTCTCTCTCTCTAACCTAACTAAATTCTTCCTTTTTTTTCTTGATCTACTTAAACAATCTCACGAAATCGAAGTGAGTATGTTGATCCATTATATTATATGTGAATGTTTTCGATTATGTAGCCTTTATCAAACATTGATTTTCATTATATTAACATTATCGTTCTTCTTTTATCTTTTTAGGTTCGAGCACTAAGCAGTAGATTCGTGTTGTTTATATATTATATAGATTCGAAATTATTGATGTTTGATTTTTTTTTTCTTTTGTTATTTAAATCAATACCATCGAATCCTTCGTCACCTTTTTTCTTCTACAATCACAATCATAGGTATGTTGTTTGCGTTTGATTTTACGTGTTCTTCCTTAATCTAAGTTATTAATGTCTTTGTTTTTATTTTTTATGTTGAAACTCTAAATCAGATGTAACAATCTTACGGCTATTCTTTAATCGAAAAAACAAGTTTATTCAATGTTGTTAAAGTTTGTTATGTTTTATTAGTTTAATTGTTTTGTTTTAAATCCTATATTTAGTTGTGTGTTTGTAAGTGTTGGTTTTCTTCAATTTATCTTTTAACTCTGTGTTTCTATATATTTTATCTATATTTGTTTCTTTCAATGTCTAGTTTTTTTTGTTTGCTAAGATGCATTCGTTCATCTATTATTATAATAATAACAATGTATGTTTTTTAGATTGTTTAAAATTTTCATTCATGGTTGCTTGCATTCATGTATTTTTAGAATAATTACAATATTTATATTTTAGATCCTTCAAATTTGCATCCATGGTTATTAACCATGGTTGTAAAAGTCCCGCCAAGGCTCCGAGTATTCCCCGAGTACTCGCTACAAGGTAGGTTGCCGAGGCACGGGTACTGTTCGCTCAGGCCAATTACTCCCCGAGTAATCTCGGCCTAGGCCGAGTACTTCCCGAGTACTCCCGAATCCGACTAGGGAGCGCCTAGCGACTTTTGCAACCATGTTATTAACGATTAGTTTAAGTTTTAGTTATATATACAATTTTGCATTTTTTTTCGTTTTTTAGTTTTATTAGATTTTTAATATATGTTTTGAAATGCAATAAATGTGTAGTATTTTTTTGCTAAATGATATGCAATTGTATTAAACTGTTTTTGTATTTCATTTATGTTGGACTCTGTATGCCCAAGACACATATTAAATTGATGTGGCTAGTACGTTATGATTCAATTCGAGTCATACCCAATAACAAGCTAGACAAACACTTATAATATTTATTTATGATATGATCAAACAAATAAATATTAACACTTAGAATATTTAGAAATTGGTTTTCTAAATTATTGCACTTGATAAACAAATAAATTATATGGATAATTTATTTTGAGAGAATATTTTTATCTTGTTATTTAATGGGTTAAATAACATTATAAAAGCTTGTGAGATATTGTATAAGTCTCATAACATATGATGTTATAATTTTATAAAAGTTATAAATTAAATAAGACTTAAATTGTTTAAAAGAAAATTATGAATTTTTTTTTTATAAAAATTTAAGTGCCCCCTTGCTCTTCCCAAGACCAATTTTGGTCCAATAATCTTACATGCAATTGTCATAAGCTAGATGACTTTTGATTGGGCAAAAAGGGTGGTTTGTTCTCTCACAACTTTTAATAAGATTTTTGTATGACAAAAACTATAGAGAAGACTTGGAAATCCTCTAGAGAAAATCGGTCAAGATGGGTATTCAAGAGGGTTTTCAAGTATGTAAAATCAAGTGCAAGAACTCTAATTTTTCCTCTCATAATTTCGGCCAAGGGTTGGTTCCAAGAGGGGAATTTTCAAGTGAGTTTTAAGTGTAAAGTCCTAGCTAAACATAAAGTGTTTATTGGAAGTCTTGGGGTATACAAGCTTGAGGTCTTCTACACTTGAAGATTACCATTCGAGAAGCATCATCTTCTTCATATCTTTTACTCCTTGGAAGATAGTATTCTTGAAACACCCTATGGTTGTGTTTTATTTTTTATAGCATGCATGTTCGTATATGGATCCGGGAATTGGGTTTTACATATAAAATGAATTTTATATCTTGTAAGTAACATGTTTTTGTTATAAATGAGTTATAATATTGTGACTTTCCACATGCTTAACTCCCATCCCTTTAATGTATTTGTATTAATGTCAAGCCCTATAAATACTAGCTATTGTATTTGTATGATGTATCAATAAGATTTATATTCCCTCATTATCTTATTCTTCTTTTTATATTGCTATTAGGTTTAGTTGTTTTACAACACGTTATCAGCACGACTCGCTTTTCAAGTTGGATTACATCATCTTACAAGTAAGTTATCTACTTTTATAGCTTGTATTTTATTGCTCCATCTTAGCATGATTAATCTTGGACAAGCAAAACAAAACGTCCTTATGAAACCATATTTTTGTTGTATTATTTGCCTCTTTATGGCTGCACCATTTTGTTTTTAGTAACCGATTGTTTTCATTACAAACAGTTTGGATATATAAGTTTTTTGACAAGGTGGTTTATTACTTCGTTTAATCATATTCTAAGGTTAAACTAAATCAAGTCTATTTTGGTTTATAACCTTTGAATAATTAATCAGTTTGTTTAAAATAAAAAATAAATAAGAAAAAGTAAATAGTTAAAATAATATGATTGTTATTTATACATGTCATTTCAAAGTTAGATAAGCTCGGATTTAACTGGTTTATACCCCTAGAATAATTAATTAATTATGAAAAAATAATTATTGATACATTCATCCAAGGTTTAAAGAGAAAACAACAAACCTGTTAATATACAATCACTGTAACCGAAATAGAATTTCAAGTATATAATATGATTTGCTTTTAGTTATATTTGAACAGTAAAATGAGCCATAGAAAAAAAAACTCATGACAGTAGTTATAGGGTTACTGAATTGTGAATGAGTTCTAATTGTCCATTATAAAAAAATAAGTTTTTTTTTGTCAAATATGATCAGACGTTATTGTTTGTTGAGCCCAAAGAAAAAAATTAATAGCCCACGTTATAAATAAATTTTACAAACTATTCATTTATATGTATAGTGCAATTCTAATATATATTGTTTGCTTAAAAAAACAAATATGTGTTAAATCATAATTCTTATATATATCGTTTGCCTAAAAAAATATGTGTTAATTGCATTAGTGTATGTATTGTATATTCATAGGAGCCTATTCTTATTCTAATTGATAAATGTGTTTAACAATACTTGTGTAAATTTTATTTATACCGATTATATCATGTATATGTAACTACATTATGATTTTCAAACTAGCCAATGTAAACGTTGTTTGTGGATATCAAACGACAATATATAAGTTTATATATTCATTAATGTATCTACATATTTGTTTGTTATAATAATTTTCTAGTTAAAGTTTATTTAAGATTTATTGATCCTGTTTTAACATATTTTCAAGCTTGGATAATAATTTGGTAAACCTTTTGAGTTAAAGTTGAAAACAAAAGGAAAATGATGGACGCATGATACCTTTTAATAGAAATTATAATTGAGAAAAATTGCAATGATAGTCATTGTAATAACGAGATCGACAATTAGAAATTATAACGATAGCCAAGTTAATAATGATATATTGATGATGATTGATTGATATTATTGATAGTATGTCAAAATTAAGGCACATATATTATTTATGAACAATGTTAATTTGAATGTATTTGTTTATGATATACCCTTTAATATTGTTTTCGTGCGTTTGTACATGATTAACTGGTTTAATATTTTACTAAAAAAATATATATGATTTAGTAAAGGTAGTGTGAATGTTGTGATGCTAATAAACCTAATACATTCAGTGATTAAATGGTTTATCGTGTACATATCTTAGTGTTAATAATATATACATTCGCGTGCACACTACATTAGTATTCATTTGTAAATTGGTCTTTGCAAGATTCCATATATTATCTACATATACTATTATTTGGATTTGCTTATTGAAGTTGATTTAATTTTTGGATTTGCCTATTGAAGTTGATTTAGTTTAAGAGCTTTTTATGATCATATGTTATTAAAAATCACGAGGAATTGATAGTTGTGTATGTTTCAAATAAACTTACACAAATAGTTGTTTGTAAATGATAAAAATATTATATCATATATGTTTATTATAATTCTATATGGTGACATGTTATAACATCATGTATTGTATAATATGACTATATGGTATGCCTTGTAGTATGGATACTATTGAATAGAACTCATAAACCAAAGTTGTGGTTTTTTTTTTATCACTATCATGAAAGGGAATAATATGTTTAGATAAGACACCTGAAGTGTTATACTCCCTAAATGTCATTATCAGTTTATATAAGGTCATAAGATATAAGATTTATACATTATATGACTCATATATAAAATTACTTCTCAAGTGATGTTATGTGAAGATAAGATTATTTATATTGAAAAACCGAAGAAAAAAAAAATCATTTATCACACATGAGATATGCTCTTGAAGTAGCAATATCATTAAAAGAGTATGAAAAGTTTGAAATGATTTTATATTCGTGTGACCAAGTAAATAATGGAAAACTATGAAGCTTTTTCGGTTATTCCATTCTTTGAAGTAAATTGATTATATAACGATAATTAAAATGTTTTGATCATGGACATAATTGAGAAATTTGTAATGATGATCATTTTAATAATGAGATGGACCACCAAAAATGGCAAACTAAGAATAATGAGATGGACCACAAAAGTGGCAAACTAAAGAGTGATTGCATAACGTGATGGTTTGAACTTTGAAGTTATAATATATTCTCTCGTATCATACGTTTTGTATTACATACGTGCAAGTAATACACATACGATCATAAACCAGAAGTTTATGGATCATAATTATTTAATTAGTTGGCATGACCGGTTAGACCACACCGAGTCAATGATGATGTGAAACATAATGAAGAACTAGAAGATTCTTCAAGCTGATAATTAGCATGTATTGTTTGCTCTCAAGGGAAATTTTATTTTTGCCAAATAAAGGAGGGTGTGTATCCCTAAATATTTTGGAAGTTATTAAAGGATATGCCTATCCCAACATGATACCATTTAGTGTTGTAAATCGATGCATCGTCTAAATGGTTATCAAATCCACAACCTGAAGCTTGTGTGATTGTGGCTTGGCTAATGTGATAACAAACATACTAATCCAGATTAGTATATTTATTTGAAAATAGTGAATTTGATTCCCAAGTTATTAACGATCGTTGGAATAAGTGTTATTGTTGAGATGATCACTAAACGTCTACTATTGGTTACAAACTCAATGATTATGAGAGGAGCAAAAGTTCATTTAGGTACATGTAATTTTATATATAGTACCATCAATTCACATTAAGCCAATAAGTTATAGTTCTCCCCATACAGTTGGTTTTTGGTCAGGAACCAAAGATGTCCCATCAAAGATTTTGGTTGTGCGACATATATTGAAACTCATCCACCACACCGCACAAAGATGGGACTTATAAAAAGTTTGAGAATATGTTGGGTATAAATAATCGTCTATGATTAAATACTTAAAGCCATTAGTGAGAAAAAAATTCATTTATGGCTCATTGGTTTTCACTTTAATGAATGAATGTTCCCAACATTAGGGGGAGATAACAATCAGTTGAAAAGTGAAAAGTGAAATGAATTATCATGTCATCTTGATCCTCAGACTATAAACTATGAACTAGAAGTTTAAAGTATAATTCATTTACCAATATTAAAGAACAAATTACCAGACAAGTTCACTGACCTAAATAGAGTGACTAAGTAAGTCACATAATCAACTGCTTATGCTCCAGTTATATTTGTGTCCTAAGAGGACAACCACATATTTTTGTAATGAGTCTATTGCACGCCTAAAGCGTGGTAGACTAGTTGATTCCAATAATAATATTCCTCGAAAATTGGAGTAAGTAATTAAGATGGTCAAGTCAAGGTTATAGTAATAAGATCTCCTGAAGAGATAATAGACATGATAGTTCAAGAAGAACCTCAGGTACCTGAAAATAAAGAGATCTTGATAAGTTGTATCATGTCTAAGATATGCATGGAATCAAATTAAAAATCGACGCCGTTATACTTTTGTATATAATGTAGCGCTTAAAATGATTAAATGATAAGGATCAAGATTTAAGATTTGCCTATGAATGAATATTAAGAAATGATTGGCTAAAATAGAAAGACGCAAATAAGGCAGAGTTTAGTTCTCTAATGAACTGGAAAGTTTCTGGACCAACAGTCCATACAACCGAAGTTGTAAAATATGCTGGATACAAAAGTGTCGTTTACGCGAATCATGTGAAAATCAAATTAAGTGATACAAGTCAAAATTGGTGGCACAAGAATTTTCACAAAGACCTATAATTGATTATGAGAAAACGTATTCTCCAGTGGTGGATGCATTGACTTTCCAATATCTTATTAGTCTGGTAATATATAAAAGAGAATTGACACGCGTCTTAGGAAAGTTATATATCACTTGATACGAAGTCATATAAAATAAGTTCTCGAGAATGTTATGATTATTATATAAATTCAGATCTGAATACATATACATGTTGTATATGTTATTGAATTGAATATAATTGGAACTCCCCATGAGTATCCTAAAGCATTTGAGTCTTAAGAGGTTAATTGAAACACCTTATGGGTGTAATTATAGTGCACCAATACTCCAATAAACATAGATAGAAAATGTGTACCTGGTTATTATGAAATCTCAATGTACATAGTGTACCAAACATGGTACAATATGGATTTTGGAGATAAAAGCAAGTGTTCTTGATATTTTTGCATATGATACAGATATCTATGTGTTAAAAGGGCAAGTTTATATAGCAAAACTTCTAAGAGTGAAAGCACATGCATATTTGGATAAGATGGAAAGAATTCCCTCATGGATTGATAATCCTAGAAGAATTAATGATGTCAAAACCACAAGAACGTATTATATGAAGTTGACAAAATACGTATGGACTAAAATATTTGGGTCGAGTGTTGTACAACTCGAGATATTCAAATAAAGAGGGATATAAGTTTGATTAAATTAGCCATATTCTATGAACATTCTACTTTTAAAAGTTCACTATAATCGCAATTTACAGTAATGATGTCTAGGCATCATCGAGAGAAATTGTCGAGCTTTTAGAGGGAGAATTTTTGAATGACCTTGGCACGGTCTAACTATTACTCGAACTATAGTTCGAGTATATATGTAATTATATTTTAGTAATCCCTCAAGTACATTTAGAAAATGATGTTTGGATATTTTAGTATGGACATAGTTGAACCTTAAAGTATGTCAAAGGTTGTTAAACCATTTGTTATAAGAAATGTCTATTATCATCTCCTACCAAAGTAGAGATTCTCATTCTAGAAGTACCATCGTTAAATGCAAAAGTGCATTAATATGTTTTGCTAGTTATGTATGGTTATAATATCTTTCACTTGAGCTTATTGTCATGATATAACCTTTGTCAAGCGAAGAGACATTGGAATGAGTTCAAAGAGATATTTCAGGTATAAACGATATTTGATTATGTTTTACTAACCCATCAAAACAAATTTGGTTAGTCTTGTAGATGCAGGAATGTAACGAAACATAGTCGTGGACATATGATAATTTTTGGAAGGAGGCACCTAAAGTCTCGTTAGAAGATTATACAACATTGCTCAACATAAAGGATTGCACATTAAGGGATCAAGCGACAAATCATTCGCTACAAAACCTTTATTCGACTTTCAAGGAATATGGACACACGTCACTTAAAGGATACATGTTAAAATGAGGGGGAAAGTTATTCAAGTTCCACTCTTTTTCCCTTAACTAAGTTTTGTCCCATTGGGTTTTCTTAGTAAGGTTTTTAATGAGGCAACATACCTGATCCAAAAGTATCAGGGGGAGAAATACGCGCTGCACTCTTTGTAGGATCGAATCGTGACCCAAATGAGTCGATCAGAAGAGTTCCTATCTATACGAAAGGCGGAAACAAACGTATAGACATAGCAACAGCTTGATTCACACTTTAAACGTCCTGTATATTGATATTACACTGTTTACAATCAGTAGACAAACCGGCAGCACCTCGGTATCACCTTCTAATTCCGTTATAAATGACAAACATGAACCACCTATTTATAACCTCGTAATTCCGCACGAAACTAAACATGACAATTCATACGAAATTACCGAAAGTAATTTCGTACGGAATTATGTGAGACTAATACGTACAGAATTACATCACACCATTTCATACGAAATTACATGATCTCATACGAAATTAAATTTTGTCTCTTGTGTGCCTTGTATTTCGTGAATCCCTTTTATATCATGAATCCATATTGTGATGTCATCATTGATGTCACATGATGTCATTTTTGATGATGTCAAGCTTGTTCAGATCCGCAACGAATCCAAGACTCGATATAAGACGAAGTCGACAGATGATGCACCAACAGACTCCCCCTCAGATGTTGACGAGTCTTAAGTGTCGAGTCTTCAACGTCTTCAGTCTTTATCAGTCTAACATTCTTCAACTAATCTCCTCCTCGGATGATGTAACTCTCTCTTGTATTTTTCACAATCAGCAGCTGGCTCTAGCATCTTCCGACTTTCTTTCTCTAACAGACTCCCCCTCAACTTGTACTGGGATCGTAGTCTGGTTTTCACATGATCAGGATCGTGACTTGGTTCACATCCTCCTCAGGTATTTCCAGGTTCAGGATCGATTCCTGGCTCACCTGCATATTCTCTACCCAAAACATAAGTTTCTCAAATTTAAAATTTTGAAATTTAAACTCTGTTCACCACTCGTAGACACAAATTTAACACATCATTTTCAAATATAAATCAATAATGATTTAACAGGTTAGTCTCTGATGAACCACTTGTATGTATATCATTTTCATTTCAAACATCGTCAAACAAACTTTCCCAAACCTGTTCGTCATGTTTAGCACTTGGAATTTTGAAAATCAGCTTTTCAACATCAGTCGTCTAAAATCTTTTTGAATTTTTCAAAAATTTATGCTAAAACACACTAAAATCTTTTTGGATTTTTGAATATAAAAATGCTGTAGAGAAATATTTACAGACAATATTTTTGTGAGTTTGTGTAAGAGGATCATATCAGTATATATTTCAAGCAAGCAGTAAAGTATTCTCCGGGGACTAGGCCATTGCTTCCGCATTATCAGAAGTCCCGGGATAATACCCCAGATATCACTGAGCATAAAGACCTAGTATCTCAGAAAGAGGGACCTTTCAAACAAGATTTCGGGGGTTACCCATATATCCGAGAGATGTTTCCCCACAATATAAGCAAGTTTAAAATTTAGGTTTATATCTCGTCACAATCTACTAAATGTGCAAAAACCTACTGGCACATCATCAGTGAGACCGTTTATCACATTTTAACTTTCCATTTCTTTAGCATGTTGTGATAGTCCACTGATGTACTATCATTTCCTCTTCTTTACAACAAAACTCATTTTGAATTTTATCATTTTTTTTAACTTTTTCAAATTTTCAAATGTTTTTGGATTTTCTGAAAATTCTTACTCCCCCTAAAATGAAAACACATTTAAGGAAATTTGAAAACAAACTATACAATAAAGTGACAACCGATATCGAATCGCTTCAAATCGCCATCCACTTGGCATAAACAATCAGAATTCCCCCTCACAACAAACTATTTTCCCATTGATTTCAAAACACTTAAGTTTGTTTTAATCAGATGGTTTTTTCGGAAAATAAGTTGTGTTGATTTTATAAAATCATTTGTAGGTTAGGGGTTTGATTCATCACATTGTTTTTCAACCACTTGTAGGAAAATGCAAGTACAACTTAATGTCCTTGATTTACCACTTGTCAGTGAAAACCTTCTCAATCACTAGCAGGTTCACTTATCAACTCAAACCACTTGTATATCAAAATATAACAAAATAATGATATCACCTGTAGATTTACCAACCAAACCTTTCAAGAATGATGCCGATTCCTGCTCCACTCTTACCAACCTGGGAGCTCCGGCAAGTCCAGATTTTTACTTATGAAAAACAGACATCCAAGCTTCACCAAACTTGGATGTTTCTTCCTCACCTGCATTTGGAATGTAAGTTGCCTTCTTTGTTTCATAAAACTCTTTTACCCCTTGAACTTTTCCCTCAACCATTTTTCCAAAAATCTTTTTAACATTTCCATTAAACGTTTTCTCGACATCAAATTCTTTCTTCTCAGAATAGAACTGATTCGAGATATCAACTTTCCCAACTTTTGATTTAAAATTTTCAGCCCTCAATGGTGGAAAATGAACATCATCCATTGGAGGTACTGATGTTTCCAGATTTATCTCAATTTGTGGCTCCTCTGATTTTGTGGAATCAGATTCATCGCCAGATTTCTCATAAAACTTCTTAACAACCCACACTTGGTTGTCATGTTTAGCTCTCTTTTGATAAAAATGAGTCTTTGAACATTCACCAACTTCATATGTTGAGTTTTCAAAAATTTTAAAATTTTCCATTGGTGGCTCATTTTTCTCAACAGCTTTTCCTTTGAGTTTCTTAGAGACTTCCTGTTTTGTCTTTGATGCTTGAGAGCAATTCCATGCAATGTGACCAACTTCATTGCATTTGTAACAGGTTCTTGTCTCCTTTCTTTGATTAGCTCCATTCTTCACATTCTCTTGCTTCTTGGCAAGGAATTCTCTGTTTGATTCATTCCAGAATGGGCTTTTTGCTTCTTCTTCACAACTAGTTCCTGAAACAAATGTCATTTTTGATTTAAAATCTCGGACATATTTTTCATTTTTATAATTTTCTGGTGGAATAAATCCTAAACCTTTCTTTTTGAAATTACCGTTATGGTTTGGTTTCTTTTGAAAACCAGAACCAGAACTGTAACCCTTTTTCTTGTTTAAACGTTGTTGAACTCTTGAAGTGTATTTTTTAGGTTTTTCAGTAAGATTTAAATCTTTTATTTCAGAAATATTAATTTCTGTCATTTTGAAAACCTTTTTGATCTTTTCAAATTTAACACTTCTTATTGGAAATTCCTCATCAGAATATAATTTGTCTGAATCAATCAATGTATATGCCACTTTGATTGCTTCGTCATTCAAATTAGATTTTGATAACAGGAATTCTTTATTATACACCCGTTTAACCGACGACTTTGAACTGTTGCCCGATGAACTCGAACTTTTGACTGACGAACTTGAACACCCAGACTCGGACTTTGACTCAGATTTTAACTCCGACTCCTCATCTGTATCCAACACCTGATCGACCACCTTTTTTTATTAACTCGGACTCATGATCAGTGTCAGATGATGTAAAAACGACGTCAATGTTTTCTGGTAATTCATCAGTTATATCGGACTTTAACTTTATATTGACTGCTTTTTCGACTTGCTCCTTATTCGGTTTTCTAGGCGAATACCCTTCCCAAATCGGAGGCGGACACTTGTTATAGCTAACACTTTGTTTCTTACCAGTATCCTTCTTGTCAGTCTTCTTATCATCTTTAAATGCTTCAAAACCTACAACAGTTGGATAAATTCGATCAATAAGATAATCAGAACTAGAATAACTCTGTAATAAACGTCTGATTCTCTCATTTTCAATTTTTTCATTTTCCAACTCCCGCTGCAACTTTGCACATTCTTCAATGTAATGATTAATTGCCTTCTGCTTTGTCATCATCACATAATTCATCATAGTCAATGCGTCTTCTCTTTCAGAGTTAGTCTTTTAAAGACCAGTCACTGTTCTGTTTAGCACATCATACGACTCTTTCACGTAGTTGAGATTGAACAGTAATTGTTCTTTCATCTTTTCTTGCTCGCTCAGTTTCTCATCTTTTTCTGCACATTGCTTACAAGATTCTAAACACTTTAGGCAAGGTTTGATGACTTCCACAATCTTTTCAACTTCAACGATCTTCTCCACTTCAACAACTTTCTCAAACTCTTTTTCTGCTTCAATCACCTTCTCTGTCTCAACCATCTCCTCAGCAACAGTTTTAATCTCTTCATTTCGAACAGTCTCTTCTTTTTTATCAACACTTTCACTCTTCATTTCCTTTTGTTCTTTTGCTGCACGTCTCTCTTTCAGCTTCTCCATGCGATCTGCAAAATAGAAATGAAAACTTTCAGGAGATAGATGAATTTTAGCAATATTAATATGTCTTTCTTCCTCATCATCACCACTATCATCAGTTGGTGATTAATCAAAATCTATCGCTTTTTCAGAATTTCCATCTGAAGAACTAGAATCAGATGGTGTTTGATCAAAATCTAAAGCTCTTTCGGAATTTTCATCTGAAGAACCAGAATCAGATAATGTTTGATCAACAACAGTTGTTTCTTCTGAGCTTTCATCGGATGAAATAGATTCTTCTTCTTGATTCTTCGCATGAACACCAATCGCTTTCATCCACTCTGTAAACAAATCCGGTTCTTGAACTATCTTCGCAATGAAAGCTTTAAAATTCCCATGCTCATCCGCAAATATATCCCAGCTGAACCCTTCAGGTAACTTTTCATCATCTTGGTTTATTAAACATGCTTTACTATCAGATGATATAAATTTGTCCCAATTGAAACTTGGAGAGGATTTTTCATCATCTTGATTAATGATACCAGAATAAGCTCTCTTATTAGCATCTTCAATCATTTTTCCATGAGCAATTTGTGTTTCTTTTTGTTGATATGGTTGATGAGCAACTTGTTGATATATTGCTTTCCGATAGTAGTCATCTTTTCCAAATGGATTCTTTGCTCCACTAGCTTCCTGATTCTTGCATTCTCTTTTGAAATGACCTTTCTCCATGCATCGAAAACAAGTAACTTTAGATTTATCAAAACCCAAAGTAGATACATGTGCATCCAGAAAATCATTTCTCCCCGTGATCATTTTAAACTTTTCTGCTCTTCTCAAGACACTAGCTAAACACCATTTAATGTCCATGAGCTCCATCTCTTCAGCGTCTATCTGATCGTAATCCTCTTTCGTCAGCATGGGATTTCCGATCCTTCCTGCAACCAAACCTTCATAAGATTGTAGCACAGTTGCAAGTAACGCCATGTGATCTTTTGCAATTTCTTCAGAAAAACTTTGACCATCTGGAAGATTCAATGCAATGTTGCATTGTATCACACAACCATTTCCACTTTTTGAACTTTGAGAATGAAAACTTGAAGTTGAACTCTTGGATTAACACTTGGATATGAAGAGAATCCACTGCTGCTGCTTGGATTTTGTTCAATAGTTTCAGATGAATTTCCAGCACTAAAAGCAGTTTGGATTTTAGGACTCCTTTCAATCTCTTGAACACTGCCTTTGTAATACATCTTCACATCTTGTTGACCACTTGGATTATTCATCCTCGCAATCTTTTGTTGTTCAAGATCTTGACCCTCAATCTTCTCAATAAACTGAGAAATTGTCAAACCATCATAAACTCCAGTGTTCTTTAAGATCATCAAGTAAGTACCCCATTCTTTTTTAGGTAAAGCATCAGCTAATTTGTCGACCCATTCCTCTCGATCTTTGGTTATGCTTAACAGTGACATAGAACGCACTAAGTGGCAGTATCTTTCGATCAATTTCTTTGTATCTTCCCATGACAAACTTGTGAAAAGATCAAATTCTTTCTTGAGCAACGCCTTTTTACTTTTTATAATATTCTCACTTCCCTCAAACTTGATTTTTAGTGCATCCCAGATTGATTTTGAAGTTCTGTCATGTTGCAACAACACAAAGATGTCTTCTTTAATGGCTTGTTGAAGCAGACTAATCATCATCTTTTCAGCCCTGTACATGTCTCGTTCTTTGTCATTGAATTCATATATTTCTTTCTCAACTTGTAGATCAGTACGTGGTAGAACATACTTCTTCAAAATACACTCCCAAGATCTCAAGTGATTAGCTTGTACCCAGTTTTCAAACCGATCTTTCCAACCGTAATACTCCTCAATGCTCATTAGTTTTGGGGGTTTTTGTGTAGTTTCAGTTTCGTTTTCCAAGTTTATGTTTTGAGCAATGGTAGCTGGAGCATTCGGGGATGTTGCAAATGCGTTGTAAAATTCTTCACTCATGATTCCGAAGTCAAAGCTTCACAAACACAAACTTTCTTGTTTTAAAAATACTGGTCTCAAACTAGCTGGATCACCTCGTAAAACACCTGTTAGAACAAAAAAAAAATAAACTATTAAAAGATTCACTGCACTAGAATCAAATGATTGGGCCGATGATGATCACATGAAATTGCAAATTTCAATCCCACTGAGCCGACACCTTTCAAAGTAACTCAATTATCATTTGACCGACACTTTATTGAATATCTATGTTATTAATGATGCACATGGGCTGACAACAAATCAACTTTTGATAAGGCCAAAACCTGTGTTTCTTATGCAATTATCCTACAACTTTAATAAAGTCACATGCAAATATTAATGACCGAGAATCTTGTAGAAATATTGATGTTATCAAGACTATGAGTTATCTACAATCACATGTATATCTGAACACTGTTTCACACAAATTGATGCACTATCCACATGAAATATGGTATGTTTCACACGAAATTATGCATTACACACGAGATTACCAAACGAGATTATGCACTTCACACGGAATTAGCAAAAACACAGTAATTCCGCACGAGATTAAGAACCTTTCAAACGGAATTAAATTTTTTCAAACGAAAATAGGATTTTTCAAACAGAATTAGCTTATTTCGTGCGGAATTAAGCTGATGTCACGTATTTTCGAACATAAAATCTCAGATTCCTCTCAAACGGCTAGGAATTCGGATCTGAAACTTGGTAGGGTTGTAGAATAGGTGTTTTTGCACAACATATCAAAAACTCAGCCGATTTGGACTGTAGACACCCGTTCAATTTTGAAAAAAAGGTGTAGAAGTCAAAAATTGTGATGAAAACAGGCTGTTTTGGTATGAACTCCTCGTCCTGGGCTCTGATACCACTTGTAGGATCGAATCGTGACCCAAACGAGTCGATCAGAAGAGTTCGTATCTATACGAAAGGCGGAAACAAACGTATAGACATAGCAACAGCTTGATTCACACTTTAAACGTCCTGTATATTGATATTACACTGTTTACAATCAGTAGCAAACCGGCAGCACCTCGGTATCACCTTCTAATTCCGTTACAAATGACAAACATGAACCACCTATTTATAACCTCGTAATTCCGCACGAAACTAAACATGACAATTCATACGAAATTACCGAAAGTAATTTCGTACGGAATTATGTGAGACTAATACGTATGGAATTACATCACACCATTTCATACGAAATTACATGATCTCATACGGAATTAACTTTTGTCTCTTGTGTGCCTTGTATTTCGTGAATCCCTTTTATATCATGAAGCCATATTGTGATGTCATCATTGATGTCACATGATGTCATTTTTGATGATGTCAAGCTTGTTCAGATCCGCAACGAATCCAAGACTCGATATAAGACGAAGTCGACAGATGAATGCACCAACACTCTTTTTCCCTTGGCTATGGTTTTATCCCAATGGGTTTTCCTAGCAAGGTTTTTAACGAGGCAGCATATATCACCAAGCGTATTAAAAGAATAATATGTTATATTACATAATCATGTGGATAGTCAAGGGGGAGTGTTATAAATGAGTTATAATATTGTGACTTTCCACATGCTTAACTCCCATCCCTTTAATGTATTTGTATTAATGTCAAGCCCTATAAATACTAGCTATTGTATTTCTATGATGTATCAATAAGATTTATATTCCCTCATTGTCTTATTCTTCTTTTTATATTGCTATTAGGTTTAGTTGTTTTACAACAGTTTTAAATAACTTTTCCGCTGTGTTTTGATTTTATATGGATGAAATCACTTTGATAAACATGTGAAAAACCCAACAAATTATTGCGTTTTTTAAAGTACGAAAATAGTTTCAATTAGAGATTCTACACTATATGCAATTTATTGACACTTCAATTACATTTTTCATGATTCGTATTTAGTATTGTTAATAATTGATTATTATTATTATTATTATTATTGTACAATACATTTTTTAATTGTGTTGACAGATTTTTTGTAAATATGAATCCAAAAAAGATGAATCCTAAATTTTTAAATTTATCGATGATCCAAAATCATTCTACTTGCTTTGTTACATTATTTTTTTATGTTGAATTTTATTAAAATTAATTATTCTTATAATATGTATAACCTGACAGTTTAGTATGTTCTTAAATATTTTGTTAACTATATGTAAATAAATAGATTTTCTAACTAATGAGATGTTTTAGGATTTAGATTTTCAATGAATTTTTTTTTTCAATTTTCTTATGTTATGTTTAGACAGATCCAAAAATATTTGAAATTTTATAAACCGGATTTTGTTAGTTCTACATGTTTAATGATTTATATTGAGTAATGTTAATAATTCTTTTTTTTTAAATATTTAACGTATTGTCTAAATAATTACCATATTTAGATATGTGTATTTTTGAAAATTTAAAATTTGATGTTTATTTATGACCGATTTCTAAATCAATTTCAATCATTTTTTAATTTGTAATTATCATCTATTAACTTTCTAATTTAACAGCCTTATAACTTAAAGTTATTTTATTTGTTTATTGTCCAATATAAAAGATTTTATTGTGGTGGTAATATAATTATGGAGCAAATTAAGACCAATTAAGTTAGTATTTTATTGTAAATTATTTTAAAACATAGATGTTAGATTATATGGAACTCATTTTATTGAATATTCGGTTATTTATATTTTTGAAATTTCGAATTTGAAATATGTTTATTAATGGTAGATATCTAAATGAATTTCAATTATTCTTGAATTTGTAATTTTCATTTATTAAATTCCTAAAAGATTTTTTATTGTGATAATATTTTTTTTGAACGACAAATTTGGATCACTGACGGACCACTGGAGTATCATCGTGCCACCAGCAGAACCACCCGATCATATCCATCTCCACTAGGCAATAATGCCTATACACCAATTCAGGAGGAAACCCAATAAATCTGGGTAAACCTCCTTTGTGGGAATCGAACCCATTATCAAATGGTCATAAGCCTTATCCCACCCCAAGACACCACTAGGCTATAATGCCATGGGTATTGTGATAATATAATTAAGGAGCAAATTAAGATTATGTGTATTTTTTAAATTTAAAATGTGTTTATTGATGATAGATTTCTAAATCAATTTCGATCATTCTTTAATTTATAATTATCATTTATTAACATTATATATTAGCAACTTTAAGACCAATCAAATTATCATTTTACTAACTTTTAATTTTAAAACATATATTTTATATTATATGAAACTCATTTCTATTGAATATTCAGTTATGTATATTCTTGAAATTTTGAAACACAATAATTTAGGTTATGTGTTCATTGGTGATATTTGCTTTTAATATTATTTATAAAAATATGTAAATATATTTATGCTTATAGTCAAACCTAACATTTATAATGTGTCGTGTTAATAGTAAATAGATATAACTTAATTTTGTTTAAAATAAGGCATAAATAATCAGTTAAACAATAATGAATTTCCAAAATAAACAAAAATTACTTCTCAATAAAATTACAACTTTAAAAATATTACTTATTTACCAATGATTTCCAAATTTAATTAAAATTTTATTTCTAGAAAATACATATATTTTTTCATCGAATTATACCTAATATAATAACACTATTTAATCTGTTTATTAAATTGTATTACTTAATACATTATGAACTTCAGAAGATTTTTTTACATATTGATTGAGGAGAACATAACCATTTATATGTTTATTTTATAATACAAATTGTTTGTTTATGCTACATATCATTCGTTAAGTACATTTTATGGAGTCGTTACTATGTCAATAAACATTGTTTAATACATGTTTTTAACAAATTTTGTCAATTAAGTTAAAATTGATCTGAACTACAACTCTTAATTCAAAACAATTATAAAACAATATAACGTTTGAAAACATTTCTTTTTATTTTATTTAGCAACATATTTAGATTAATATAAATTAATTTTTGTTGCCCGGGAAGTTCAGGTAGTCTTTATATTTTACATTTTACATTTGTTGTATACATAATTTAAATGGTCCAACCCCGTAAAGTTCACGGGGAATAACTAGTATATATATATATATATATATATGTATGTATAAATATATAAAATTAAAATGGGAGGGTTCAAAGAAACTAAAAGGGAGGAACAAAATATGGAAAAGATAAGCCGAATCATATGTTTCAAATTCTAATGTAAGTTGTGCCCAACTTATCAAGTAGAGTTGTATCGCTAATCCTTTCATAAGAAGATCCGAAATTTGCATATTGGTATCAAATATGGGGTGGAGTTCCTCTACAAAGTTTGTTTATTTTTTTTTTCTAAAAAGTGTAAGAAGTGATCATGGTCACTAGATTAGGTAATTGATGGATGAGATTAAATGGGTGGTAAATTTGTAATATTTTTTTAATTAAATTGATTGATTTATTGGATTAAGGGTGTAAAAGTAATTTTGTGTGCCTTCAATTTCGAAATCACATGCAACTTCCCACCGTATTTTTAAAACGTCAATAACTTTTTTATACATAATTTGTTTATAAAAAATCTATGGAGCGTTTTTTTATCTTTAATATGAGTATCATGTTGCTATATATCTACAAAATTACGATTCAAGTAATTCAGACACTAGTGTGTTTTATATAGTATCTGCATGTTTTATATTGTGTATTTTGTGTACATTGAATCACACACACTGATGTGTTTTATATTTGTGTATTTAAGACACTATTGTGTTTTATATTGTGCATTTCAGGCACTATTGTGTTTTATGTGTGAGAGGTCTGTTTAATTGTGAACACTGATATAACACAACGTGAAGAAATCATAAACTGATAAAACACAACGTTAAGAAATAATTAATGTGTTTTACTTTTTGAAATATATGAGGGGTGCGTTTAATTGTGAAAATTGATATAACACGACATGAAGAAACCGTAAACTGATAAAACACAATGTCAAGAAATGATGAATTTGTTTTATGTTTCGAACTTCGGATGAATTAATCATGAATACGAAGGATGTAACTGCAGATTATGAATAATTAATAGACTTATTGTTTCCATAAAAATAGAATTTTTATTGTTATGATATAAAATCTTCCATAAATAATATAACTATTCAATTACCTTAATGCCCTTTAGTAAAAAACACTAGATACCACATATCACATATCACAAGGAGATTGCTTCCTACACTTTGTAGGAAAAGTAGGCTTTGTAGCCAACTCCTACTCTCAAATATGTATAAGTTCGATTTTCTTAAAATGAACTCTCTCCCTACCAAAATAACAATATATTTCAACATGTTCCGTCCGTTCATTGAAAACCGGGTTATTAGTGATGTGGCGAGCATGCAGCTTGATGATCGCAGAACAAAGAAGTGTATTCGGTCAATGAAATATCTAACCCCTTCAAATGACATCGAACGCATAAAAGTTTACTTCCCATGGAAGCCATGGTTTTATAGATGAACGCGGAACAACATATTGCATGTTTGTTTCCAAAAAATTGGCGCTCCACCAAGAAGATGTAAATAACCTTTTCAAGACATTCTCCTCTACGAAAATCCTAGCCTATCAGAGTCACAATAGGCTGTAAGATTGCAATCGCCCTTTTGTGTAAATTCAATACCGTGTCCCGACAAAGCTTTGAGATACCTCAAAACTCTATGTGAAGCATCCAAGTCTATTTGTCTGGGATCAGCAACAAATCGACTCAATACATTTATAGAATAGGCTTTGTCCACACAATTTTCTTGGCAAATAAATAAGTCTCCGCACTATGTGAAGGTGCATACTCGCATCAACTTCTGGCTAATTTTTTTCCCTTGTCTAGTTTATGATTCTGCTCACGGGAAACAAACCCGTTCTACATCCCTATAGTCCATGATTTTCAAGTAAGTCTTTGTTGGCTTAATACTAAGCCTTTTGCGGTGCATGCTACTTTGATGCCAAGAAAATACTTCAACTTGCCAAGATCCTTGATGCTAAACCTTATGTCTAACTCGTTCTTTAAGTCTTAAATCCTGGCAGGGTTGTTATTTACCATGATCACATCATCAGCGTATATTAGAGCTACCAAAAAATCTTTGCCTTGTCTTTGGAGGAAAGGGAGTGACCAACTTCGGATTCATTGAAGCTCACATCGAGCAAGGCATTGGTGAACTTTGCTTCCAATTTCTCAATGCCTGCTTCAAACCATTGAGGGATTTACTTAGCTTGCACACTCTTGTTCCTACTTCCTTAGCAAAACCTTGAGAAATCTTTATGTACACCTCCTCCTACAAATCTCCATGCAAATAATCATTAATTACATTGAGTTGATGTATAGCTCAATCACATTTTACCACTATCTCCAAAAGTGTTTGAATGGTAACTAACTTCACCATCGTAGCAAAAATATCATGATAGTCTATAGAGGGAATTTTCTTAGCTTGAGGAATCTTCATGCACACCTCCTCCTACATATCTCCATGAAAAAGAGCATCATTTACATCAAGTGGATGTATTGCCCAATCAGGTTTTATCGCTATCTCCAATAGATATCAAACGGTAACACTTCCCCATTTGATTTGTACTTCACTTTGTACACCCATTTGAAAACAATGACACATTTTCCTTCGAGGAGTTTTCGAGAGTCCACGTACCATTTTCTTCACGGGCACGTATTTCTTTCTTCATATCATCCTTCCAACCATCATCTTTTGCATCATGATGGAAATGTCTTGGATCAACATTTGAATCGATGGCAACTAAAAAGATTTGTGAGAACTAGAAATTATTTTTGTGACAACCCTCACTAAACCAGGTATCCGTACGACTTAATTAATAATTAATTACTGCTTAATTGCTGTGCTTACTTGAACTTGTGGATAAACTGCTACTTGAATACTGATACACGTACTTACTTGCATCATACTTTGCTTGCTGTCACTCCATGTTTTGCTTACAGCACCTTTGTGACAACCTTGATGCACCAAAAGCACAGTAGCACAATGAACGGATAACCTATTAAACGTGCTGTCATAACTAGCACCAGGCAGGTACTGCCCCTAAGGCCTGTAAGAGCCTGAGACAGTTTGCTACACTAGTGGTGAGTGTAGGGATATAAGGGTTGTAGAACTGCGTCACTAGGAATGAGATTACAATGACCGGATGTGCCTAAAACGTACCTTAAGTACAAAATTAAGCACTTTAACATAAAAATTCAGCATTAAGCTACCTAATAGAGTGCCAAAACATGAGAAAAATATTACTAGACACTTTCCAAAGTGTCGGGAATAAGTTGTGTCACTAAAAATAATAATAACGACACTTTAAAGCTTTGTTAAGCACTTTAACGGATCTCTATCCAACCGAACAACCGGACTTTACCCGGAACATAAAAATATTGCCAACAACATTGTTTTTCTTTTTCTGAGCCAGTTAGGGTCCCTGAATACCCTAACACCCGCTATAATGCATAACACCTCAGTAACCAAGTTAACCTTTAACTTAACTTAACTAATAGTTAACTTTTGGTTGAAATCTAACTAAGAACCCCCCCCCCCCCTCCAACGAATTCGGTCCCCTTGGGGGACACCCATGTCCTATTTTGATTATAATAATCACTAGTGTCTAATATCTATTAGACACATAATCCTTTGGATAATGATCCTATCTTTTGCCTATAAGTTCATGACATAACACACTAACACTTCACCACAACTCACAACACTTGAGCACAACTCTCTCCCTCTCTATAAACTCTAGGCCGAACACCCCCTATATCATCCATCCATCTTTCGATCTTGATCATCTCATTCCAAGAGCATACAAGTGTTGAGGATCACGTACGAGGAGGCTTGGTGCATTCGGAACGCGAAGGACCTCTTCTCATTGCTTTTATCCACTCATTTTTCAACTAGAATCTTCCCTAGCCTCGAGCTAGTAGTAAGTTGCTTGAAACACACTCTCGATCTATTTTAAAGTGGTTAAAACGGTATATGATGGTTAAAACTCATGAACATACAAAATGATATGAAAAAGTCTACTAAAAATGCTAAAAATGATGGATAAAAGCTTGATTGTTGTGTAAATCTTGTAAGATTTGTTTTGTGTGATTATTTAGTGCCGATCTATGTTGTGGTATCTCGGATCATCGTTTAACCCGGATTGGTCATGATCATGGATCATGACATAGAGCTTGTTTAAGTATAACAAGGGTTAAGTGATGAAACTCTACCACACGAGAAACTTGAACTTGTGTAAAATCGACTTTACTCACGAAATAGTGTTTGAAACTAGTAGATCTACGGATCTACCAGCGGTATTTTCAAAGGACCACGTGTCAAGAGAAAACATACTTTTAAAGATGAATCTTTCATAAACAGGAATAATTTTAGCAAACACACAAGTGTGTAAATACTTGTGTAACACTAAGTTTCGACAAAGAACTAGTTTTGTCAAATTTTACCAGAAGTTGTAAAGATGGAATTTCTTTAAAAACGAGACTTTTACGAAACCGGATGGATTTATATAAAGATACACTAAAAGTAAGGAGCTTTACTACATATTTTTGGAAAAACTACAAGTTCATGCATTTTTGCGATTTACATATATATTGACTAGTTTGATGCTTTGAACATTGTTTTGATGGAATGAGAAAATTGTTGGTTTGATTTGTAAAAGAAAATGATACGCTTGAAAGCGTGGCCACCTCCAGTTACAGAGGAAACTCTGGCGAAATTTTTCCAAAAACCTAACACTTAGAAATATTGTCACTACAAGTGTTAGAAATACATTTTTAACGTGTTTTCGAATTATAGATTTCGCCATGACTTTATTTACAAAATATCGGAGGTGGGATTTCACAAAATGAAACGTGATAAATATATGTATTTAGTATATATACTTTTCATAAGCGTCACTTGTAAAATGTTTATGATTATTTTGTGAAATATACAAATATTATTTTTAGGGTAAAAATAATATTACCAAATGTTAATGATTATATTCTGAAGTAAGAAATAAAATATATTAAGTGAGACTTAATAATATATTTCGAAGTTTACGAACGCACATGTATTAAATCCCCCATCCTTGGGAAGGAAAATAATTACCAAGTATTTACAAAAATATAAACACGAAATAGTTGTCTAACTATTTCCCAAAAACTTAAACCTTAAGCTAAGGCACGGCCATCCGTCTAATAGAGTTAGTACGTGTAGGTCGTCGCACAACTGCTTGATCAGGAGATATACTTGGTAGAGACGCACCACTGTGAGTTCATGTCCCCCTTTTCTCTTAACTGTTTTCAGTTTTCTAAACTGCGGGGGTGAAATACATGTTACTATGATTACGAGTACTTTTACATGGTATGGTTAGCGTAAGGAGGGTTATTATTCAGATCATGTGAGTGGGTAGGCAGAAACTTGAGGCCATTAATCCTCAGGGTAGGACCGAGGGGCAGGAGCGGTAGATCTATCTGGGTGTAGCGAGCCCAGCCCCAGGCCCAAACAGAACGGACCTCGGGGTGACTTTGTACCCAACGCATAAATCTGCTAGGTTTGAGTCTTCCTACTTGCACTTCACACATATCAATGGCCTTGCAAACCGTTGGTGATCTCTTTTTCCTTATTTGCTACATACCAGGGTTTTTATACATACAAAGGTTTATTTACTCACTTACACATGAACTCGCTCAACATTATTGTTGATTTTTCAACTTACATGTATTTCAGGGAATTAAAGATCTGGCGCGGTATGTTATGTTTTCCCGCTGCATATGGGTTCCAAGGTCATCCCGGTTTAGGAAATGTGACTTTTTCCTGGACGAGTCACAAATCTTAAACTGTGTTTTTATTCATGTTGATGTTTATGTCTTTCAAAACAATATTTTATGTTATGGTGCTGTAGTCCATAAGACAATGTTATGTTACTTCGGTTTTAAAACTTAAATCTATGGATGATCTTGCATGGTTTTTATTTCATATAGCTTGTTATGGTTAAGCTATGGTATTAAGAAGTCACACCAAAATAACCACGCTTCCGCAAAGCCAGGGTGTGACAGCTTGGTATCAGAGCTCTGATCATAGCGAACTAGGATTCCTTCTCAAGTCTAGACTATGATCACTAGGGCTCTCACGAAAACATTTTTACTGCATACCACTTAAGTCCAGATCCAAAACTTTTTACAAACAAATGTTGAGCACATTTATTTATTATCTATAGGCTCAGTCTGGGAGGTTGAGGCTCGGTCTGGAGGACCGAGGCTCGGTCTAGGAGACCGAGGTAGTTGGCTAGTGGGACTAGGAAGAGCAGTCTGAGAGGCTGGGAGAATTTGGCTAGTGGGACTAGGAAGAGCAGTCTGAGAGGCTGGGAGGCTAGTGGGACTAGGAGAATTATTTGATTGCTTACTTGGTGACTAATGTGCTTATCTGATTGTATGATTGATTATTTGTACATATTTGTGTTTGTGTTACAGACACCATGGACTCGCCCGGCACAGGTGATTCGGACACCACGGGCCCTAGACCCATAGTATCAGACGACTTAGAGTCTTCAGAGCACGAGGTTCACACATCAGATGTTACCAGCACAGACGAGGACGACTTTCAGCCCTTTGCGCTGCCCGACGCTGTCGATGAGCCCGCTGATGGTCCTTTTGCTGGGTACCTACCACTCGTAGAGATCCCTGCTCCCATACCTTTGGCCGTTTATCCTGCTTACGATATGCTCCTTGACGCCGACGTTGACGACGACGTCGATCTATTTGATGATGAGCCCCTGGAGGACGATGTTGAGGGCGAGGCCCTTCTAGCTGACGGTGGTCTTTTGTTACTCGCAGACGCTCCAGTTAAGGAGTAACCTGCACACTCACCCGCTCCAGACTTCTTCGAGTCTGTGGCCTCCGCACCGTCACACACTCGGAGCGCACAGCACTATTCACACAGTTCAGATCCTGGCAGGGCATCATCTGCTGCCTCTGCTCCTAGATTTGCTTTCGATCACGACCTCGATGAGGATTCAGACCCTGTTTTTCCCCCTGGATTTGACCCGGACCAGGAGATAGAGTTCATCCACTTGGATCAGCCTATGGTTGACCCAGTAGACCTAGTTGACCCTGCATTCGCTGATCATGCAGATTTTGATATGGAGTTCGTTGATCCCGAGCCTGCCATGGCCCTCGAGCCAGTAGCTGCTCCTGACCCAGTGCTTGAGCATGACCCTGTTCATGCTGGCATACCTATTGATCCTGTGATTGCTGACCCACCCATTGATGATCACCCTGCTGATGCACCACTACTGGAGGGTGACCATGTTATTGCTGCTGATCATGTTGATCCCCCACTTATCGCTGATATACCTGCTGACCCTCTTGTTGCACCCCATCTTGACCCTATGCCTGTACAGTTTGATCAAGCACTTTTTGAGGCACAGATTGACCCACGAGATGAGCTCGCCCAGCATGGGTGGATTCCTGCGGATAATGAGCTTCCACCTATTCCTCCTCATACCACCGATGCACGTCACGTTGATTTCTCTTTTTCATTTGCACAGTACACACCTCCAGCTCGACCTGGAGAGGGTTCCTCGGCTCGTCCCTTTGGACATGTGCCGACATATATTCCAGTTATGCCACAGTCTTCATCTGCTATTCCCCCTGTACCACCATTCTTTGTGCCACCTTTTGATCCAGCCAGCGAGCCGTTTCTCTGGACGTCACCTTCTGTTATGCCATCGACCGATCCCTACCATCCTTTCCATATGGGGTATATTATTGAGGACGTTCTGATGTCGTTTGTTGTCCAGCAGGAGGCACTCACACGGCGTATTCAGGAGCTTGAGAGAGCTCAGCCACCGCCGTGCCAGTGTCAGGGTCAGACCCACCCTGCTTCTTCGCAGTACCCTCGACCATTGTTACCTGACTATGCTGCACGCCTTTTGGCACTTGAGCAGCAGGTTGCTTCTTGGTTGCGTACCCAGAGAGCCATGGAGGAGGACTGGCTCCATTTGCGACGTTTGTTCTACACCCATTTTCCCCCTCCTCCACCACCATCAGTTTAGGGCATTCTTAGTACAGCATGGGTAGACGCTGGTGAGAAGACGGCGATTGTTTTGACTGCACACCATTTTTGGAGACTGCATTTTGATTCTGACTTTTGTGACATGTATATGATGTATTGACACTGGTTCGATATTCTTTTGGACTAGGGTGATGTAGCCCTTAGTCGATGATGATGTATGACACTATATGTACCTGTACACTTACTATGTGGTCTCGATATATGGCAATCGCAGTATTCTCATCATATGTGATGTTTTGATTGATTATTTACGTATTATAACATGGGATCTTTATTTTGGCCTGACCGACGTAAACCCATCTTTTAGAAGATGCCGCCGAGACGTCAAACGCCGATGCCTACCAATGAGGCAGAACTCCAACAAGTCATCGCTGCTGCCATCGCGCAATACGCCGCCTCGCAAGGAGGACCCAGCGGAAGCAGCTCAAACAACAATGGCAACAACAATCCACCTCATGGTAATACTAAGTCATTAAGACATACCATGATCTAATTGGATATCTCTAGCAAAGATGCTAATGCCATTCATATGTTGTAACGTATGTGCTGGGTGCACCTACAAGCAGTTTTTAGACTGCAAGCCTGTCAACTTTGATGGCACCGGAGGTGCTGTCGCTTTTGTTCGTTGGGCCGAGAAGACTGGATCTGTTCTCCGCATGAGCAAATGTGCACCAAACCAGCAAGTCACCTACATTTCTGGGCTATTTCTGGATGGAGCCCTATCTTGGTGGAATTTGCAAGTACAGACACTTGGTGAAGCTGCTGCCTACGCACTAACATGGACCGAACTGAAGGAACTAATGCGCAAAAAGTATTGTTCTCGCGCTGAAATCCAAAGATTGGAAACTGAGTTCTGGCATTTGAAGATGGAAGGTCCGAAGATCGCGGAATATGTTCAGAGGTTTCACGACCTGTCGCATGTGGTACCCTATATGGTCACTCCAGAATTCAAGCGGATTGAACGCTTCATTTGGGGATTAGCTCCTCAAATCATAAGCATAGTGACCTCCTCCAAGCCTGCAACAATTACTGAGGCAATCGATTTGAGCGTAGCTCTCACTGAGGAGGCTATCCGCCTAAACAAGTTTTCCGATGTTGAGACAAAGAAGAAAGAGACTCACGTCGAGTCATCCGGAGGTAACAAACGAAAGTTCTCGAACTTCAAACAAGGCACTAGTGGTGATTATCAAGAAAGAGAGCCAAACGCGCCAGCTCAGGTTACAGCTGGTGGTGGAAAGAAAGGAAAGGGATATATGGGCACCCAGCCCAAGTGCAACACCTGCCAGCGTCACCATTCTAGCCGATGTGGTTTGAAGGTATGTGAAGCGTGTGGGAAACCTGGCCACTTGAAGGATTCTTGTTGGGCCACTGTTGGTCAGGGAGGCCAAGGAGGATTTGGAAACAGAAACAATAACCGGGGTGGAATTGGAAATCGCCCACAAGGAAACAATGGAGGTAATGGGAATCGAGGCAACAATGCGAATCAAGCAGGCGCTGTAAATCATAACCAAAGGAATAACCAAGCTGGAAATGGAGGTGGAAACGGGCAAAGACTTGGATGCTTTAACTGCGGTGATATCGGGCACTTTAAGAGGAACTGCCCAGAGTTGAACCAAGCCCGTGGAAGAGTGTTCCATATCGAAGCGAGGGAAGCGCGCCAGGATCCCAATGTCGTTACTGGTACGTTCCCTGTAAACCAACGCTATGCATCCGTTTTATTTGATACTGGTGCCGACTATAGCTTCGTATCATTAGAATTTAAGAATATGCTTGGTTTAGCCGCTAGTAAGTTAGATATTCCCTACTCAATCGAATTGGCTAATGGGAAGTTAGTAGAAGCCAATGAAGTGATCAGAGGTTGTGCAATCGAGTTGGGAGAACGTGAGTTTACTTTGGATCTACTACTAGTCCAGCTGGGGAGCTTTGACGTGGTAGTAGGAATGGATTGGTTATCAAGCAACAAGGCAGAAATTGTTTGTCACGAAAAGGTTGTTCGTATCCCGACCGAAGAAGGCGAAACAATTGTGGTTCATGGTGAAAAGCGTGATACGCCTTTAAGAATCATCAGCTGCCTGAAAGCGAGAAAGTGTCTACAGAAGGGATGTGCTGCCTTCCTGGCACACATTGTAGACAAGAAAGCTGCAGAACCGAAGATCGAAGACATCCCTGTCGTGAGGGAGTATCCGGAAGTCTTCCCGGAGGACTTGCCTGGACTGCCACCTCAGAGGCAAGTGGAGTTTCACATCGATTTAGTCCCAGGCGCCGCGCCTGTGGCTAAGGCACCTTATAGACTTGCCCCGTCTGAGATGCAAGAATTGTCGACACAACTTCAAGAGTTGTTAGACAAGGGATTTATCTGACCAAGCTTCTCGCCCTGGGGAGCTCCGGTCCTGTTTGTCAAAAAGAAGGACGGTAGTTTTCGAATGTGCATAGACTACCGGGAGCTGAACAAGCTGACGATCAAGGATAGATATCCTCTGCCAAGAATTGATGATCTGTTTGATCAACTGCAAGGTTCAAGCTTTTACTCAAAGATCGATTTGCGATCTGGATACCATCAGTTAAGGATACAAGAGGAGAGTATCCCGAAGACAGCCTTCAGAACTCGTTACGGACACTACGAGTTCCTTGTTATGCCGTTTGGATTGACAAACGCACCTGCAGTCTTTATGGATTTGATGAATAGAGTTTGCAAGCCATACTTGGACAAGTTCGTGATTGTGTTTATCGACGACATCTTGATTTATTCAAGGACAAAGGCTGAGCACGAACAGCATCTAAGAGCTATTTTGGAGCTGCTGAAGAAAGAACAGCTGTATGCCAAATTCTCTAAGTGCGAATTTTGGCTACGTGAAGTCCAATTTCTTGGACATATGGTAAATGGAGATGGAATCCATGTGGATCCAACCAAGATCGAAGCGATCAAGAATTGGGAAGCGCCAAAGACGCCAACCGAGATTCGACAATTCTTGGGTTTGGCTGGCTACTATCGAAGGTTCATTGAGGATTTTTCAAAAATCGCTCAACCATTGACGCTCCTCACCCAGAAAGATAAGAAGTTTGATTGGGGAATCAAACAGGAAGAAGTGTTTCAGCTGTTGAAGGATAAGCTCTGCAATGCGCCAATTCTAGCACTACCGGAAGGTACTGACGATTTCGTGGTATACTGTGACGCCTCGCGTCAAGGATTGGGCTGCGTGTTGATGCAACGCCAGAAGGTTATTGCTTACGCATCACGTCAGTTGAAGGTACATGAGAAGAACTATACCACACACGATTTGGAGCTAGGCGCAGTGATATTTGCTTTAAAGATCTGGAGACACTACCTATATGGTACGAAATGTACAATTTTTACAGATCATAAGAGCCTACAACACATATTCAACCAGAAGGAGTTGAATATGAGACAAAGATGATGGGTTGAGTTGCTAAATGATTACGATTGCGAGATAAAGTATCATCCAGGGAAGGCTAATGTGGTTGCCGACGCCCTAAGTCGAAAAGAGAGGATCAAGCCCATAAGGGTTAGGGCTTTAGAAATGATTATCCAAACCGATCTTTCCTTGCGCATTCGTGCCGCGCAGAAAGAAGCTCTTAAGGAAAGAAATCTTGAAGAAGAATATCTCCGTGGGATGGAGAAGCTATTGGTGCCAAACGAGGAAGGAACGTTATGTTTTGAGAAAAGGATTTGGGTTCCTCTGTTTGGTGGTTTAAGGAAAACTATTTTTGATGAAGCTCACAAATCGCGGTACTCTATCCATCCAGGAGCAGATAAGATGTACCAAGATCTCAAGGCTTACTATTGGTGGCCTAGGATGAAGGGCGATGTTGCTGTTTATGTGTGCAAGTGTCTAACGTGCGCTAAGGTGAAAGCGGAATACCAGAAGCCTTCAGGACTTCTGCAACAACCTGAGATTCCCAAATGGAAATGGGAACAAATCTCCATGGATTTTATTACAAAGTTGCCAAGAACGCCAAGAGGCCATGACACTATCTGGGCGATAGATGACCGCCTAACAAAGTCCGCACACTTTCTGCCAATCAAAGAGAAGGATAACACCAGCAAACTGGCAGAAATATACATGAGAGAGATCGTCGCACGTCATGGAGTGCCTCTCTCGATCATCTCTGATAGAGACGGAAGGTTTGTGTCAAGGATATGGCAATCCTTCCAAGAAGCTTTTGGCTCACAATTAAATCTGAGCACTGCATTTCACCCTCAGACCGACGGTCAAAGCGAGCGGACTATTCAGACCTTGGAAGATATGCTGAGAGCATGTGTTATGGATTTGGGCGGTAGCTGGGATAAGCATTTGCCATTGGTCGAATTTTCATACAACAACAGCTACCACACCAGTATTGGAGCCGCGCCATTCGAAGCTCTTTATGGACGCAAGTGTCGATCACCCCTATGCTGGGCTGACGCAGGTGATAGGCAGCTTGTTGGTCCCGAAATCGTCCAAGAGACGACAGACAAGATTGCGCAGATTCGAAAACGCATCGAAGCAGCTCGCGAGAGACAGAAAGCCTATGCAGATCCAAACCGGAAGCATTTGGAATTCCAAGTTGGAGATATGGTTTTATTGAAAGTATCACCCTGGAAGGGTGTGGCACGCTTCGGAAAGCGTGGGAAGTTGAATCCGCGTTACATTGGCCCTTTCAGAATTTTGGAAAGAATAGGGCTAGTAGCATACAAGCTGGACTTACCTGCGGAACTGAATGGAGTTCACGATACATTTCATGTATCCAACCTGAAGAAAAGTCCAACTCAAGATACCATTGCCATTCCCACCGACGAGATTCATGTTGACGACACGCTCCATTTCGTTGAAGAACCGGTGGAGGTTACGGATTGGAAAGTAAACAAGACCCGCCGGAGCAGTGTCAAGATTGTCAAGGTTCGTTGGAATGCCAGACATGGTCCTGAATACACCTGGGAGCGTGAGGACCGGATGAAAGAGAAATACCCCCACCTATTTCCTAAGAACCCTACATCTACAAGCAGAACTTAAAATTTCGGGACGGAATTTTTCTAACGGGGGGAGAATGTGACAACCCTCACTAAACCAGGTATCCGTACGACTTAATTAATAATTAATTACTGCTTAATTGCTGTGCTTACTTGAACTTGTGGATAAACTGCTACTTGAATACTGATACATGTACTTACTTGCATCATACTTTGCTTGCTGTCACTCCATGTTTTGCTTACAGCACCTTTGTGACAACCTTGATGCACCAAAAGCACAGTAGCACAATGAACGGATAACCTATTAAACGTGCTGTCATAACTAGCACCAGGCAGGTACTTCCCCTAACGCCTGTAAGAGCCTGAGACAGTTTGCTACACTAGTGGTGAGTGTAGGGATATAAGGGTTGTAGAACTGCGTCACTAGGAATGAGATTACAATGACCGGATGTGCCTAAAACGTACCTTAAGTACAAAATTCAGCACTTTAACATAAAAATTCAGCATTAAGCTACCTAATAGAGTGCCAAAACATGAGAAAAACATTACTAGACATTTTCCAAAGTGTCAGGAATAAGTTGTGTCACTAAAAATAATAATAACGACACTTTAAAGCTTTGTTAAGCACTTTAACGGATCTCTATCCAACCGAACAACCGGACTTTACCCGGAACATAAAAATATTGCCAACAACATTGTTTTTCTTTTTCTGAGCCAGTTAGGGTCCCTGAATACCCTAACACCTGCTATAATGCATAACACCTCAGTAACCAAGTTAACCTTTAACTTAACTTAACTAATAGTTAACTTTTGGTTGAAATCTAACTAAGACCCCCCCCCCTCCAACGAATTCGGTCCCCTTGGGGGACACCCATGTCCTATTTTGATTATAATAATCACTAGTGTCTAATATCTATTAGACACATAATCCTTTGGATAATGATCCTATCTTTTGCCTATAAGTTCATGACATAACACACTAACACTTCACCACAACTCACAACACTTGAGCACAACTCTCTCCCTCTCTATAAACTCTAGGCCGAACACCCCCTATATCATCCATCCATCTTTCGATCTTGATCATCTCATTCCAAGAGCATACAAGTGTTGAGGATCACGTACGAGGAGGCTTGGTGCATTCGGAACGCGAAGGACCTCTTCTCATTGCTTTTATCCACTCATTTTTCAAGTAGAATCTTCCCTAGCTTCGAGCTAGTAGTAAGTTGCTTGAAACACACTCTCGATCTATTTTAAAGTGGTTAAAACGGTATATGATGGTTAAAACTCATGAACATACAAAATGATATGAAAAAGTCTACTAAAAATGCTAAAAATGATGGATAAAAGCTTGATTGTTGTGTAAATCTTGTAAGATTTGTTTTGTGTGATTATTTAGTGCCGATCTATGTTGTGGTAGCTCGGATCATCGTTTAACCCGGATTGGTCATGATCATGGATCATGACATAGAGCTTGTTTAAGTATAACAAGGGTTAAGTGATGAAACTCTACCACACGAGAAACTTGAACTTGTGTAAAATCGACTTTACTCACGAAATAGTGTTTGAAACTAGTAGATCTACGGATCTACCAGCGGTATTTTCAAAGGACCACGTGTCAAGAGAAAACATACTTTTAAAGATGAATCTTTCATAAACAAGAATAATTTTAGCAAACACACAAGTGTGTAAATACTTGTGTAACACTAAGTTTCGACAAAGAACTAGTTTTGTCAAATTTTACCAGAAGTTGTAAAGATGGAATTTCTTTAAAAACGAGACTTTTACGAAACCGGATGGATTTATATAAAGATACACTAAAAGTAAGGAGCTTTACTACATATTTTTGGAAAAACTACAAGTTCATGCATTTTTGCGATTTACATATATATTGACTAGTTTGATGCTTTGAACATTGTTTTGATGGAATGAGAAAATTGTTGGTTTGATTTGTAAAAGAAAATGATACGCTTGAAAGCGTGGCCACCTCCAGTTATAGAGGAAACTCTGGCGAAATTTTTCCAAAAACCTAACACTTAGAAATATTGTCACTACAAGTGTTAGAAATACATTTTTAACGTGTTTTCGAATTATAGATTTCGCCATGACTTTATTTACAAAATATCGGAGGTGGGATTTTACAAAATGAAACGTGATAAATATATGTATTTAGTATATATACTTTTCATAAGCGTCACTTGTAAAATGTTTATGATTATTTTGTGAAATATACAAATATTATTTTTAGGGTAAAAATAATATTACCAAATGTTAATGATTATATTCTGAAGTTAGAAATAAAATATATTAAGTGAGACTTAATAATATATTTCGAAGTTTACGAACGCACATGTATTAAATCCCCCATCCTTGGGAAGGAAAATAATTACCAAGTATTTACAAAAATATAAACACGAAATAGTTGTCTAACTATTTCCCAAAAACTTAAACCTTAAGCTAAGGCACGGCCATCCGTCTAATAGAGTTAGTACGTGTAGGTCGTCGCACAGCTGCTTGATCAGGAGATATACTTGGTAGAGACGCACCACTGTGAGTTCATGTCCCCCTTTTCTCTTAACTGTTTTCAGTTTTCTAAACTGCGGGGGTGAAATACATGTTACTATGATTACGAGTACTTTTACATGGTATGGTTAGCGTAAGGAGGGTTATTATTCAGATCATGTGAGTGGGTAGGCAGAAACTTGAGGCCATTAATCCTCAGGGTAGGACCGAGGGGCAGGAGCGGTAGATCTATCTGGGTGTAGCGAGCCCAGCCCCAGGCCCAAACAGAACGGACCTCGGGGTGACTTTGTACCCAACGCATAAATCTGCTAGGTTTGAGTCTTCCTACTTGCACTTCACACATATCAATGGCCTTGCAAACCGTTGGTGATCTCTTTTTCCATATTTGCTACATACCAGGGTTTTTATACATACAAAGGTTTATTTACTCACTTACACATGAACTTGCTCAACATTATTGTTGATTTTTCAACTTACATGTATTTCAGGGAATTAAAGATCTGGCGCGGTATGTTATGTTTTCCCGCTGCATATGGGTTCCGAGGTCATCCCGGTTTAGGAAATGTGACTTTTTCCTGGACGAGTCACAAATCTTAAACTGCGTTTTTATTCATGTTGATGTTTATGTCTTTCAAAACAATGTTTTATGTTATGGTGCTGTAGTCCCTAAGACAATGTTATGTTACTTCGGTTTTAAAACTTAAATCTATGGATGATCTTGCATGGTTTTTATTTCATATAGCTTGTTATGGTTAAGCTATGGTATTAAGAAGTCACACCAAAATAACCACGCTTCCGCAAAGCCAGGGTGTGACACTTTTACATGTAAAGAAATTGGTCAAAGGATATACCATCGAGGTATATTGAGTTGGTGGGCTTTGTCCCATTGGGATGGTTCCGGCTAGGGTTTTGGCTAGGTCGTTTCAGGTCTCGTCCGCCTTAACTCAATCGTCGTCTTCAGGGGCTGCCGGAGGCCATGGTCGACCTTTATGCTTTAGGGTCGTTGAATGTCACACCCCCAAAATACCACATGCGGAAACCCCCGCGAGGCGTGTGATGCACCAGGATCTAGCCACCGATCACATCGAACTCATTATAATATTTCAAATAAAAACTTGCATTCATTAAAATAAAGTGTTACAAAATATTTATTAAACATGACATGTTCAGCGGAAGCATAAATCATTTGTTATGTTTTTCATAATCCATGAGTATGTAAGCCATTAGATGTGTCTCGTGATTCCATGTATCTTGACCCATGACCACTCCAGCATCCCAGACAGCAAGTTTCAATGATATAAACCTACAGACCGTAAGCATGCAGAAAAGTGTATCAGACAACGCTGGTGAGTTCACTTATTTGTTAAACCGTTCGTTACCGATAAATGATTTATGTTATGTTGATAATAACTCGATACCGCAGACGGCTCCTTTTTGCCCTTCTCCAATGCTCTATCAAACACTGGTCATGATTTTAAAGTTATTAGTTCACGCCCGTCCTATCTAGGTACGTCGTGAGGGTGCCAAACCTAATAGCGCTATCAACTAATAACCCCGTTTCCCTACAAGCAACTAACCCAGTAGTATGATGGGACTTAAGTGATAGAAAGTGAGTGTATTATCCAACATCAACATTTACTGAAAACTATTTCATATCCCATGCAAGGATATGGGTTTGTGAAATCCGCCTCACATCCCCTACAAGGATGTGGGTTTATGAAAATCCATTTATTTGTTTGCCTGTTTGAATGTCCCCACTAGACGCATGCTTGTTTTGAGAGAAGTGAACTCACCTTAGATTTGCTCGGTATGTTAAGTTTCATTACCCGTTCCAAGTTGGTCAACCAAACCCTACCGTGGTCACCAAAGATGATCAGTTTCGAAAACACATATCTAGATCACGTATTCAACAAGCCACATGTAACCACATTGTCACGTAACACATAGCAAACGTTTAGGTTTCACAAGTTCTTGTTCCCAACAGTAGTTACCAATAACGTCAGTTTCATAATAGTTAAATCACGAATTTTACACAGTTTGCATTCATCACAAGGTCACCGTATATTGCATAGCAGGTACGTAGTTCTCATGTAAACCCGCATTTCATGTGCTAGTTTCATAATAACACTTAACATATGAATTGGCTACTCACACTAGTCAAGTCAAGATCCTCATTTCTAGTTAGCATTGTTATCATACAACAAATAGAATTCTATAAACACAAGTTCCCATCATATATATATATCATAAACTGTTACTGTTTTGTCCATTTGCAAGGCGAAGAATCCTCACGGCAAAGAACTATTCTTCGCCGGAAATGATTATGGCGAAGAACTATATGGCGAAGGACCATCCTTCATCGAGCTGGGGGTTTGATGAAGAATCCTAGAGGTTCGTCAGGAAATAGCCGACGAAGAGTCAATTCTTCTTCGCTGTCGGTTCTTCGTGGGGGAGATTGTTCGTCGCAACACCTCCAAAGCTTCATCATGATCGATAAACCCTATTTCTCGTTAAATCATTACTAACAATTAATCGAATCAAACAGCACCATCAAGTACTAATTATGCGATAATCATAAACACTAACATGCACTTCCAATTTTCATAAACATTATATCACACTAATTCATCAATTAACACTATGATGTTTTCCAATTCACGTTCACATTGTAACATTACATAAGACCGTTATCTAACTTGATTTATGATCAAGACTCAGCCTGTGTTTTAATCTTTACAACTCAACATGTAATCACGTAGTCAAACACGACCAAAACTGATGAACATTCACATACATACAACTCAACATGTATTCACGAAATCAATCACAGCCAAAACTGATGAACATACTTACCGCTTACTAGAACGAAAGATGTGAGAGATTCCGTAAGGAAGAGAGATTCGACAGAGGTAGGTCACCGTCGATCCGAGAGAGAGGGGAAGGGAGTGTCGCCGTCCTATGTAGAAGAGATTAGGGTTTCGCTACATTGTGTGTGTTTGGGATAAATGAAATCCCCTCGCAACCCTGTATGCGTATGTATTCGAAACACTGGGCCGACCCAGTGTTTGGCTCGTGGATGTTGGGCCGAGAATAATCAATGTCAAGGGGAAAGATGTTGCGCCCGAGCGAGGAGTGTGCGACTCGACTAGAGTGTGCGAGTGACCGAGGGTACAGTGTGCGACTGGATTTAACGGATCATCGAGTAGGATATGACAACTCACTAATCATAACTAGATGCCATCTCATAACACTATCACATAAACCATCACATAAAACCATCATATGTTTAACATATCATACACTTGATTAATATAGTGGGACATAGAACCGTCAAGAAATCAGGTAACGCTAATCTCGAAAGTTCGGGTTGTATCCCCATCTTGAAAGAAATTTCGTTCCGAAATTTAGTAAGCAGGCTCAGAAAGACGGAGTGGTAGTTCAAGATGACTACGGATTTCCTCGGGTGCCACATCATCCCCAACTTGAAAGAGAATTTCGTCTCGAAATTCGCCAGTTGCATCAGGATTCAATTCGACAGTTTCAAACAGGTTAGGGTACTTGAGCTTCTTCTGGTCCTCGCGTTCCCACGTGAACTCAGGTCCACGTTTTGAGTTCCATCGAACTCTCATAATTGGAATTCGACTATGTTAACGAACCTGGTCCATGTTTCAACCGATTCCTCGACAACTGCAACTTTTCGTTAACCTTAGGCGCTAGTAAGGGTATCACAAGTGTTTCATCGAACAACACTTCTTTAGTTTCGAGACATAACTGACATCGTGAACGTTACCCAATTCGTCAGGTAACTCGAGTTTGTAGGCCATGTTGCCGATTCTTTCCAGAATTTTAAATGGCCCAACGCAACGTGAATTAAGCTTGCCACGCTTCCCAAAGCGCACCGCACCCTCCCAGGGTGAGACTTTCAATAATGACACGTTCGCCTGGAACGAACTCCCAGCGTTTCCTAAGCCTTTCAGCTTTCCTGACGGTCACGCGTTGCCGCCATACGATTCCCGATCTAAACAATCTTCTCAGAGGTTTCAACTACAAGTCCTAGACCTGTGATTCGGTTGTTACCCACCTTAGTCCAACAAGAAGATCAGCATTATCGTCCATACAATGCCTCAAACAGAGTTGCCTAAATACTAGAATGGTAATTGCTGCAGTAGAACTCAACCAAAGGTAAGTGTCCTTCCAATTTTCACATGCTCGCAACATGTCTTCGAGTGTCAGAATGGTTCGCTTACTCTGACCGTTTGTCCTACGGTGATAAGCAATGCTCATGTCTAGACGTGAGCCAAGGGTGCTGTGTATTGCCTGTCATAAATCTGGTGTAGATTAAAATCAAAGGTAACAGGAGTTGGCACCCCGTACCTAGAAACCGCCTTTCACAGGTAATTTCTCACAGGATACGAAGACTTATCAAATTTTCCTTCACTGCAAGGAAGTGTACAGGTTACATGAGACAATCAACGATCACCCAGGTGATATCGTTTCCGTGTTGAGTTTTAGGTAGACCAGTGACAAAATCCATGGCAGTCTGTTTCCATTTCCAAATGGGTGTTTCTGGTTGCTGGTATTCCACCTTGACTTTCGCACAAGTCAAGCATCGTTCACATACATTGCTATCTGGACCTTCATGCCCGGTTACCAGTACAAGATTTATAGATCCTAACATCTCCTATCAAAATCCTGACGACTAGAATATCGAGGCTGGTGTGCTTCGCTCAACACCATTTCCCTACGGTTGCCGTATAGTGGGATCCATATTCGTTCCAAGTAGTAGTGGATATCGCCCGATTTTAGATACAAGTTGTTTTTCCACGCCCCGCGCAGATTCAACTGGAGGTTCTCGTCCTTCCACGCTTCGGTTCGAGCAGAACAGATCTGATCAGGTAGGTTAGAGTCGATGGTGTGCTGCGAGGCTCGTACACGTTTAGGTTTCACAGTCGAAATCATTCAAAAGTTTCATCCAATGATGCCATCACATGTTTAGCTCTTTCGAAACAAGGGTACACGGGAGGCCCTTGTGATCGGTCTAAGTAGTGCATTTGGTACCATCCAAGTAATGCCTCCAACTCAAATCCAAAGGCCATGGCTTCCACCGCAGGTTGTGACTCGTGCAATTCTTCTTGTAAATCCACTACGTAAGCCATCACATTCCCGTGTTGCATCGGCGTGTAACTGGGACTCTGATTCGAACCATCATGGTTTACCACTAGATCACCCATACCCTCGGGTAAAGACGATGCTCAATGCGTTGTAGAGTTGGGTTTCAAAGGCTGAAAAGACGTCCCCATGTTTTGTCTCCCACGAATACACAACACCCTGCTGTGCTGAAGAGATTAAAGCTGCACGATCTTCGAAAATCCCGCGATGAATCTGCGATAGTATCTAGCAAGACCAAGAAATTGTTGTATCCCCGAAGGACTCCTTGGTGCCCATCAATTCTAATAAAATGGATCTTAGCGCGATTCACGTGTATCCCCGCTTCGTTGACTATGTGACTAAGAAAATGTACTTCTCGAATCCTGAAGTCACACTTAGGTAGACTTTGCATGGAGTTGCTCCTCCCCTAGGAGCTCTAAGATGGAATACAAGTGTCGTTCATGGTGTTCCTTTCTCCTGAAAGTGATTCAAAACATCATAGATAAACACGATTGACGAATCTGACGAGATGAGGTTGACATATACTACTCATGTGATCCCTAAGGCTGCTGGTGTGTTCGATAACTTAAACAACATGAACAGAAAAAATCGTAGTGGTCGTACTTTATCTATAACGTCGTGTTAGGAATCATCCTCCCCCGAGTCTTCCATCAAGTGACAGACTGATCTTAAGTCTGTTTCCGAATAGAAGCTTGATCATTGCAGTGGGTCAAGCAGGTCAGGTCGTCGATGTGAGATAGAGGGTGACGGATAGGGGTGTAAACAAGCCTAGAGGCTCGAGAGCTACTCGTTATCGGCTCGGTTAAAAGCTCGAACGAGCCGAGCTTTAGCGAGCCCGAGCCCGAGCTCGAGCCTGAAATAGAGCTCGTTTAGTTATCGAGCCCGAGCTCGAGCCTGAAATACAAAGCTCGTTTAGGCTCGCGAGCCTAAACGAGCCAAAACAAAAATTTATTTATTTTATATATAATATAATAATAATGATGATAACATTGGCGAGCCGAGCTTGAGCCGAGCTTTGGCTTGTTTAAGCGATACTGAAGCGAGCTCGAGCCGAGTTTTTAACTCGTCTAAGGTTGTTCTTAAAAGAGCTCGAGCTGAGCTCGAGCTTTGGGTTTTACTCGTGAGCCGAGCTCGAACTCAAATAAGTAGGCTCGAACCGAGCCGAGCTCGAGCTTCAAAAAAACATGACGAGCCGAGCTCGAGCCCAGGCGAGCTCGGGCTCGGCCCGGCTCGTTTACACCCCTAGTGACGGTCTATGATTGCCACCTTGTGGTAGTCTGTACACGTACGAAAGGACTCGTCCTTCATTCCCGCAATAGAGATCGGGCTCCCCAAGACGAGGAGCTAGGTCTATAAAACTCCCATCCAGTAGTTCCAAAGGTTGATTGGACAGTTCTTGCAACCCTCCAGGTGCAAGCCGATAAGAGGTGCCAGAAATCAGGAATACGTCTAGCATGATACTCATTTGATATCCCTCCTGACAATGTGGGGAAAACCTGGAAGTTCCTCGGGCTACGCACCGGTAATCGATGATAGGGTAGCAGGGTAGGTGAAACACTTCTGGGCTCCCACCGCCGAAGTGTTGCTGACAATCAGTGAATCTCCACCATGAAGAGATATAGATGCGATTTCCTCCTTACAGAAGATTTCTGCTTGAGGTTTGGACATCCGGTCCACACTATCGACTACACCAAAGTTTCTAACAGTAATAGGGGGAAGGTCAATGTCGAACTCGTGACCTACAAGATTAAGTTGCACCTTAGGTGAACATGTGAGACTTCAATTGGCTTGCCATCAGCCGCTTCTACAACATGCCTGTCTTCAAGAGGCCTTAAGGTTAAACAGAACATGGACGAAGTGATTAGTTACCCAAAAACATACAAGCTACCATGTTGCTATTATGCCTGGCGTCGCCTACGCCAATCCTAAATGCCCTTCCATGAGCACCGCTTCCAGTGTTGTCGCTATGGTTACGAGGATTCCCAATACTGTCATTGTTCCCAGGGTTGTTAACGTCTTGACTTAACAACGCCCAATCCTTGTCAAAGTCACCTTCATTTCCATACTGAAAGTTATGATTTGCGAGTACCTTGTTGTCGCCGTGGCCATTGCCTCCAATGTTGTTGCTTTGAAAACAGATCCTTGCGATCTTTTTCCTTTAGGGTCTACCTCTCTGTTGTTCTTGTCACATCCTAGGGTACTGCCCATGGCGCTAGCAATTACACATCCCATAATCCAGTCGGTTTCCAGCGTTTATACCCCGGTTGATTCGTATGAGTTGGCTCCCAGATGTTACTTACTAGGGTTAGGGGCTCGATTGAAGTCAACCTACTGATGTTCGTTGTCAGAGAGCAGGGTCCTCCTATCACTAGGGTTGGTAATGCATCACGTTCATCTTCTTGTCCATCGGTCTTGCGAGTCGATTGAATAGCGCATGGTAAATCGTTAGAGAATCACAGAGGTGTCCATACTTCTGAATTTGAAGCGTCAATTTGTTGCGTCAAAGTAAACGAGAAAAGTGAGAAAGTATAGACCAAGCATTTAACGTTTCAACATCTGTCTCAAAAACGTTCGCACTAACACCTAACGTTTCTACACGGCTCGCTAGACGTTCTGTTACGTGTTCAGGCGTCACTCAATATCATCGAGACTCGTAAGGGTTCAGAGGGAAGTGAAAGGACCACGTTCAAACAGGAGACAGTCATTGCTATGACCGCTATGGATCGTTGTGGTTCACATTTGGTCGAATAATGGAATGGAACCCCTTTCACACTTGTTAGGCCTCGTTGGGACTCACATGCACCCCACATTATTATTATGTGTACACCCACAATAATAATATGATTTGCATGCCCATCTCAGTTCCTCCTAACTCGTGTTAAATAGTTCCTCATACTCGAGTAGCAAGACAAGGACATCACAAAACGCGGTTCATGAATGTCTAGGGAAACACCACACTATCAATCCCTTAACACATGCAAGTAATACATGAATGCATATTGTTGTGCTAAACGTGCAATCACATGCAATATCATATGTAAGTGTTCACTAGTTACGCAGTGCAATGAGTAAACGAGAGACGAACCTTGTAGTCTGGAGCTGAGTGTCATGGTCGTATTTACGTATTCAGAACTGTTCGGTTATAGTCTGGTTTTATAAAAACTTTTTTAAAACCAAGTTCACTATAACCAGTGGCTCTGAAACCAAACTGTCACACCCCTAAAATACCACATGCGGAAACCCCCGCTAGGCGTGTGACGTACCAGGATCAAGCCACCAATCACATCGAACTCATAATAATATTTCAAATAAAAACTTGCATTCATTAAAATAAAGTGTTACAAAATATTTATTAAATGTGACATGTTCAGCGGAAGCATAAATCATTTGTTATGTTTTTCATAATCCATGAGTATGTAAGCCATTAGATGTGTCTTGTGATTCCATGTATCTTGACCGATGACCACTCCAGCATCCCAGACAGCAAGTTTCAATGATATAAACCTACAGACCGTAAGCATGCAGAAAAGTGTATCAGACAACGCTGGTGAGTTCACTTATTTGTTAAACCGTTCGTTACCGATAAATGATTTATGTTATGTTGATAATAACTCGATACCGCAGACGGCTCCTTTTTGCCCTTCTCCAATGCTCTATCAAACACTGGTCATGATTTTAAAGTTATTAGTTCACGCCCGTCCTATCTAGGTACGTCGTGAGGGTGCCAAACCTAATAGCGCTATCAACTAATAACCCCGTTTCCCTACAAGCAACTAACCCAGTAGTATGATGGGACTTAAGTGATAGAAAGTGAGTGTATTATCCAACATCAACATTTACTGAAAACTATTTCATATCCCATGCAAGGATATGGGTTTGTGAAATCCGCCTCACATCCCCTACAAGGATGTGGGTTTATGAAAATCCGTTTATTTGTTTGCCTGTTTGAATGTCCCCACTAGACGCATGCTTGTTTTGAGAGAAGTGAACTCACCTTAGATTTGCTCGGTATGTTAAGTTTCATTACCCGTTCCAAGTTGGTCAACCAAACCCTACCGTGGTCACCAAAGATGATCAGTTTCGAAAACACATATCTAGATCACGTATTCAACAAGCCACATGTAACCACATTGTCACGTAACACATAGCAAACGTTTAGGTTTCACAAGTTCTCGTTCCCAACAGTAGTTACCAATAACGTCAGTTTCTTAATAGTTAAATAACGTATTTTACACAGTTTGCATTCATCACAAGGTCACCGTATATTGCATAGCAGGTACGTAGTTCTCATGTAAACCTGTCCATTTGCACGGCGAAGAATCCTCACGACGAAGAACTATTCTTCGCCAGAAATGATTATGGCGAAGAGCTATATGGCGAAGGACCATCCTTCGTCGAGCTGGGGGTTTGACGAAGAATCCTAGTGGTTCGTCAGGAAATAGCTGACGAAGAGTCAATTCTTCGTCGCCCTAGGTTCTTTGTCGAACCGGTTCTTCGTGGGGGAGATTGTTTGTCGCACCACCTCCACAGCTTCATCATGATCGATAAACCCTAGTTGCCGTTAATTCATTACTAACAATTAATCGAATCAAACAGCACCATCAAGTACTAATTATGCGATAATCATAAACACTAACATGCACTTCAAATTTTCATAAACATTATATCACACTAATTCATCAATTAACACTATGATGTTTTCCAATTCACGTTCTGTAAGGACCTTCAAAATTGTCCATAAACGACCCGTAAGTGAAAACCCGGACCCCTGAAACTCTAATGTACATTAAAAATCAAGAAAATGTGAAATTTGGTTCTCACGCGGGCCGCGTAAGACATTAGGGTTGTCTACGCGGGCCGCGACAACTCATCAAATCTCCGGATAAGCGAACAGGCCACGTGTCACACACGTGGCAGGCCTAGGTGTGACACACTAGGCGGGCCGCGTAAACCCCATTTTTCAGCTATAAATTTGCTAGGCCATGAGCAGTTCATCTATGCTCGAGATTTCAGTCAAAAACGAAGTTCCACTGCTCAAAATCATAAATTCCATTAGGGAGACGCTGCTACGATACAGGGTATTAACTCGATCGCTGCTACGATTCAATGTCCGGTCGATTGAAACCAATCCAATGGACGTTTAAGTGCTGCCCACATTAGGGCTATACTTTGTCATTCGTCGTGAATTCGATGGATGTTTAAGTATTGCACTTTGTCATTCGTTGTGAGGGTTTTAATCTCGTGAGTTATCGTAAATACCGTATTAGTTACTGGCCTAGTTCGTGTGCATTGTTGTTTAAATTAGGTTACAAGGCTCATCAGTAGGCTAAACTCTGCCCGTTTAAACTTACAATGTGAGTCATTCTCTTTTATAAAAAGTGTTTTACAATACTCCAATCATTTTCAAAAGTTATAATTACAGGGATTAAGTCGTGGTTATCTTGAATCACTGGCTAGTAGGGTATTGTGCACATTACTAATCTCTCATGGTTAGGTTCATCAACCTAACAGTGATAATAATCACTACTTGGGTTAAAGGACCCAATAGTGATATGACCATCGTCACCAGGAGGTGACACGGCGCCAGATAAAAATAAGATAGAAGCCATTGTAATCGCTCTTATGTTGAAATTTATAACTAATGTGTCCTTTTGTTTAACTTGAGTGACTCGCCAGTATTTCCCCGCTAATAAAATATTTTTAAACATGTTTCAGGCGACCTGCTGTGAATCAAGGAAAACGTGCTACGGAGCACTAACAAGCTTGAAGTGGTGGCTCAGTTAAATAAATAAACATGTTTTGTAAACCAGGGAATTTCCTCGTGAAATTCCTCTATTGTAAATTACGGGGTTTATCCCAAATTATGGAAATAAAATAATCAGGCATTTTCAAGCTTAAAAGATCCTGTAAATCTTCCGCTGCCAACTCAAATAATAAATACCACGGGTTTCTGTCCCGCGGCTCCTGGACCGGGTAAAACCGGAACGGGGGTCGTGACAGAAAAAGGTGGTATCAGAGCCATGCCACTGATTCAATCCAAATAAGTGTTCTGTTGACACTTAAGTTTTAAATTATGTGTTAGGAAATAATTTATGTGAGTATGTGCTTTATGTTACAGTATGGGTAAGCAAAGAATTTCGGACATCTATCGTCAATTAGATAGTTCACCAAAAGATAAGGGAACCTCATTTCAACCAAATTCCTCGGGATGCTCAGCAGATACTCAGGAAGGAATATTTATTCGTAAGGCACAGTCTGAGAAACCATTTACCCCTAAGAAAAGAAGATGGATTATTAGAAAAAGCCGAGAAAAATTAAGGAAGTCACAACCAAAAGGAGTGATAATTAATAAGGAGACTCAGGAAACAGGTAATAACCCACCATGGGAAGATGAATTAGACGAACAATGGGAAAATCTCTACATGTTAGCCACTACAGCAGTAAATGTTAACTTATAGTTGCAACACCAAACTAGTACCAGCACCTATGCCACTTACGAGCCAGAAACTTAAAAGAACTTCATCCATAAGATAACAACCTAGTAGAAGAAAGAGACAGAATAAACTTTACATAAACGCATGTTGAGCATAATAATCCTATAACCTAGCTAGACTAAAATAATTTACGGATGCATAACCACTAGTATATTTCGAATTTCAGTTGTAATTTGTAATAAATATATATATAAAAATCACAATATTTTGTTTTAATAAATCTGTTTGTATAATTATATTAGATATTTGTAATTAATACTTAATTTTTCTAATTGCCATTCTGTGATTCTGTGAGAATTTAATTTACCAAATTTTAACTTAGAATTTTGTATGTTTCTTCATGTATGTTAACAGGATGAACGAACTATCAGAAGCACTCCAAAATTTTCTATCCATAGTTCAGATATGGATATCACCAGTACCTTTATTGACCACCAGGCTGACACTGAAGAGCCAATGGTATTCCAAGCCCAAACCTCAGGAAAAACCTAAACCGAAGAAAAGAAGAAGACTTGTAGGCTGGAGGCGTGTGCGTAGGAAGAAGCCAGCAACACAAAAAGTTATAAAGACTAAGGATCCTAAAGATAAGGGCAAAGGTATAGAGATTGGGGAGATTTCAGGGCAAGCTCAAGAAATGCCACCCTGGGAAGAGCTAGATCGCCAACTAGCAAATAACAACCTCATCGGACCTGCCAATGAGACTCTTTTCAATTACCCAGCTGAAGCCCAACTTCCAGTCAATCTGGAACCTGCTATTCCTGATCCCCTTGTTAACCCCCGACCTCTAGGAGAGCTGGAGGAATGGCGGACCACTGACTGCCAGTTTCAAAATCTCCTGAATAACCCTAATACCTTTTTCCCACAATTTGATACGGAGCCTCCACTACACCCACCTATGAGCTTCGAGAATATGGCTGAACTCCGCCATTATGGCGAGGAGCTGATTGATGCAGGGAACCGAATTAGGGATGTGGGAGAAAGGATATCCTGGAAGTACGACGAGAGAGAACGTCGTTTCTGAAATGCCAGCTAACAGGGATCGTATGTGGTTGTGGGAACGTATGTCTAATAATAATATAATAATAAAAATATAATTATAATTATGTGAAATAACTTAAAAATAAAACTTTTGTAAGATAACTGGTGTCTACGGATGCCTATTATAATATATAAAATATCAAACGTCGAAAAATCGACAATTTTGGCTATACGTGTTGATGTGATTATGTGCGATTGTTTTATTATGTATGATTGTTAATTATTTTCTGCTAATCACTTATATATATTAATTACCAGATGGAACACACTGGTAATGAACCCGTTAACGAAGTTAACCAATCTGAACAAAACCATGAAAATCAATTTCTGAATAGGCAAGATACCAAGAATATCGTTGCTTAGGGAATAGCCAATGCTATTCCAGCAATCCTTGCTGCTGCCCAAAATCTAGTCGAACCTCAACAAATTATTCCTAGCAAACGTACTCATGAAGACAACTTCAGTAATAGCGTAAATAGAGGCGGTAACATTAATAATAATGATAATGATGTACTGCAAGCCCCAATTCTCAAAAGAATGAAAGCTGCAACGCCTGGTTGCACTTATAAGGAATTCCTTGCCTGTAAACCTGTTGAGTTCGCAGGCAATGAAGGGGCGACTGTGGCACTGCGTTGGTTGGAGAAAACCGAGGCAGTAATCAAAATAAGTAAATGTGCTGAGGAGGATAAAGTCATGTATGTTTCTCACCTTTTTAAGGAAGAAGCCTTAGAATGGTGGAATACGGTATTACAAGCCAAGGGAAGTGACATGGCCTATCCCATGAGTTGGGAGGAGTTTAAACGTCTGGTGGAAAGAAAATTCTGCCCAGAATATTAAAAAGAGCAGATGGCGAACAAATTCCTGAGCCACCGAATGGTGAATGTTGATTGCCGAGGGTATACTTCGAAGTTTTTCAAATATGCTCGAATTGTGCCTACTCTGGCTTCGCCAGAGCCGGTACTTATTTCCCGCTATATTTGGGGATTGATTGGCGAAATCCGTGATATCGCTAAAGCTGCGAGACCCCGCACTATTGACGATGTTGTGGAATTAGCTAACACCCTAACTGACGGGCTGATACGCACAAGAGAAGAAAACCGGAAAAAGGAAGTGGCCCAAAAGATTAACCAAGGATTCCGAGTGGGTAATAAAAGCAACTTCAAGCAAAAGGGAACCGAGCAATCTTCCACTGTTCCATTTTGCAATACTTGCAAAAGAAAGCATTTTGGAAGATGCAAAGGATATTGCAATTTCTGTAAAATTCCGGGGCATCAAGAGGAAGATTGCAGGAGGAAGAAATCAACAATCTGCTACAACTGTGGAGAAGCTGGACATTTTAGGCCAGACTGTCCAACTTGGTCAAACCAGCTGACAATAAAGCCAAACTTCTAGAAGGAACTACCAAGAAAAACGCAAGAGCTTTCCAACTGACTACCTGGGAAGCAGAACTAATCCCTGATGTGATAGCTGGTACGTTCCTAGTTCATGACGTCTATGCAAAAGTATTATTTGACTCTGGTGCAAACCAAAGTTTTATAAATACTTCATTCTGCCAAGCTCTTAATCTACCCTTAACCAACCTTAGACAAATTTTTACGGTAGAAACGGCAGATGGGAATTCTGTTAACATAGATAAGATTTTGCAAGAAGTAAAAATAGAACTTTTAGGCCATAAATTTTCTGCAAACCTGTTACCTATGAATTTAGCTGGATTCGATGTCGTGTTAGGAATGGATTGGTTGGTAGCCAACCATGGTCGAATCCTATGTGATAAGAATTCCATGGAAATACATACAACCACAGGAGAAGTAGTGGTGATTACAGGAGATAAGCCACGTAAGCCAATAAAATTTATTTCAGTAATGTAAGTGGCCAGTTATTCAAGAAAACAAGGAATAGTGTATATGATTTCAGTAATCATTAACACTAAGGGTAAGGAACTTGAGAAAATTTCGGTAGTATCAGAATACCCAGATGTATTTCCAGAAGAACTACCTGGATTACCACCCGATAGGGAGGTATAATTTAGAATTCATTTGATTCCTGGAACTACATCAATAGCTAAAGCACCTTATCGGTTAGCACCCACTGAAATGTTAGAATTGAAGAAGCAATTAGATGAGTTGCTAGGTAAAGGATTCATACAACCTAGTTCATCCACGTGGGGAGCTCCAGTGTTGTTTGTGAAAAAGAAGGATGGTTCGATGCGAATGTGTATCGATTTTAGGGAATTAAATAAGGTTACAATCAAGAATCGATACCCATTACCTAGGATTGATGATCTTTTCGATCAACTTCAGGGAGCTATATATTTTTCTAAGATAGATTTACGCTCCGGATACCATCAGTTAAAGGTACAAGAAGAAGACATACCTAAAACTGCTTTTAGAACTAGGTATGGTCATTACGAGTTTACAGTCATGCCCTTTGGATTAACAAATGCCCCTGCAGCATTTTTGGACATGATGAATAGGATCTGTAAACCATATTTGGATAAATTTGTAATTGTCTTCATTGACGATATACTTATTTATTCCAAAAGTCAGAACGAGCATTGTGAGCACCTACATGCACTCTTAACTTTGTTAAGAAAGGAGAAGCTTTACGCCAAATTCTCGAAGTGTGAATTTTGGCTACAGGAGGTGCAATTTTTAGGTCATATGGTGAATCACGAAGGTATTCATGTAGATCCCTCAAAGATAGAAGCGATCACCAAATGGTTGGCCCCGCAATCAGCTATGGAAGTTAGAAGTTTTATAGGGTTAGCACTACAAAAAAAAAACGAGTATTAGAAACTGAAAAAACAGTATCTAATACATTAAAATCAGTCCCCAATGGTTATCAAGGACTAATTTGCCAGTCCCCAGCTAGTCTCGGATACCTAGTACTAGATAGTGGTTTTAGTAACTAAAAATTAGCCCGGATTGTATGACACCAACAAGGACTAACAGTCAGTCCTTGATGCATAAAAATTCAGTCCTCAATTTGTCTCTCGGTACCACTTCATTTCGGTCCCTAATACATCTCTTTAATGACTGGAAATCAGTCTCTAATACTATGGTTATTCAATCTCGAATGCATTCATTAATGACTGAAAATCAATCCTTAAACCTTGTTTATTTTGTCTCCAATAAGTTTTATTAGGTTTGATATTATTAGGGACTGAAAAACAAATACCTAATATATTTCTTTAGTGACTAAAATACTAGTCCCAATATGTTTTTCTGTGACTAAAAAGTAGCCTCCGATATCATGTTTTAGTTTTGGAGACTACAGAATAATGTTTAATACCATCACAATTCAGTTCCTAAAATGTGTATTTTCAATCCTTAATATATTTCTAAAACAATTTTCAAACACAAATAAAACCAACAAATTTTACAAACACAAAGGTATATATTTCTTCAAAGTATAAACAAGTTCTACAATTATAAATGAATAAATGTGTAAAACTTTAACATCTTGAATTCATTTCTTAATAAAGCTAGAGCTCTATCTTGAACCATGTTGCAAGTTTGTGGTTGCTGTGATGAAATCTTCATATGAGTTCCAACTTTTAGCCCAAAAATGTTAACATGAAAAATCCAATCACTTTAACATACCATCAAGCATCGATCGTAGAACCAGAATATGATCTACAAAACCATATGTGAATCGTCAAATTTTGACACATAGACTTGTTGTAGTCACAATGTCCACAAAAGCAATCCCCTGTTAAAATCTCTTGATGCAGGAAGTAACAACAAAAATAATATATAAAATAAGTTTATTTAACTTCATACCTCCTCAGATCAAGAGCAACAACTAGAACTAGTATTTCAGAAACAACCTAGGCAATGAACAGAAAGAAGCAGAGCGTTAAGAAATATTATAAAGTAAAAACCGCCTGTGCATATAAAGGAGGCTCCAGTAAATTTCCTGACTGACCCCTTAGAGGGGAGGTCCAGTTTACGCCCGGCGGACATCCTTGTGTTTGGATGAGAAGGGGGAAACACGCTTGTGTAGATCTAACTGGAGTCTCCCCCATTGTCGGGCTCAAGGACAAGGGCTTTGTCATAGGGCAAGCGGTGCTCAAGGCAGAGGCAAGCAAAGTGGCAAAACATGAGAAAGCCTGCCTGGAGAATCAACATGTGTTTGTCCCGTTTGCGTTTGATACCTTTGGTGGTCTCGCTCCTGACGCTGTGCGACTTTTGAATCGGGTTCAAAAAGTCATTAATAGTAATTCTTCGGCGCTAAAGGTTTCAAACTTTGTATTTAGTAGAATTGGTTTTTCTATTCAAAAGGGGGTGGCGGCGTAACTTGTTGCCCGACTACCTGCCATTGCTTTGTAATTGCCCTTTTTTGTGTGGAATGATATTGATGATTTTGATCCATCATCTTATAATAAACAATAAAAAAAATACAACTCAAAATTGTGAATTGTGATATACCAAAATGACGTGAAGATGCAACTATAACCTCCCAAATTACAATCCTTCCACAAGACCAAATCGAATCTGCTGTAAATCAAAACCTTAAATTAGAAAATGGGAGAGAGACTTTTGTATGTGTTATCAACAAAAAAACTAGAAAAAAGAGAAATCACCTCTACAAATGTCAAGAAGTCTCCGTTGAGGGATCTAGTAGTGGTGGGTCAACGATCTAGACAGCCTGAGCATAAAGATTGTGATTTGGAAGAAATAAGGTGAGGAAGACAGACAATTGGGTTGGGTGGGGTGAAATAAGGCGTAGATTTAGGGTTAAGGTGCATTAATTTTGGGGTGGGTGGGAATGATGAAAGGGATAAAATTTCATCAGGAGCGGGAACGAAATTTAAAGATTTCTTAAAAATTCTAAGGGTGCGTTTGGTTCGCAAAAATTTAATGATATTTAAGGGAAATTGAAATTTGAATTTCGTCATTAAGATGATTGGTTCCCATAACTTGATGGAATTGGAATCCCAATTCCAATCTTCATGTGTTTGGTTGACAATGGAATTGGAATCTCAATTCCAATCTTTATGTGTATCGACGTGAACCGTTTCGACCCATACCATTTCGAATCGAACCGTTTCGACGCGTACCGTTTCGACCCAAACCGTTTCGAGGCGAACGTTTCGATCCGAACCATTTCGACGCGAACCAATCTTTACTATAGACGGTTTATTAAGAATTTTTCCAAAATAGTTGTACCATTAACTAAGCTAACCTGTAAAGCAGTTAAGTTTGAATGGGGACCTAAGCAAGAAGAGGCTTTTAAGATTTTAAAGCAAAGATTAACAAACGCCCAAATTCTTGCCTTACCAGAAGGAACATAAGATTTTGAAGTATATTGTGATGCTTCTAAGTTAGGATTAGGATGCGTGTTAATGCAACGCAAGAAGGTAATTGCGTATGCCTCAAGGCAATTGAAGAAGCACGAGAAAAACTATACGACTCATGACTTAGAATTAGGAGCCATAATTTTTGCCCTTAAGATTTGGAGGCACTATCTGTATGGAAGTAAATTTACTGTTTATACAGATCATAAGAGTTTAAGATACATATTTGGGCAAAAAGAATTAAACATGAGGCAAAGAAGATGGATGGAAATTCTAAGTGACTACGACTGTGATATTCAATATCACGAAGGAAAAGCAAACGCAGTTGCAGATGCCTTAAGTCGTAAATATCATGAAAAGCAAAAGCGAGTTCGTGCTCTTAGATTAAGTCTACAATTAGATCTAATGGAACAACTAAGGAATGTTCATAAAACAGCAATCAAAGATGATGCTGAAGGGATGAAAGGAAGAATAAAGGAATTAGAGCAAGGAGCTGATGGAATTTGGAGATTCCACAAGAAAAGAATTTGGGTACCTAAACAGGGAGAGCTAAGAAATAAGATTTTAGAGGAAGCCCATAAATCTAGGTATACCATGCATCCTGGTAATAATAAGATGTACCAAGATTTAAGAAATAATTTCTGGTGGATAGGAATGAAAAAGGATATAGCTAGATATGTTTCTAAGTGTCTAACTTGTTCACAAGTTAAAGCAGAACACCAGAAACCTTCAGGGTTACTCCAACAATAAGAAATGCCTGTTTGGAAATGGGAACTTATAACAATGGACTTTGTTACTAACTTACCCAAAACCAGAAAAGGTAATGACGCGATTTGGGTAATTGTGGATCGATTAACCAAATCAGCTCATTTTCTACCCATGAAAGAAACCTTTAGCATGGAAAGATTAGCAAAGTTGTATGTAGACGAGGTAGTATCCTTACATGGGGTCCCACTCTCCATTGTATCGGATAGGGACAGTCGTTTCACTTCACATTTCTGGACAAGTTTCCAAGAAGCCATGGGGACGCGATTAAATTTAAGTACAGCTTATCACCCTCAAACAGATGGACAAAGTGAAAGGACGATCCAAACCCTGGAAGACATGCTTAGGGCATGTGTGATAGATTTTGGTGGAAACTGGGATGACCACCTACCCTTAATCGAATTCTCCTATAATAATAGTTACCATTCAAGCATTGAAGCTGCCCCATTCGAAGCACTGTATGGACGCAAGTGTAGAACTCCAGTTTGTTGGGCAGAAATACGAGAAAGCCAATTATCAGGTCCTGAAATTGTACAAGAAACTACCGACAAGATCACTCAAATCAAGGAAAGACTAAAGACGGCTAGAGATCGTCAGAAGAGTTATGCAGATAATCGACACAAGCCGTTAGAATTTCAAGTTGGAGACAAGGTACTTTTAAAAGTTTCTCCTTGGAAAGGAGTAGTTCGGTTCGGTAAGAAATGTTGATACATATTATGTGGACGCGACTCAGTTCGGTTCGACTCGGTTTGGATCGACTCGGTTCGGTTTCTACTCGGTTAGGTTTGGCTCAAGCCCGACATCACGACATTCCTCCGTCGTGCGCCCCAGAGTTCGACACGCGAAGCACGGAGAGCCGCGAGCCTTCCCGAGGTGCCACATCACCATGACATCATCATGATGATGTCATGATGATGTCATGTAGAAGAAAATGCATGCAAATATTGAAACTGTTTGTATATTCGGTTCCGATTTCATTGTTTGGGCCAATCAACTTGCACTTGGGCCGATTCAATTCATCTGGGCTGAACCCACCGTTTGTTTGCATGCATGTCGACGAAACAAGGAGTGATTCGTCGACTTTGGAGTTTCGCCGTGGCCCATCCCGTTTCGCCAAAGATATAGACGAAACGACATGTGTTTCGTCGACAACAATAGTTTCGTCGAGACCTGTTCAGTTTCGTCGTGTGTCTGTGACTATATATATTCAGTGAACTCAGAATAGAACACAGAACACACACACGAGAGAACCAGAGAGAGTTTACAGAGATTATTTTGTAAACATTGTATTGTAACAGTTTCATGTATTAATGCAATGGAGTGTTAATCGTTGAGTCTCGTGTTTATCATTTACGTGTTCGAACTTGGTTTAACTTACCCGTTTGGATTCCGCACTTTCGGGTTTGTCGGAAAACAGGGAATAGAGGTTACTCGATCCTCCAGGTGGACCTACAATTGGTATCAGAGCATTGGCTCGATTCCTTGTTAAAACCAAGTTGTTTTTCTTGATTTTTCAAAGATTTTCATGAGTTTTTCTTGAGTTTTAAGTTTATCTTTTCTGGAAAATCATTTTTAAAATCTTGAAAACCTTGTTGTTTTGCTTATTAATTCATACAAAACCTTGTTATTATCTTACGCATACATGTAGTTTAAGGTTTTTATTGAAGTTCTTTGCAAAACTCGTGTTCGGAAAATTATTCCGGTGAAAATTTGGCCGGAATCTTCAAGTAGTTCATCTAATATTCATAGTGTTCATCATTTATTCATAACTGTTCTTGAATATTTGTATTGCTTGATCTGTTTATGATTTGAATTTAAGTGATATTGATTATTATACTATTGTTTGACAATAGTGTACATGCATGATGATGGTAGGTTGAAAAAGAGGCTTCTAAAAATCAGAAAAAGTAACGTGTAGGTTGAAAATTGTCACCAACTTTGTCAGAAGGATAAGGTTTTTGTTGAAAAATCTAACCAAAAGATAAGATCACATCAGTTTCGTCAAGTTCACTTTTGAGTTTCGTCGTCTCTTTAACAATCGAGTTTCGTCGTACAGCAAAAGGTTGCGTCGCCTAGAATCAATTATGTTTCATCGATCATTAACTGTTTCGTCGTTCATTAACTGTTTCGTCGATCATTAACTGTTTCGTCGTTCATTAACTGTTTCGTCGCCTAGAATCAGACTTTCGTCGACATTAAAAATCTTAACAGGTTTCGTCGTAATTTAACAGTTTCGTCGTAATTTGGTTTCGTCGAGTAATATAGTTTCGTCAAAACTTGTCAAATTTTTAACTGAAGCTTTGCAAATCATATTTAACGGTTTGATTTGAGTGATTCAATCAGGTATTCGTCATTATACATCCAAAATGAATCCGAATTGGTGGGGTACTCCGTCAACTGCAGAGAGCAAGTATACAAACACACGTTTATCTCCCTCATGGGCCGAATCTCCCGCATCTGCATCTAATACAGAAAGCAAGTATACAAACACGCGTTTGTCACCATCATGGGCTGAATCTTCCGCAACCGCATCTTCGCAAGCGAATCAAATGTCAATAGGTCAATGGGCGTTTGTTTCAAATCAAACTCCAAGTATTCAAAGTATACTCCTAAGCGAAAGCGAGACCGGAAGTCTAAATCGCCCACCGAAACTGATGCACATAAACGAATATCCTGGATGGGTAGATAGATTCCATACGTATGTCAATGGGCAAAACATGGAATTGTGGTTACGTTTTACTACGGATTTCGATCAAGCACTTGAGGTTGCCGCTTCAACTGCCGCTACATTTGCAGATCTTACTGAAGACGAGAAAAAGGCATATGATCTAGAAAAGAAATCATATGCTATTCTGACTCAGGCGATGAGCAAGGAAATATATCATCAGTTCGTCAGCTTCAAGTCGTCAAAGCGATTGTGGGATGTATTGAAGACAAGGGGTCTAGGAAATGAAAAGTCATGCCAATTGCGACATGATTTACTCAAGAAGGAGTTTGATGGTTTCACATGTATGGAAAGTGAATCTTTGGGAGATATGACAAGTCGATTCTATCACCTGCTGACTGAATTAAGTAATTATGGGGTAGTAACAACTCCATCAGAGGTAGTCACAAAGTTTGCCGATGCATTGCCACCTCAATGGAATAGTTTATTGGAAATCCTGAAATACAATGGCGCATTGGCTACGACAAACATCAATGACTTCGTTCAGCTCTTGGAGAACAAAGATCAGGAAGAAACCCTAAAGGCGAAAAGGGTTCCAGTGCGACAAAATCCTGATATGTATTATGGAACCTCTAGCACTTCTGCAAGACCAGTTTCACATGCTCCACTTCAAACGGCGTTTGTCACAAGCACAGATCTATATGGCAATCCGATACAAGTTCCTATAAAGCCAGCTCCAACCACAGACTTGTATGGAAATCCACTACAAACAGCTCCACAACAGCAAAGCTATCGGCCATCTACCGTAGCAACTGATTTGTATGGGAATCCACTTCCTCCTCAACAACAAGCTTGTTATGGAAGCACATCATCTGCTGGTCAGCCATCAAAGTCAAATACAGTACGACTTGACACGTCAAACTTCTCCAAAGTTAGCGTTGAAGTAGCTAAAGATCATATGGAGATACTAAACACATTGGTGAGCTCGTATTGTGGGTTGATTGCAGGGCAGATCGGAAACATCAATCTAACTTAAGAAGATTATCAGCAGATCGATAAAGAAGAGATGGATATGATGGACATCAAATGGGCTTTCGCCAGTGCTGTAAGGCGAGCTAAAGACTTCATGGAACGGACGGGTAGAACCAGCTTGGAAAGCAAGAAAGATACCAAGTATGGATTCGACAAGCAATTCGTCAAGTGCTTTAACTGTGGTGAACGTGGTCATTTCAAGAGGGAATGCACAAAGCCAGCTCAACATGGGAACCAAAACCCTTTCAGAGGTCAAGGCAATCAGCAAAATCAAGCCAGGAATGATGATCGCGCCTTGGTCCCTGCAAACAATCAAGAAGGACCATCGAACACCAATCAGGCTCTTGTGGTGCAAATAGATGAAGGTTGCGATTGGTCAATGCAATTAGGCATTGGTGATCAGGGAGGAGCAGCTTGTTTTGCTGAAACTGCTAAAGATTTGAAGCACGCCAGTGGTGGAGAATCTTCCGCCAGTGGTGGTGAATCTTCAGATGAAGAGAGTTCTGGTTATTCAAGGAGTTCAGATGAAGAAACCTCAACCTCAGGCGAAGATTATTCTGATGATGTATCTAGTGGGAGAATCGATGCAGATATCGATGAATTGTTAGGAGAAGCTGCAGTAGGGAATGATAGAATATCTATTCTGGTGGATCAAGCTGCTTATTCTTCTTCTTCTCTCCATTCAGCCTTTATGGCTAATGTCAACAGTTCATCAAGCCAGGTATGTTTCGATGAACCAACTGTTGTTAATTGTGATAATTGTGCTAGCTTAAGTGTTAAATGTGCTGATTTGGATGCTAATATGTCTGAGTTGCAAAGCAAACATGATGCTTTAAATGCTGAATTGTTTGACTTGCAAAACAAACATGTTTCTTTAGATGCTAAGTGGTGTGATTTACAAAGCAAACATAAGGCTTTGCAAAACAAATATGAAGTGACAAATATCCACAATCAAAAGTTGATAGTGGATCTCTCGAAATGCAAAGAGGCTAACATGTTTTATGAAAACCATGAAAAGGAATTTAAAACGGTGGTTGCAAATTTAAGAAAAGATAAAAACGAATTGACAAAAATGGTTTCAAGAAAAAAAACTGACATAAACTGTTATATCAATCGTCTTGAGATCATGCAAAAAGAGTTAGCCTGTACAAAGTGTGAAAGTGAGGCGATCCGGCTTAAGCTATACAGTTATTCAAACTCTAGATATGTGTTGGATCACATCATTGGCACACAAAAAGAGAAAAAGGATGTCACGTGCATTGGATACAAGAAATGTCCACCACCTGTTAGACAAAATTATGATGCCATGCCTGATGAGGAGAATAGAACTCATTATGAGGAATCTGTTCCTTTAGACATTGAGGAATTTGCAACGGGACTTGGATACAAACCGGAAGTATCATCAGATTCGGATGTGTCAGCAGATACATGCGTGTCTTCTATTGAATAGAATCAGGATCCTCCAGTTATTGTTGAGGATGCTGATTCTTCTGATGATGAATCCGATGATACTGACTTAGCACAGTCTGATACGGTAATCAAAGAAGAGGACATACCTCTTGAGAATCATATTCTATGTGATCCTCCCACAAAACCTGCTAAGACTGTTCTGGTCGAGTCCACGTCTGCAAAAGAGTCTGAGAGTGTGAATTTGATGTACACTCTTGTTGGTGATGATAAAATCTACTCTGACAAAGATTTTCCTATTAAGAATGTTAATCAATCTTTAATTAGTAAAATTTTTGAGGATTCAACAAGTAAGTTCTTGGGAAAGACAGAATCACACGTTGTGGTAACACAGTGTCCTCCTATCCCAAAGGCTGAAGTTCGAAAACAATATGGCAATCAAAAATTACCAACAGTGAAAAAGCAGCAAAATCATACCAAACCAAATGGTAAATCAACGACTCAAGGTCGAAAGGAACCGAACCAAAAGAAGAACAAGAAAGTGAACTTTGTGAAATCGACGGGAACAGATAAACTTGAAACATTTGCCAATAAATCTAACTTAGATCATGTTAATCAAGTTAAAATGTTGAAAAGAAATGAACCAAATAGTTCAAAACCAAGTACCTCGGGATCACAAAGTTCATCATCGACAAGACAATCACATGATACTTCGGGGTTTGTAGAACGAAGATCATGTTTTTCATGTGGCACATTTGGACATATTATTCGAAATTGTCCATATCTTCATAAACAAAAACCCAAAGTTGATGATCCCCGTGACCAAATTGACCGCAAGCGATCTGTTTCATCAAAACCAGATCCCCGTCTTGTAAAAGAAAGGGACAAGAAACAGAAACGCCAACACGTTAAGAAAATTGAAAAGGCGATTAAAACCGACGTGGTTAACAAAACATCTGTTTCTGTCAAACCAGACAATTCAAAAACTTCAGACAATCATGAAGTTAAAATTTTAAAGAATAAAACTGGTAAATCAAAACAGACCTGGAAACCAAAAACGGTTACTGAATCAGGGGGAACATCACAATTTCCGCAACATCGAGAAGTTCAAGTAACTTACGTTGATGAAAATGGAAGACCCAAGACCACAAAGGCTTGGGTCCCCATCTCCAACTAATCATGTGAGTACATGTGCAGGGTGTTCCAGGAGGAACTTTCAGCAGTCATTGGATTGTTGATAGTGGGGCATCCAGGCACATGACAGGCGACATGAAACTTCTCTACGACGTTAAATCTATTAGAGGTGGTTATGTTGCTTTTGCTGGAGATAAACGCGGATATATTACAGGAGAAGGAATGGTATCCAACAGGGTTGTTAGTTTTGACAAGATCAACTTTGTACAACAGCTTGATCATAATCTTCTCAGCGTTTCACAAATCTGTGATAAACAGTTTTCAGTACACTTTGATGCAAATGGATGTTACGTGCTGAAACCCGGCTTCAAGATTCCGAAAGAATGGATTCTCTTATCAGCTCCAAGGATAAATGATTTATATGTCCTTGATATGAGCCAAGCAATTACAACGACCGCACAAGCAACTTGTTTTATTACCAAAGCCACTGAAAAAGACTCAATCTCTTGGCATAGACGTATGGGTCACATTCACTTACGAAAAATGAATCATTTGGTGTCGAATGAATTAGTGAATGGTGTTCTTCTTAGAAATTTCCATCTTCAAGACGTCTGTGTTTCATGCCAAAAAGGAAAGCAAACTAAGAAGCGACATCCGACAAAGAAGATCAACACGGTGGCAGTTCCTCTTGAACGTTTGCACATGGATTTGTTCGGTCCTGTCAAGCACAAATGCATCAGGAATGATCAATACTGCCTCGTAATAACTGATGATTATTCAAGATTTTCTTGGGTGGCGTTTATGGCTCACAAGAGTGAAACTTTCGGTATTATAAAAAACTTGATCATTCAGATTGAGAATTTGTATAAGTTGAAGGTTAGGCGGATACGCAGCGACAATGGTACAGAATTTAAAAATCATGCCATGGCGGAGTTTTGCACATCAAAAGGTATTCTTCACGAATTTAGTGCGGCTTATACTCCTCAACAGAATGGCGTCGCTGAACGTAAAAACCGTACATTGATTGAGACTGCTAGGACTATGTTGGTAGAGTCGCAGTTGCCCATTCCATTCTGGAGTGAAGCTCTGGCTTCCGCATGTTACACGATGAACCGAGTCCTTACAGTCAAAAGACACAACAAGACCTGCTTCGAGCTTCTTCACAAACGGAAACCAGATTTGTCATATCTTGAACCGTTTGGAGCTCCTTGCACAATGATCGATCCTAATGGAAAGTTTGGGGCAAAAGCTATTGAAGGTCTCTTTCTTGCTTATGCCACCCCTAACTTAAGAGTCTGGAATTTAGAGACTAAAAGGGTTGAGGAATGGTCTGAAGTCAGAGTACAAAGACACACTTTGCCAGTCAAAAATCCGGGTCAGCTTTGGGTGTTTGAGTACGATGACTTTTTCAATTCGATCAATGTTGAAGCAGTTGAAGAAAATGTTGCGGCAAGGATGTTTTTCGAGTGACAACGCAACAGAATCACCGTTGGTTCGTCCAATTATTGTCAATCAAGAACCATCTTCAGTGAACGATAACGCTCTCGACAATGAGGATTTTCATGATGCAACCGAACTGAACGAATCTTCAGAGGATGAAGAATTTCTTGATGTAGATCAAGAAGGTCCTACATCAGCAGTACATGGTACTTCAGAGGCTACACCTCCAGTGGACGCCCCTAAAACAGCTGAAGCTACTGCATCATCCTCTTTGTCAGTTCCGGGTATTGAATTATTTGTTGATCTAAATTTCAACAATCTGGGTACAAACATTTCAGTTCCAGATAATCCTGAAACAAGGATTCACAATACCCATCCTCAACAAAACATCATCGGTAATGTACAGAGTGGCATTCAAACAAGAAACATGTTGCGAAACAACAATAATGCAGGCCTGTATGCGGCGATTCGAGAATCTGGTCAACAGAACGATTGGTCTTTTGCGTGTTATGTCTCACAGGAAGAGCCAAGAACTTGGAAAGAAGCTTTGAAAGATAACTCTTGGGTTGAAGCAATGCAGGAAGAACTACAACAATTCCAGAAACTTGGTGTCTGGAAGCTCGTAGAGAAACCTGCTGGTTATAAGAAGATTGGTACCCGTTGGGTGTATAAATGCAAAAAGGACGACCGTGGAATCGTTATTCGCAACAAAGCAAGATTGGTCGTTCAAGGTTTTTGTCAGATTGAAGGTATAGACTACAACGAAGTGTATGCACCTGTTGCACGTCTGGAAGCAATTCGGATCTTTCTGGCTTATGCCTCATTCAAAGGATTCAAGGTTTACCAGATGGACGTCAAAAGTGCATTCTTACATGGTCTAGTGGAAGAAGAGGTGTATGTCGAACAGCCTCTAGGTTTTGAAGATCCTATTCATCCCGATCGGGTTTGGTTGCTGAACAAAGCTCTCTATGGTCTACATCAAGCACCGCGAGCTTGGTACGCAACCTTATCTAATTATCTTCTGGAGAATGGATTTCGCAGAGGTCTTATCGATTGCACTCTCTTCATAAAAGAACAAGATGGAGATCTTCTACTGGTACAGGTATATGTGGATGATATTATATTTGGTTCTACTAACAATGTTATGTGTAGGGATTTCGAGCGTGTAATGCAGGATAAATTTGAGATGAGCGCTATGGGGGAGATGACTTTCTTTTTGGGCTTGCAAGTGCAACAAATGAAGTCTGGGATTTTCATCCATCAGACTAAGTATGTTCAAGACATCTTGAGCCGATTTCAGATGTCCGACACATCGCCCATTGGTACCCCACTACAGCAAAATCATGGAATTAATCCAGACTTGAAGGGTGAAGTTGTTAGCTCTTCATACTACCGCGCGATGATTGGATCCCTTATGTACCTCACAGCATCAAGACCAGATATAATGTATCCAACATGCCTGCTAGCCAGATATCAAGTGAACCCGAAGGCCTCACATCTTGCAACTGTAAAGAGGATTTTTCGTTATTTGAAGGGTTGCCCAGACACCGGTCTATGGTACCAAAAGGATGATAACTTTGACTTGATCGCTTTCAGTGATTCAGATTTTGGCGGATTCAAAATCGACGGCAAATCCACAACGGCTGGATGCCAGTTTTTAGGAACTCGCCTCGTAACATGGCAGTGCAAGAAGCAGACTTGTGTCGCCACATCAACTTGTGAAGCTGAATACATTGCTGCCTCGAGTTGTTGCTCCCAAGTCCTGTGGATACAACAGCAAATGTGCGATTACGGTTTTGAATTCCTAACTACTCCTATTTTAGTCGATACTTCTGCTGCCTTATCTATCACTAGAAATCCTGTGCAGCACTCAAAGACCAAACACATCAAAATTAAGTATCACTTCATACGTGATTGCTTTGATAAAAGGCTTATCGATGTTGTTAAAGTCCACACTGATGACCAACGTGCCGACCTTTTTACCAAAGCATTTGATAAATCAAGATTTGACTTTTTATTATTGGTAAACGACATTAAGGTCAAGCAAGAGTAATCCGCATCGGAAAATCATTTTTGTAAATATCTTTGTGTTTTTAAAATTATTGTAAGTTTGTTGATTTTAGGGGGAGTAAATCCAAAATTTGAAAAATTCAAAAACATCGAAAAATTTCAAAACCCAAAAACATAGAAAAACAAAAATGAGTTTCCTGGCGAGCAAAAGAGAAAATGATAGTACATCAGTGGTCTATCCAAACCTTTTTAAACTGAAATGCAAAATGAAAAATGTTAAGCAGCTCTATATAAGATGTATCGGTAGGCTCACAATCATCTTAAAGTGTGCAGGGTGATATAAACTTAAATCGACTGAAGACCGGGTGGGAACCACTCATTGGCATATGGTCTTAGTAACGAAATTTCGTTTGAGAGATTGCCGAGGTTCTGAGATATGTGGTCTTTATGCTGTTTATCATCTGGGTATCATGGTTGTTTCTTTTGCCGAAACAAACGGAGACGAAGTCTAGATCTTCCATGATATCATACATATGTGTACGTACTGCATACGACCTCAATAAGTGATCAACAATCACATGTCCAAACAAAATAAGTGATAATATATCACATTTATCCGAGAGTCAAGTTCGTCTCTTTGCTGTACGAAAGTTCTGACCTGTTCACGGACTTGCTCCTGTGCCCTTCATGCATATGAAAATCAAGTTCCTCATCAATAAGTGATTCTATCACATAGGGCTTGTTTTCAATAAAAATAAGTGAGTTTCTCACATTTTCATATACGGTCAAACAGATGATAAATTGTATACTCACCAGTAAGATGAACCCTCGTGCATACCTTGATATGGAAATGTGTCATGATGTGGATGAACACCGGTCGGTAAGTATAAATTATACCTTAACGTATCCCCTCGCCATGATTACATCTGATAAGTTGAGCTTATGTGGATAACAATACCGATAATCGTTATAGGATGTTTATCTAATTGTTAACAAAAAGAACAACAAGAGCGTTTTGGCATGACCGTACACTGATATGATTCTCTTACCCTCGAAACTCGCAAAAAGAATGTTTGTATATATTTACCTTTCTTAGTTTCTGCAACTCTGTATATATTTATTTACTGCTTTCAGTCTTTAAGTTTGAAATATTCAAAATGCCAAAAAGATTTTAGGTGTGTTTTAATATAAACTTTATAAAAGTTAAAAAGATTTTATTTCTGCTTTAGTTTTGATTAACCGATGTTGGAACTCAAGTCTTCATTGCCTGAAATCTGAATGAAAACCAAAACGAAAGAATCTTCATAAACGGTCAGAATTCGCAAGTTTTGAAAGTTAATAATCAAAATTGAAAAATCTGTTAACTTTTCAAAATAAATTGTCGGACGGTAGTTGAATGAGAATTGGTCTCAATTGTGTCTTTTGTTTAATGTTAACCATATTCCAAGCAGTTGTTCTCATTACGCATTTAGCTTTCTTGCATGTGCAGATGCTAAAGGCAAAGAGAACATGTTCGATAACAAGCTTCGGAATGAAGACACGACATGGAGGCACTCAAAAGACAAAGATGATCGAGTTGCCGCTCATCAATCGTCAACACCACAAGGATCTCAAGCATTGAAGATCAAAAGATTCACGAGCATAATCAAAGGGGGAGTTTATTGATACAATTCCTAGATACAAGCGGGAGTTTTTTGATACACTTTCTACTTACAACATGTGAAGACTTTGAAGATCCTCCGACATGGAAGACATGGAAGACGAACCTCACGAGTAGCGTTCAAGGGGGAGTTTGTTGATACATATTATGTGGACGCGACTCGGTTCGGTTCAACTCGGTTTGGATCGACTCGGTTGGGTTTCTACTTGGTTAGGTTCGGCTCAAGCCCGACGTCACGACATTCCTCCGTCGTGCGCCCCAGAGTTCGACACGCGAAGCACGGAGAGCCGCGAGCCTTCCCGAGGCGCCACATCACCATGACATCATCATGATGATGTCATGTTGATGTCATGTAGAAGAAAATGCATGCAAATATTGAAACTGTTTGTATATTCGGTTCCGATTTCATTGTTTGGGCCAATCAACTTGCACTTGGGCCGATTTAATTCATCTGGGCCGAACCCACCGTTTGTTTGCATGCATGTCGACGAAACAAGGAGTGTTTCGTCGACTTTGGAGTTTCGCCGTGGCCCATCCCGTTTCGTCAAAGATATAGACGAAACGACATGTGTTTCGTCGACAACAATAGTTTCGTCGAGACCTGTTCAGTTTCGTCGTGTGTCTGTGACTATATATATTCAGTGAACTCAGAATAGAACACAGAACACACACACGAGAGAACCAGAGAGAGTTTACAGAGATTATTTTGTAAACATTGTATTGTAACAGCTTCATGTATTAATGCAATGGAGTGTTAATCGTTGAGTCTCGTGTTTATCATTTACGTGTTCGAACTTGGTTTAAATTACCCGTTTGGATTCTGCACTTTCGGGTTTGTCGGAAAACAGGGAATATAGGTTACTCGATCCTCCGGGTGGACCTACAAGAAAGGAAAACTAAGTCCAAGGTACGTAGGACCATTCCCAGTAATCCAGCGAATAGGACCAGTTGCCTATCGCTTACAACTACCAGAAGAGCTAGCAGGGGTACATGATGTATTTCATGTATCTAATCTCAAGAAATGTCTATCTGACGAATCCCTGGTAGTACCCCTTCAAGACATACAGGTAAATGAAAAGTTGAAATTCGTGGAAAAACCACTTCAAATAGAAGACAGAAAGATAAAGTTTCTCAAGCACAAAAGATTAGTACTAGTCAAGGTCAAATGGGATTCGAAAAGAGGATCCGAATACACCTGGGAGCTGGAATCGGAGATGAAGCGAAAGTATCCTCACTTATTTCAATAAATCTCGAGGAAAAGATTTTAAATAAGGTGGGGAGGATGTAAGGACCTTCAAAATTGTCCATAAACGACCAATAAGTGAAAACCCGGACCCCTGAAACTCTAATTTACATGAAAAATCAAGAAAATGTGAAATTTGGTTCTCACGCGGGCCGCGTAAGACATAAGGGTTGTCTACGCGGGTCGCGACAACTCATCAAATCTCCGGATAAGCGAAGAGGCCACGTGTCACACATGTGGCAGGCCTAGGTGTGACACGCTAGCCCTAGTCTACGATTAGATGGCCCTCGCAGGCCGCGTAAGTTTAAGAAAGGGTTTATGCGGGCCACGTAAACCCCATTTTTCAGCTATAAATTTGCTAGGCCATGAGTAGTTCATCTGTGCTAGAGATTTCAGTCAAAAACGAAGTTCCACTGCTCAAAATCATAAATTCCATTAGGGAGACGCTGCTACGATACAGGGTATTAACTCGATCGCTGCTACGATTCAATGTCAGATCGATTGAAACCAATCCAATGGATGTTTAAGTGCTGCCCACATTAGGGCTATACTTTGTCATTCGTCGTGAATTCGATGGATGTTAAGTATTGCACTTTGTCATTCGTTGTGAGGGTTTTAATCTCGTGAGTTATCGTAAATGTTGTATTAGTTACTGACCTAGTTTGTGTGCATTGTTGTTTAAATTAGGTTACAAGGCTCATCAGTAGGCTAAACTCTGCCCGTTTAAACTTACAATGTGAGTCATTCTCTTTTATCAAAAGTGTTTTACAATACTCCAATCATTTTCAAAAGTTATAATTACAGGGATTAAGTCATGGTTATCTTGAATCACTGTTTAGTGGGGTATTGTGCACATTATTAATCTCTCACGGTTAGGTTCATCAACCTAACAGTGATAATCATCACTACTTGGGTGAAAGGACCCAATAGTGATATGACCATCGTCACCAGGAGGTGACACGGCGCCAGATAAAAATAAGATAGAAGGCATTGTAATCGCTCTTATGTTGTAATTTATAACTAATGTGTCGTTTTGTTTAACTTGAGTGACTCGCCAGTATTTCCCCGCTGATAAAATATTTTTAAACATGTTTCAGGCGACCTGCTGTGAATCAAGGAAAACATGCTACGGAGCACTAACAATCTTGAAGTGGTGGCTCAGTTAAATAAATAAACATGTTTTGTAAACCAGGGAATTTCCTCGTGAAATTCCTCTATTGTAAATTATGGGGTTTATCCCAAATTATGGAAATAAAATAATCGGGCATTTTCAAGCTTAAAAGATCCTGTAAATCTTCCGCTGCCAACTCAAATAATAAATACCACGGGTTTCTGTCCAGCGGCTCTTGGACCGGGTAAAACCGGGACGGGGGTCGTGACACGTTCACACTGTAACATTACAACCGATCATATAAGACCCTTATCTAACTTGATTTATGATCAAGACTCAGACTGTGTTGTAATCTTTACAACTCAACATGTAATCACGTAGTCAAACACGACCAAAACTGATGAACATTCACATACATACAACTCAACATGTAATCACGAAATCAATCACAACCAAAACTGATGAACATACTTACCGCTTACTAGAACTAAAGAGGTGAGAGGTTCCGTAAGGTAGAGAGCTTCGACAGAGGTAGGTCACCGTCGGTCCGAGAGAGAGGGGAAAGGAGTGTCGCCGTCCCATGTAGAAGAGATTAGGGTTTCGCTACTTTGTGTGTGTTTGGGATAAATGAAATCCCCTCGCAACCCTGTATGCGTATGTATTCGAAACACATGGGCCGACCCAGTGTTTGGCTCGTGGATGTTGGGCCGAGAATAATCAATGTCAAGGGGAAAGATGTTGTGCCTGAGCGAGGAGTGTGCGACTCGACTAGAGTGTGCGAGTGACCGAGGGTGCAGTGTGTGACTGGATCTAACGGATCATCGAGTAGGATATGACAACTCACTAATCATAACTAGATGCCATCTCATAACACCATCACATAAAACCATCACATGTTTAACATATCATACACTTGATTAATATAGTAGGACATAGAACCGTCAAGAAATCAGGTAACGCTAATCTCGAAAGTTCGGGTTGTCACATCGAAAACCATGGCTGACCTTAGAGATCGAAGGTTTAGTTTCTATGTAGGTCGGAGGGTTGTGATGGATTAGAGTTGTAGATCGGAGGGTTGTGATGGGTGAGGTGTTGTTAATGGTGTAGGTGGTGGTGGTGGTGGTGAATTGCAGGTTTTGTGGGTAGAGAAGAAGAAAGTGGGTGTTGGCTGGGTTTGTGATATGTGAGGTGGTTATTAGATCCAAATCACTATTTTTATGTACGTGTAGATATAAATTTGAGTTGATCTACGTTTCACTATAAACATTTTTTGGAAACGAGTCAGGTTAAATATTATACGTTTTCATTTAAAAAACAATTTTTACGTTCATATTTTTATGTATGTGTCGTTATAAATTCGAGTTGGTCTACTCTTAGACGTAAACTCTTTTGTGAAACGAGTTAGGTCAAATATAATACGTTATCGAGATTATCTTATTTACATTTTGTAAATTTTGTTCCGAAGCGGGTATTGTGGTTTCTTTTCTTTTCCTTTCTTTTAGAAGCTCTAATTAGGGTAGGGTTATTGTAAAAATGGTGTGTTTTGTGAGAAGTGTTGGAAAGAATCTACACCCTTTGATCTATAATTTAATGATTGAGATTATAATGACAAAATTGTAAATAGTGTTTACCATTAAAATAATTAATTTTCTATATTAAGGGTATAAAGGTAAATTTATCATTTTTAAATTCAAAAACTCACATGCAATGCACATGCAAGTTCCCCCGTCTTTTTTAAACGTCAATAACCTTTTTAGAAACATATTACACCATAATAACGAGTGTTTTTTATCTTTAATATGAGTACCATATTGCTATACTAATATAGAGAAAAAATTAGGTTTCGATCGAATGTTTCAGTCCATGGTGTTTTGTCTATGTTGTTTTACTTGTATAGTGATTCAAGGCGTTGTGTTTTACAGTAAAACATCATGAACAGATATAACACACCATAACATTGCAAATACTATTGAATTCAACAAACTACTTACACTAAAACACCATAAACGTATATAACACACCATAACATTGCAAATACCATTGAATTTAGCAAACTACTTACCGTAAAACACCATGAATGTATATAAAACACCATAATATTGCAAATACCATTGAATTCAGCAAACTACCATTTTCTTATGCGGAAACACCATGAAACTAAAATAAAACAACATAGAAAACAAGACACTATACAAGTATACAAAGACACGATTTAGCAATTAAAAAATATCATTATATTCAACGAGCTAACTTTTTCCTTTTACAAGACACCATAATTTGTTTTGAATTCCTAAAATAAGACATCATATAAAACAAGATTGAAAGATTGAATATAAATGGTATTTGCAATGTTTCAGTCATTTTATATGTAATTCTGTTAACTAGAAGGGCAATTCGACCATATAAAATGATCGAATTACCCTTCTAGCTAACAGAAAAAATGGACGGAGTTAACCCATGGAACTAAAATAGCAACGCTTGAAACTATTTGGACTAAAATTGCAACGTTTCAAACCTTTGGACTAAACTGACAAAATGGCTAAACCACAGGGACTAAAATGGCATTTAACTCTAAATTAAATAATGACATGTGTTCTAATCATGTTCTTTCTTATCGTTCTCACAAATTTCATCTTTTTACACGATCCTAAACCGCTCTAATTAATCACTTTTGATTACATATGTTAGTTTTTCCTTTATACTTGTTACATTTTAAATAAATGAGTTGGATCACATATAATATCTTATGATTGTACAATTAAAATTGGATTTACTTTACGTTTGGATCCAATCGCAATGCTTATATAGGTTAAATTCAGTTCAATCGGATATATCGAAAAACACTTTATTATATGCTTAACGCATTACATAAATCTTTGACTAATTCATTTGATATTTATGATGTATCCACGCCACAGCTCATGCGGATATTATTACAAGTTATTTTACTGACTAATGTATTACTAGTAGGTTGCCCGCACGATGCGGCAGGGACAACATTTTTTTATTGTGGTACTCGTTTATGGTAGTTTGGTTATTCATATGAATTCATGCATTTCAAGTTGATTATTATGAATTCGTTCAAGCTAGCCGAATCATTCAAGTCGACCGCTTAAGCTGCAATATTTTTTGTGTGCATATGCCGTCTTAAATGCTATTGGTTTTATTTACTTGTGGCATTGACTCCATTGAAGCTAATAGCATATAAATTCCTGTGTTTCAAGTTAATTATTATGGTACGATTCACCTATGAATTCATGCATTTCAAGTTGATTATTATGAATTCGTTCAAGCTGGCCAAATCTTTCAAGCCGACCGCTTAAGCTACAGTATTTTTTGCGTGTATATGTTGTCTTAAATGATACTGGTTTTAATTACTTGTGGGATTGACTCCATTGAAGCTAATAGTGTATTAATGCGTACGTTTCAAGTTGATTATTATGGTACAATTATCCTTAGTTAAACATGTCGAAAGGTTGGTGAGTATAACTGAGCTCAATGTTGGTCAATGGTGTTGGAACGGCCTGAGCCAGTTGCTTATTTCACGTACACGTACGGAAATCTGGTATAACAAAACGACCAACCTAATGGAAACATTGTCATGGAACCAAAGGCATACATCTAAGAAATTAAAAAAAAAAAAAACATTTAGTTCTGGAACTGAGGAACACTTTTGATTTTTTACGCTCAAATCAAATAGTTTTCAAATTTGAATGTGACATGAAATTACATCTCAAAATCAAACATGAAACATTTGTTACAGATAATCATGGGCGAAGCTTTTAAGGGATGGGAGGGGGCGGTCGACCCCCCAAATGTTTTGTTCAGTAGTGGAAAGTATGTAGTTTTCGTATAGAAATTTTTAGGTATATACATTTTCGACCCCCCGGTTTTATAGAAATTTTTAAGTCCGGTAATTTCCGCCCCTCGGTCGGAAATCTCAAGCTTCGCCACTGTCAACAGGGTTTGTTTACATCCAAATCTAATCCAACATGTATCAAGTTTGCATCCTACATTTCTTTCATCCAACATGTATCAAATCAAGATTCCTCATCCACTCTAAGGACCAGATCACTTCATCCAGTCAACAAAAGATAATAAAGATCAATAATTTTGTTAAAACTTATAATCATATAACAAGCTGGTTGATCAAGCAAATCTTTTTCTCCATTTTTTATATAAAAAAGATTAACAATTAATGTGCTAAACACAATTAGACCTGCAAGAACCCTAGAACTAAGAACCTTAAAAGGAGAAGTAAGAACCCAACCGAGGTAGACCATAGGGTATGGTGGGGCGGGGGTTTGGGGCATGGGTTGACACGTGGAGTTCGACCCCCCCCCCCCCGGCTGGTGAGTGACGTGTCCGTGGGGTATGACGGGGCGTGGCTAGCCTGGCGTGGCTTGGCCAGGTGTATTAAAATTAAAAAAAAATCTAAAATTTAAACATGGCCCGCTATGCCCTAGCCAATAAGAGCCGGCCACATAGGATCGCTAGCATGCCCCACGCCCGGCCTTAAACTCCCGCCCAAGGGGCCACGCCCAAACCCAAGCCCACCCGGGGTGGTGACTTGGGCGTTTCTCTCCAACCCACGCCCCATACCCCATAGTCTTATTTCACGACAAGACCCTGAGCATGTGACAACCGGTAATTTACGGCTCATAATTACGCGATTAACAGGCGATTAACGCGATAATAAATAGTGCTTACGACGCTAATTAACTTAAACAGGCCCTTGGAGTGCCCAGGAACGTTTGTTCAGCTATACAGTACGCGTATGAAGATTCGCGTGGAATCTGCGGAACATCAAATGACAACGGACCGAAACCGTACGAAATATTGACGACACCGACAAAAATGGATGTCACACGAATATTTTTATGCTTATGGAGTTTGGGTTGCGATATCGGGTCTCGTAGGAATTACGGGCCACTTACACATGAGACGGGCTTGTGGGCCCTGGGCCCAAGCCCGAAACCCACAAGCCTAAACCTACACATAATAGGCAAAATCTCTACCAATCTTGCCAAAATCCTAGTAAAATCTCTAAAGACTTTTGTCTCAAAAATTTGAAACACAAAATCCCTGCAAATGGATACTAATCTTTACAAAAGATCTTGATTCAAAGGGTAAAGTATGTGACCTGAATGTAATACAAATACACAAATGAAAATCAAGTCTTAGAGCATTCACATTCAATCCATCAAATTATGTGAGGATGAGTTTTTATATTATAAAAGGTATAAAAAGTGGTTGTGAGTAGAGGAGAGAGAAAATGTTACTGTTCATCTGTATATTTGGGGGGACACTGTTCACCCGTTATAATTTTTTAATATATTTTGAAAGTGGTTGTGAGTGGAAGTGAGAGAAAAATGTAATGATAATATTATTTAATTGAAAGGAAAGAGAAAAATTATTTGTTTTTAGTGAGAATATATTGATATAGGAGTTGTTTTTTAGTGGAATGTATGTATAATTTGATGGATTGAATGTGAATGCTCTTATACCCCCTATCTCATCTCTCTCTCGGTTATAAGTTGGAAACACAGGGAACATAATCTTCCATATTTCGAAACCCACAAACAATACACACAGAGCTCTCATCTTCAAGTCAGATGTTCACAAGCAACCTCCCCCACCTATGATCGATCTCCTTGCTGGCGGCATGTCCTACCGGCCGGCGACAACTGGTAGTCCGACACCCTCACCCACACACTTCAAGCCGACACAAACCCCCACCCCCCCTGCTTCGGTGAATGGATCGGAGCACCACCACCGTCCGGTGGTGCTGCGGCGGCGCTACATAGAGAGAAACGGGAGAGAGAGACTGAGAGAGGTTGAAGAGAGAGATAGAGACTCGATCCGGTGGTCGGTTCGTTTAACCGGCGGTCGGTTCATTGAACCAGTGGTCCTTGTTCTTGACCGACGATTATTCCGTTGATGATTGCTGAGATGCCGACCCCCCCTCTGTTACAGATCTGGGCGGGGGATGACAGCGACGAGAGGGTGAAGATGGCGGCGATGTGGTAGTGGTGGCCGACGACGGAGCACCGCCGCTGACGGCGGTTCGTGTTTCGGTCCGACGAGTTCCGGTAAGGAACTTCTTTTTGTTTCGTTTTGTAACTTTCTTTTTTTCAAAGATTTGATGAATCTGATGCTGATACTGTTCAGTTGTTCGAAATCGGTTCAGTTACGGTTTAAATGACTCAACACAGTCCGACCCGGTCGACTCACTAGACGACTCAGTTCAACTCAGTTCGACTTGATGTAACTCAGTCCAACTCGGCTCGTCTCGGTTCATCTCGCCTCAACTCGGTCAACAAGGGCTGACTCGGTCAACTCAGTGACCCGGTCAACTCGGTCAGGCGGCTCGACATTTCGGCGTGAAGACTTGGTAAAAATTGATGACGCGTTTAATATTTGTGTTTTATATAGATTTAATCTTACGTGAACGAGCTCGAACCATTCCGTTTATAAATTTAGTTATATTTTGAAATGCTTGACGAAAACTATATATATTTGATTATATTGGTTGAATGTTGTTGAGTTTGATAAAATACGACAACTTTTTATTGTCAGGTTAGTCCAAAAACAGAGGAAACTCTGCCCGTTTTTTGAGAAAACCCGTAAAATAAAACGAGTTTTATTATAAAAACGTGCTTTTCTTGTAAAAATACAACTATTGTTATAAAGCGACTTATACGAGATACAAATATAAAGTTTCCTTCGACAACAACTTACAACTTACAAAAACAACGATTCGGAAAATATTTACAATGACAAATATAGTTGTTTTGAACTTTGGAAATTCGACGAATTCGTTTTATAAAAATAAATATAGTTTTTATATTTATACCACACGAATTCCCATATAAAAATAAATATAGTTTTATATTTATTTCAAACTTCAAACAACTCGATGATGCTTTCGCAAAATAAATATAACTTTTTATATTTATTACAAACGCCGAAACGGCATATACGTATATTTTTGGCAAATATACACAAGACGTGATATATATAATACAAGTTATTATATATTATTTTCGTACGACTACTCGAGACGGCTAACGCAATTACAGCGAGGTATTTATATATATTTTATATATAAATATTTATTTATTTTTAAATCTCTCGAGAATCAAGTCTTTTCAAGACTTAGTGGTTTTATCGACAATAAACGACACTTATAAAATATGACCTATCATTTTCGATAAGTTAACTACTTACCATTGAACCGTTCGATTAACGATTCGGTAGAGCTCGGTAACACGTAGTTTAGTTACCGCATTATTTAGAAACTTATAAGATATTCCGTGTTAGGAATATTGTAGAATGCACGCTAGCGAGTCAAGTCTTGGAAACGACGTCACGAAGTCGTAATTAGCTAGCTATGCACAAGGCTATTCAGGTGAGTTCATAACCCCACATTTTTACACTTTTATAAATGTTTTCGGGGTGGAAAGACATGCACTTTTTGCAAAGCATACAAGAATTATATATTTCTAAACCATGTTACAAAGAACACAAATGGTTTACGAAAAGCTTATGATTTATACCGGTTTTCCAAACAAGCGTATTTTTCTGAAAATACAAATACAAGAGTTTAAAAATACATGAGTTATGGTATGAAAATATAAAAATATAAGATACGCACTTGGTGAGGACGAGAACCAAGTAGGATGCGTTATAAGAAATGATAACAAGAAACGCACTTGGTGAGGACGAGAACCAAGTAGGATGCGTTATGAGAAATGATAACAAGAAACGCACTTGGTGAGGACGAGAACCAAGTAGGATGCGTTATGAGAAATGATAACAAGAAACACACTTGGTGAGGACGAGAACCAAGTAGGATACGTTATGAGAAATAGTGTCACGAATAGGGTACAGAAGCACCATTAATCAACAATATATCTAGACCGCAGAAAAAAGGTTAGATCTAACGGGTGCCTGGCAACCACACTCTCGGTGAGGGCGAGAATCGAGTAGTGCTTTTGTGTCTCAGAATATACCAATTAAATGCCTTAGGTTTGGTGACTTCCTATGTGGTGTCACATGTTAATGGCTTTGCAACCCATTAACAATCCTGATACTTACAGGAATACTTTATTTACATAAAATTCATACCATACAAAAACTTGATTTATAACTTGAAGTACGTGGGGTACTCAAGAAAAACTTGATTTATAACTTGAAGTACGTGGGGTACTCAAGAAAAACTTGAATTATACTTGAAGTACGTGGGGTACTCAAGAAAACGGGAATTATACTTGAAGTACGTGGGGTACTCAAGAAAACGGGAATTATACTTGAAGTACGTGGGGTACTCAAGAAAAACTTGAATTATACATGAGTACGTGGGGTACACATGAAAACTTGATTTACATATGAAAATGATTTTAAATTCGTTTTCTCAACAATACTTCAAAAACCGGTAATTCAAAAAGATTTATTTCAAATCTTTTACAAACAAACTATGAACTCGCTCAACTTTATGTTGATTTTTCGCATGTTTCTTTCTCAGGTTACAGTTCTAAGACAAGGCACGGTTAGAATAGGAGAACCATGAAGAGTCGTGTACTTAGTGGGCGTTCACATACTAAAAGTCTTAGCTTATTTGCTTTCGTAGTGCAATGAAGATACCAGTCCAGTCACGCCAATGCTCTGATATTTCGGGGTGTGACAGAGCCCCCTCCTAAAACCTAACTCACCTAATCTAGACCCATCTCTTAGAAATGAAATGAAAGATTTATACCTATCACCAAACCTCACATCACAAAAACCCAACCCCTCTCTACTCTCCAGAAAAAGGACAGAGAAAAAAAGACAGTGAGCTTTAGAAAAAAACTTCATAATTTTGCATAATTTCTCTAACCACTTAATCAATCTCATCTTGTTATCCAACTCAATCTCCCTGTCCCTGCTTCCAACACACTTATTGACATCATCTTGATTTTGTGGAATTATTAGTTGTTGACATCATTGATTTTGCACTGTCTTCAAAAACCTCACCAATTCATACCTCCATTCAAAATTATACTGCAAATTCACCTTCAACGAACAAGATCATAAACCATCTAAAAAAACTAATAAAACGACCATTAGTCAACTTACATTGCCAGGAGAAAGGCTCATGAACAACTAATACATCCCTTATGAAACTTTACTGCAATAAACAAAAAATTAAAGATCATTTACCCTCGCAACAACTGTTAGGCATCCAGAAAAAATACATCCTTATCTTATTATAGTAGTGATTCTTGATAGATCTGCAGTCAGAAATTGGTTAGGGTCAGAAGATAACTGTGACTGGTCTCACCGTATTCTCATGCCGAAAATACAAAATTAGGGATTCTAGAATGACAAGCATTGATTAGGGTCAGAAGATAACTGTGACTGGTCTCACCACCGTTCCGGTGTTTCTCGCGATTATGGAAGTGATTACACTGGCTGCAAAGGCTTGATTTTCTGATATTCTGGTATGGAACAGAGTGAGATTTTGAAGGGGTTTGAAACGCAGAAGCGGGTGATTCAAAATTTGAGATCGATTGGGGGCGCCAAGAAGTCAATTTAGGATTTGTTTTGCACAAATGCATTACTTATTTGTACATTTTATTCCACCATCGATATTGACTAAAATAAACATCGAAATGTCAATAAAAATTAGCAGGTCGTTATGGTATCTTCGGTTGTATGTAAAAACATTATAGTTTAAAAGATATGACAAAAATACGTAAAAGAAATATAAGTTTGTAGTGGAACGTGAAAAACTATAACTAATCTAATACATAATTATCCATAATTTTGTTAAAATTAAAGGATTTTAGTGTAATAAGATGGGGACTAAAATATAATTAGCGTTTAAAAGACCAATTTATCCTCATTTTAGGGGTGTATTTATAAATTAATATAGAAAAAGTTCTTATTATTTGGGTATCTTAAAATACCTCTCATTCATTATTAAAATATATAGTATAGATTGTACGAAAAAGATTGTGTTGTTATTTTCTTCTTAAATCACTTGTGCATTAAAGCATTATCTACCTGTACCTTTTTAATCCGTGTGTCGATATTGAACAAGACAACTACCGAAACGTCGACAAAAATGTGTATGTCGTCATGCTATCTTTGTATTTTTTTAAACATTATAGTTTATAAGATATGTTAAGAATAAGTTAAAAATTATAAGTTTGTTGTAGAGGGATAAATTGTAACTAATTATCTAAAATCTTGTTAAAACCTTAGGGATTTAAGTGTAATAAGTTTAGGGGCTAAAAAATAAATAGTGCTTAAAAGACCAAACTACCCTCATTTTAGGGGTCTTTCTATAAATAAAGGGGGGAAAAGTTCTTATTTTTTGGGTATCTTAAAATGCCCTTGTCTCATGCATTATAATATAGTATAGATATAGATATAATAAACATCAAAGGTTGTCGGCTATTATTTGCAATTTCAAATGATTTAGAATAAAATTGGGAAGCTTATACCAAGTGGGGAATTTGATGTAAAGCTGTGAACAAATGTGAAATCGTAAGAAATAAAGTCTCAACGTAGTTCTTGACAGATAATTTTGCAAGGCTCACAGGAATTCAAATGTTGGTTTCTTTATGTAGTGTCAACATATAGATATAATAAAATTATGCTAATAACTATGACCCAACCCATGTGAAGTTAGGGTCTTACAACTGTTCTAGAAATCAAACTACACTTTTAATAATTGATTATAATTTTCTAGAAAATAGAGACTATGAAAATAGAGGATTAGAGGTTGGCATGTGGAGGACTTGTACATTAATTGGATCATATACGTATCCACAATGATTGATAAGAAGTTTAATATTAAGAAACCCTTGGTTTCATAAAAAGCTATTAATACTAAATTATCTCGTCAACACATGGTTCATACATCTCAGTTTTTGCATGGTTTAACGTGACTAAACATAATAGCTTATTTTATTTAAAAAAGGTGGGCTTTAGAAACAATAATAGTCCACAGTTATAGTTTTAATGGGAGGGAATTTGGGATCGATTTGACTGACTGAATTTAAATTATAGATTGATGTAAAATTGTAACTATGTAAGGTGATTGTTTTGCTGCATCGTTTTGGGTTGGGCGTTGTGTTTTTAATTGAGGTCAACTTTTCAAAAAAAAAAAAAAAAAACAATTTGGTCAAAGTTAGAAATTGCCTTTAACTATTTTCCGTATGATCTAGCTCATCAAAACCTTCCCCAGTGTTGCTCACGGACCTCGTAACTCATATTATAGCCCAGGTTATGCAAGTGTGTAGTTTGGGTCCTTTTTAACTTATTTCCATGTACTAATTGAAATAAGAGTTTGCTAACTCCTGAATTAGCTCCTTAGACTGGGGTTACTCGTAACCAAAAAAAAAAAAAAAACAGTAACAAAGCTAAATATACATACTTAAGTGTGTGGAAGTGAAGTACATTACTCATCTTCTAGGTAAATTCTTCTCCTAAGTTGTCCACTTCTTGAGTTTTAGTGAGATTCTGAACACGGATCATGATTTTTTGGAATGAAATATGGATACGGTGGATATTAACTTCGAAATACTTATAGTAATAGTAAAAAGTGTTAGCTAAGTTTAATTTAGAAAACTCACATTTTTTTTTCTGAAATTGTGAAATTACCTAACAACTAGAAACATTTTTATAAAAATGATCAATGATGTTCCTTTCTTGTTGTCTCACTATAAAACTTGATGATACTTCTCTTCCCTTGTCTTTTAGGAGGGTCAGTCGTTATCTTTCAAACATATTGAGTGGCTTATAACCCAGAGGGTCCAGCTACACCTTGCTGAAAACAGTGTATTCAATGCGATTGCTAGTCAATTTGGGAGAGTGGTTCATGCCTCTCAATTATCGGCAGAAGACGATGATCTGTCAATCAATTGTGTAAGAATCGTGGTAGGAGAAGGTGAAACAATAAATGAATCTCGTACTCTGAAATGGAAGGACAAACAATCCAGAGTTTGATTTATGGAGGAATCAGGTGACTGGATGCCAGACTGCGTAGTTGATGGTAATAAGCCAGAATCGGTACACGAAGATGTAGTACCAGAGGAACACGGATAGGTTTTGGCGGACAACAAGTTCATACGGGTAAACGAAGAGGTTGGCAGGTGTTCTGATAAGGAAGCCGAAATGCCGAATCAGCATGGGGATGAGAGATTGTAACCGTTAGAATTATCAATTGGTGGGTCCTCGAGGCGCACGTGTAGATGGATGGCAGCTCCAATGGTTTTTTATCGAATTCTAAAGAGAACGAAAAAGGGCTCGTGGAAGGCTCAATTTGATACATCAACCCAGATGGATAGGGCTAGTGAAAAAGGCAGAAGCATATCTCCTGATGGCTGCCCAGGAGGTGGTCAAGACATGATCTGGACAATTCCTTTGAATTAAATATATTGCTGGGTTTAGACGTTGTTAGTCCTGGTTTGGAAGAAAGAGAGATTGACAATGTAGACGAGGAGGTGGGTCCAAGTAGCAGAAAAGGATCGACTTAAACATTATGGCTTCTTTTGACTCCACGTGTCATTCAGGCTCAAGTGAAGAACATATTGTAGAAAAGTTGAAAATGGGAAGGGGCAAGGCATTTATTTAGTAAAGAAGTGGAAGCTACCGTTATTCTTGGATCTTTGGTCTTTGGTCGGAGCGATGCTTCACAGTCACAACAAGTTGGTTAAAGACACAATCATGGAAGAAGGAATCAATATGGTTTATCAATGAACTTCTTCTCCGAGGGAGATGAGAAGGCGCCATGGATTCAATATATCAGAGAAAAATTGGGATTCACTTTGTGGCTCTCCAAGAAACGAAACAAACTTCAATTTCAAATATGGTAAACTCTAAATTCTAGGGTAATAGAAACTTTGGTATGGAGTCCGTTGATTCGGCGGGTCAATCTAGGGTTTAGTCTGTTTTTGGGACCCGAATATTTTTGCTTCAAATGGGGTGAAGAATCGAAACTACCTGCTCGTTAAAGGAAAAATCAAAGGCAATGAAGAGGGTTTAAATGTGATGAATGTTGATACTCCTCAAGGGGAAGAGGCCAAAAGGGAGTTATGGGATAGTATTACTAATGAGATAATCGGACCTCTGGCTTTGGTTAATCGTTGGAGATTTTAATGTTGTTCAGTTTCCTATTTAAAGGAAAATTTTCAAATATAAACCAGCGTGAGCCATAACTTCAATGATTTCATCTTGAACGCTGGGTTGCTAGAGTACCAAATGAAAGGTAGGCAGTTCATCTGTATCCATGACAATGGTAAGAAGTCAAGTACGATAGACATGGTCCTCGTGTATTTTGTTTTTTTTTAATAAATGGCCAGATGCTTGTATAAAGGTTTTCCACGGGCTGCACTTGGACCATTGGCTGCTGATGCATATTATTTTGCAATCCAATTTTGGGCCTCACCCGTTTAGGTATTATAACTTGTGATTAGATAAGCCTGGGTTTGAAGATACGATTACCATGGCTGTGGAGTCCTTCTAGTCCACGGGCCCCCAAATTCTGTTTTGTCTAAGAAATTTGCTCATATTCGTCATCAATTAAAGAAGTGGCGAGACAAGATGCTATCAAAATTAGGGGAAGAAGAAAACAATGCTATATTAGATATGGAGCTTCTCGGTGAAGTTATGGAGAAGACACATTTGACGAAAAAAGATGAATGGGTTTTTTCAGAAAGCAATAAATTTTTGAAGGAGATTGGGTTGAAGAAAAACTCGGATTTTAAACAAAGGTATGGCATTAAATGGGCATTGATGGTGAAAAGAACTCCAATTTTTTTTCACGACATGATAGATAAGAGTAGGGATGAGCAAAGCGGTATCCGATACCGAACCGATACCGATACCGCTTAATACCGATCCCGAATTTCACCCAAACTAGGTACCGATACCGAAACATGTCGGTTCGGTATCGGTACGGTACGATATCGGTATTTTGAGGGTCGGTATCGGTATTATACCGATACCGTACCGTACCGTACCGATACCGAAAACGCCAAAAAGTGGTTACCGTATGGGATACCGAAAAAATTCGGTATCGGTATTTCGGGATCGGGATAGGTATGGGATCGGTATTCGGTGGCATATGCTCATCCCTAGATAAGAGGATGGCCAAATATCAGATCCATGGTCTTGTTATTGACAGAATTGGTGCTCTAAACCAAAAGAAGATTAAAAAAGATATCCTTGGCTTTTTCACGAAAAGGTTTGTTGAGAAGATACACTTTTGGTCGAAGGTGATTTGCTGGAATATTAATAAGATTCCGGATGAAGATAAAGCCTCTTTAATAGTCTCGTTTCTGTTAGGGAAATTAAGGAGTTAGTGTTCGAGTGCGGGGATGACTAGGCCTTGTGGCCCAATCTGTTCAATATGAGGTTCATCAAGCATTTTTTGGCATTTCTTTGAAGGTGACTTCGTTAATATTTTTAATCATTTCCGAGGAAGTGGATTGTCTTTCATTACTCTTATACCAAAAGTAAAAAATTATGTGGAAGTAAATAATTATCGTCCCACAAATCTTATCGGGATTATTACGAAGGTTATAGCAAAGGTCCTCGCTAATCGTCTCCGAAAAGTTGTTGATAAGGTTGTTTTGGAGTCTCGATCGGCTTTTCTCGAAGGGATGTTTATTTTGGATGGCCCTCTTCTTATGAATGAAATTATTACTTGGATTAAAAAGAAGAAAAATAAGGCAATTATACTGAAAATGGTCTTTTAAATGATGTATGATAATGTAAATTGCAACTTTGTGGTTGTAATTATCGCTCAAATGGGATCCCCTTACTTTGTGCTCTTGGATTACGGGGATTCTTGCTTTGGCTAGATCTTCTATCTTGTTAATGACGCTCCTACGTTCGAGCTTCAATGTGGAAAATGTATGAGGAAAGAGACCTTATTTCTCCTTTCCTTTTCCCCATTGCCATGGAGGCTCTCCCATGCATTTTTGACAAAGCTAGTTGTGTTAGGGCTATTGATGGTATTCGAACCCCTAAGGAGGTTCCTGTTATCTCGCATCTTTTGTATGTGGATGACGCCATCGTCCTTGGGGAGTGATCGAGAACAAATGTGATAAATCTGGCGAGGATCCTTCATTACTTCTATACGTGCTCTAGGTTGAAGATAATCTTGTCCATATCCAACCTTTACGGGGTTGGGGTGGGGTTGTCAGCGGTGGAGGCGATGGCAATGGTCATTAGATGTAAAGCGAAGTTACCCCTGTTTAATTAATTGGGGTTGGCGGGTGGGGCTAATATAAACCGTATCAACAACTGGAAACCGGTCTACAATGGTCTACAATGTTTTGAAGCTCTCTCATTATGGAACGCTTCTATTCTCTCGATTATTGGTAGAAGTACCCTTGTTAAATCTATTTTAGAAAGCGTTCCTAACTATTATTCGAAGATTCTTATGGGGAGGAACTAATAATTTTTATGATACACTCAAGCAGAGCTTGTTAGGAGATGATTCCAGCCAAAAAATCCCTTGGCGGGGTTTGGTGTGGGATCTCTAAGGTGTAACCAAAGACGGTTATTGATGGGCTACCTCTTCGCTACTTCTTTAAAAGAGTCGTCGGGAACGGCGAGGAGATATCTTTTTGGCTGGATCCGTGGTTAATTAATGAGCCCTTAAAAACTAAGTTCCCTACCCTTTTCAGCCTTGAGGTTTCTAAGAGATGTAGAAAGATAGGGTGTGTGATTTGGTTGACGAGTCGGCTGCTGGATGGAGATGGAAGAGATCTCCGACGTCTCCCATGGAGATTCTAGAAATGAACCAGTTAAGTTCCTTGTTGGTGTTTGTTATGATTTCAAACAAGAGGGACCAGTGGAATTGCATTAGGGGATCTAACGGTGATTTCAGTGTTAGTGCAATTAAACGTCTTTTAATCACAGGGACGAACTATAGTAATAATTATGTTTTGCAGTGGTGTAGATGGGTCCCTCTTATATGTAGTGTTTTCGCTTGACGAGCAGAGATGGATAGGATTCCTACAACTATGGCTCATAGAAGAAGGAACATCTTTTTCGATGACACTTCATGTCCTTTATGCAACCTTGGAGAGGAGTCGGTTGACCATATCCTCAAGCCTTGTAAGGTGGCTTCGGTTTTATGGCATCATCTTACCTCGTGGTGTTGGGTGTCGTTCGTGTATGCCTTTTCTTTTAGAGATCTCCTTGAGCTCCACAATTTTATGGGGTTGTCGGTTTCGGCTAAGGAAGTTTTTCATGGTATTATCGTTATCAGATGTTTGAGCTTATGGAGGGCGAGGAACATGTTAATGTCTTCTAATAAACCAGTACAGATTGAAGACATTATTAGAAAGTTAAGGCTATGAGGTTTCTTTTGTTAAAAAGTGAATCAAGGTTTAAAAGTATATCTTAAGAAAATTGATGTAAATTTGTAATTATGTAGTCTTGTTTATTGTGACGGCCCCGATTTAGAGCGGGTCTGTTTTCTAATGAAATTGAATTAGAAAATAAAAGAAAAAAATTATATATTATTTAGAGATACAATAGCATCAAACTGCATAGATATATGGGTATGCTTGACAAAAGTAGCAAGTGGCTAAAAGCTGGTAGCTGTATCTGTAGCCTTTTAGATATATTTAGGTATTTGGAAGAGTAGTTGTGACTTTTAATAAAATCTACAAAATGACCAAAATGGACATAACTAAAAAAACATAATACTAAACATGTCAATATATGTTTCTTTCGGTTTGTTTATTATTATTATTATTTTGGTTTTACATAACTACTAACCATAAAAAAAGTTTATCATTATTTTGGTCTTAAATAGCTACTAATGATAAAAAAACACAAGTTAAGGGATACATTTTTTACAGTTTTTAAGTAAAATATCAATATTAACCATTTAAGATGGTTATTTTAGAAAATATTTTAGAATTTATAATAAAGGATTACTGATAATATATTAAAAATACCAAATTAAAGATAGTTAAGAATTTGATTTTTATTTATGATTAGAATTTTTTTTTAAAAAGTTGCTGCATTAAAAACTTAATTATCTTTAGAGGTTAAAATTGCCATTTTTTCTTTAAAAGCTTCTAGTTCCTTCTAAATGCTACTAGTAGAAGCGTTTAACCAAAAGCTTCAATCTCCTAATCTAAAAGTTTCAACTCTTTCAACCAAACAAGCCTTTTTATTGTGTAGGAGCTTGTTCTAAAAGCTTAATGCTAGAAGCTTCTAAAAGATCCATACCAAATACAACCATAATAGTTTTTTTTTTTTTTTTTGAAAATAAAACTTCAATAAAACACACATTCCACCCAATCGGTCTAAAGGCCAAACAAAACAAAACATCCGACCTAAACGGGTAAAAGGCAAACAATTACCCATAATAGATATAGGTGTTAATCAAATTTTTTTTTTTTTTAAAGTAGGTGTTAATCAACTTTAAGGGTATCCGGGGCACTCCCCTAAGAGGGGAGTCCCCTCTCTTACGCACACCCAATCAGGTTATGCCACGTCAACTCCCCCCTTAAACTCCCCTCGCACCCCAATTTGATGGCGGCACTCCCCTCTTAGGGGAATTGTTTTTTTATTCAAAAAAAAAAAAAAAAAGTTTTCATTGGTTGAAAATGCGGCTGGCCCCACCATATCATCTCCCCTTCTTCGGTGAACTCCCCCCGACCACCCTCCCCGAATTGGGTCACCGCAGGGATGGCGGCGGTGTTCCCGATCGGGGAATGTGGTCACCGAGCCACTCCCCGCTTGGTGCCCCGGATACCCTAAGTATAAAATTAAGAACTTGCCAAGTCAAACTAATCAAAAGTATTTACGACGTGCACCGTACACAATAGTATGATAAATGGCGTCATTATAAAAATCAGAAAAAGAGCCATGTTTTTTTTTTTTGAACGGCAAATTAGGATCACTGACGGATCACTGGAGTATCATCGGGCCACCAGCAGAACCACCCGATCATATCCATCTCCACTAGGCAATAATGCCTATACACCAATTCAGGAGGAAACCCAATAAATCTGGGAAAAACCCCCTTTGTGGGAATCGAACCCATGACCTAATGGTCATAAGCCTTATCCCACCACCAAGATACCACTAGGCTATAATGCCATGGGTAGAAAAAGAGCCATGTTAGGTTATCACATGGAGGGCTACTTAAAATAGGTTATTTATATATTTATTTTAATTTGGCATCCAATGCCAAATCGTTATAAATGCAAGCATGTCATGTTAAAACAATACTTCTAAACCATCGTTTGAATATTTCCTTCTGTTCTTTTAAGGCATATCACCTGGTATCCTACTTGTCAACTTTTCTTGTCAAGAAATGGCCATTATCCGGTTTCCTTCGTTTAGTAGCAAAACCAAAAACTTCAGCAAATTGCAAGGACTATGCAACCGAAACAAGTTGGAAGTACCGAAAGGTTATTTGGCCGTCTATGTTGGAGAAATTCAGAAGACTCGATTTGTGGTTCCGTTATCATTTCTTGAACATCCTCTATTTCAAGATTTGCTACGCCGGTCTGAAGAGGAGTTCGGGTTTGACCATCCTATGGGGGGTCTAACAATTTGTTGCCAAGAAGATGTCTTCACAGATCTAATCTCCAGATTGCCTGTTCCTTGATCCAAATTACTTAGGTTGGTAATTTTAGTAAACCATTAGGGAGAGAGCTTTTAAACCATGTAAAAATCCCCTGCCAACACTATTTTTATGTTACAAGGGGCCGGCTTCATCATTTTGAACAATTATTTAGTTGTTTATGATATCACAAGTTGTTGAAAGAATATACAATTATTTAGTTGTTTATGATATCACAAGATGTTGAAAGAATATATATCGATGCACTTAGTTGATCCCCTACTTCCAAATTATTCATTATATATTTTCTAATACATACATAGGTAAATGAGCTCGCATATGGGTATTACGTAAGCTTATAAAATCATCTAGTCAATACTTGATGCCAAACCAACAAGAAATGTGAAGTCGATGTCCGTGGTCACAAGCAAATATAACAAAACGAGAAGTCAGATAAAAAATTGCATGAAACCTCAAAATATGGCAGGGAATCGGATTTACCTTAAATATTTTGTAAATTATTTAGCTATAAAAATGCAAACATAATATACATTAGTGGTATATATTTCAAGCGATGCCCTATGGTAACAATTTTATTATTATTGTTTGAGTAAACTTCGTTTTGCTACGTGTGGTTTGGTCATTTTAACGGTTGTGCTTAAATCCTTTAAAAAGAGCCATTTTACTCTCTGATTTATTTACCTTATATTCATTTCACTCTAAGCCTCTAACTCTGTCTAAAAAGTTTGTTAAAAGTAAGGGTATTATGGTAATTACATATGTGTATTTAAATTTAATTTTTATTTATTATTAACTCAAAAAATCCATTTCTATATATATAATCTCTCTCATCCCTTTCTCCCTCTAAAAACAATACTCTGACCATCACCATCAGGCATCAGCAACCACCATACCACCACCAATCAACAACCACCACAACCATCACCATAAACAACCTACCACCACTACCTCTCACCACAACCTGCCACCGCCATCACCATAAACAACCTACCACCTCCACCCTAACTCAACCGACACCATGGTTCATCAATCAACAACATGAATGGAGTAACAGGTCTGTTTTGCCAACGCCCTCGTTGTTCAGATTCATCACCATCGCCAACCACCTCGCTCCACCAGACCACCACTCCACTCCACCCCACCCCACCCCACCTAACCCACCCTATCCATTGGAGGATGGTATAATTTAAACCTAAACCACTAGATGGTCTAAACACTAAATTGAACCCTAATTGTGTCGTCTTCTATAACCCTTGACCGACCCTGGAATCGAAGCGCTACGGTCGTCTCTGGTGGTCAGATGATGTTGACGGTGGGGTGGGTGGGATGTTGCGGTGGTTGCGGCAGGTGACGGTGGGTTGCTCAGGTTGTTGCTGTCAGCAAGTGATGATGATAGTGGGGTGGTTAGAGAGAGAGAGAGAGAGATGGTGGTGGTCGGCTCCGATTTCAAGTGGTGGTCGGATGGATGTTGATGGTGGTGGTCGGCTGGGATGGAGATGGTGGGGGTTGGTGGTGGCGGCTAGGGTTAGGAAGAGTGATTTAGTTTATATATATATATATATATATATATATATATATGGTAGGATTCATGCGAGAACCACCTTTATTGCGAGAACCGCGAGAATCATTGTGAAAACAAAAACACCTAAAAAACACATTTTTTTAAAATCGCTATATTTCGTCACTAAAAAAATTTGAGTAACAATTATCGATGCACATGTGCATATGTATCATTTCTTTGACAAATTCCGTAGCACACTACAAGTATTATAGAATTGCACTTTCATTTACACTATCATTTGTAATACACTACTTTTGACATTACCAATATTAAAAATGCACATGTACATCATTATGTATGACCATGATATAACGTGTTTTGGAACAAAAAGTTTGTATTTTGTATTATGGTACCATCAACCACTAGATATAACTAACAAAAAACATGTATATGGGCCAAAATACGTTATATCATGGTCATACATAATGATGCACATGTTAAAAAAATACTGGTATTGTATTACGGAATTTGTTAAAAAAATGATACATATGCACATGTGCATCGATATTTGTTCCTTGAATTTTTTTAGTGTTGAAATATAGCAATTTTTAAAAAAACATATTAAAAAAATTGTGTCTTTTAGATTTTTTTAGATACTTTTTGGTTGTATTCACAATGGTTCTCGTAATAAAGTGTGGTCCTAACGGATCCTTATCCTATATATATAGGGTAGGGTTCATGCGAGAACCACCTATTTTTTGTTGTGTTTTTTAGCTATTTTTGTTTGTGTTCACATTGGTTCTCGCAATAAAAGGTGGTTCATAAATGATCATTGTCCTATATATATAGGGTAAGGATCCTAAGAGAAGTCCACCATATTTGAGAAACTTGAGAAGCAATCTGGACCACACATTTCCCTAAGCATAAAATGCAATTTTTTTTTTTTTTGAAAAATCGTAGCTTTTTCTTTAAGGTTTTTTTTTTTAATTTTTTTAGTGATTTGTACACATGTGTATATTGTTAATCTTTTAACTATACATATATGTATATCGTCAATTATACATATATGTATATACATGTTTAAAATTGAAAAAATGTGTATATTGTTAATCTTAAACCATAAACACTAAAGCTAAACCTTAATGCTAAACCCTAAAACTAAACCCTAAAGCTAAACCCTAATTCTAAACCCTAAAGCTAAACCCTAATGCTAAACCCAAAAGCTAAAACTAAACACTAAAGCTAAACCCTTAATGCTAAACCCTAATACAAACCCTAAAGATAAAGCTAAACCCAAAAGTTAAACCTAAACCCAAAAACTAAACCCTAATGCTAAACCCTAATGCTAAACCCTAATGCTAAACCCTAAATACTATTGCTAAACCCTAATGCTAAACTCTAATGTTAAACCCTAAAGCTAAACCATAAAGCTAAACCCTAATCCCTAATGCTAAACCCTAAATACTAATGTTAAACCCTAAATAACACTTATTTTTCAATTTTAAACATGTATATACATATATGTATAATTGACAATATACATATATGTATAGTTAAAAGATTAACAATATACACATGTGTATAAATAAAAAAAAAAAAATTTTAAAAATTTAATTCTTAAAGAAAAAGCTGCGATTTTTCAAAAAAAAAAATTTGCATTTTTTCACCTTTTTTTTTTTTGCATTTTTTTGCTTAGGGAAAATGTGTGGTCCAGAATGCTTCTCAAGTTTCTCATTTAGCCTACTACTTCTCACATGATCCTTATCCTATATATATATATATATATATATATATTCACATATTATATAGGAAAAGACTTAATTGTCCTTACTTTTATCAGTAAAATTAACAAAATACCCTTCTTGTTAATATACACAAGGTTGGAGAACTCGCTAGTCGCTAGTCAGCCGTTGAGGTGGGGACTAGCGACTACTCGAGATTAATCGGATCAGAATTTTATATGTAAATTTTATTATTGTTATAAATATGTATATATATACTCACACATCCATATCAATATAATACTTAAAAAGGTAAAAGTAGTTCAAAATACAAACTAAACTTAAATATAAGTCATAACATAACAAGTCTCAGTACTTAAAATTCAAACATTAACAAATAGCTCAAATGTAATCGTTATCCCCGTAATGTTTAATGATTTCGACACCATCCGACTCTTATTCAATCTCCTCGTCTACTTCATCCTCTTTCTCGACTCAAATTCTTCGTCATATTAGGGTAAGGGATAAGGAAAATTGGCTAAAGTTGTAATCTTGGATCTGATTTGTAAGGATTTCAAATGGGGCGACTTGGGCTGACTAGGGCCGACTAGGGCGGCTTTGACCGACTAGCGTTTTTTTGACTGATTAGTGAAAAATTACTCAGTAGGAGGCCGACTAGCGACTAGTCGGTGATTAATCGCCGAGTAATCGCGATTTTTGCAACACTGAATATACATATTAAATGAAGTTAAGCCGGTGAGCATATTAGAGTAAAAGTGCCAACATCAGAAAAGAAAATGTCCGTTTTTAAATGATTATAACAAAACCACTAAAATGACCAAACTATTGGGAGCAAAACAGAAATTACTATTAATTTTTACTGTCTTAAATAATGGATCTCATTTGTACTCTTGCAAATACATTAATTAATTATACCAATCATTAATGTAAAGGAACAGTTCATAAAATCCAAGTCAAATCTTCAAGTAAATAACGTAATTAATACTCCTCAAATATAGTGCCTGGCAATATATCTTGGATGAAGATACGCTACAACTCAAAACTCCTTCCATGTGAGTTTCTGAATGTCGACCGCTGGAAATTTGCAATCAGCAACAGTAGTTCATAATCCTTCCACTTATAAAGTACAACAATTATAATTTTATATGATCTAGGAATAGTTTTAATATTCCCACTTGAATAAGGCATCAAGCTATACTTTTCTTCCATTTGTAAATGTCCTTCCATACATAATCCAATTACTTTTAATATTCCCACTTGAATAAGGTATCAAGCTATACTTTTCTTCCATTTGTAAGCACTACTATAGAATACGATGTCCTTCCATACATAATCCAGTTATAAAAAAAAGGACCTAATATTAATTATTAAAGTTTGAGTTTCAAAGGCATTTCGTGTTCATGCTCAGAATCTCCTTTCTTCTTAAATCTTTCAATACCTTTCCTGGTTTTTTTAACCTTCGTGGGTATGATTTAAAGCTCCCACATAGTTAAACTGCCACGTAGGCAGCACGCCTGGTCCACGTAGATAGAGAGCTTCAAGTAGCCAAACCGCTCACAAGCATAGTATGGAACAAAGCTCCTTACATTTAATTAAAAGAAAAAAGAAAAGTGAAGCCCAGATTTGATCTTGTTTGTAAATGTAATAACAAGTGCGGAATCTAAGTTATGGCACAAACCAAGCAATACACAATCAATAACGCAATGATATACTCAATAAGATTTCATGTATTGATTTCAAGAGAGTTTTGTTACAGAATACAATGATAAGCTCTCAAAACTCTCTCACACAAAACCCTCTATTCAACAACAGCAACCCTAACGACATGGGTTTGGATCCAAACGACAAGCAGTGTCGTTTGGACGTTTGGACCAAGGACCAAACGATATCCCATATGGTTTGAGTCCATAACCAAACAACAATAGGTATCGTTTGGACAAAGCCAAATGACAAGAACCTTCACACGACATCCAATGTTGTTTACATCTTGGTTTGTTGTTTGGATTAGACTGCCCAAGTCAAACAACAGGAGGATGTCGTTTAACTTTGGTCAACACACACAAAATCAAACTTTAAACGTTTATACGATGACTGAAAGATATACATTAAGAAAAATTACAAGTTGCATACAAAAAATGCATCAACAAACTCCCCCTAGATGTAGCGTGTGATTCTACGGTCTTTAAATCTTTGAGTCTTCTAAGTATCGTTGATGAGTCGACGTCCACTTGCTCCAAGAATTGATCTCGTAACAGTGGCATATTCGAACAACTTTTTGAAACTCTAAGGCTCGACTACATCGTAGTCTTCATAAAAGATCTAGTTGTTGAACAACGCTTGGATGTCCTTCTTCGACATGTACACAATCCACATTAAATCAAGGATCCGAACATTCGGTGTATCATCCCGAAATACAATCACAGCTTCGCCCGTCTCTGAGTTATAACACCACAACTTCATGTTCCCGCAAAAAAAATCATGAGGCAACTTCATTAACGGAATCTTCTTCATCACTCTTGGAGCCTTGTATCTCAGCTTGTATCGACCAGTATTTATCTCAGGATCCAGAGTAAAACGAATTTGAATCCTGTCTGGGAACTGAGGCTTGTAGAGCTCGTTATTCCATCCATTCCACTTCTCAAACCTTATCTTCTTCTCAAAAAAAATCACCCCAAAGTCATTGGAACGGTTTATTTTTTTGAACGGCCAACAAAAAACTTTATTATTTCAACTAGCAAGAAGCTAGACACCAAATATACATACAAGACGCCAATTACACCAAACGACCATTACCAAAAGCATCACCAATTACATTACAATACTACGTTACCATATCAAGTTAAAGCTTTGCCAATCGCTCCAAGACCAATGCAATGACCTCGATCGATTCTTAACCCAATGATAGGCCATCGTTTTGGATTCCTCCACCACCTTCGCGACACTCGGAACGGCTTGACGAAATAAAGCCTCGTTTCTCATCTTCCATAGGCTCCAAATAACAACCTGAGATATAGCATTGAGAACTTTCTTTCTCTTAGCATTTCCTTGAACCTGCGTATGTGAATCCAGGATATCCTTAAGGCTGAAGGCTATCACGGGAGGAGATTTGCACCACTGAGCCACAACTAACCATACTGATTGAGCGAAATGGCAAGAAACAAACAGGTGTTCGCTGGTCTCGTCGAAATCACCGCACACAAGGCACCTGGAGTCACTGATAAAGATGTTCCTAGAAGCCAATGCCACTCTTGTTGGCAACCGATCCAAAACAGCCCGCCATGAAACGATCCCAACTTTCTTAGGAAGGAATTTATTCCATGCAAACTGATATTCAGGAGCGGTTCATGAATTTGCAGCCGATATCCATTTAATACTCGCAACCGAGAAAGCGTCTGAATCATCCAATCTCCATATCCACTTATCCGGTCCAGAAGAGGAGATGAAATCGCACAGTAGTAGTGATAATTCCAGCAATTCATCTCTTTCATTATCAGCTAAGGACGACCGCTTCCAACACCAAGACAGATTAATTGATTCAGGACCCCATACAACTCGGTCAGAAACTCTGCAGAGTTTTTCCTTTTCAAGAGCAAAAAGGAGAGGAAACTCATTATACAATGGCTGACCTCCGATCCAAGCGTCTAACCAAAAGGCCGTTGTCGATCCGCATCCCACATTACACCATAACAAATCAGGAAGACTAATACCAAGACGATTCAGATGTGTTTGTATACCGACTATTGGCTTCTAAGGCCCAGCCAAAGAGACCTTTGCCGGAATCGGTGCCCAAGATCGATTATTATGATGAACCGCCCACACAACCCTTCTCCATAACCCTTCTTTGTCGGTTTTAAATCTCCACCACCACTTTGCCAACATAGCAAGGTTAGCATCTCTAAGAGAACCGAATCCTAGACCGCCATAATCGACCGGAGCAATAACCTTTTCCCAAGCCATCCAACTCATATAAGAATTATCATCCGACCCGCCCCAAAAGAAAACCTGCCTCAACTTCTCAAGAATATCAATAACTTTTGCCGGGGCTTTTTACAAGGAGAAAAAGTATGTCGGCAACGAGTTCAAAACTGATTTAAGCAAGGTGATTCTTCCGCCATAAGAAAGATTTTTAGCCTTCCAAAGAGATAATCTATTTCTAAAAATTTCTATAACCGGTTTCCAATTACCAATAAGATTCATATTGGCCCCTACCACCAATCCTAAATGTTTAAAGGGAAAGGTACCTCTTTTGCAACCCATCAATTCCGCCATTTGCTGAACTTCTGTCTCATCTATACCAACCCCAAACAAGGAACACTTAGCGAGATTCACTTTTAATCCCGAGACCAAATAAAAGCATCTCAAGATTCTGCGTAGATTAAGTACATTCTCGCTCGACCAATCTCCAAGAAAGACAACATCATCCGCGTATATAAGATGAGATAATACCGGACCATGAGATATACAACGCAAACCATTAAAAATACCTTCCGGCATGGCCTTTTTCATTATTCCGGTAAGAGCCTCTATGGCTAAGACAAACAAGAAAGGTGATAACGGGTCCCCTTGTCGTAGTCCGCGAGAGCACTCAAACTCCATTGTTGGTGATCCATTCACCAAAACCGACGCTCGAGATGTAACAAGAGTAGCCATGATCCATGTTCTCCAACGATCCGGGAAATTCATTTGGGCCATAATCGAATCCAAATAGTTCCAATTTAGAGAATCATAAGCCTTGTTAATATCAACTTTAAAAATCATACCGGTCTTTTTCGCCTTCTTCAACCATGCTATAACTTCATTGAGAATCAAAGGGCCGTCCGAAATATTCCTTCCAGTCAAGAAGGCAGATTGTTCTTCCGACACAAGTCTACATACCACTCCTCTAATCCGATTAACCAGCACCTTTGAGATTGCTTTATTCACTACACCAATCAAGCTTATAGGCCGAAAATTTGATGGAGACGAAGGATCTTTAATTTTCGGAATAAGCGCAATAAACGACGACGCACAGCATCTATTGATGGTCCCTTTGACATAAAATTCCTGGAATAGCCTAATGAAATCTCCTTGGAAAAGATCCCAATTCTTTTTGATGAATTTAAAATTGAAGCCATCCGGTCCAGGCGCCCGATCCCCAACACAACCCCAAATCGCCTCCTTAATTTCGACCGCTGAAAAAGGCATGACCAGGCTATCGGCATCTGCTGCCGAGAGAGTAGCTAGGTTATGACAAGAGATGGCAGGCCGAGAACTCATAGGTTCCACAAATTGTTTGGCGAAAAAATCAAAGAAGGCCTCTTTAATTACCACTGGATTCGAATTCCAAGCACCATCGATCATAAGGCCATTGATACGATTATTACTAATATTGGAGTTAATAATATTATGGTAAAACGCTGAATTTTCATCTCCTTCGAGAGCCCATCTAGCACGCGACTTTTGTCTAGCATCCGATTGCTTTCTACGATCTGCATCCAAAACGGTATTAATACATTCAGCTCTTTCATGAAGCTCTTCCTCCTCCAAGGCTCTTTCCTCGGCCAAACGCTCTAGTATACTAATCCGCTTCTTAGTATCCATGTACACTCCTTCCAACCTTGCTCGTTCAACTTTTAACCAGGCCTTAATTTAATTTTTCAACCACCTTAGTTTAACTGTCAGGGCCATATCCGTAGGGCCATCAAATACAAAACTCAAGCACAACTGTTTCACTAATTCCATAAATCCCGGCATTTCCATCCAAGAATTGTAACACCTGAACGGAATATGACCGAAATCCGAGGGAACAGTGGATAGAAGAATAGGCCTGTGATCAGATACATCCCGATTAAGAGCTAGAACTGTAGCAGTTGGCCATCTCTCCAAAAAGCCCAGACAAACAAGAAAACGGTCCAACTTGCTCAATTTATCACCACGGTCTGAGATATATGTAAATTTACCACCCCCATGTTGTATTCGCTAAGACCCGCAGCTAGGATAAAGTGGTTAAAAGCCTCCGCATTAGCCATATTGAACTTCGAATTGAACCTTTCCGTATCATCCCTAACTTCATTAAAGTCCCCCATGAAGACCCATAATCCTTGCATAGAATTCTTTAAAACCACCAACTTATCCCAAATAGACCTTCTAACAGAAGCGTCATTTGAAGCATAAATGTTCACCAGATTGATTCGAATACCAAGGTGATTCAAGTATCCAGACAGAGCCAAAAAATAACGGTCCTTAATAACATTGTCACAAGAAAACATACTCGGATTCCATAGGCAAGCAAGCCCCCCGGATCTGCCCTCTGCATCAACAGTTTCCAGTTGAAATGTTGACCTTCCCCAGAATCCATTGAACATAAACTTAGCCGCTGCCCCCAATTTAGTTTCTTGGATAGCAAGAAAGTGTACTCCATAAGAAGTCATAATACCCCTGATTCGATCAGATTTACGGGAATCCCGCACCCCCTTAAATTCACCGATAGAAAATTCATTGTAAACCTGTTGCTACACCTTCACCAATAATCAGAGATCTAGTCACTTCTTCATAACCTTGCAAATCAATTCCAACCTTCAAGCCAATCGCTGAGGTCGCTTGAACTTCTTCACTAATTCCCGGATTATCGTCTCCGGGGTCTTCCGGAACTCCCATTGGCACTTCTTGTATCTTGCCTGCAGAAGGAAAGTGCGACTGGCACTCCCCATCGTCATATTCACCATATCCAAAACCAGCAGCCGAAACAGGATTATTAAGATCAAAAGAGGACTCTTCGGTATTTGGGTTCTGGAAGAAGCCTCTAGTAGGAGGGCCTTGCATAGAATTGGTGGAAGGTGGGCTTCTATCATCCCTATTCCTTTTACGAAGCCCAATAATCGGTGTAGGCCCATCTTGATTTAAATTATCCATAAAACCAAACTCCTTTTCAACCGACTGATGGGGACCATTATTCGATATATCAGCCGCCACATTTAATGTTCCTGTGTTGTCATTATTAAAGTCCAAGGGACTATTTATTTCCCCATGCAAATCATGCACTGACTCTTCGTTATCCAACGGTTCATTATCCGGCAACACTTCATTCACATTGGAAGTCGACGGTGATCGGACAACTATTTCCGGTACCCGAACATTAACTACCGGCGACCTGATTTCTCCTTCCTCTGCTTCATCATCCATATTGTCCCGTCCTCACACTGGTCGCCAACGGAACCAGCATCTGAACTATCCGACGACTCCTGAATAGAATTTACATCAATAGACGAATTATAACCATGCAAATCCGGTTTCCACACAGATACGTTTTCAGTAACCCATGCGACGAATCTCCTATCCTCCCAGTTCAATACCACCGCTTCCTCGATTCTTTTACCGAGGGGAGCCAGAACTAACATGGAGCACTCCGAATTATCCGAATCCTCCCAGGAAAAAGAAGACTCTTGCACCACCTTACCAAACAGTCCCCCAATTTGATCATACACTAAGCTATCCCTTAAGTGGACCGGGACACCCGAAATACGGATAGATATAATGCATTCAGACGGTAAATCCTCCCCTTTCCAAACGTTAAATCTGCTGAAAGCTTTTGACAATCCCTCCATATTTGCTGCCATGACCTCCTTCACCCTCTCAGGATTGCCAAGGGTTATTAATACACTGAGTCCACCCACATATGATAAGCCAAAATTCCTCAAACCACTCCTGCTTAGGATGCTATTCAGATTATTAAGAACATATAAATCTTTCACAACACCATGAATGGACCTATTAATACAGTGCAAAGGATATTTGGAGCCTTTGAAGTTAATCGAAATTACTTTAGCACCTGTATTATATTCCTGACTTTCCTTCTGGAGCAAGCTAGCAAAAGTTTTACCTGACTGAACCGCTGCCCCACCGGAGAAGGCACCATTATTAGACGGGGGAGCCATATTAGGCGGTTCCTTAGGTCTCTAAGTCTTCTCCCCCACTATTTTAGAGGTGTAAATGAACTTCTTATGGTTTTTATCGTATTTCGCCAGCGACACCGAGACCTTCGCTTCTAGGATCTTAACCTTATTCATGGCCGCCAAGGTTAAGTCCAGATTTTCGACACCCACATATCTAATAAACCCGAAGCTGTTACCTCTTTTATCTCTTTTGCGGGCCACATAAGCATCAGACACATAGCCAAACAGTTGGAACGCCCTCCTTAGCATCATCTTTGTTGTTTGATCAGATAAATTCTGAACTATGAAGGTCAATTCTACACCATTACCACGACTTTTGCTTTGCTTATGGTACTGCACCTCTGTCCAAGGACCATCACCACCATAATCTTCACCCCCCCATTCATTGTCGAATTCCATGGAAAAGATGGCACAGGGAAACAAGCACCGACTCCGGGCAGCGAATGGGAAGCAGGACAGGGGGTTAGGGATAGAGGTCAAGCCCGATACGGCGACCTCACACACTAACACCGACTTACCCACACCGTCGAGCCGACCGGCAGTCAGAACATTAGAAGACGAAAAGGACGACAGGACTCCAGCCAGCGAATGGGAGAAAGGAAAGGGGAGTTAGGGATAGAGGTCAAACCGGAGAAGGCGACCTCACACACTAAAACCGGCTAACCTTCACCGTCGAGCCGACCAGCAGTCAGAGAGAGAAAGGAACAGAAGGGCGGGGACAACCCCGGCAAGCGAATGGGAGAAAGAAAGAGAAGTTAGGGATAGAGGTCAAGCCGGAGAAGGCGACCTCACACACTAACGCCGACTTACCTTAACCGTCGAGCCGGCCGGCGGTTCAGAAGGGGGGGAAAAGAAGGATTTATATGTTGTTATTTAGGAACATTCTCGCAAGAGCAGACACGTCATAATGTGGCAGCGAGAAAATGCTCAGCAAAGAATTGAAGTACTGAATTCTAGGTTCACGTTTAGCGGCACCCGACAATTAATCTTTAATCCGCACGCTTTAATTGAACAAGTTAACATTAATTGTGTCATGGTTAAATTTAGTCTATATAAGTCTAGCAAAGTCAATTTAAATGCATAGGTTTGTATCTGATAAACAAAAATATTCGTCAAATCGTGTAACGGTAACTTTGTCCGAAATGAATGTTGGTGATAACCCGTTAAATTTTTTTTGATTGGAATTGTTCTAATATGCCTAGAACATTAAAATATTTTCATTATTATGTGATTTAGTACAATTTTGTGTGAAAGCCTATAAAATAATAATTAGACGTTTCATCGCCTAGTTTTCGCGCTTTCTTGTTAAATGTTTTAATATTTGAAGTTTTCGCACCCGAATAAATTTTAGGCTGTATATAAATTTTTGTTCAACAATATGTAATACATAAATAAATATTAGTGGCTTATTTTAACATTAAACCTCCTAATTTAACCCCTAAGCCTCCTAGATTTCTTCCTAATCTTTTCTACTACCTTACAAGTCACTAGATGACAAGAATTTAAATTATGGACTTCCCATTTCAGTGAATTCTGCCGTGAGGCTCCACCATATGCCCATACTACGTTTCCTTTAATTTAACTTGTTAAGACGGGGTTTTTGGCATTTTTTTTTTCATAAAAAACGCCCAAACATCCCCTTCAACCGCCCTCATGGGCGTTTTTCTTGAAAAGAATGGTTTGAGCTTTCCAAATAAAATGTCGGGTCAAGAATGTTGGGCCAATCAGATGGTTCCAAATTAAATATCATTAGTTTTTAATTAAAAAAACAAAAAAAAAAATTAGGTAATCATTGATGGGGCATTATTGGGCATTATCCCACTACACCCGTTTATGAAAAAAAAAAAAAAGCCCAATAATGCTTCATTTGAGACTGGACTAACACATGACGCAAAACGCCCAAGGGTGGAAGCATTATTTGAAAACAACACAAAACCCTCCTATATCTCTCTATCCATGGCTGCTTTCTCTCTCTCTTTCTCTACACTATGAATTTCATTCACCAAACACTTAGACCATGTGTAGTGGGGCGTTTTCTTTAAAAAAATTTCAAAAAAACGCCCAAAAAAGCCTCCCCCACCATTACATGGGGCGTTACTTTGTAAAATTTTTGAAAAAAAATTCTTCTGGCGTTTTCTTTAAAACGCTCAAAGCAAACAAGTTGGATGAGTGTAGAACTTTGACTGACCAATGGGAAGAGAGATTAGTGGATGACTATTCAGCTTTTTGAATAAGTTTTTTTTTTTTTTTAATCCTTTTTAATAATTGAAAGGGGCATTATTAGGCATTATGCCCACTACACCACTTTTGCTATAATGCCCCATCGCTGACTAGGACGCCACGTGTCGGATAATGCCCCATGGTGGGGGCATTATAACCCACTACCACTACACATGGTCTTAGAACACAAGCATAATTCAGCAAATTACGAAGAAGACATGAATTGTGTATGAACACTCACCCTAATATACACCTAATTATGATTTTATACACATTAAAACACAAACGAATATATTAGATTACAACGACAAATACATGAATATGCAACAATCACAATTCATTGAAAATCTCTATATAAACCACGTTAGTTGTTTTATCTGTAGGTTGGCCCGTCGTTGTCAAGTACTAATAGTTTGACCCCATCTCGTGTTTTCACCCTTGATAAAGCAACATAGAATTGACCATGAGAGAAGACAGGTTGTTTCAAGTACAAACCAACTCTTGAAAGTGATTGGCCTTGACTTTTGTTAGTTGTCATTGCAAAACATACGGCCAGTGGAAATTGCCTCCTTTAACACTTAAAATAATATGTAAAAGCACATAAAGCATGTGTAATAATTTCAAGATATAATAGAATTTGACAGTTACATTAGCAAACTATAGTTATATATAACTGTAACAACCCGACCTTTCGGGTCGTTATAATAAGAAATGACAGATCTACCATTTCTTGCTTAATTATTGCTTAAGGGTTTTCGCTACATTTTTAAACTATGTTTTACAACGCATTCACAACGCTTAATCAAAACACAGTTATCGCATCTAACGCAGTTTACAACGCATATTATTTAACGCATTTTATCGCATATTACATCGCATGTTTATAGTAAACACTATCACATCGCAATCGCAATGCAATCTCATCGCAAACTCGAACCGTAGATTTACTTTTATGCATTTTATGTGTTACGTGTGTTAATTGTGTGATTACTTGTTTAAATGTTATGTGGTTATCTCATCGCAACGCTTACTCGCAACTCGCTTAAACACAACGCAACGCTCAACGCACAAAACCAAAGTTGGAAAACCAACTCGCAAGAGCCGTCTGATCGAATGACCATTCGATCGAATGGACATCCGATCGGATGGCCATCTGATCGACTGGCCATCCGACACTTAACTTGCACCGCCTTATCCTCTCTCACCCTATAAATACCCACTTGTCACATCACTGTTCACTGATGTGACAGCTCAATCCGACCCAGATGCTTCCAAGTCGCTTTCAAGCACTATTTCACTCGATCCAAGGCCATTCCGTAAGTATTACTCCCTAAATCTTGTACTTCCATCATCACTACACACATCTTCATCATCTTCTCCATCAAAATCATTGACTTTCACCATGAAATCACCTGATTTAGACTTCTTTAAGGTGACGTCATCTCGGTTTCTTATGAAAACTGTAGTGTGACATCATCTCATCAAGATTTGTCCAGATCTAAAGGATTTCCACATTATTTTACACGAGTCTCAACAAAACTTCAAAATTTATCAACTGATTTCAACTTTTCTTCACTTTTTCACTCAAGACCGATGGAATCTAGACTCGTTCAGGCCCTCTACTCATTCTCTAGTTGAGAACGGAATTCTATCGAAGAGACGACTGATTTACGGGTTGAACATGAAATCCCAACAAGAACAGTTATTCAGATCGAATGGGGTGATTCCCCTCCGATCGAATGAGCTGGACTTGGAGTGTTTTCCGTTGTTTGACACGTCGTCACGCCGTCTCCGTTAAACTTCAAAACTTTTTAACTTAGAAAAATTTCAAGTTTTCAAACAAACAGGACACCCACTCGAATAGCCATCCGATCGGATGACCATTCGCTCGAATGGTTATCCGTTTGAGTAACCTGTCCCTTCATAATCTTCAATACTTAAACAATTTTACAAAAACTTCAAACTACCAACTCCTCGATCGAGTAGCCATCTGATCGAATGGCCATCCGTCCGGATGACCATCCGACCGGATGACTTGTTTAAATGCTACAACGAAAACTTCAAAAGTTTTGAAACGATTTGCAAACACACTCACTCATTCGAATGATCAACCGTTCGAATGGTCATCCATCCGGATGACCATCCGTTCGACTCACCATTCGACACTTATCTCATCCGATGCACTGTTTACACGCTGTTCAACACTTACGCTACTGTTCTATGCTCAGGCTAATCTCCACGCGCACCCTTCAATCCAAGTACTGTGTTTACTAGCTAAACACGAACTGTGAGTATACTTGAACCCATTTCCTTTTAAAGCACTTTGGTGTTACATACGTTAGCTATAACAACATACACCAGCACACAACGCAAATACTTTAAACGCCAACTGCTCTCGCATGTTATACGTGAACTTGAATGCTTGTTACTATGCTTAGACAGTGTTACACGGTACCGCCTCTAGCAACGGGAGTACTATAGTTTGGACTCAGCACCTGTCGTGGACAGGGGTTGCTAGGGATCACATCACTTTACTTCACTAGTCCGTTGGACATGTGTCACGCATACTATACAACGCAGTCTTGTGGTTAAGTGTGAACATAGTTTTGATAGTTACTTGCTTCGCCTGTTACGTGATACATGTTGGTTATGCGTAAACGTTTTTGCTATACTATATGCTAATCAAACTTGTGTACTCACATTTACACTCTGTGTATTGACTTATTTTAACGTATGTGACAGGTTGATAGGATGCTGTGCTATGGAAACAAGCTAGGGAGTCTAGAAAGAAACTAAATAAATCTGAGTTGTTTTTGAGACTATATTTGTAATGACTGTTTGCTTTATATGTTTGATGGTATGGGACGTTAAATGTTAAATATAATGAAATTAATAGTTGTTATGGATTCTCTTGAACAATCTGTTTCGCTCAGTGCCACGCCCTGATGTTTCCACCATCGGTTGGGGTGTGACAGATTGGTATCAGAGCCATAACTATAGGGAATTAGGAAAGACACGACCTAGTCTGGGTTGATGTCTTAGGATTGACCTAGTCTATAGTCTAAGTACCAACAGACCAGCTCTGTCCGAACCCAGTAGGGGTCTTGCATGAGCCTACTATTGTTACTCTCGTTCGAACTCGCTAAAACTACATCTTCGTGCGAACACCGCATACTACAGCTTCGCGCGAAGGATGCCTTCCCTAAGGCCAGAAACTACTTAGCCTTTCCTAAGGCTAACACAATACACACGTTTTCGAAAACACTCGCATAACAAAAACGAGTGATTTGCTCGAGATTAGGTGTGAAAACCAAGAACTCTCGATGAAATCGCTCACTCTACATGAAATTTTCACTCTCAGCACGAGAATCTTTCGTTGAGTCATGAGTGAAATCCCATCTCGACGAAATTCTCCCTCTCTATCTCGTGGCTTTGCCACTCCATCAGGAATGAAGTTGTTAAGTTAGGGGTGAAACCTGCATCTTAATAACTAGTCCCATTCTCTATTTGGATTTTTACAAAACTCTCACAAAAGTCTCAATGGTTTCCAATGACTCGATTTACGTAAGTAACCCGAAGGATGAGTGCCGTTCTCCATATTTTGGCGAGAGCACAGTATAGTAGGCCAAAGCGTGTACTCGAAGTCGTTGTGGATAGTCGAATCACTTTTATGTCTTATATGTTTATATGGTTCGATTTTTGGAGATCCTATTCTCTTTTCCGCTCATCGCTTCACTAAAACACGCAAAACACGCACAGCTTCTCGAATCTAAAACGCTAACTAATCGCAACTCGAACTCACGCACGCAATGTTACTTGCAACCCTACTCGCTATCGTTATCGTTATCGCCACTCGCAACTCTCGAACGCGCTCGCGCACTTGAAAGAAAGGTGAATACGTGCAAAATATATAGGGGAATACGTGCAAAATATGTAGGGGAATACGTGCAAAATATAGGTGAATACGTGCAAAATGTGTGCTTACGTGGATTATGTGCTTATGTGCTAATGTGCCTATGTGCCTATGTGGTTTATGTGCCTACGTGACTCTGTGCCTACGTGTTTGACGTGTTCCTTGGCTTTTCCTAATAATAATACTAAGGATGTTTTACGTGAAACTTTACAAAACAAAACCCGATATAATCAAATCTCGCCTAAATCATACGACGATGTCTGCTGCAGACAATGTCTTCCCTTGGTTCTCACACTCGCCGAAATGCTCAGAGAAACAGAGATGACAAGCGCATCGCTTCTCTCGTCGCCAAGGAAATGGCTAAAGTCATACCTCAGATCTTCAGTGAGATCAATGAGGTCAGCAGCAAGTCGTCTGTCGAATCGAAGAGCGACTCGCCTAAAGCTCCTTTCAGTTTGAAGCAATTCAAGGCCTGCGGTCCTGCTAGCTTCACTGGTGAAGATGGACCCAGTGCTATGTTCCAGTGGTTTGACTCGACCGAAGTCACCCTTCGTTAAAGCGGATGCCCAGACAACCTCCGCACTGTGAATGCTACTGGAGTTTTTCAGTCCAGGGCCCTGGACTGGAGGACTGCGGAGCGTAACAGGCGTGGTAACGATGCAGCCTATGGTCTCTCTTGGGAGGAACTGAAGGAAATCATGATGAAAGAATTTTGTCCCCCACATGAACTCCATAAGCTAGAAAACGAGGTTTGGGGTATAAAGCAAGAAGGAGGTGGCAACGCTGGTCTCACCGCTCGCTTCAAGCAGCTTAGCATCATCTGTCCTAGCTAAGTATCAACACCAGACATCACGATCAAGAAGCATATTCGAGCCTTACCCGATTGTGTAGCTGACTTTGTTCAGGCAGCTAAGCCTTCTACCATTGAGGAAACTTGCCAACTCGCCGCTGAGAACAATGATAAGCGAGTTTTGGCCGGTTATTTCAAAACCTCAACCAAGAGTCTGAATCAAGCACCGCTACTCCCATTCCTGAAACTGCAACATCTCAAGGTTCTAAGTCTTCACGCCAGAATCGCAAGCGCAAGGGTAACAACAACAAGAACTACGCTGCTACCGCCGCTCCTCTCAACTCTGTTCCTGTCCAACCCAATCAGAATCAGAACCGTCAAGTCGCAGCACCTGTGACCAACGCACCACCAGCTAAGCGTGCGTATACCGATACTCATCCTCTGTGCGCTACTTGCACCTACCATCACCCTGCTGGGGTGAATTGTCGTTTTTGTGCCAATTGCAATATCTATGGGCATTTTACCTCTCACTGCCGTTCAGGCCCGCGTCAACAAGCTCAAGCTCTTCCAGCACCACCCGCTCAACCTCTCGCTATTCAGGGTAACCAAGCAGCTCCTGCTCCCGTTGCTCATGCGTGAGCCTGCTATTCTTGTGGTGACCCTAATCACTTTGCTAATGTCTGCCCGAATCGCGTGGTGAAACAAGAACCGCAGCAACCACCGTAGATGCAATAGCAACAACAGCAGCAGCATCAACCACAGTAAGCCGCCCGCGGACGAGCTTTCAACATCAATGTCCGCCAAGCTCAAACTGACAACAACGTTGTCAATGGTACGTTTCTCGTTAACGGTATTTATGCTTCGTGTTTATTTAATACTGGAGCCGATAACTGTTTTGTGTCGTTTGAATTCGAAAAGCTCCTAAACCGTAAACGCGCTAACCTCCCAACGACGTTCATGTAGAAATTGCCACCGGAAGAACCGTCACCGTTAGTTATGTTCTCCGTGATTGTACTCTCGAACTCAACAATCACGTTTTCCCGATCGATCTCATCCCGATGCAACTTGGTAGTTTCGATATCATAGCAGGCATGGATTTTCTTCGTGAAAATCGTGCTTAAGTCGTTTGTTTCAAAAAGATGATCCATTTCTCTCTTTCAAATGGTGATCAACTCTGTGTCTATGGCGAAGTATCTTCGAAGGAACTCAAACTCATGTCGTGCATTCAAGCAAGCAAGTATCTCCGAAAGGAATACATGGCTTTGTTGGCGCATATCGTTGTAGCGGAGAAGGAAAAGGAAAAGAAGGAAATGGAAAAGGTACTTGTGGTTCGTGATTTTCCTAATGTCTTTCCTGACGATCTACCTGGTCTACCCCCGAGTTATGATATTGGTTTTCGTATCGACCTCATTCCTGGAGCTAACCCTGTCGCTAAAGCCCCTTATCGCCTCGCTCCGTCCGAAATGCATGAACTTTCTAGTCAACTCCTGGAATTACTCGATAAAGGCTTCATACGCCCTAGCACATCTCCATGGGGCGTACTTGTCCTTTTCGTGAAAAAGAAGGATGGATCGTTCCGAATGTGCATCGGTTATAGGGAACTCAACAAGCTTACTATCAAGGAGGGCTACCCTCTACCTCGAATCGACGATTTATTTGATCAACTACAAGGCGCTACGTGTTTCTCTAAGATCGATTTACGCTCTGGTTACCATCAACCGCGAATTCAGGAGGAAGATATCCCTAAAACCGCTTGTCGAACCCGCTACGGCCATTATAAATTTGTCGTAATGCCCTTTGGTCTTACCAACGCACCTGCAGTTTTCATGGATTTGATGAATCGCGGGTGTAAACCCTTTCTCGACCGCTTCATCAACGTGTTTATCGATGATATACTTATCTATTCAAAGTCGAAAGCCGAACATGCGCAACATCTCTGTTTGGTTCTCGAGCTTCTCCAAGGGAATCGCCTCTACGCCAAGTTCTCCAAGTGCGAATTTTGGCTTGAGGAGGTTCAATTCCTCAGTCACATCGTTAACAGTCAAGGTATTCACGTCGATCCCGTGAAGATTGAAGCAGTTAAGAGTTGGATTACACCGAAAACCCCGTCCGAAGTTCGTTCTTTTTTTTGATTGGCGGGCTATTACCGCCGATTTATCGCTGATTTCTCTAAAACCGCCGTTCCTCTAACCTCTCTGACGCATAAAGACAAAACTTTTGTTTGGGGAACCGAACAAGAGGATGCCTTTCAAACTCTCAAGCGTAGGCTTTGTGATGCTCCTATACTCGCGCTACCCGATGGAAACGACGACTTTGTAGTATATTGCGATGCCTCTAACCTAGGTCTTGGTTGTGTCCTTATGCAATGAGACAAGGTTATCGCGTATACTTCTCGACTGCTGAAGGTTCACGAGAAGAACTACACAACCCACGATCTTGAACTCGGGGCAGTTGTTTTTGCGTTAAAGATTTGGCGACACTACCTTATGGTACCAAGTGTACGGTCTTCACCGACCATAAGAGCCTACAACACATCTTGAACCAGAAAGAGCTAAATATGCGCCAACGCAGATAGGTAGAACTTCTCAACGACTACGACTGTGAGATACGTTACCACCCAGGCAAAGCAAATGTCGTTGCCGACGCTCTTAGCTGACGAAGCTATTTACATAGTGTTCGTAATGTTCAAGCCCAACACGACCTCGAAGCTCTCATTCGCGACGCTCAACACGCCTGTTTTCTCGAGAACACTTTGAAGGATGAACGAATTCTTGAATCCGAAAACCAACTAGTGAATAAACCGAATGGTATATTTCACTATCTCGATCGCATTTAGATTCCGAGTCGCAATAATCTCCGTGAGATTTTGCTGACTGAAGCCCATAAGTCTCGGTATTCCATTCATCCAGGTGCCGACAAGATGTACCAGGACATCCGTGCCAGGTATTGGTGGCGTGGAATGAAGAAGGATATCGCTCTCTATGTGTGGAAATGCCTAACTTGCTCGAAAGTTTAGGCCGGACATCAACGACCCTCTGGCTTACTCGTACAACCCGAAATTCCGATGTGGAAATGGGAAAGTATAGCCATGGATTTCATTACGAAACGTCCGTGCACGCCATCAGGTCACGATAGCATTTGGGTTATCGTTGATCGTCTTACAAAATCTGCTCACTTTCTACCGATACGGGAAGACTATAAGGTTGAACGATTAGCACGAATCTATACCAACGAAGTCATTTGTCGACATGGGACACCTCGTGATATCATTTCTGACCACGATGGTCGATTTACCCCGCGCCTTTGGGAAACTTTTCAATCTGCTCTCGGTACTACTCTTAATCTCAGTACCGCTTTCCATCCCCAGACCGACGGTCAGACTGAACGCATGATTCACACCCTTGAAGACATGCTTCGTTCGTGTGTTACAGATTTTGGTGGTAATTGGGATTCGCATTTACCTTTAGTCAAATTCTCGTACAACAACAGTTATCACTCTAGCATTCAAATGGCACCCTTTGAGGCATTAAATAGGAGAAAATGTTGATCGCCTATTATATGGCACGAGATCATAGACGCGCAAATTACCGGTCCTGAGTTATTACACGAAACGACTGACAAGATCCTCCAGATACGAGACAATCTCTTGAAAGCTCGGAGTCGTCAAAAGAGTTACGCCGATAAACGCCGCAAGCCCCTTGAGTTCGAAGTTGGTGATCACGTACTCCTAAAGGTCTCACCTTGGAAGGGGGTGATCCGATTCGGAAAGAAAGGAAAGCTAGCGCCTAGATACATTGGACCCTTTAAGATTCTGGAAAGAATTGGCAAAGTTTCCTACCGACTCAAATTACTGGAGGAACTCAGCAACGTACATCCGACTTTCCACGTTTCGAACCTCAAGAAATGCCTAGCCGAAGAAAACCTGCATGTCCCACTTGAGGATTTGCAAGTTAATGAAACTCTACACTTTGTGGAAAAGCCAGTAATAAATCATCGACCGAGAGACCAAGAAACTCTGACGCTCACGCATTCCTAAAGTGAAGGTTCGCCGGGAAGGCAAACGCGACGCCGAGTTCACTTTGGAACTCGAAAGTGATATGAAAGCTAAATACCCACATCTCTTCGTTACGCATGCGCCTTAATTTCGGGACGAAATTCCCTAAAGTAGGGGAAGCTGTAACAACCCGACCTTTCGGGTCGTTATAATAACAAATGACAGATCTACCATTTCTTGCTTAATTATTGCTCATCTATTGCTTAATTGCCTTGTACTCTCGAGATTCCGATTATCGCTAAGGGTTTTAGCTACATTTTTAAACTATGTTTTACAACACAATCACAACGCTTAATCAAAACACAGTTATTGCATTTAACGCAGTTTACAATGCAAATTATTTAACGCATATTACATCGCATGTTTATAGTAAACGGTATCACATCGCAATCGCAACGCAATCTCATCGCAAACTCGAACAGTGGATTTACTTTTATGCATTTTATGTGTTACGTGTGTTAATTGTGTGATTACTTGTTTAAATGTTATGTGGTTATCTCATCGCAACGCTTACTCGCAACTCTCTTAAACACAACGCAACGCTCAACGCACGAAACAAAAGTTGGAAAACCAACTCGCACGAGCCGTTTGATCGAATGACCATTCGATCGAATGGACATCCGTCCGGATGACCATCCGATCGGATGGCCATCCGATCGACTGGCCATCCGACACTTAACTTGCACCACCTTATCCTCTCTCACCCTATAAATACCCACCTGTCACATTACTGTTCACTGATGTGACAGCTCTATCCGACCCAGATTCTTCAAATTCTCTTTCAAGCACTATTTCACTCGATCCAAGGCCATTCCGTAAGTATTTCTCCCTAAATCTTGTACTTCCAACATCACTACTCACATCTTCATCATCTTCTCCATCAAAATCACCGACTTTCACCATGAAATCACCTGATTTAGACTTCTTTAAGGTGACGTCATCTCGGTTTCTTATGAAAACTGTAGTGTGACATCATCTCATCAAGATTTGTCCAGATCTAAAGGATTTCCACATTATTTTACACGAGTCTCAACAAAACTTCAACATTTATCAACTGATATCAACTTTTCTTCAACTTTTCTTCACTTTTTCACTTAAGACCAATGGAATCTAGACTCGTTCAGACCCTCTACTCATTCTCTAGTTGAGAAACGGTCTGAGAACGGAATTCTATCGGAGAGAAGACTGATTTACGGGTTGAACATGAAATCCCAACAAGAACAGTTATTCAGATCGAATGGGGTGATTCCCATCCGATCGAATGAGCTGGACTTGGAGTGTTTTCCGTTGTTTGACACGTTGTCACGCCGTCTCCGTTAAACTTCAAAACTTTTTAACTTAGAAAAATTTAAGTTTTCAAACAAACAGGACACCCACTCGAATAGCCATCTGATCGGATGACCATCCGATCGAATGGTTATCCGTTTGAGTAACATGTCCATTCATAATCTTCAACACTTAACCAATTTTACATAAAACTTCAAACTACCAACTCCTCGATCGAGTAGCCATCCGATCGAATGGCCATCCGTCCGGATGACCATCCGACCGGATGACTTGTTTAAATGCTACAACGAAAACTTCAAAAGTTTTGAAATGATTTGCAAACAGACTCACTCATTCGAATGATCAACCATTCGAATGGTCATCCATCCGGATGACCATCCGTTCGACTCTCCATTCGACACTTATCTCATCTGACGCACTGTTTACACGCTGTTCAACGTTTACGCTACTGTTCTATGCTCAGGCTAATCTCCATGCGCTCCCTTCAATCCAAGTACTGTGTTTACTAGCTAAACACGAACTGTGAGTATACTTGAACCCATTTCCTTTTAAAGCACTTTGGGTGTTTCATACGTTCGCTATAACAACATACACCAACACACAACGCAAACATTTTAACGCTAACTGCTCCCGTATGTTATACGTGAACTTGAATGCTTGTTACTATGCTTAGACAGTGTTACACGGTACCGCCTCTAGCAACGATAATACTATAGTTTGGACTCAGCACCTGTCTTGGACAGGGGTTGCTAGGGATCACATCACTTTACTTCACTTGCCGCTGGACATGTGTCGCGCATACTCTTCAACGCAGTCTTGTGGTTAAGTATGAACATAGTTTTGATAGTTACTTGCTTCGCCCTTTACGTGACACATGTTGGTTATGCATAAACGCTTTCGCTATACTATATGCTAATCAAACTTGTGTACTCACCTTTACACTCTGTATATTGACTTATTTTAACGTATGTGACAGGTTGATAGGATGCTGTGCTATGGAAACAAGCTAGGGAGTCTAGAAACAAACTAAATAAATCTGAGTTGTTGGAACATCTTATTTGTTTTTGAGACTATATCTGTAATGACTGTTTGCTTTATATGTTTGATGGTATGGGACGTTAAGCGTTAAATATAATGACATTAATAGTTGTTATCGATTCTGTTGAACGACCTATTTCGCTCAGTGTCACGCCCTAATGTTTCCGCCATCGGTTGGGTGTGACAATAACATTGCAAATAAAAAACCAAAAATATCTATCTCCGATTTCGTTGTGGAAAGTAAAATGTTCAAAATTTGAATATCCTTTGTATTGAAATAAAAGGAGTATCAAATACAGGACATATAATGCTTCCACGTATGGACATCCCTTTTCCTTTTAAGCTCAAAAATCACTTCGAATGTTGGCGATCGATATAAGAGTTTCAAAAACAAAGGTTTCTGCACAAAATTCACCATTATCATCACAAGCAACAGATTTTCGATTCTTTGGTTAAAATTATCAAGTTCTAATACCTTATTAGATGGTTGGATGCTTTATAAAGAATCTTGTTTTAGCTTTTAATTAATAATAAAGATGTAGCTTGTATGTAATTTTGTTCACACATCCTCCTTGTACATCATTTTAATAGAAAAGATTCAATAGTGAAACTATTTTACTACTGTAACCAAGTATAGATTATAAAACTTCAAAAAATTGGGACAAAAAATGTTTCGCCTCAACCCGATTTGCTTCGACCCGCATATGATAATGACTCGTCTTGACTCATTACGCAACCCACCCTACCCATGTCTAAATCTGTAGTAATTGTATGGATGGATTAAAAGCATATCTCATTGTTATATGCAAATAAAAAACATACGGGGTAATAACTTTCGGCAATTGGTTGATTCATCTCAAGATCCAAGTAAACTATATGTAGTCTCGAATCTGTAACAAAAATGTAACTTCGGTGTATTTCTTGAAAGTATGCCTAATTCATTCAAATGTAACTTCAGCAAAAACCATTTTCATCCAACTCACCAACTTCATCCAAAATTTTGAGTTAGATAAAGGGGTATTTATATCATTATATATATATATATTAATACAAAATAAAATACTAAAACTAAATATAGAGTAAATTGCCATTTTGGTCCCTGAGGTTTGGTCACTTTTGCCATTATAGTCCAAATTTGAAACCTTTTGCATCTGGGTCCCTGTTGTTTCATTTTTGTTGCCATTTTGGTCCAAAAAAAGTCAGCTCAGATTTCTAAAAGAGTAAACTGCAGTTTTGGTCCATGAGGTTTGGCCAGTTTTGCCTCTTTAGTCCAAATTTCAAACCTTTTGTATCTAGGGCCCTGTGGTTTCGTTTTTGTTGCCATTTTAGTCCAAAAGTTAAATTTGGCCAGATTCCCCAACTTAAACCCTGATATTTTGTCCTTATCCTCAAGGGTATTTTAGTCATTGTAGATTTATTATAACTCAATATTGATTAAAAATAATAAAACTCAAAAATCATAGTCAACGCCTTTTAAAGTACGAACTAAACTAAGTTATTTGAAGATGTATATCATTAAATTAAACTAAAAATTTTAGTCAAACAAAAAGAAAAATATGTTAATCGAAGTTCATACCAAAAAGGGTAGGACTAATTCAATTACAAAGTCAACTTCTCAAGAAGAGGAATCTCTAGCAGGAAAGAGTTGTATTCTGACCAATTCCATACCATGGCTACTTGAAGATATATATAACTAAATTAAACATCCATGTATATATCTTCATATAATCTTTTTCCCATTGCACCCACAAACACATTCAAGAACTAAGATGGATTAAGGGTTCAAGAATTTCAGTCACTTGCACAACCTGACCATGCATCAGATACAAACGCCCATCCTCTTTTTATTACCACCACCACCACCTGCCACCATCATCACCACCACCCTCCTCCTCCAGTCCACACCCGTACTCATTCAAGGCTTCCACCACCTGTACCGGCCACCATCTCTAAAATCATATTTGATTCGTTCATCATCCATCATCTTCATCTCCCTTCTCTCAAGCTTCAACCAACCCTCACCCCCACCTGTGACCACCACCACCGACCATTATCTTCATCGCACTACCACCTCTGACTGTCTCCATCGACCACCAACTCTAAAATCATATCTAATTTGTTAATCGCACAAATCTTCATCTCCCCCTCTCTAGCTTCGTTCATCACTGACCACCAGATTCGTTGCAGATCTAAAAATGCTCGATGACGGTGAAGAAGACACAACGGGTGGAGGTGGTGGCTAATTACGCACATACCACCATTGACGATGCTTAGGTACAGAGGAATTAGGGTTTGGATTAGGGTTTTTGAACAGGTGAAGTTGGGTGAAATGAGGGAGATTAGTGCTTTAAATAGGGTCAAACGATTTTTGGGTTTTATTAATTTTAATTAATATTGAGTTATAATAAATCTAGAATGACTAATACCCCTGAGGATAAAGACAAAAAAATCAAGGTTTAAGTTGGGGAATCTAGCCAAATTTAACTTTTGGACTAAAATGGCAACAAAAACGAAACCACAGGGCCCAAGATGCAAAAGGTTTGAAATTTGGACTAAAGTGGCAAAACTGGCCAAACCTCATGGACCAAAATGGCAGTTTACTCTTTCTAAAAAAACCCTGGTTTTTTGTCCTTTTCTGAAGGGCATTTTGGTCATTTTGCACACCTGCCCAACTACCCACCCCACCCCCTCTCCTTCTTTTCTTTCCCCCTTCTGCTGACACCTCACTCCCTCTCTCTATAAATACACACAGATAACTTTTTCCCTCAATTTTGCAATCATCTTCTTTATCCAATTGGGTATCTCAAGAAACACACTTAGAAGCGCTCTATGTATCAAATCATCAAAGTTCTGATAAATCTGGTCAAACTCCACAACATGCATAGATTCTTACTTCTGTTCTTGGCTCTGAAACATGACCATGGTTTGTCTGACCTTTTTAAGGATAGAAAAAAGCTCTGGTGGGGTATCTTCTGGGCAGGTTTAGGTAGAGATTTCATCAAGCTTCTGTTTTTCTTCCATGTTGACTGTTTTGATCACAGATATGGCTGCTTCAACCTCTTCTATTGTGGTCTTGGTGGAAGTGATTTGTATGTTTTCATGATTTCTTGTATAGTTTCTGTATATGTATTTGATAACTTTTTTCCTAATGTAACTGCCATGGAGATCTCTCTCTCTGATCACCGGTCACCGAAGCCGGCGGCGGCGATCTTGTGGTTTTTGTTAATGATATTGATGATAGTGATGACTGGGTTACGATTCACGAGTTCGGGTTACAACAGTGGAGGTGTTTAGTTGGGTGGGGTAGCGGTGGCGGTGGTATGTTTCCGACAAGCTTTTCTGGTAAACCCCCACCTCCTCACACATATCTCTTCCCCTGTTCCATTTATTTTTCTGATGATTGAAGATGATGGTGATTTCTGTTGTTGAAGATGATGATGATGATTATGTCTATCATGGTAATGAACAATGATGATCATTGATGTTAATGATGGCAGTGCCGTCCGGCGCCGATGGTGCTCATGGTTCAGATCCGGGTCAACTCAGTTCGATTTCAGTCAAGTTGGTCAAACATCAGTTTCAGTTAACTTGTTCACTTTTGCCATTTTGTTGTGGTGGTAGTGGATGGTTGTGGTGGGAGGTGGGAGGTAGTGGTGGTGGTAGATCGATCAAGGTTGAGATAGAGAGAAATAGTTGTGTTTATAGAGAGAGAGAGAGAAATAGTTCACCGGTAGAAAGGGGAAAGAAGAAAAGGGGTGGGGGTGGGGTTGGTAGTTGCTCAACTGGGTAAAATGACCAAAATGCCCTTCATAAAAGGACAAAAAACCAGGGTTTTTTTTTTAAATCTGAGCTGACTTTGCTTTTGAACCAAAATGACAACAAAAATGAAACCACGGGGACCCAGATGCAAAAGGTTTCAAATTTGGACTAAAGTGGCAAACGTGACCAAACCTCAGGGACCAAAATGACAGTTTACTCCTAAATATAATATAAAATAACATGTATAAATTAAACCCACCCATTTATAGTCTCACATGCTCTTTGGCATTTTACTCCTGATCATCAGCCTCCACTTGGTTCGTTTATGCTTAGTTGTAATCATTTTGACATGCTCCTCCACCTCCTTTTCCATCATTTCCTTATCTAACCAAGAAATAGCTTATGCATCTATAAATTATAATAAATCAAAACCACTCAGGAAATATCTTAGTAGTTACCTGCCATATTTCATGACACCAACAAACCCAGGATTCAAGCTGGAAGTGCCCCCTTCGTTGGATTCCAAGCGGCAATGCCCCTTTAGTATAACATAAGTGATGCGTGTCGGTGTTAATATATTTTTATGTATATTTTAAGCCCTTTTTAACACTTTAGTCAAGTTTTAAATTTATAAAACACGATATTTTACTAGTACTAAACACACATATGGGCAAGTGCACCCATCGTGAGCGTAGTATGGCGTTGGTAAGATACCGAGGTCGTCCAATGACACAAGAGCTTTTAGTACCGATTTATTCTCAATGTCTAATCAAATCAAAATTTTAGAAAAAAGGTTTTAAACATGAAGAACAAAAACTAAAAATGTTGAAAATAAAAATAAAATAAAACAGATAGACAAGTTGAATCACTTGGATCCGACTCGTCTTTAGTGTAACCTTTGATGAATTTCACACTTTTGCACTTTTTAAGATATTATCTTAGTTATAGTAGTAGGCCCCTCTTTTGAAGGTGACGTTACCCTCAACCCAGTAGTTTGAGTCAGCAAGGATACAATCCTAAAGGGTTGGATTATTGAAAGATAATTAATTAAGTTATTAATGCGTAATGTGGTAGGCCCCTCTTTTGAAGGTGACGTTACCCTCGGCTAAGTGGTTTGAGTCAGCAGGGATACAATCCCAAGTAGCCGGGTTAATGTAATAATAGTAGTTTACATATGAGGGGATCAAGCCATTCGCACCCCCGCCATCCAATACCAGTGGGTATTGAAGGAGGTCCTAGTAAGCTTGACCGAGGTCCTTGCAGGATCTATACACTGAACAAGGCAAGAACCTTACCAAACCATTCCCTTAACCCCCGACTAGGTAGCCAACATATCTCTATATAGACGGTAGAGATATGAATGGTGTAAATCTTTTATTTTATATTGACAGTAAAATAACGCCAAGACACCACGAACAAATGATAAGGAAGTTTCACCTTCAACATAAGAAACTAGTTATTAATGTCATTAATACAAAACCTAATAAAAAGTGCGAAAAGATTAAAAAACAAAAGTATTACACTAAATGCTTGTCTTCACCAAGTGATGTAAGAGACTTAGGCAAACATGGCCTTTGATTGTCAAGAACTCTTACTATCAATCTTGGATCCCGAGACTACTACACACACTCTATGATGGATGATGGATAATGGTCGTGGATGTGGGTTGTGATGGTGGTGGAGTGTGGGTGAAGTGTGAGAGAGGTGGTTTGCCAAGGGATGCCTTTGAAGTGAACCAAACACCTCTATTTATAGCCTGTACAGAAGCCCGGACACAGCCCCGTGTCCATTGAGCACGGCCCCGTGTCCATCCACTTTCTCTTTCTTCATTAATTGTAGTTTGTCTGCATTAGTTGACCATGCCCCCATGTCCGCTGGGCACGGCCCCGTGTGTAGAAGCGTATCTGTACTATCAAGATTTGCTTGGATTCTACGAATCTTAGCGTTGACCATGGCCCCGTGTGGAACTGGGCACGCCCCCATGTTGGGAAATAGAAGCTTCTACAGTTTGTCTTTTCTGCAATCACTTGGGCACACCCCCGTGTCCGCTGGGCACGGGGCGTGTTCAGCCTTCTGATCGCTTGCTTTTGCTTGGGAAGATGTTGTCGAGGGGTCGGGCATGCCATGTTTATTCCTTTTCTTGTAATTATGTTAGATTTGGCTGTATGTTTGCTTCTTTTGTTCATTTAAGCTCATTTAATCCTGAAAATACAAAAGGAAAACAAAAGCACACTTTTTCCAACATTAGTACTAAAAAAGGGTTAGTTTTATGCCTTAATTGATGTAATTTATATGTTGCATTTTGCACACATCAAATACCCCCACCCTTGAATCTTTGCTTGTCCTCAAGCAAAACTCTTTATAATATGGCTTACACACCCAAATGGAATGGGTAGAAGAGAAGTTTTGGGCTTGTCTTGAGTGTCGGGATTCCAAGATCTTTATTAGGCTTTATTTTTATGTTATTTACAATCCTATTCGTTTTGATTTATTTAGAACGTTTCATAAGATAAATTACTTATTTGGGCATAACATGCCTTTTTAAAATTCCATTTATATACAAGTTCACATACCTTGCGGGAGATCACTCAACACTCGGCTGAATATGTATTTTGTGAAACACTCGAGACCGACATGGAACTTACTTCTACCATATGCTTGCCAAGCAATCAATCCTCCTCCTTTTTAACTATACACCTTTGTAAATATCAAGAGGACTTTAGGGAAGGCTTAGACTTGGGTTAAAGGTAGGTGGTTTTGGGTTAGTGGTTAGTAGAAAAGGGCGAAAGGCGTAAAAAGCGTCGGTTTTCGTAAAACTTTATTTTTGTGACTTTTTATTCAAACGAAGCATTTCTCAAACAAAGTTTCTTTTGAGGAACTTGTTTGTTTATTGCTGAACTTCATTTTTTTTTTATAAGGAATGTCACATGAAAACCGAGCTTGTTACTAAAATAAAGGGTTAAAAATAAAAAAGGTTTTGGTGGGTAAAGGGGTGTTTGTTTTGTGGGTTTAGAAATGAAAAGATTTAGGCTCAAAGGGGTTAACTAGGGGGATTTTGGGTAGGTGGTAAAAAAAGAAAAATAATGCTGTTGAAAGAAAAAAAAAAGGTTAGTCATAATGCCTCCATCATTTACTTACTTGGGTTTAAGTTGGTAAGGACTGGGAATGTATCATCATGGCAAGTTCTAGAGTCGTAAGAAAACAAGCGGCTATTCACACAAGAAACGAAAAATGAGCATTTAGTCTAAAGATGTGTATTTGTATGCTCAATAAAGGCTCAAAACTCACTTTTTGTGGGAATGGGTTTTTAATGTGATCAAGTATATATAATCAAATTTTAACTAGATTTGTCATGCCGTTTCATAATTGTCTTATGTTGGTTCTTTTTATCACGACGCTATCGATTGTAAATTTATAAAAAATATAACCTTTTTAGAACTTGTTATTCCCAATTTAAACCAAGACAAGTAAAAAAATGAAAAGTTTTTTGAAAAAAATTGGGGTGATTAGCGGTTCCAATAGAGTTTTGTGTAAGGCTTGTTATTAGGACTTGCAAGATTCAAGGTTTTAGCATCCCCCCCCCACACTTAAATTACACATTGTCCTTAATGTGTCCCAAAAATAAGTTTTTAGGTTGATTGAATGTGTAGAAGGTGTGTTAAAAACAAAAAAAATTATGTTACTGGGCGTCTGGACACGGCCCCGTGTCGGATGAGCACGGCCCCGTGGTCAGATTGCAAGTAACGAGAACTTACAGAAGGTGAACACGGGGGCGTGTCTGGTGAACACGACCCCGTGTTGGGCAAAAATCTGCATAAAATAGACAAACAACAGGTCTGGGCGGTGGGCACGGGGCGTGTCGACCGGGCACGACCCCTTGTGGACAAACTGCAATCATTTAAAACAGGTTTCTGCCTTCGGTTCTGTTGTCCCGGCTTTTGTAGCACTAGTGTTTAGTGCTCTAAGCCTCGTAAGTACATGTTTTACTAATAAACACCACACCAACAATAACAAACATCCTAATTTACCAAAGTTTCATCATCCATGTCACGAAATAAAAAGAAATGCAGAAAATTAAAAGGTGTTAAGAGAAGTAAATTGTTCAACAAATGGCACGCAGGCCATCCAATTGTTCATGAGATAAAGGAGTTAACCTGTGAGACCTCCAACCGTGTGATGTTACCTCCAACTCCTCCCGCTCAATCCATATCCTCGTCTTCATCATCATCATCATCCCCTCCGTGGCCCGCCATATACTCCCGGATGTTCCCAATATCATCCTGCATATCGGAGATGTTTCTTTCTATGACTCCGACCCAGGCGTATGTGTTGCTGGCCATGTTGTAGGTGTTCCTGGTACACATGATGTTTTCCTGTAATAAATCATGTAAGCTTTGTAAGTTAGGAAACCCACCTCCTTGAGAGGAGGATTGATCCGGATCACCATGGTGCTGGTAGTGGTACTGGGGAGGAGGACGGATGTGTGGAGCGTGAATGACGAGAGCTTCTTGAGGGTTCCATGCATGCACTTGAACTGTCTGAAATCTGATCGTCCCGTCATCCGCTTCATTGATTAAGCTCAAGGAGCGACATATGACAAGGTCTACTTTCCCCGACCATGGGCCCTTTTGTAAGGACCTCGGCATCCTTGGCACAAAGTGTAAGGACTTGCAAAAATGTCCCGAATCGACCCGTAATTAAAAAACCGGACCCCTGAAACCCTAACGTGCATGAAAAACTAAGAAAACAAGATTTTTGAGTTTCACGCGGGCCGCGTAAGAGTAAACCTAGGCTTACGCGGGCCGCGACAGATCATAAATTCTCCGGATCAGCTTGCCAGGCCACGTGTCACACACGTGGCAGACCTAGGTGTGACACGCTAGCCCTAGTCTACGCCTAGATGTCCCTGGCGGTCCGCGTAAGATTAAGAAAGGGTTTACACAGGCCGCGTAAATCGTATTTTTCAGCTATAAATTGATCCGATCATGAGCAGTTCACTGGTGTCGAAAATTTCAATCAAAAACGAAGTTCTATTGTCCGAAATCACAATTTCAAGTAGAGAAACGCTGCTACGATACAGGGTATTAACTTGATCGCTGCTGCGATTCAATGTCCGATCGATTGAAACCAATTCGATGGATGTTTAAGTGCTGCCCACATTAGGGCTATACTTTGTCATTCGTCGTGAATTCGATGGATGTTTAAGTATTGCACTTTGTCATTCGATGTGAGGGTTTTAATCTCGTGAGTTATCGTAAATGCTTTATTAGTTACTGACCTAGTTCGTGTGCATTATTGTTTAAATTAGGTTACAAGGCTTATCAGTAGGCTAATACTCTGCCCGTTTAAATCTGCAATGTGAGTCATTCTCTTTTTATCAATAATGGTTTACAATACTCCATTTATTTTCAAAAGTTATAATTACAGGGATTAAGTCGTGGTTATCTTGAATCACTGGCAAGTGGGGTATTGTGCACATTACTAATTTCTCACGGTTAGGCTAATAAATCCTAACAGTGATAATCATCACTACTTGGGTGAAAGGACCCAATAGTGGTATGACCATCGTCACCAGGAGGTGACACGGCGCCAGATAAAAATAAGATAGAAGCCATTGTAATCGCTCTTATGCTGTAATTTATAACTACGTGTCATTTTATCAAATTTGAATGACTCGCCAGTAATTCCCCGCTGACAAAAAATTTCTTAAAACATGTTTCAGGCGACCTGCTGTGACTCAAGGAAAACGTGCTACGGAGCACTAACAATCTTGAAGTGGTGGCTCAGATAAATAAATAAACATGTTTTGTAAATCAGGGAATTTCCTCGGGAAATTCCTCTATTGTAAATTTTGAAGTTCATCCCAAATTATGAAATAAAATAATCGGGCATTTTCAAATTTAATAGATCCTGTAAATCTTCCGCTGACAACTCAATTAATAAATACCACGGGTTTCTGTCCCGCGGCTCCTGGACCGGGTAAAACCGGGACGGGGGCCGTGACAGAAAAAGGTGGTATCAGAGCCATGCCACTGATTCAAGCCAAAGAACTGTTTTCCTGACCCTTAAGTTTTTAATTATGTGTTAGGAAATAATTTATGTGAGTATGTGTTTTATGTTACAGTATGGTTAAGCAAAGAATTTCAGACATCTATCGTCAATTAGATAGTTCACCAAAAGATAAGGGAACCCCATTTCAATCAAATTCCTCAAGATACTCAGTAGATACTGAGAAAGGAATATTTATTCGTAAAGCACAGTTTGAGAAACCACTTACCCCTAAGAAAAGAAGTTGGATTATTAGAAAAAGCCAAGACAAAATAAGGAAGTCACAAATAAAAGAAGTGATAATTAATAAGTAGACTCGGGAAACATGTAATAACCCACCATGGGAAGATAAAGTAGACAAACAATGGGAAAATCTTTACATGTTAGCCACTACAGCAGTAAATGCTAACTTATAGTTGAATCGCCAAACCAGTACCAGCACCTATGTCACCTACAAGCCAGAAACTTTAAAAGAACTTCATCCATTAGATAATCACTAGTATATTTAGAATTTCTGTTGTAATTTATAATAGATATATATCGCAATATTTTGTTTTATTCAAATGGTTTGTATAAATCAGATATTTGTAATTAATATTTAATTTTTATGATTGCCATTATGTGTTTCTGTGAGAATTTAATCTACCAAATTTTAACTTAGAATTTTGTATGTTTCTTCAAGTATGTTAACAGCATGAATGAACTATCAGAAGCACTCCAAAACTTTTCTATCCATAGTTCAGATATGGATATCACCAGTACTTTTACTGACTACCAGGCTGACACTGAAGAGCCAATGGTATTCCAAGCCCAACCTCAGGAAAAACCTAAACCGAAGAAAAGAAGAAGACTTGTAGGCTGGAGGCGTGTGCGTAGGAAGAGGCCAGCAACACAAAAAGTTATAAAGACTAAAGATCCCAAAGATAAGGGCAAAGGAATAGAGATTGGAGAGAGTTCAGGGCAAGCTCAAGAAATGCCACCCTGGGAAGAGTTGGATCGCCAACTAGCAAATAGCGACCTCATCGGACCTGCCGATGAGACTCTTTTTAATTACCCAGCTGAAGCCCAACTTCCAATCAACCTGGAACCGGCTATTCCAGATCCCCTTGTTAACCCCCGACCTCTAGGAGAGCTGGAGGAGTGGTGGACCACTGACTGGCAGTTTCAAAATCTCCTAAATGACCCTAATACCTTTTCCCCCAATTTGATACGGAGCCTCCACTACACCCACCTATGAGCTCCGAGAACTTGGCTGAAGTCCGCCACTATGGCGAGGAGCTGATTGATGCGGGAAATCGAATTAGGGATGTGGAAGAAAGAATCTCATGGAAGTACGACGAAAGAGAATGTCGTTTCTGAAGTGCCAGCTGACGGGATCATATGTGGTTGTGGGAATAGGTGTTTAATAATAATAATATAATCATAAAAATAGAATTATGTGAAATAACTTAAAAATAAAACTTTTGTTGATAACCAGTGTGTACGGATGCCTATTATAATATATAAAATATCGAACGTCGAAAAATCGATAATTTTGGCTATACGTGTTGACATGATTATGTGCGATTGTTTTGTTATGTTTGGTTATTAATTATTTTATGCTAATCACTTATATAAATTAATTACCAGATGGAACACGCTGGTAATGAACCCGTTAATGAAGTGCATCAATCTGAGCAAAACCATGAAGATCAATTTCTGAATAGGCAAGATATCGAAAATATCGTTGCTCAGGGAATAGTCAATGTTATTCCAGCAATCCTTGCTGCTGCCCGAAATCCAGTTGAACCTCAACAAATTATTCCTAGCAAACGTACTCACGAAGACAACTTCAGTAATAGCGTAAATGGAGGTGGCAACAATAATAATAATAATGATAATGATGGGATGCAAGCCCCGTTCCTTAAAAGAATGAAAGCTGCAACGCCTGGTTGCACTTATAAGGAATTTCTTGCCTGTAAACCAGTTGAATTTGCAGGCAATGAGGGGGCGACTGCTGCACTGCATTGGTTAGAGAAAACCGAAGCAGTAATTAAAATAAGTAAATGTGCCGAGGAAGACAAGGTCATGTACGCGTCGCATCTTTTTAAAGAAGGGGCGCTAGAATGGTGGAATACGGTACTTCAAGCCAAGGGAAGTAATGTGGCCTATGCCATGAGTTGGGAAGAATTTAAGCGGCTAGTAGAAAGAAAATTTTGTCCCGAATATGAGAAAGACCAAATGGCGAATAAATTATTGAACCACCGGATGGTGGATGTAGACAGTCGAGGGTATACTTCGACATTCTTCGAGTATGCGAGAGTGGTACCAACCCTGGCTTCGCCAGAACCGGTGCTTATTTCCCGCTATATTTGGGGATTGATTGGAGAGATTCGGGATATCATCAAAGCTGCGAGACCCCGCACTATTGACGATGTTGTGGAATTAGCTAACACCCTAACTGACGGGCTGATACGCACAAGAGAAGAAAACCGGAAAAAGGAAGCGGCCCAGAAGATTACCCAAGGATTCCGTATGGGTAACAGAAGTAATTTTAAGAAAAAGGGAACTGAGCAATCTTTCACTGTTCTATTTTGCAATACTTGGAAAAGAAAGCATTTTGGTAGATGCAAAGGGTATTGTAATTTCTGTAAAATTCCGGGGCATCAAGAGGAAGACTGCAGGAGGAAGAAATCAACAATCTGCTACAACTGTGGAGAAGCTGGGCATTTTAGGCCAGACTGCCCAAAATTGGTCAAACCAGCTGATAACAAAGCCAAACCTGCAGATGGAACTACCAAGAAAAATGCAAGAGCCTTCCAGTTAACTACTCAGGAAGCAGAGCTAATCCCTGACGTGATAGCTGGTATGTTCCTAGTTCACTACGTTTATGCAAAAGTATTATTTGACTCTGGTGCAAACCAAAGTTTTATAAATACTTCATTCTATCAAGCTCTTAATCTACCCTTAACCAATCTTAGACATTTTTTTTTTGGTAGAAACGGCAGATGGGAATTCTGTTAACATAGATAAGGTTTTGCAAGAAGGAAAGATAGTATTTTTAGGCAATAAATTTTCTGCAAACCTGTTACCTATGAATTTAGCCGGATTCGATATTGTGTTAGGAATGGATTGGTTAGTAGCCAACCCTGCTCGAATTCTCTGTGATAAAAATTCCATAGAAATTCATACACCCACAGGAGAATTAGTGGTGATTACAGGAGATAAGCCACATAAGCCACTGAAATTCGTTTCAGTAATGAAGTTGGTCAGTTATTCAAGAAAACAAGGAATAGTGTATATGATTTCGATAATCATTAACACTAAAGATAAGGAACTTAAGGAAATTCCAGTAGTATCAGAATACCCAGAGGTATTCCCAGAAGAACTACCTTGATTACCACCTGATAGGGAAGTAGAATTTAGAATTCATCTAATTCCTGGAACTACACCGATAGCCAATGCACCTTATCGGTTAGCACCCACCGAAATGCTAGAATTGAAAAAGCAATTAGATGAATTACTAAGCAAAGGACTTATACAACCCAGTTCATCCCCGTGGGGAGCGCCAGTGTTGTTTGTGAAAAAGAAAGATGGTTCGATGCGAATCTGTATTGATTACAGGGAATTGAATAAGGTTACCATTAAGAATCGATACCCATTACCTAGGATTGATGATCTTTTTTATCAACTCCAAGGAGCTAGATACTTTTCTAAGATAGATTTACGCTCCGGATACCATCTGTTGAAAGTACAAGAAGAAGACATACCTAAAACTGCTTTCAGAACTAGGTATGGTCATTACGAGTTTACAGTCATGCTCTTCGGACTAACAAATGCCCCTGCAGCATTTATGGACATGATGAATAGGATCTGTAAACCGTACTTGGATAAATTCGTAATTGTTTTCATCGACGATATACTTATTTATTCCAAAAGCCAGGAGGAACATTGTGAGCACCTGCATGTACTCTTAACTTTGTTAAGAAAAGAGAAGTTTTACGCCAAATTCTCAAAGTGTGAATTTTGGCTGCAAGAAGTGCAATTTTTAGGACACATGGTGAATCACGAAGGTATTCACGTAGATCCTTCTAAAATAGAAGCGATCACCAAATGGAAGGTCCCACAATCGGCTATGGAAATTAGGATTTTTCTAGGGTTAGCCGGATACTATAGACGATTCATTAAGGATTTTTCTAAAATAGTTGTGCCATTAACTAAGCTAACATGTAAAGCAGTTAAGTTTGAATGGGGACCTAAGTAAGAAGAAGCTTTTAAGATTCTAAAGCAAAGGTTAACCAACACCCCAATCCTTGCCTTACCAGAAGGGACAGAAAATTTTGAAGTATACTGTGATGCTTCAAAACTAGGATTAGGATGTGTGCTAATGCAACGCAAGAAGGTAATTGCGTATGCATCAAGGCAATTGAAAAAGCACGAGGAAAACTATACGACTCATGATTTAGAATTAGGAGCCATAATTTTTGCCCTTAAGATTTGGAGACATTATCTGTACGGAAGTAAGTTTACTGTCTATACAGATCATAAGAGTTTAAGATATATATTTGGGCAAAAAGAATTAAACATGAGACAAAGAAGACGGATGGAAATCTTAAGTGACTACGACTGTGATATTCAATATCCCGAAGGAAAAGCAAACGTAGTTGCTGATGCCTTAAGTCGTAAGTATCATGAGAAACAACGACGAGTTCGTGCTCTTAGACTAAGTCTACAATTAGACTTAATGGAACAACTGAAAAATATCCAAGAAACAGCAATCAAGGATGATGCTGAAGGTATGAAAGGACGAATAAAGGAATTAGAGCAAGGAAGTGATAAAATTTGGAGATTCCACAAGGAAAGGATTTGGGTACCTAAGCAATGAGAGTTAAGAAATAAGATTTTAGAAGAAGCCCATAAATCTAGATATACCATGCACCCGGGAAATAATAAGATGTACCAAGATTTAAGGAATAACTTCTGGTGGATAGGAATGAAAAATGACATAGCTAGATATGTATCTAAGTGTCTAACTTGTTTACAAGTTAAGGCAGAACACCAGAAACCCTCAGGGTTACTACAACAACTAGAAATGCCGGTATGGAAATGGGAACTTATAACCATGGACTTTGTCACTAAGTTGCCCAAAACCAAAAAAGGTAATAACGCGATTTGGGTAATTGTGGATCGATTAACCAAATCAGCTCATTTTCTACCCATGAAAGAAACCTTTGGCATGGAAAGGTTGGCAAAGTTGTATGTAAATGAGGTAGTATCCTTACATGGAGTTCCACTCTCCATTGTATCAGATAGGGATAGCCGTTTCACTTCCCATTTCTGGACAAGTTTCCAAGAAGCAATGGGAACTCGACTAAATTTAAGCACTGCATACCATCCTCAAACAGACGGACAGAGTGAAAGGACAATCCAAACCTTGGAAGACATGCTGAGGGCATGTGTTATAGATTTTGGTGGAAACTGGGATAACCATTTACCTTTAATTGAATTTTCCTATAACAATAGTTATCATTCAAGCATTAAAGTTGCACCGTTCGAAGCACTATATGGACGTAAGTGTAGAACTCCAGTTTGTTAGGCAGAAATAGGAGAAAGTCAATTATCAGGTCCTGAAATCGTACAAGAGACCACCGACAAGATCACTCAAATCAAGGAAAGACTAAAGACGGCTCGAGATCGCCAGAAGAGTTATGCAGATAATCGACGTAAGCCACTAGAATTTCAAGTTAGAGACAAGGTACTCTTGAAAGTTTCTCCTTGGAAAGGAGTAGTTCGGTTCGGTAAGAAAGGAAAATTAAGTCCAAGAAACGTAGGACCATTCCCAGTAATCCAACGTATAGGACCAGTTGCTTATCGCTTACAACTACCAGAAGAACTAGCTGGGGTACATGACGTGTTTCATGTATCCAATCTCAAGAAATGTCTATCGGATCAATCGTTAGTAATCCCTCTTCAAGACATACAGGTGAATGAGAAGTTGAAGTTTGTGGAGAAACCGCTTCAAATAGAAGACAGAAAGATTAAGTTTCTCAAGCACAAAAGACTAGTACTGGTCAAAGTCAAGTGGGATTCAAAAAGAGGACCTGAATACACCTGGGAACTGGAATCTGAGATGAGGCGAAAATATCCTCACTTGTTTCAGTAAATCTCGAGGATGAGATTTTAAATAAGGTGGGGAGGATGTAAGGACTTGCAAAAATGTCCCGAATCGACCCGTAAGTAAAAACCCGGACCCCTGAAACCCCAACGTGCATGAAAAACTAAGAAAACAAGATTTTTGAGTTTCACGCGGGCCGCGTAAGAGTAAGCCTAGGCTTACATGGGCTGCGACAGATCATAAAATCTCTGGATCAGCTTGCCAGGCCACGTGTCACACACGTGGCAGACCTAGGTGTGACACGCTAGCCCTAGTCTACGCCTAGATGGCCCTCGCGGGCCGCGTAAGATTAAGAAAGGGTTTATGCGGGCCACGTAAACCCCATTTTTCAGCTATAAATTGATCCGATCATGAGCAGTTCACTGGTGTCGAAAATTTCAATCAAAAACGAAGTTCTACTGTCCGAAATCACAATTTCAAGTAGAGAAACGCTGCTACGATACAGGGTATTAACTTGATCGTTTCTACGATTCAATGTCTGATCGATTGAAACCAATCTGATGGATGTTTAAGTGCTGCTCACATTAGGGCTATACTTTGTCATTCGTCGTGAATTCGATGGTTGTTTAAGTATTGAACTTTGTCATTCGTTGTGAGGGTTTTAATCTCGTGAGTTATCGTAAATGTTATATTAGTTACTGACCTAGTTCGTGTGCATTATTGTTTAAATTAGGTTACAAGGCTTATCAGTAGGCTAAAACTCTGCCCGTTTAAATCTGCAATGTGAGTCATTCTCTTTTTATCAATAATGGTTTACAATACTCCATTTATTTTCAAAAGTTATAATTACAGGGATTAGGTCGTGGTTATCTTGAATAACTGGCAAGTGGGGTATTGTGCACATTACTAATTTCTCACGGTTAGGCTAATAAATCCTAACAGTGATAATCATCACTACTTGGGTGAAAGGACCCAATAGTGGTATGACCATCATCACCAGGAGGTGACACGACGCCAGATAAAAATAAGATAGAAGCCATTGTAATCGCTCGTATGCTGTAATTTATAACTACGTGTCATTTTATCAAATTTGAATGACTCGCCAGTATTTCCCCGCTGACAAAATATTTTTTAAAACATGTTTCAGGCGACCTGCTGTGACTCATGGAAAACGTGCTACGGAGCACTAACAAGCTTGAAGTGGTGGCTCAGATAAATAAATAAACAAGTTTTGTAAATCAGGGAATTTCCTCGGGAAATTCCTCTATTGTAAATTTCGGAGTTCATCCCAAATTATGAAATAAAATAATCGGGCATTTTCAAGTTTAAAAGATCCTGTAAATCTTCCGATGACAACTCAATTAATAAATACCACGGGTTTCTGTCCCGCGGCTCCTGGACCGGGTTAAACCGGTACGGGGGCCGTGACACAAAGTGTTTGAAAAGGCGGTAAATCCACCCTCCAAAGAAGATAGGGGTCGGGGGAGTAGCAAGTTGGTTCAAGTGCATGTTGCGGAGCAGTAGGTAGGGAACATCCAGGTTGATACGGTTATGGATGCAATGGAGGACTAGCAGATCTCGCAACCCTACAACACCACCGCTGTCGTGCCTGTGGCTAAGAGAGTAGGTGAGGACCCTGTGGATGTAGCGGTAAAGAGGGTCCCTCAACGATGTGCTCTTAGTTTGGCTCGGGTTATAGTGGCCCTCCCCGATCTGAGCCCAAGCAGCTTGGCGTTGATTTCTTGAAGCTCACGGAGACAACCGGTGTTCTCTTCATCTCCGGCATCTTCTTTCGAGTACAAGCCTATAATTGCCCCCAAATTATGCGATTGAGATCGAGTACTTAGTCCCTCCACAACGGATCTCTACCCCCTCGTTGTCAAACGGATCCACTCTTGATTTGAAGACAAACGTGGTGTAGAATTCCAGGTTGTATTCATGCACGGAGTGAAGCCGAGTGCAAAGGGCAGCTCGTAGTGGGCCGGTAACATTGTTGTTGAAGGGGTCTATTTGGTTCACTGTTTCTAGAAGATCCATGCACACTTGTCGGGGATCTTCCTCGGGCCTAGTTCTTAGCACATCATAACGCGCCTGAGCAGCCAACTCACTTGTTTTGAATCTGGTAAATTTATTGGCCATCTGAAAGAAAACACCAAACAATTAGCGTGAAACAGTGAAATTTTCGAAGAAAACGGAAAACAGTCGGCTGAACGTGTTCAGCGGTCACGCCCCATGTTTGCCTGAGATTGGCTAGATACGCCCCCGTGCTCGCTGAGCACGACCCCTTGTCCAGACGTCTATTTCCCAAAAATCCCATTTTTCGACCAGGTCCCAAAAACTTGAAAATTTTTGGTCCAGTAGGGGCGGTTTTCTCCGAAAATGAAACCCCAAGTGCCGTTTACCCCATCAATTTCATCTTTTTCGGTTCAAAAACAAAGGTTTGGGGTTTTTGTGAGAAATCGGGCAAATATACAAACAATACAAGTTGATTTACTTCCTATAACATGTATCTAAACTAATACTAACAGATCTAAGCAAAAATTTGGAGTTCGATTCGGTTCAAGTTGAAGAACCCTAGATTTTCCCCAAATCTTAGTGTTAAACTACATGCAAGTACTTAGTCTAACTAATTATAAGGATAGAATCATACCTTGACGTTGTTAGAAGAAGGGGAAACGTAAAAATGTGCTGGAATTTTCGTCCGAACCAGAGAGTTCTTGGGGAAACGGGGCGTGTGGAATGAAGGAACTGAATGAAAAGGGGGGTTTTATCCCGACAGTTGCCCGGACACCGCCCCGTGGGCGGGCAATTTAAAAAAAAATTAAGTGCTCGTGTGAGTGCCCTGTTTCCCGAAACTTGGTTTAAGAAATCTTACCGATTTAGATGTTTTCCCGATGTTCGTAACTTACAAAGTATGATGTTGATGCTTGAACCTTCGTTTCATTCGTCGGCCGCTTGAAGCAAGATTTCCTCCTCTTCATCCTCAATAAATCCTTGATATAGTTTCAGCCGTTGGCCATTGACTTTGAATGAGATTCCATTCCGAGATTTAATTTCGACTGCACCGTGTGGGAAAATATGGGTGATGGAAAAAGGTCCTGACCACCTAGACTTTAGTTTACCAGGAAATAATCGTAGTCGTGAATTAAACAACAGAACTTGATCTCCTACCCGAAATTCATTAGGTTTAATGTGTTTATCATGCAAATTCTTCAATCTTTCCTTATAAATTTCGGAGTTAGAGTATGCATAATTCCTTAATTCGTCTAATTAATTTAATTAACAGAATCGATTTTTACCGGCAATTTCTAAGTCTAAGTTTACGTTTTTAATTGCCCAGTAGGCTATGTGTGCTATTTCTACCGGAAAATGACAACTTTTTCCATATACAGGCTTATATGGGGTTGTTCCTATAGTTGTTTTGTAAGCAGTTCGAAAAGCCCATAAAGCATCTTCTAATTTATCGGCCCATTCTTTTTTATTTAAACCAACGTTTTTTTTTCAAGTATTCTTTTTAAACCTCTATTAGTCACTTCAGCTTGTCCGTTTGTTTGAGGGTCATATGCCATTGAGACCCGGTGATAGACCCCATACCTTGTTAAAAAAATTTCAAGTTGATGATTACAAAAATGGGTACCTCTATCACTTATTAATGCTTTTGGTGTTCCAAAATGAGAGAATAATCTTTTTAGAAATCTTACCACGACTCTTCCATCATTTGTGGGAAGTGCCTCAGCCTCGGCCCATTTAGACAAGTAATCTACCGCCACAAGTATATATTTGTTTCCTTTTGATGGTGGGAAAGGTCCCATAAAGTCGAGTCCCCATACATCAAAAATTTCACAAACAAGAATGCCATTTTGTGGCATTTCGTTTTTGGAAGAAATATTACCTGATCTTTGGCAAGCGTCACATGTCTTTCTAAGACTTTGGGCGTCTTTGTAAATGGTTGGCCAATAAAATCCTGAATCAAATACCTTTCGTGCGGTACTAGCGGCACCATGATGTCCTCCGTATGGACCTTCATGACAATGGCGGAGAATTCTTCTTGCTTCACTACCATGTACGCATCGACGGATGAGTTGATCGGCACACATTTTGAAAAAGATAAGGATCTTCCCAAAAGTAATGCTTTACATCGGCAAAGAATTTTTTCTTTGATGATGTGGCCATCCTTTTGCGACTATACCGCTGGCTAGGTAGTTAGCATAGTCGGCGTACCATGGCTCTTCTCGGTATTCCACCATTTCCAGGGACTCCGTTGGGAACTTCTCATTGATTAGCTCGTCCCTGGTTGCCTCCAAAGCTGGGTCTTCCAAGCGGGAAAGATGATCTGTTGCGGTGTTTTCTACTCCTCTTTTGTCTTTTATTTCAATATCAAACTCTTGGAGGAGTAGAATCCACCGAATCAAACGTGGTTTAGCATCCTGTTTCTTGAAGAGATATCGAATGGCTGCATGATCCGTATAGACTATCGTTTTAGAAAGAACAAGATAAGAACGAAATTTATCAAAAGCAAATACCACGGCTAGTAATTCCTTTTATGTTGTTGTGTAATTTTCTTGTGTATCGTTAATTGTTTTACTAGCGTAATAAATTGGGTGAAAATGCTTATCTTTTCTTTGTCCTAAGACAGCTCCAACTGCAAAGTCACTTGCATCACACATGATTTCGAAAGGTAATTGCCAATCAGGCGCTATCATGATAGGTGCATTGACTAGCATTTCCTTTAGTGTTAGAAATGCTTGATTGCAATCCTTGTCAAAGATGAAAGGAGCATCTTTTTCAAGTAATTTTGTTAGAGGCCTTGAGATTTTAGAGAAGTCTTTGATAAATCGTCTATAAAATCCGGCATGCCCTAGGAAACTTCTGATAGCTCTAAGTCTCTAACGGAGGATGGGGGTGGTAATCAAGAAATCATGTCTATTTTCGCTCGATCAACCTCCATTCCTTTGCTTGAGATTTTGTGACCGAGTCCTATTCCCTCCGTTACCATGAAATGGCATTTTTCCCAGTTAAGGGCGAGGTTTGTTTCCTCACATCGGGATAGCATTCGTTCAAGGTTATCGAGGCATTGGTCGTATGAATCTCCAAAGATAAAAAAGTTGTCCATGAAGACTTCCATTGTGTTTTCTATCATATCATGGAAAATGGCCACCATGCAACGTTGAAAGGTTGCGGGGGAATTACATAGACCAAAAGGCATGCATCGATAAGCAAAAGTTCCATAGGGACATGTAAATGTTGTATTTTCTTGGTCTTCGGGTGCTATCGGTATTTGAAAGTAACCTAAAAAACCATCTAAGAAACAATAAAATTTGTGACCGGATAATCTTTCTAACATTTGATCAATAAAAGGCAAAGGAAAGTGATCTTTCCTTGTTGCTTCATTATCGACGATAATCTATACATACCCTCCATCCTGTGACGGTTCTTGTTGGTATTAATTCACTTTTCTCATTAGTTATCACTGTCATACCTCCTTTCTTTGGAACTACTTGGACGGGACTTACCCAAGGACTATCGGAGATTGGGTAAATGAGTCCGGCGTCAAGTAATTTTATGACTTCATTTTTAACCACTTCCTGAACATTTGGATTTACTCTACGTTGTGGTTGTATTATCGATTTATACTCATCATTTATTAAAATTTTGTGCGTGCACACGGAAGGACTTATTCCTTTAATATCTACAAGCTTCCAAGTGATCACGTTTTTGTGTTTTTTCAAAAGTGTAATTAATTTTTTTTTCTAAACTAGTTAATTTTGACGAAATAATTACAGGTGATTTACCATCTTTGTCTAGAAAAGCATATTCGAAACCCTTTGGAAGTTCTTTGAGCTCAAGAGGTGGGTCTTTAGCAGACTCCTTATTTGGTTGCTCATTTCGGTCAAGAACCAAAAAGGTTTGTTCTATGGCGACCTCTTCTTCAACAAAGTGGTCAATTTCTTCTCTTGTATCGGGTGGTTCATCTTCATCTTCAATTAGGGGGTCATTATTGCCGAATGGATATTTCATTGAACGCTCATGATCGACACTCTTTTTAAATGCCCCTAATTGAATAGATAAGTTGTTGTACTTCCGATTTTTCAAAGCTTCATGGGTCTTTACAAAAGGTCGTCCCAACACTAGAGGAGCGTCATCAAGGATGACAAAGTCGGTTGGGATTACCATTTGATTTGTTTGAACCAATACATCCTCAACTACCCCTATTGATTTTATTATTTTCCGATTAGATAGAAAAATGAGTATTTGAAGTGGAGAAAAATCACCAATACTTAATTTTTCGAAAATGTTGTTTGGCATTATATTAACGCAAAGATCTTTATCAATTGTAATATTACTAATAAAGGAATTTTGAAAAAAACATGGAACCGGTGTAATGTTAATTTCAAATGGATCTTCTTTTATTAGCGCAAATTGATCATTTGTTAACTTAATGCTTACCGTTTCGTAAATTTTAGTGTTAGTGTTTAACTCTTTTAAAAACTTAGCATGAGTGGGTACTAAACAATGATTTTCGAAAGAAGGTGACAAGAGATTAATTTCTTTAAAATTAGACTCTTCTTGAATTTTAACGTTGTCGGACTCACCTCTTTCGTTGTTTAACTCATGTGTCGGTTTTTCACTTACTTGTTCTTCCATTTTTACCTCTTCAACTATCTCTTCTTTATTACAAGTCAATTCTTCCCTTGCGCGGGACTCCTCTTCCCTTGCGCGGGCTTCTTTTATATAGCGCTCGATAGTTTTAAGGTGTTCTATTATCTTTTCGGCCACGGGTGAGATAGTTGGTGGTTCGTCAAATTGAGTTGAATAAGTATCATCAAAGCTTGAAGTCAGAAGTTCGATCCTTGGTTCCTCATAGTACTCATATGAAGTAGATGGTTCACACCATTGTTCCTCATTGTAAGTATATGATGGATAAGGGTCGTAACTTTGTTCTTCATAATACTCATATGAGGTTGGTTGTTCATGCCATGGTTCCTCATAGTAAGCATATGAAGGTGAAGTCTCATATCTTGGTTCCTCAAAGTATGAGTATGAAGGCTCATACCTTGGTTCATCAAAATATGAGTACGAGGGAGAAGGTTCATACCTTGGGTCTTCATAGGATGTGTATGAAGTGGACGGCTGGTACCTGGGCTCCTCATAGTAGGTGTATGAAGTGGATGGTGCAAAAAGGTCACAATATTGTACCGAGTGAGGGTTACCACAAATGGTGCAATAGTCTTCCCTATAATCATCCTCCTCATAGGTGTAGTTGTAATCTCCTGAGTATTGATCCATAAGAATCACTCAGAAGACCACAACAGAGTCTCGAGACCAGAAAACAAAAATAAAAACGGAAACAGAGGCTGGACACGGCCCCGTGTTCAGTGAGCATGGCCCTGTTTAGGTTCTGTATCTGGGTGTTTCAATAAAAGTAACTGGTTTTGTGCAGCACGGGGACGTGTTCAGTGAGCACGGCCACGTGTTCAGACTCTGTATCTGGGAGTTTTAAAAAAATGTGCAGCACGGCCCCGTGTTCAGTGAGCACGGCCCGTGTTCAGGCTACTATAAATGAAAAACTAACTAAAATGCAGAAAATGTGCGCTAGTTTAAAAAGGTTTTGAAAAACTGATTAGGCCGTCGATTTTAAGCTTTCTTAAAATCCTTGTGTCCCCGGCAACGGCGCCAAAAAGCTTGATGCATGTCGATGTTAATATATTTTTATGTATATTTTAAGCCCTTTTTAACACTTTAGTCAAGTTTTAAATTTATAAAACACGATATTTTACTAACACTAAACACACATATGGGCAAGTGCACCCATCGTGAGCGTAGTATAGCGTTTGTAAGATACCGAGATCGTCCAAGGACACAAGAGCTTTTAGTACCGGTTTATCCTCAACGTCTAATCAAATCAAAATTTTAGAAAAAAGGTTTTGAACATTAAAAACAAAAACAAAAAATGCTGAAAATAAAAATAAAATAAAACAGATAGACAAGATGAATCACTTGGATCCGACTCGCCTTTAGTGTAACCTTTGATGAATTTCGCACTTTTGCACTTTTTAAGAGATTATCTTAGTTATAGTAGTAGGGCCCTCTTTTGAAGGTGACGTTACCCTCAACCCAGTAGTTTGAGTCAGCAATGATACAATCCTAAAGGGTTGGATGATTGAAAGTTAATTAATTAAGTTATTAATGCGTAATGTGGTAGGCCCCTCTTTTGAAGGTGACGTTACCCTCGGCTAAGTGGTTTGAGTCAGCAGGGATACAATCCCAAGTAGCCGAGTTAATGTAATAATAGTAGTTTACATATGAGGGGATCAAGCCATTCGCACCCGCGCCATCAAATACCAGTGGGTATTGAAGGAGGTCCTAGTAAGCTTGACCCAGGTTCTTGCAGGATCTATACACTGAACAAGGCAAGAACCTTACCAAACCATTCCCTTAACTCCCCGACCAGGTAGCCAACATATCTCTATAAAGACCGTAGAGATATGAATGGTGTAAATATTTTATTTTATATAGACAGTAAAATAACGCCAAGACACCACGGACAAATAATAAGGAAGTTTCACCTTCAACATAAGAAACTAGTAATTAATGTCATTAATACAAAACCAAATAAAAAGTGCGAAAAGATTAAAAAACAAAAGTATTACACTAAATGCTTGTCTTCACCAAGTGATGTAAGTGACTTAGGCAAACATGGCCTTTGATTGTCAAGAACTCTTACTATCAATCTTGGATCCTGAGACTACTACACACACTCTATGATGGATGATGGATGATGGTGGTGGATGTGGGTTATGATGGTGGTGGAGTGTGGGTGAAGTGTGAGAAAGGTGGTTTGCCAAGAGATGCCTTTGAAGTGAACCAAGCACCTCTATTTATAGTCTGCACAGAAGCCCGGACACGGCCCCGTGTCCATCCACTTTCTCTTTCTTCATTAATTGGAGTTTGTCTGCATTAGTTGACCACGCCCCCGTGTCCGCTGGGCACGGCCCGTGTGCAGAAGCGTATCTGTACTATCAAGATTTGCTTGGATTCCGCAAATCCTGCGCTATGAGCATTGCCCCGTGTGGAGCTGGGCACGCCCCCGTGTTGGGAAATAGAAGCTTCTACACTTTGTCTTTTCTGCAATCACTTGGGCACGCCCCCGTGTCCGCTGGGCACGGGGCGTGTTCAGCCTTCTGATCTCTTGCTTTTTCTTGGGAAGATGCTGTCGAGGGGTCGGGCATGCCATGTTTATTCCTTTTCTTGTAATTATGTTAGATTTGGCTGTATTTTTGCTTCTTTTGTTCATTTAAGCTCATTGAATCCTGAAAATACAAAAGGAAGACAAAAGCACACGTTTTCCAACATTAGTACTAAAAAGGGTTAGTTTTATGCCTTAATTGATGTAATTTATATGTTGTATTTTGTACACATCAATAAGAAAAAAAAACGCAAAACCAGATAGAGCCAGAATTCGATCCCGAATCTCCACCCGGGAACCTTAATAGGTCAGTGTACAAACCACTCGACTAAAAACCATGATATGTTTTAGATTCGAATCAACTAATATATAAGTTATCAGCAGAACCCATCTTCCTTATTCCTTACCAACCTGAAATGCGAAAACCATCAAAAGTTTTTTTTTTTTTTTTGGAAATACCATCAAAACAAGTTAATGAATACATTATTGAAATGTCATTTTAATGTGTTAATTAAACTTATTAATGATTCAAATCAACAATTGACTCGAGATTAATGTTTTTGTGACCCTTAAACGACCTATAATCATGTATAACTCATGGATTAAATCCAAAACATTATCACCATTAAAGACCTATGAACCTCATAGTAGGTTTTCTTCTATTCGTAAAATTGCATCCCAATTCGTACACCGTTACAATCTTCTACAAAAAAATCTAACAAAACCCCACTGGAATTACATCATTTCATCAACCGAGTGTCACAAATTTGATCCGTGAATATTCTAGGGCTTGTAACTTAAAGCCTTGATTTCTCCTTCATTCTTTAACGAATTCAGGCAATTCCAAAGCCTAAACTATTTATTTTTTCGTACTCTACAAAATTTCTAATTCCGTTTCTATGATAGAGGGCATGTACAATTCAAATTTGATTCTTTATGATTTTAGGGTTTTTAGTTAAACAAATTTGGGGCTTTTGATCTTAGGTTACGTTTTTCATTCAATTGATCTTGTTTTAATGTCACATATCATATTAGGATGTTCCATAAATATTTTGGGAATTTTAATAGTTGTTGGAATTTTGTATGAGTTAATATAGATATATTGCCATAAAAATCAATTAAAAATAGTTATAGTCACAAATAAATTTATAAAAATATTTTTATAAGTTATTACTGATTTTAAAAAGATATTGGAATTTTTATGGATTTTCTCCATAATTTTTGATAATATCTTATTTTCAAAGGATTAGATAACTAGTTTTAGTAATTATATTTTTATATGAAATTAATGATTTTAAATAAAATTTTGTGATAACTATTAAATTTGGAAAAAGTATATATATTTTTAGATGAAAATAAATGATTATGAGAAATTTATATAACTATTGTTTTTATTCTACAAATTTAAATACCATATTAGTAATTATATTAATTAATTATTTTGATATTGTTAAGTCCAAAAATTTGAAGAACCTAATTCCTTAGAAATATTTGTGTTTATTTATTTTCTTATAATTGTATATTTAGTATTTTGTTGGTTATATGTTTTATGGTGACTTGTGATATTACCCTTATTCGTGTGTTAAGATTATTCTAAAGGATCAACGCAAACACTGAGTAACTCTCTCCCCTTTTTATCAATAACTTTTTTGGGTGTATCAATGTGTCTCGGTCAATTTTTTTTATCTAATATCAAGCATGCAGTATTTGGTGTTTCGTAAATGCATTATCTGTGTTGTTGTTGATTGTTGAGGTTATTGTTGTTGTTGTGTTGGTCAGGGTAGTCAATCAGTCATTCGTTCAGTAGATCCACGACTGACTTTTCCTCATGACCTAGAGACGTTGGTATCGCCCCATTAGTCTTGGGCTGACATTTCCTCCTAAGGATTGGATGTTATTATCGCCACAGTCACACCCTTTTTGAGTGTGGGACGCAAGCAAGTGTTTTTGGTTTTGGTGTCAGTCTTGGTCTTAGTCATTATACAATTACCATTCTATGCTCATATTACTTGTTGCATTACTTCCACATGAATATTCACATGTCTAATATTTGAATTAATATTTGAAATTATAAAAGGCAAACATATTACTGTTACTTCTAAATTCAATATGGTAAACCTATTTTTACATTACTAAGGTTTACAAACCAGCACATTGTAGCTGACCGAAAAATGTTATTTTACAAATGATATGGGTATAGAGAATTAAAGACTGCACTGGATTAGAATCACATAGGAGCTTAGCCTTAGTAATTAAAAAGACATTTTTATGTATTTATTTGAATATTTGAACTTATATGAAATGTGTGATATTTTTATTATGATACGTTTAACATCACCCACACCTTTCGCTACACCACCCAAATACCGAAACCACCTTGGCTATAAACCCACCCATTGATAATCCGCTCTCGTGCCAGGATAACTATACCAAATAATCTACTAAACCTTCACACTGCCACTAACAACATCTCTCCCCTACCCAAATCCTACAAGCCAGCCATGTCTAATCCAAACTGGCACTCGACCATGGGAGCTAAATACATGGCGTTATTGGGAAACAACACATGGCAGTTTCTCCCCAGAAGTCTAGATGCTTACATTATCTGATATTTGTGGCTTTTCCTTCATAAATTTCAGGAGAACGGGACACTTCAACAACAAAAGTCTGGTTAGCAATCAATAGTACATGTCAACAAGTGGGGATCGACTGTAGTGAAACATTCAGTCTCGTGGTGAAACGCACCATAATCTGAATGGTTCTTAGCCTTGAGGATTCTCGCTCATGGCCAATACATCAACAAAATGCTATGAACACATTCTTACATAAGGATTTAAACGAAACTGTTTACATGTTTGGAACCCGGAAAACATTACACATGTTTGTCACTTGAAAAATATTTACATGGGTTGAAACAAGCACCAAAAGTTGGTATCAATGGTTTGCCACTTATATTCAAGAATGTGGTTTTCGTAGCACCGCCATGATAGGTCACTATTCATATATAGAAATGACACCCAATACCATGTAAGAATATCCCAACACGATGTATAATGGATGGCGGATGGCCTTAGTAAGTTGTTACAAACAGTGACGAAGCTTGAGATATCCGACCGGGGGGGGGGGGCGAAACGTATATACCAAAAATTTTGTATAGAACCGAGGGGTCGAAAATGTATATACCAAAAAATTTATATACGAAATCTATAATCATGTATAACTCATGGATTAAATCCAAAACATTATCACCATCAAAGACCTATGAACCTCAAAGTAGGTTTCCTTCTATTCGTAAAATTGCATCCCAATTCGTACACCATTACAATCTTCTACAAAAAAATCTAACAAAACCCCACTGGAATTACATCATTTCATCAACCGAGTGTCACAAATTTGATCCGTGAATATTCTAGGGCTTGTAACTTAAAGCCTTGATTTCTCCTTCATTCTTTAATGAATTCAGGCAATTCCAAAGCCTAAACTATTTATTTTTTGGTACTCTACAAAATTTCTAATTCCGTTGATATGATAGAGGGCATGTACAATTCAAATTTGATTCTTTATGATTTTAGGGTTTTTAGTTAAACAAATTTGGGGCTTTTGATCTTAGGTTATGTTTTTTCATTAAATTGATCTTGTTTTAATGTCACATATCATATTAGGATGTTCCATAAATATTTTGGGAATTTTAATAGTTGTTGGAATTTTTTATGAGTTAATATCGATATATTGCCATAAAAATCAATTAAAAATAGTTATAGACACAAATAAAATTATAAAAATATTTTATAAGTTATTACTGATATTAAAAGGTATTGGAATTTTTATGGTTTTTCTCCATAATTTTTTATAATATCTTATTTTCAAAGGATTAGATAACTAGTTTAAGTAATTATATTTTTATATTAAATTAATGATTTTAAATAAAATTTTGGGATAACTATTAAATTAGAAAAAAATATATATATTTTTAGATGAAAATAAATGATTATATAAATTTAAACTTTATTCCATGCTATATATATTTCTTGAGAAATTTATATAACTATTGTTTTTATTCTACAAACTTAAATACCATATTAGTAATTATATTAATTAATTATTTTGATATAGTTAAGTCCAAAAATTTGAAGAACCTAATTCCTTAGAAATATTTGTGCTTATTTATTTTCTTATAATTGTATATTTAGTATTTTGTTGGTTATATGTTTTATGTTGACTTGTGATATTACTCTTATTCGTGTGTTAACATTATTCTAAAGGATCATTGCAAACACTGAGTAACTCTCTCCTCTTTTTATCATTTACTTTTTCGGGTGTATAAATGTGTTTCGATCAATGTGATTGCCGCTTTAATAGCTTCGTTTCGCGAAGGGGGCTCCATTGTAGAACTTTCATCATCTTCTTCATCGATATCATCTTTATTAATTCCAATAACGCTTTCAATAATGCTCTTGAGTGAGACTTGGATTATCCTTGTTGTGCTTGCATAATGCTCTTCGAATCTCGTCTGTCATTGTTGTTTTTTTCACACCTTTAAGATGGGAAGCCATGTTGTGTGTATGATTTGTTTGTGTTAACCTATTTTGATCTTGTATTTATATAGAAAATATTTTTAATGTCCATAAAGTGATACATTGAACACAAGAAGCATAATAAGGTGGGAGATTGAAGGTTTCTTTCAAATTGGGACGTTCATTTGATATACATGCATTGTATACAATAATTAAGTGGAAGCTTGAAAGGTGTTTGTAAACTAAGTATTCTACTATAAATTAATAAAATATTAATTAATATATAAATTAATAATTTATATAATTATTAATTTATCGATTAATTAATAACTCTTTTAATTAATAAATTTTGGTGGTCCGAAGTGTATTATTTTATAGAGTTTCTACTGTATCTAAATATCAAGCATGCAATATTTGGTGTTTCGTAAATGCATTATGTGTGTTGTTGTTGATTATTGAGGTTATTGTTGTTGTTGTGTTGGTCAGGGTAGTCAATCAGTCATTCGTTCAGTAGATCCACGACTGACCTTTCCTCATGACCTGGAGATGTTGGTATCACCCCATTAGTCTTGGGCTGACATTTCCTCCTAAGGATGGTATGTTATTATCGCCACAGTCACACCCTTTTTGGGTGTGGGACGCAAGCATATGTTTTTGGTTTTGGTGTCAGTCTTGGTCTTAATCATTATACAATTACCATTTTATGCTCATATTACTTGTTGCATTACTTACTCATGAATATTCGCATGTCTAATATTTGAATTAATGTTTGAAATTATAAAAGGCAAAACATATTACTGTTACTTCTAAATTCAATATGGTAAACCTATTTTTACTTAACCATGGTTTACAAACCAGCACATTGTAGTTGACCGAAAAATATTATTTTACAAATGATATGAGTATAGAGAATTAAAGACTGCACTAGATTAGAATCACATAGGAGCTTAGCCTTAGTAACTAAAAAGACATTTTTATGTATTTTTTTTGAATATTTGAACTTATATGAAATGTGTGATATTTTTATTATGATACGTTTAACATCCCCCACACCTTTCGCTACACCACCCAAATACCGAAACCACCTCGCCTATAAACCCACCCATTGATAATCCGCTCTCATGCCAGGATAACTATACCAAATAATCTACTAAACCTTCACACTGCCACTAACACCATCTCTCCCCTACCCAAATCCTACAAGCCAGCCATGTCTAATCCAAACTGGCACTCGACCATGGGAGCTAAATACTTGGCGTTATTGGGAAACAACACATGGGAGTTTGTCCCCAGAAGTCTAGATGCTTACATTATCTGATATTTGTGGCTTTTCCTTCATAAATTTCAGGAGAACAGGACACTTCAACAATAAAAGTCTGTTTAGTAATCAATAGTACATGTCAACAAGTGGGGATCGACTGTAGTGAAACATTCAGTCTCGTGGTGAAACGCATCACAATCTGAATGGTTCTTAGCCTCGAGGATTCTCGCTCATGGCCAATACATCAACAAGATGCTATGAACACGTTCTTACATAAGGATTTAAACGAAACTGTTTACATGTTTGGAACCCGGAAAACATTACACATGTATGTCACTTGAAAAATATTTACATGTGTTGAAACAGGCACGAAAAGTTGGTATCAATGGTTTGCCACTTATATTCAAGAATGCGGTTTTCGTAGCACCGCCATGATAGCTCACTATTCATATATAGAAATGACACCCAATACCATGTAAGAATATCCCAACACGATGTATAATGGATGGCGGATGGCCTTAGTAAGTTGTTACAAACAGTGACGAAGCTTGAGATATCCGACCGGGAGGGAGGCGAAAACGTATATACCAAAAAATTTCTATAGAACCGAGGGGTCGAAAACGTATATACCCAAAAATTTATATACGAAAGCTACATACATAACATTACTGAGCGAAAAGTTCGGGGTCCCCCCCCCCCCGGCCCTTTCTAACCTTCGCCCCTGGTTACAAAGCACAAGTAAATGGAGGAACAATTTTTTTTAATACTGGTCGATATGGTCTAAACTTACTCCAGGGATATGGTCCATCAATGCCCATGTTATTACCGGGCCGTGTGTGTCGGTACACCATAAAAAGATCAGTTTTGCGACATGTTTTAACTTTTAAATAACTAAAATTTGACTTGCTCAACATTCATTTAATACCTTACACACATGGTCCATAGAAAAGAACCTTGAAAACAGTATGAAATGGTTGATAGAACACATAATCAACGCACTTCAAATATACTTGTGGCTCCAGCATGTGAGCTTCCGGATGATTTATGCGGCAGTCTATCAGAACGGCAGCTAATAAAAAGAATAAACATATAAGAAAAGTTGTAGTTGAATTTGTATAATAATACAATAATGCATGTGAGTACCTCGTTCCTTGGCAATCTATGGGTAATAAAAATTAATCCATTTATCATCAAAATATATATAGGGTGGGATTTGGAAAAAAATGGTTAGCCTGCGAATGATACAAATGATACAAACCAAAGAGTAATTTTGATTGAATAGTAATAATTATTTTTAGAGTAAAATGTCAAAATGGTTTTGAGTTTTAGCCACTTTGTCACTTTAATTCAAAACTTAAACCTTTTAAAACTGTGTCCATGTGATTTCAATTTTGTTGTTATTTTTATCCAAAATCAAAATCTAATCAAATTTTTTAGTTAACATCGAGTTTTTTTTTTTTTTTTTTCTTTGTTTCTCCCTTTTAATGAAGGACAAAATGGTCTTTTAACATTTATTATAACAAATTAAAAAATCTGACCATTTTGCCCTTCATTAAAAGGGAATAAAAAGTCAAAACAAAACTAGATTTTAACTAAAAAATCTGACCATGTTTTACTTTTGGATCAAAATGGCAACAAAATTGAAACCACAAGGACCCATATTAAAAAGATTTGAGTTTTGAACTAAAGTGACAAAAGTGACCAAACATTAGGGACCATTTTGGCAGTTTACTCTTATTATTAGAGTTAATTACTGTTTTCGTCCATGTGTTTTGTCAAAAATCACTATTTCAGTCCATTAGTTAAAAATTACGATTTCAGTCCCTGTGTGAAGAAACACTAGATAAATGGTCGGAACCGAGATATCTAGAGGGTTTGAATCTCCATAAAAAGGTAAGTTTCCTCTCGTTTGATTCGATTACAACTGATCTCCATCTACGATAACTCTGCAAAAAAGAAGCACCGTTAGCCACGCCAATGGGAGAAAGGGGTTCTCTCCTTGACCCGACTCCGGTGTGAGAATAAGTATGGGTTATGAAGAAGAAAATGTATTTGAGAAGTGTGTGTCACTTGAATTTCATACCTGAGTAGTTCTCATATTTATAACCGGGAGTCGTTGGGCGGGAAAACCCATTGGTGAAAAGTTGACGGAAGATGCTAACCCCGTAAGCGGTTACATTTCCTTCCGTCAAGCTTCTTGATCCGACGTGAGAGCACACGGATCGTGGCTTAGATCGAAGGTTGAGGATTTGCCACGTGTAAAGTGATCAAGTGGAGATTACTCTCCAATTGCATGCTTTCGTTGTGATTTCAGGGATGCCTGAGATGGTGACACGTGTCCAGACGGTTATAACCGTCTTGGTGGTGCACGATTGTATTTCTTCTAGAAGATTACTGCTGTAATCTGGTGTGGCATCTTATTGTGTGGAAACAGCTGAGTAAATAATATCCAAGTCTGGATATTATTTAAGCGGGAGTGCTAATTGGGATTTTTTATCCTTGTCTGTTATGAGAGAGGCGCAAGGATTTATATATCTCCTTTTGGCGCGCAGGTGTTGTTTGTCGTCTTTCTTCTGTGTCCTCTTTGTTGGACCAGTGTCTAAAGAGGATTAAAGATGTTGTGGTTTTCCTCTTCTTTATTGGACCAGTGTGCAGCCGCGCAAGGTCTAAAGAAGGTTAGGAAATCGAGGTTGTGGTATGGTCCAAACGCTCGGAACGAGGTTTTTGGGACCTTACCCCTTCAAGTCCCCCCCAGTCTAGTGTTGCTCTTATGCAAATAAGTGGAGCACTGTACTATGAGAGAGAAATGCTTTTTGCTGCAGGGTTTTTGGCGCGAAAGTGGAGAATTTTTTATGAGAAAATACTCCTGCGCATTATCTTTTGTTTTTTTCGATAAATCTTTGGAGAAAACTTGTGAGTTTTCTTCTTTGTTCTGGCCTGCTTCGTCATGATCTGGCGTTCATGACGTTACTTGAAAATAAAACATAAATATATGTAGCACCATTTCGTCTTTTCTTTTTTCAGACGTTGTCATAATTCAATTAATGAGATATGACGTGTTTCTGGTAACGCCGTTTTAGAGGAAGATGATTTGATAGTTAATCATTACGGGTTCTGTTGTCCTCTCTTGTCGATGTTTGAAGGAGTATCTTCCGGTTAACTGGAAAGATCAGCCTTAGCTTGCGTACCGGCGGCGTCGAAACAGGTGTTATTCTGATCCTTCCTTTGGGAATGAAGGGATACCAGTTGTTGATGGGGAGATTGAGCTAGCTGTTGTTCCCCCTTGTTAGGGTGTTCGGGGAAGTACTGTATACCTCTGATGAGGTTCAATTATGTTTTTTGGCGTTTATTTTGTAAAGAACGTTTTGATGTTCTGCTGCTGTAAATGCTGCTAAAGGTGCCTTGCTGCACTAGTAACTTTCCTTTATTGATGCAATGTTATGCATTCATGTTTTGTGTTTATGTTTGAATTACAATATGTTGCATGTGTATAATTACTTTGTTTAGGTATAGCAAATGAAAATGGTATTGTGCTCATGTGCGAACGTAAGTCTAGACTGTGCACGGGGCTTGCTATTTTTTAGACCGTTCATGAGGCTTACAATGTTCACCATACTGTTTTCGCGTATACCAAAGAAATTACATGCAATTTGTAACAAACAATAACATGTAAAGATAATTTTTGCATTAATAGGGTGTGGGCCCAATAAAGTGAAAAAATACCTTGCCTGTATAAGTCTGACTTGTTGAATAGCTTGGCTAGTTGCTGCGCGTTCCCGGTGTGAGGAATAGTTGCTAGTTGTGTCCGTTTAACTTGGTGCTCGTTGATAGGTTGTACTAGCGTATTTCCATGGATTGTCAGGGTTGCGTGTTTGTGAAGGAGCAAGTGTATGTGTGTTCGCTCGTAAGTAAAGGAGTATACGTGTATGGCGACTTAAAGGAGTATGCGCGGATAGCGACTTATGTGCTTTAAATGTAAGGGAGCATGCGCGTATGGCGTCTTATGTGCTTGTATGTAAAGGACCAAACGCGGGTGGCGACTCACGTGCTCAAATGTAAAGAAGTATGCGCGTATGGCAACTTACGTGCTTGTATGTAAGGGAGCAAGCGCTGATGGCGACTTACGTGCTCAAATGTATGGCGACTTACGTGCTTGTATGTAAGGGAGCAAGCACGGATGACGACTTACGTGCTCAAATGGAAAGAAGCATGCGCGTATGGCGACTTACGTGCTTGTATGTAAGGGAGCAAGCGCGGATGGCGACTTACGTGCTCAAATGTAAAGAAGCATGCGCGTATGGCGACTTACGTGCTTGTATGTAAAGGAGCAAGCGCGGATGGCGACTTACGTGCTCAAATGTATGGCGACTTACGTGCTTGTATGTAAGGGAGCAAGCGCGGATGGCGACTTACGTGCTCAAATGTAAAGAAGCATGCGCGTATGGCGACTTACGTGCTTGTATGTAAAGGAGCAAGCGCGGATGGCGACTTACGTGCTCAAATGTAAAGAAGCATGCACGTATGGCGTACGTGCTTGTATGTAAAGGAGCATCCGAATCGCATGGAGACTGACGTGCTCTTATCCTTAAATAAGGAGTATAAGTTTTACCAAAATTTTTGATGTGATTTTTCAATCGGTGGTATTATACCGCAACAATAGTATTTATACTGTTCCCATTATCTTGAAAAGATAACGGATTGCGTATGTCTTTTTTTAATGATTTCTTTCATCCATCAAATTTTAAGTACCAGTTGTACAGATATAGACGCTCTAATTATGCTAGTCAATATAAATGCTTGTGCATATATATCCGTTATAGCTTAGATAAGTGTCAGGTTGTAACACTTTCATGTTGAAAAGTCATGGCACTTGAATTAGCATCAGTGCCAGTTTAAATGTTTATAAGTGATGTGTGCAAAATGCAACATATAAATTACATCAATTGTGGCATAAAACTAACCCTTTTTAGTACTAATGTTGGAAAAAGTGTGCTTTTGTCTTCCTTTTGTATTTTCAGGATTAAATGAGCTCAAATTAACAAAAAAAGCAAAAAGACATCAAAATCTAACATAAATACAAGAAAAGAATCAAGATGTGACATGCCCGACCCTACGACAGCATCTTCCCAAGCAAAACAAGATAACAGAAGACTGAACACGCCCCGTGCTCAGCCAGCACGGGGGCGTGCCCAAGTGTCAGCAGAAAAGATAAAGTTGTAGAAGCTTCTATTGCCCACCACGGGGCCGTGCTTAGCGGACACGTGGCCGTGGTCAACTATAAGATTCGCACAATCTAGGCAAATCTTCATAGTACAAAGATTCTTCTGCACACGGGGTCGTGCTCAGCGGACACGGGGGCGTGGTCAACTAATAAGACAAAGCTGCATTAAATGAAGAAAGAGAAGGATGTGGACACGGGGCCGTGCCCACTGGACACGGGGCCGTGCCCGAGCTTCTGTTCAGCCTATAAATAGGAGTGCTTGGCTCAAGCTCAAACCATCCCTTGGCACACCACCTCTCTCACACTTCACCCACCACCCACCACCCACCACCACCATCATCCATTGTCCATCGTAGAGTGTGTGAGTCGTCTCTGGATCCAAGATTGATCGTAAGAGTTCTTGACAATCAAGGCCATGTTTGCCTAAGTCTCTTACGTCACTTGGTGAAGACAAAGTGTCTAGTGTAATACTTTTTATTTTTAATCTTTTCGCACTTTTTACTTGGTTTTATATTAATGACTTTAATAACTAGTTTCTTATGTTGAAGGTGATCTTTCCTTATCGTTTGTCCGTGGTGTCTTGGCATTATTTTACTGTCTATATAAAATAAAAGATTTTCACCATTCATACCTCCACGGTCTATATGGAGGTATTTGGCTACCTGGTCGGGGTTTAAGGGAACGGTTTGGTAAAGGTCTTGCCATTGTTCAGCGTTTAGAGGTCCTGCAATGGACCTGGGTCAAATTTAGTAGGACCTCCTTCAATACTTAACGGTATTGGATGGCGGGGGTCCAAACTCTTTAATCCCCTCATAAGTTAACTACTATTAATACTATAACCCGGCTATTTAGGACTGTATCCCTGCTGACTCAGACTACTTAGTCGAGGGTAACGTCACCTCCAAAAGAGGGGCCTACCATAATTTGCATTAATAACTTAATTAATTATCTTTCAATAATCCACCCTTTTAGGATTGTATCCTTGCTGACTCAAACTACTGGGGTGAGGGTAACGTCAGCTTCAAAAGAGGGGCCTACTACAATAACTAAGATAATCTCTTAAAAAGTGCAAAAGTGCGGAAATAATCAAAGGTTACACTAGATACGAGTCGGAACCAAGTGATTCATCTTGTCTATCTGTTTTTTCTTTTATTTTTATTTTTCAGCATTTTTAGTTAGTTTTTATTTTTCTTAGTTTAAAACATTTTTCTAAACTTTTTGATTTGATTAGACGTTGAGGATAAACCGGTACTAAAAGCTCTTGTGTCCTTGGACGACCTCGGTATCTTACCAACACTATACTACGCTCACGATGGGTGCACTTGCCCATATGTGTGTCTAGTGTTAGTAAATATCGTGTTTTATAAATTTAAAACTTGAATAAAAAAGTGTTAAAGGGGCTTAAAATATACACCTAATATATATAACACTTCACACGCATCAAGTTTTTGGCGCCGTTGCCGGGGACACAAGGATTTTAAGAAAGTTAGGAATCAGCGGCCTAATCTTTTTTCTTATTTTTCATTTTTTTAGGATTTTTTTGTTTTTTTTTTCAGTTTCTGCAGAGCTCAGCACGGGCCGTGCCTGGTCGGACACGGGCCGTGCCCAGCACTATCACTGGCAGTTTTTATTTTCTGAATTACAGAGAGCTGAGCACGGGGCCGTGTCGGTGCAACACGGGGCCGTGTCCAACCCCCAGTAACAGGGATCCGGAAAATAATAACTGTACCTCCGACCACGGGCCGTGTTCACTGAGCACGGGGCCGTGGTGAACATTCTGACCAACGTTCTTTTCTGTTTTTATTGCAGGACTTGGAACCCAGGCGCCACATTTGAACTTCCTACGTAGTGCATGAGCTACAGTTATAGTAGTGACATAAAAGAACCTCTAAAAGAACCCGAACGCTTTCTCAGAAAAAGACTTAAAGCTAAAAATCAAGAGAAAGTTTCGGGGGACCCACTTCCAATGGCGGACCAACGTACCCTCATGGATTACCTTCGGCCCACCGTAGGTAATCTAGGCGCCGCTATCAATGCGCCGAATGTCGAAGCCAATAACTTCGAACTTCGACCGCACTTGATACAAATGCTCCAAAACTCCGCAACCTTCCATGGGATTGCGGACGAGGATCCCCATCTACGTATTACTAATTTCTTAGAAATATGTGATACCTTTCGGATCAATGGAGCATCAAATGATGCCATCCGCCTTCGAATGTTTCCATTTTCGCTAAAGGACCGAGCTAAGGCTTGGCTCAACACCCTCCCAGTTGGCTCGGTAAACACCTGGGATGAACTAGCCCAAAAGTTTCTATATAAGTATTTCCCTCCTGCTAAAACGGCTAAATTAATGACTGAAATTAATACATACTCACAAGAGGATGGCGAATCCTTATATGAAACTTGGGAAAGGTTCAAGGAGCTACTAAGAAAGTGTCCTCATCACGGTCTAGCGGTGTGGCAACAAGTATCCACTTTCTACAATGGGTTGTTGCCACACACAAGACAAACACTTGATTCTAGCTCCGGGGAACTTTTAGGTAATCGTCACCCAAATGAAATATATAATCAAATTGAGGAAATTGCTCAAACCAATTTTCAATGGCACACTCCCCGAGGTAATAAATCTATTGCCCCGGGCGCCCATAAGGTTGATGAAAGCACTTCTTTACAAGCCCAAATCGAGGCCCTCTCTTCGAAAATTAAAAAGCTAGAAATGACAAAAACGGCCTCGGTTATGGCTTGTGAAGGGTGTGGTGGGCCACATGAAAATTGGAGTTGTATGAAAGAAGTAGATGACCAAACAGAAACGGTAAACTACATTGATAATAGACCTAGGCCGTCGGGTCCTCCAACGGGTACCTACAACCAAGGATGGCGTAACCACCCAAATCTTGGTTGGAGAGATCCCGGCAATAGTAGTAACCAACAAAACCAATGAACTAACTTTCAACAACTACAAAATTTCTCTCAACAACAAGGTGGAAGAGAAAGGTTTGAAGATACTGTATCTCGCCTCATCTCCAACACCGAAAAGAAAAACTCGGATCGATTTCAACAATTGGAATCGAATTTTAGAAATCAACAAGCTAGCATTCAAAACATTGAAAAACAATTAAATCAACTAGCTCAAAATTTCTCCGAGAGACCACAAGGCGCGTTACCAAGTAATACCGAAACCAACCCAAAGGCGCAAGTACACCTCATCGCATTGAGAAACCGAACCGTGGGTCCCGAGGATGCCCCATTACCACCGGTTGAAGGAAGTCAACTCAGCCAAAGCACGACTTCACCCACACCTCAAAAGGCTTCTTCACCAAATCAAGAGCCCACCAAGACTCCTCCAATTCCGTACCCCGGTAGGTTAAATCGTCAAAAGACCGATAAGCAATTCGCAAAGTTCGAAAATTTACTAAAACAATTGCATATTAATATTCCTTTTATTGAGGTCCTAACCCAAATGCCTAGATATGCAAAATTCATGAGGGATTTCTTCACTCACAAAAGGAAAATTGAATCATTGCAATTAGTTAACTTAGGCGAAGAATGCTCCGCCTTAGTGCTCAACAAACTTCCACAAAAGAAAATCGATCCCGGAAGCTTCACAATTCCTTGTTCGATTGGGGAATCCCCCGTTCGTAATGCATTAGCCGATCTTGGGGCTAGCATTAACCTCATGCCCAGATCAATATTCAAACGACTCGGCCTAGGAGCAACAAGCCCTACAAAGATGAGCATACAACTCGCCGACAGATCCGTCAAATTTCCACAAGGTGTCGCTGAAAATCTATTGGTCAAGGTTGACAACTTCGTTTTCCCAACCGACTTTGTCATCCTAGACATGGAAGAAGACACTGATGTCCCTCTCATCCTCGGGAGGCCATTTCTAGCCACCGCCTAAGCAGTGGTGGATATGAATGACGGAACGTTAACATTGAAGTTTGGGGACAAGGAAGTGAAGTTTGAATGTGGAAAGAGAATAGAGGACGAAGACCCGGTCAACTACATGATGGTCATAGACTCAAGCTTGGATGACGCTCTCCGACGGTGTAACATGGCATGCAATACATCCCACTTGGGTAACATATGACCAGGCTTTGGGTCTAGCCAAGGACCCTTATAAACGTGGCGCACCACGGAGGCATTCCGAGGAACTATCCTTAGTTTAGTTTAGATTAATTTTCTTGTTTTCTAGTTAGTTTTAATTTTCAGGAATAAAACACACTTGAGATGACAAATGATACAAGGGAAACTTGGACCAGCACCCCATGCAGGACAACAGGACCGTCCGACAAATTTCTTCGTTTACAGTAAGTTCGGCACGGGTCGTGTCCGCCCAACACGGCCCCGTGCTGCACCGTCTGCAGAAAAAGACCCAGTTCAGGTAACTGGACACGAGCCGTGTTCATCCAACACGCCCCCGTGTCCAGGCTTCTGTTTCTCTTGACTTAATTTTGTTACTGGCACTTGAACACGGGGCCGTGCCCGGACAACACGGGGCCGTGTTCAGCGCCCAGTAACACAAACTTTTTGCTTTTTCACACCTTTTTACACATTCAATCAACCTAAAAACTTATTTTTGTGACACATTGAGGACAATGTGTAATTTAAGTGGGGGGGGGGGGATGCTAAAACCTTGAATCTTGCAAGTCCTAAATACAAGCCTTACACAAAACTCTATTGGAACCGCTAATCACCCCAAGTTTTTTCAAAAAATTTTCATTTGTTTTACTCGTCTAAGTTTAACTCGAGAATTTCAAGTTCTAAAAAGGTTATATTTTTACGAATTTACAACCAATAGCGTCGTGATAAAAAGAACCAACATAAGAGAATTATGAAAAAGCATGGCAAACTTAGTTAAAATTTGATTATATATACTTGATCACATAATAACCCATTCCCACAAAAGTGAGTTTTGAGCCTTTATTGAGCATATAAATATATATCATTAGACTAAATGCTCATTTTTCGTTTCTTGTGTGAATAGCCGCTTCGTTCTTACGACTCTAGAACTTGCCATGACGATACATTCCCGGTCTTTACCAACTTAAACCCGAGTAAGTAAATGATGGAGGCATTAGGACTAACCCTTTTTATTTCTACACCATTATTTTTCTTTTTCTTTTTTACCACCTACCCAAAATCCCCCTAGTTAGCCCCTTTGAGCTTAAACCTTTTCATTTCATAACCCAAACCAAACACCCTTTTACCCACCAAAACCTTTTTCATTTTTAACCCTTTGTTTTATTAACAAGTTCGGTTTTTCGTATGACTTTTCAATAAAAAATGTGTGTTGATGATGAAGCAAAATAAAATAAACAAACAAGTTCATCAAAAATAACTTTGTTTGAATAATAGCTTCATCAAAATAAAAGTTACAAAAATAAAAAGTCTTACGAAAACCAATGCTTGTTACGCTTTTCGCCCTTTTCTACTAACCACTAACCCAACCACCTACCTTTAACCCAAGCCTAACCCTTCACCCACAAAGTCCTCTTGATATTTACAAAGGTATTTAAGTTAAAAAGGAGGAGGATTGATTGCTTGGCAAGCATATGGTAGGAGTAAGTTCCATGCCGCTCTCTAGTGATCCACAAGAATACATTTTCGGTCGAGTGTTGAGTGATCCCCGTGAGGTATGTGAACTTGTATATAAATAGAATTTTAAAGAGGCATGTTATGCCCTAATAAGTAATTTATCTTATGAAAAGTTTTAAATAAATCATGACGAATAGGATTGTAAATAAATAAAAATAAAACTAAATAAAGAATCTTGGAAATCCCGACACTCTATGACAAGCCCAAAAACCTTCTTCTCTACCCATTCCATTTGGGAGTGTAATAGCCACATATTAAAGAGTTTTGCTTGAGGACAAGCAAAGATTCAAGTGTGGGGGTATTTGATGTGTGCAAAATGCAACATATAAATTACATCAATTGTGGCATAAAACTAACCATTTTTTAGTACTAATGTTGGAAAAAGTGTGCTTTTGTCTTCCTTTTGTATTTTCAGGATTAAATGAGCTCAAATTAACAAAAGAAGCAAAAAGACATCAAAATCTAACATAAATACAAGAAAAGGAACAAGATGTGACATGCCCGACCCCACGACAGCATCTTCCCAAGCAAAACAAGATAACAGAAGACTGAACACGCCCCGTGCTCAGCCAGCACGGGGGAGTGCCCAAGTGTCAGCAGAAAAGACAAAGTTGTAGAAGCTTCTATTGCCCACCACGGGGCCGTGCTCAGCGGACACGTGGCCGTGGTCAACTATAAGATTCGCACAATCTAGGCAAATCTTCATAGTACAAAGATTTTTCTGCACACGGGGTCGTGCTCAGCGGACACGGGGGCCTGGTCAACTAATAAGACAAAGCTGCATTAAATGAAGAAAGAGAAGGATGTGGACACGAGGCCGTGCCCACTGGACACGGGGCCGTGCCCGAGCTTCTGTTCAGCCTATAAATAGGAGTGCTTGGCTCAAGCTCAAACCATCCCTTGGCACACCACCTCTCTCACACTTCACCCACCACCCACCACCACCATAACACCATCATCCACCACCATCATCCATTGTCCATCGTAGAGTGTGTGAGTCGTCTCGGGATCCAAGATTGATCGTAAGAGTTCTTGACAATCAAGGCCATGTTTGCCTAAGTCTCTTACGTCACTTGGTGAAGACAAAGTGTCTAGTGTAATACCTTTTATTTTTAATCTTTTCGTACTTTTTACTTGGTTTTGTAATAATGACTTTAATAACTAGTTTCTTATGTTGAAGGTGATCTTTCCTTATCGTTTGTCCGTGGTGTCTTGGCATTATTTTAATGTCTATATAAAATAAAAGATTTTCACCATTCATACCTCCACAGTCTATATGGAGGTATGTTGGCTACCTGGTCGGGGGTTAAGGTAACGGTTTGGTAAAGGTCTTGCCATTGTTCAGCGTTTAGAGGTCCTGCAATGGACCTGGGTCAAATTTAGTAGGACCTCCTTCAATACTTAACGGTATTGGATGGCGGGGGTCCAAACTCTTTGATCCCCTCATAAGTTAACTACTATTAATACTATAACCCGGCTATTTAGGACTGTATCCCTGCTGACTCAGACTACTTAGTCGAGGGTAACGTCACCTCCAAAAGAGGGGCCTACCATAATTTTCATTAATAACTTAATTAATTATCTTTCAATAATCCACCCTTTTAGGATTGTATCCTTGCTGACTCAAACTACTGGGGTGAGGGTAACGTCACCTTCAAAGGAGGGGTCTACTACAATAACTAAGATAATCTCTTAAAAAGTGCAAAAGTGCGGAAATAATCAAAGGTTACACTAGATACGAGTCGGAACCAAGTGATTCATCTTGTCTATCTGTTTTTTCTTTTATTTTTATTTTTCAGCATTTTTAGTTAGTTTTTATTTTTCTTAGTTTAAAACATTTTTCTAAACTTTTTGATTTGATTAGACGTTGAGGATAAACCGGTACTAAAAGCTCTTGTGTCCTTGGACGACCTCGGTATCTTACCAACACTATACTACGCTCACGATGGGTGCACTTGCCCATATGTGTGTCTAGTGTTAGTAAATATCGTGTTTTATAAATTTAAAACTTGAATAAAAAAGTGTTAAAGGGGCTTAAAATATACACCTAATATATATAACACTTCACACGCATCAATAAGTGATAGCACCAACTGTTTAGTGTATACTAGAAGGTGTTCACATTATGTAAAAGAATTCGGGGATTTGTTCTCTTTCCCCCATTTTGTTTAAGGAAAAATCAAAAGGATCTTTCAGAGGAATTTGTAGTACCTAGGTTTTGACGAAAACCGTTTTAGTCAAGGTTTATAGCCCCAAGAAGCAAAGCTCCGGAAGTTATGCGTTGTGCGACCTCAGACCTGCAGCTCGTTGATCATAGAGCTTAAATGAAACCCCCAAATCTGGAGTGTTTGTGCAAAATTTGGTTCATGGCGATCTGGAACCTGTCGAACCAGTACTCTGGAGTTTTTCTCCATGAATAGATCTGAACGGTTATGAACTCCCGTTTGCATTAGGGAAGTAATTCCTCCCGAATGACTGTTGTTGCTTTCTTGCCGAATATCAAATCTGATGTTTGGGGACTCAGGTCTGATAATTTGTGTGAAATTTTGGTTCAAAGCTTTCTGGAATCTGCCGATCTAGTATTCTGGAGCTCTCTCTATGAGTTGATCTGAGGAGTCCTTTTCGTCTGAGTGATTGTTACTTGTATGATTCCGTCGATCTTAGTATTTGGGGTTGTAGAACCCTTGAATTCAGACCGAGGACCTGATGGGTGAGGTGATAAATTCTCTGCCATGTGAAAACAGAGAAATGAGGGAAACTGAATCGAAACGAGACAAAACTGAAAAAACAGAGAAATCGGTGGGCACCAATGAAGAAACACTAGATAAATGGTCGGAACCGAGATATCTAGAGGGTTTGAATCCGCATAAAAAGGTAGGTTTCCTCTCGTTTGATTCGATTACAACTGATCTCCTTCTCCGGTAACTCTGCAAAAAAGAAGCACCATTAGCCTCGCCAAGGGGAGAAAGGGGTTCTCTCCTTGACCCGACTCCGGTGTGAGAATAAGTATGGGTTATGAAGAAGAAAATGTATTTGAGAAGTGTGTGTCACTTGAATTTCATACCTGAGTAGTTCTTATATTTATAACCGGGAGTAGTTGGGTGGGAAAACCCGTTGGTGAAAAGTTGACGGAAGATGCTAACCCCGTAAGCGGTTACATTTCCTTCCGTCAAGCTTCTTGATCCGACGTGAGAGCACACGGATCGTGGCTTAGATCGAAGGTTGAGGATTTGCCACGTGTAAAGTGATCAAGTGGAGATTACTCTCCAATTGCATGCTTTCGTTGTGATTTCAGGGATGCCTGAGATGGTGACACGTGTCCAGACGGTTATAACCATCTTGGTGGTGCACGATTGTATTTCTTCTAGAAGATTACTGCTGTAATCTGGTGTGGCATCTTATTGTGTGGAAACAGCTGAGTAAATAATATCCAAGTCTGGATATTATTTAAGCGGGAGTGCTAATTGGGATTTTTTATCCTTGTCTGTTATGAGAGAGGCGCAAGGATTTATATATCTCCTTTTGGCGCGCAGGTGTTGTTTGTCGTCTTTCTTCTGTGTCCTCTTTGTTGGACCACTGCGCGGCCGCGCAAGGTCTAAAGAGGATTAAAGATGTTGTGGTTTTCCTCTTCTTTATTGGACCAGTGTGCAGCCGCGCAAGGTCTAAAGAAGGTTAGGAAATCGAGGTTGTGGTATGGTCCAAACGCTCGGAACGAGGTTTTTGGGACCTTACCCCTTCACTGTGGTTTCACTTTCGTAACTATTTCAGTCCACCTCGTAACCATTTCAGTACCTGTACTAACAGAATAAATGGATTGAAATTGTTACGAAAGTGAAACCACAAGGACTGAAATGGTTACGAAAGTGAAACCACATGGACTTAAATCGCAATTTTTAAACTAATAGACTGAAATAGTGATTTTTGACAAATCACAGGGACGAAAACAATAATTAACTCCTTATTATTATTATTATTATTATTATTATTATTATTATTATGTACTAGCGTAAAAATAATTATTCTATTTCTTACATATTGTTCTATTTATTTATACTATTCGTACATTAAAAGTTACAGTATTTGTATTTATTCAAACACTATATATGTGTACTTATTAAAAAATTAATTGTATATATTATAATTAGGTCATAAATTATGGGAGAGGGTAATTGAGAATAGACTAAGAAGAGAAACTCAGGTTTCGATAAACCAATTTGGTTTCATACCAGGGCGGTCAACTATAGAAGCTATACACATCATAAGGAGGTTGATGGAAAAGTATAGGGAAAAGAAGCAGATCTGCATATGGTGTTTATTGATCTTGAAAAGTCATATGATAGTGTACCACGCAGGCTAATTTGGTATAGTTTGGAGTGTAGAGGGGTTTCTGGGAAATATATAGACATCATTAGGGATATGTATGTTAGGAGTGAAACTAGTGTTCGTGCACCTATAGGGGATACGGATTTCTTCCCGGTTGAAGTAGGACTCCATCATGGGTCTACGTTGAGTCCGTTTCTTTTTGTGATTGTAAGTTGTCAAAGTTGATTTAGGAGACAGTTCCATGGTGCTTGCTTTTTGCAAATGATATTGCGATAGTGGCAGAGAGTAAACAAAGTCTGAATGCAAGGCTAGAGGAGTGGCGTACAACTTTGGAGGGTAAAGGTTTAAGGAGGAATTACAGAGGGATTAAGTTGTTAGGTCATATTATGAAATTATTGGATAGGGTAAATGAGAATAGCTTAAGAAGAGAAACTCAGGTTTCGGTATACCAATTTGATTTCATACCGGGGCGGTCAACTACAGAAGCAATACACATTCTAAGGAGATTGATGAAAAAGTATAGGGAAAAGAAACGGGATCTGCATATGGTGTTTATTGACCTTGAAAAGGCATATGACAGTGTACCACGCAGGCTAATTTGGGATAGTTTAGAGTGTAGAAGGGTTCCTGGGAAATATATAGACATCATTAGGGATATGTATGTTAGGAGTGAAACTAGTGTTCGTGTACCTATAGGGGATATGGATTTCTTCTCTGTGGAAGTAGGACTCCATCAAGGTTCTGCGTTGAGTTCGTTTCTTTTTGCGGTTGTCCTGGATGAGTTGTCAAAGTTGATTTAGGATATAGTTATGTGGTGCTTGCTTTTTGCAGATTATATTGTGTTAGTGGCAGAGAGTAAACAAAGGTTGAGGATAGGAGTTTGTGAAAACGTAGGATAAAGGTTAAGGACTTGTAGGGGATGGGGGAGAGGCTCTCTTGTCTTAGGAACTTTAGCTTTTGTAGTTCTTTTTGGGGCTTTTTGGGGTGATTTTTTTTAATCAAATATGTTTTTTTTATTAATTAATTTATTTTTATTATTATTAATTCTTTTACTTTTTTTGGCGTAGATGCGTGCAGATGTATGATTTTATGACTATTATATGTTGATATGTCTTTGGAGCCGGGGGTCTTAAAGGAAGCAGTCTCTCTATCTTATAGGATAGAGGTAAGGTGTATCTACATTTTACTATTCTCATACCATATCAATAGTTTTTTAGCTATAGATGGGATAAACTAGGTAAGGTTGTTGTATTAGATATCTCTATACATGTATATTTTAATACTATTACATAGTCATTGTTAAAACTATTGATGAGTAAATAAACACATACATTCAATTATACATGCACACAGTGCTAATTGGGTTCCAAACGTGAACACTCATCTTTTACCAATCTTATCATTCAATCGTATAATAATACTTATTTTTTAGTTTCAATTAATTAATTTCCTTCGCAATATTAGTTGCTTTATTTACTCTATCTCCTCATTCCTCTCCACCACGTGACAAAGCATATAATGTAATTTCTCATAACATTCAATGTGAATTTTTTTTTAAACAATTATAAGAATAATTAAATATGTGCATGTAAGTCAAACATGTTAAAAATATGTGTGCGCTATCACATGTGCATGTTAACGAACCATATTTGAAAAAAAAAATCCTAAATTTCGAGGGAAAATTCCACAAAACGAAATTTACTTGTGACAATGAGCGGCATGCATATACTATTTCGTTAACATGCACATCAAAAAGTACACATATGAGAACATCCTAAAGGTTTACGACGTAAAGTAGAAAAAGTAACCAAACCTCAAGAACCATTTTAACAGTTTACTCTTAAAAAAATAAGCACCTTAATCTTCAATCCAGTCATCCTCTCAACCTCCTTAAAATATTTAACCTTCTTTAACGCCTCCGATTTCATCTTCATGAATGCTAGCCAAACAAATTGAGAGTTTTTGTCAATGAAGGTGATCATCTACTCCATATCATTGAGAGACTTTCATTTAACTTGTCCAAACGCGTCGGGTATGTATGAGCTCGAGTGATCTCCGGGCTTTTTGTTCGGATCTTTCAAAGGGTAAGTCATAGGCTTTACTAGATTAACAACCTATAAATACTTAAGCCTCAATAACTTCAATTGTAGGTTCATAGTTTACTACCTCTTTAATTGACATAAGTTCCAATTTGTCATACACTACCTCTTTAATTGACATAAGTTCCAATTCAGAGTTTATGACGTTTTGTTTTGTCCACGTAAGCCGATTCAGCCAAAAGCACATAAACGATGTTTTTCTACGGCCCTGTAAGATTTGGTATGGATTTAGGTGCTGTTTGTTTTTTCTGCAGGAAAAGGTCTGCAGTCTGCGGACCACATCTGCATGCATCTGCAGGAGAAGAGGTGGACCAAAAGTCTGTAGTCTGCAAGAAGAAGAGGGTTTGTTTTTTTTTCTACAAAAACCCTTGTCTTCTCTTCTCACACACCACTACTCTCTCTCTCTCTGCCTTGAACTCTCTCTCTACAATCTGTCACCACCACCGCCCTAAACTCTCAATTTGAAATCACAGACCAAACACACACACAACTTGTCTGCTCTCATCTCCCTCACTTCTCCACAACCCTAGTCCACCTTCATTTCCTTCAGCAGCTCACTCCCAAATTCCCTGCAACTCATCTTCATCTACACAAACCACACTCACACAGCTGTTGCCTTCAATCGATGGGACGGCCGGCCACCACCACCGTCTGGTGGCGGCGCAACGACTAGGCAGAGAGGCGGAGAGGGGGAGAGACAGAAATAGAGAAAGAGAGGCGGGTGTATGACAGCGGCGACGGCTGTGATCGACGGCGAACGGCGGCGACGAGCGGCTGAAGATGGTAACGATGTTGGTAGTGGTGGCCGACGGCGGAGCACTGACCAAACACGCACATTTTGATCGACGGTGGGATGGGGTGCGACGGTGGGATGGTGGCAGCAGGTGGGAGGGTGGCAGCGGGTGGGAGGGTGTGATGGTGGCAGCAGGTGAGGTGAGGAGAAAGGGTGCGTGATGTGAAGAGGAGTGTTTAGAAGAGGTTAGAAGACATGGGTTGATGTCTGCGTGGGGAAGAGGTCTCGCATATCTTTTTTTAATAAAGGGTCTGCGAGAAAACAAAAAAGCTGCAGGACCCAAAGGTCTACGCGCGTCTGCGCGACGCGGACATAAGTGGCCAGAAGTGCTTCTGGCCAAAAAACAAACAGCACCTTAGTCTTAATAAAATAGAACAAATATGTATAATCTTAAAAACAAAGGCTGATCGTAAAACCACCTACCGGTTTTACACCTCTAACTTTGTTAATGTCACCCACCCATTCAACCCTCAAACTTTGCTATAATGTCAAAAGTAACCTTCTAACTTTGTAAATGTCACTTTGACCCATCAAGTGTCTAAAGTTTTGAGTTTACCCTAAACTAATCTTACGTTTTTATTTTTATGTATTAGTCGATATAAATTTGAGTATGCTTTAATGTGATTTTTGTTTGGAAACGAATCGGTCAATTATTTATTTTTTTTTGTACGTTTTGAGTTCGACTAGGTTTTTGTGACAACCCTCATAATTACATGCATCCGTACGATTAATTAATATTAAATTGTGCTTAATGACTGTGCGTAATTACAACTGATGACGTAACTGCTTTATGATTTCTGCATTCTTCAGCAAAATTCAGCTTATTAACATACTAGTCTTGTGCAGAAAATTGACTAAATGGTCCTGAATGCTTCCTTAAGTGTTGAGAATTAAAAGGGTTACAAATTGTTACATAAAAGACACTATACGGAATAACTTAGCACTTTAACGAAACGGTATCTAACCGAACAACCGGACATTACCTGGGTCACCAAAATTTTGTCAGAAACATGGTTTATTTATTTTTGGACTAGTTATGGTCCCCGAATACCCCAACACATTATATAATGCATTATACAAATAATACACTAGATATTACACTCAATACCCTAACCATTTACCTACTTACCCACAAAAATTACAAATAACCCCCCATCATTATTTACGGCCCATTAGTTGGACCCCACCACCAAGATTTGTTCCTATATTGTATTAGATTACTTGCTCCACCACCAAGACTTGTTCCTATATTGTATTAGATTACTTGCTCCACCACCAAGAATTGTTCCTACATTAGATTACTCTCACTTCAACACTCTTATAAGTACGGTGCCATGGATTGCAAGATCATTCACTCTCACTTCAACACTCAAACTCACCCAACTCCCTCAAACTCTCTCTCTCTCCCTCTCGGCCTTGTTTGTGCCACCACCACCACCATACAACCACCATATCCATCCATTTTCAAGCTTAATTCAAGTGTTAGAAGGTGATTCTTGGAGCTTGAAGCTTGTGGATCATCAAGGAGTTCTCTTACTTGCTTTTACACACCAAAATTCATCATCATTTTTCTCTAGTAATCTCCCCTAGCTTTGAGCTAGTTGTAAGTTCTTGATTAACCCTTGTTTACTTCTACTTTAATGGTTAAAAGATGTAGTATGATGATTATAACTAGAACACTAAAAGAATTAAATCTTGAATCTTGAATCATGAGATGAAATATGATGATAAATGATGAAATATTGTTAAGATGATGTTGTTAGAAGGTGTTGTGATCATATGTGCGTGTTTTAGTAACGTTTAAAGCAATTAACAGCATGCTGAGTAACATTTACAGCCAACTTCAATTGGCTGTAAACGGACCGTTATAAATCAAAAAATTGATTTTCTGAAGTCTATGACGTGTTATTTCGAAAAACGCTTCAAATGGCACTAGAATCATATTTTTTTGAGGTTGTTTGCTATTTTTAATGGTCCGTTTTGTACAGCAGCAAAAGCTGCGTTTTTACTGCAGAAAATGTGTGTTATTTTTTTCGTCATAACTTTAAATATGTGTAGAATTAGCTCTTGAAATTTGTACTGTAGATGACCACTGATGTCGTTGTAATTCTCCAACTGGAATTTTGTCAATCGGACTTACGATGAATTTTAAATGAATTTTACCGTGGACTGCAGTCAGAAAGTGACGAATTTGATTGCTGCCCGGTAAATGATTTTTTGTAAAAATAATAGGTAGTGAATTGGATCCCGAGATTTTTACACAATAATATTTGGATTGTTTAAATCATTCTGTAAAAATTTGGGAATTTTTGGAATAAGCTAACTATTTTATTAAAATGCCCGAAAACAGCCCAGTTTTGGATGTTAAAGCTTAAATGACATAAGTAGTAATTTGCGTGTCTAAATGTCGGATATGTTATCTGAGGATGATAAAACATGTTATATGTCAATGAAAGTGTTATGTGCAATATCTTATGTTTGCTTTTGAATGGTAATAGATGGGGAAGTTTATATGGGCGTGAACTGTTAAAGTGAGTACATGTTATGTGGTAGATACGTGTAGGAACTTTGTGCTCCATTTGAAACCACTAAATGACTAACTGGTAATCATATTAGGACGTGATTGACCGACCTTGACTGCTAGCTATTTTTCAGAGTCAAACCGAGCAACCAAAGGTGAGTTCACACTCTTTCTAAGGCATGGGATTCCCGGTGGTTGGGAATGGGTTAAGGAACTAAAACGGAACCTGCGTATCCTCCTTGGATAGGATATGTACCGCCATCCTCCATGGGTAGGATGCCAATATTAATCTTGCGTATTCTCCTTGGGTAGAATACGTGCGTTTGTCCTCCTTGGGTAGGACAACAACCATAAACTTACTAGACAAAACTCTATCATTAAGTCCCTCTTTTTTATATCGACTTAATTGCCGGGCCAATGGTGAGCGGGTCATTAGTTAATAGCGCTATTAGGGTTGACAAGCCTCACACCGTGCCGGTAGGACGGGCGTGTACTAATGGATCTGGGCACTCAGTCAATGATGATAGACATTGACTTAGGGCACAACTTACTTTCGTCAGTTGTCGATATGGCAATGGTCTAGTGGTTCACATGGGGAAGCCCCCACTGATTAAGATATGGTTTGGGGAAAAACAAAGATACTGGTTAACTCGTGGTTTACGAAACAACTTATGGTTTTCAAAACAAACTTTTAAAACTAAAACTGTGAACTCGCTCAACTTTGTTGTTGACTCCTTGTTACATGCCTTGCAGGTCGTTAGGTATCTATGGAGCTTGCACGAGCAGGAGGAGTCGTTGTGGGACATGGACCGTTGGGTGCCATGTTAAACTTTATGAACTTGTGACTTATGTTTTGGTTTTACCTTTTTATGCTTCCGCTGTTTAAATTCGAATTTGGTTAACTTGTATCCGAACACCAATTATATTGTGTGGTTGAACTTTTATTTAAATTACTATATTGTTCAATATGATTGTTGGCTTGATCCTGGTCAGTCACGCCTCCATGCGGTGATACTTCGCTTGTGGATTTTGGGGGTGTGACAGATTGGTATCAGAGCCATTGGTTATTGTGAACTTGGTTTTAAAAAGGGAAAAGCTTTTTGACAAAACCAGACTATAACCTGTACAGTGCTCAACGATCCACAACGACGCTTCGCTCCACGTGCAAGACTCGACACAATAGGTGGTATGATTTATGTTTATATTGAATGTTAGATAGTTCACATAGTGCATTAGTTAACGTGATAACTGCTGTTTGAACCTTGTGTGCTTACTCTCTTCTGTCATCCCACGCTTACGCACTTTCGCGACACTTTTCTCACTTACGTTGCTTCGTTGTGAAGATCATGAGTGGACGTTTGAACTTGACTCAAGCCCAGCTGACGGCTCTAATCAACGAACGAGTGGCTGAGGCACTCGCAGCTGTCCCTGCAGGAGGTCAACATGCTCAGCCTCCCGTATGTACGTTCAAAACATTCATGGATTGCCGAGCTAGCACTTTCAGCGGCACAGAAGGAGCTGTAGGTCTTCTTCACTGGTTCGAGAAGATTGAGTCTGTTTTTGAGATGTGTGAATGCCCTGAAGCACATAGGGTGAAATTTACTATTGGAACACTCGAAGGTGCTGCGTTAACCTGGTGGAAAGCACAGGTTCAACTGCTAGGGCTGGCGGTTGCTAATGCCACCCCATGGAATGACTTCAAAGATTTGATCAAAGAAGATTACTGTAGTCGTGACGACATCCACAAGCTAGAGGTGGAATTTTTCAATTTGAAGATGACGGGGTCTGAAATCGAGGCAAACACAAGGAGATCGAACGAATTAGCTATCTTGTGTCCTACTATGGTGGATCCTCCTATCAAGCGTATCGAGCTGTACCTTAAGGGTTTAGTGCCAGAAATTCAGAGCCACGTGACCTCAGCTAATCTTGGCACCATTCAGCAAATCATCATGTTGGCTCATCGTCTCACTGATCAGGCAGTTGAGCAGAACAAGCTGCCCAAGCGTATTAGCGCTACTACTACTTCTGATGCTCCCAGTGACAACAAGCGCAAGTGGGATGGAAATTCGGGCAAGGGTTCTACTTCAGTTCAGTCTCAGTCCCAGCAACGAAAGACAGATGAGTACAGGAGCCCCAGTCAGCAGTCTTCTGGGAATCAAGGTCAGGGTGGATACAAGGGAAATCACCCTAAGTGCAATCGATGTAATTTGCACCACAGCGGGCCGTGCATCAAGGGTCGTTGTCAGAGATGTAACAAGCTGGGTCATGAAGCCAAGGATTGCAGGAGCTCACGTCCTGCGAATCAGAATCGTCAACAGCAGCCACAAGCTCCACAGAATCAGTAGCAACAACAGCAGGGTAACAGGGGATGCTATCAGTGTGGTACTGAAGGTCACTTCAAGAGAAACTGCCCCCAGTTGAACCAGAAACAGAACAACAATAATAATCAGGGGAACGGGAATAATAACTGGGGTAACAATAATGGCAATGGTGCCAGGGGATGTGTTTTCGTGCTGGGTCAGGGTGACGCGAGGAACGATCCCAACGTCGTGATGGGTAAGTTTCTTCTGGATGATTTCTTTGTTACTTTCTTTGTTACTGTTTTATTCGATTCGGGTGCCGATACTAGTTATGTGTCCTTAAAAGTTAGTCAAATGCTTAAGCGCACCCCAACACTTTTAACCACCAAACACATGGTAGAGCTAGCAAACGGTAAAAATTTAGAGGCCACACACATAGTTAAGGGTTGTAATCTTGTTCTTGCTGATCAGACCTTTTCAATCGACCTCATTCCTATCGTTCTAGGTAGTTTTGACGTTATTATTGGGATTGATTGGTTATCTCATCAGCAAGCGGAAATTCTTTGCAACGAGAAGATTGTCCGCATCCCTCGTGCTGGTGAAGAATCCCTCGTGATTCGTGGTGACAAGAGTGGTGTAGTTGTAGGCATCATCTCTTTCCTTAAGGCCCAGAAGTGTTTGCGAAAGGGCCACACTGCCATTCTAGCTCTCGTTACTGACGCATCAATGGAAGAGAAGAGAATTGAGGACATTCCTATTGTACGCAATTTTCCTGAGGTATTCCCCAAGGAATTACCTAGTCTTCCGCCTCATCGACAAGTCGAGTTTCAAATCGAACTAGCTCCTGGAGCAGCACCAATAGCTCGTGCACCTTATCGTTTAGCTCCATCAGAACTAGAAGAATTGTCCACCCAATTGCAAGACCTCTTGGACAAGGGTTTTATTCGTCCTAGCTCTTCGCCCTGGGGAGCTCCAGTCTTGTTTGTGAAGAATAAATACGGTACTTTCAGGATGTGTATTGACTATCACAAACTCAACAAGGTGACCGTGAAGAATCGTTATCCTCTTCCACGCATTGATGACTTATTCGACCAATTGCAAGGGTCGAGTTTCTATTCCAAGATTGACCCAAGGTCAGGTTACCATCAACTGAGAGTCCGAGATGAGGATATCTCTAAAACAGCATTCAGGACTCGTTATGGGTATTACGAGTTTCTGGTTATGCCTTTCGGATTGACGAATGCACCTGCGGTCTTCATGGATCTCATGAACCGAGTGTGCAAACCTTACCTGGATAAGTTTGTCATAGTCTTCATCGACGACATTCTGATTTATTCTAAAAGTCAGGAGGAACACGAGCAGCATCTACGACTTATTCTGGAACTTCTTTTAGCAGAGTAGCTTTACGCCAAGTTTTCAAAATGCGACTTTTGGCTTCGTGAAGTACATTTCCTAGGCCACGTGGTAAACAAGGATGGGATTCATGTGGATCCATCCAAGGTTGACTCGATCAAGAACTGGCCTGCACCCCGTACACCAACAGAAATCTGCCAATTCTTAGGTTTGGCGGGCTACTACAGAAGATTCATCAAGGATTTCTCTAAGATTGCGCAACCTCTCACCTCCCTAACTCAGAAGGATGTCACCTATTGTTGGGGTGATGCACAAAAATCTGCTTTTCAGTACTTAAAAGATAGACTTTGTAGCGCGCCTATCCTCTCATTGCCTGAAGGCACATATGATTTTGTGGTTTATTGCGACGCTTCCATCCAAGGACTTGGTTGCGTGTTGATGCAACGTGACAAGGTCATTGCCTACGCATCGCGCCAACTTAAAGTTCACGAAAGTAACTACACTACGCACGACTTGGAACTGGGAGAAGTTGTTTTCGCACTTAAGATATGGAGACATTACCTGTACGGTACCAAGTGCACCATTTACACTGATCACAGGAGTCTCGAGCATATCTTCAAGCAAAAGAAGTTAAACATGCGACAACGTCGATGGGTCGAGCTCTTGAATGATTACGAATGCGCGATCAGGTACCATCCGGGCAAAGCCAATGTTGTGGCTGACGCCCTCAGTCGAAAGGATACTACACCTAAGCGAGTGTACGCGTTACAACTTACCATCCAATCTAGTCTTCCTACTCAGATACGAGATGCTCAGGTTGAAGCGTTGAAAGCAGAGAACATCAGGGCTGAGTCCTTACGAGGATCGAGGAAGCAGTTAGAACAAAAGGAAGACGGCGCCTACTATGTAACACGGCGCATCTGGATCCCACTTTACAGAAACTTACGCGAGCTTGTGATGGATGAAGCGCACAAGTCTTGTTACTCAGTACATCCTGGTTCGGATAAGATGTACCAGGACTTAAAGACTACATACTGGTGGCCTAGTATGAAAGCCAACATAGCAACCTACGTCAGTAAATGCTTGACTTGTGCTAGGGTCAAGGTCGAATACCAGAAACCATCAGGCCTACTCCAACAACCAGAGATCCCAACATGGAAATGGGAGCAAATTTCCATGGATTTCGTTACTGGCCTGCCTAGGTCTCAACGCGGAAATGATACCATTTGGGTGATCATGGATCGACTGACCAAGTCCGCACATTTTCTGGCTATCAAGGAAACGGATAAGTTTTATACTCTAGCAGACATCTACCTAAAGGAAGTAGTATCAAGGCACGGAGTGCCAACCTCCATCATTTCTGATCGTGACTCACGTTTTACATCTGAATTGTGGCAAGCTATGCACAAGTCCTTTGGCTCTCGATTAGACATGAGCACGGCATATCATCCACAGACGGATGGGAAATCTGAACGCACCATCCAAACCCTTGAAGACATGCTTAGGGCATGTGTAATAGACTTTGGTAATGGCTGGGAAAAACACCTCCCGTTAGTGGAGTTTTCGTATAACAACAGTTACCACACCAGTATCCAGGCCGTTCCGTTCGAGGCATTGTACGGACGGAAGTGCCGATCACCTCTTTGTTGGGCAGAGGTTGGCGACAGTCAAATCACTGGCCCAGAACTTGTAGTAGATACAACCGAGAGGATTGCTCAGATACGACAACGAATGGCGGCAGCTCGTGACCATCAGAAAAGCTATGCTGATAAGCGAAGGAAACCACTCGAGTTCCAGGTTGGGGATCGAGTGCTACTTAAAGTCTCACCTTGGAAAGGTGTAGTTCGTTTTGGCAAACGAGGCAAACTCAATCCGCGTTATGTCGGGCCGTTCGAAATCATTGAGAAAATTGGCAAAGTCGCTTACTAGTTGAATCTACCTGAAGAACTCAGCGGAGTTCACAACGTATTCCACGTGTCAAATCTGAAAAAGTGTCTGTCAGATGAGACACTCATAGTTCCCTTGAAGGAGCTCACAATCGACGATCAGTTGCGATTCGTCGAGGAACCAGTAGAGATTACTGATCGGGATGTTAAGGTTCTCAAGCGTACCAGAATACCTCTTGTTCAAGTTCGTTGGAACTCCCGTCGTGGCCCAGAGTATACCTGGGAACGAGAAGACCAAATGAAACTCAAGTATCCCCAGTTGTTTGAGAAAAGTACAACCACTACTGAGGCTGAAGCTACTGCGGAATTTCGGGACAAAATTCCAAACCAACGGGGGGATGATGTGACACCCCAGGAAACCACGCAACTTAACTAGCTTCCTCAGTAACCACGTGCTAAATTTCGGGACGAAATTTTCTTAACAGGGGGAGAATGTGACAACCCTCATAATTACATGCATCCGTACGATTAATTAATATTAAATTGTGCTTAATGATTGTGCGTAATTACAACTAATGACGTAACTGCTTTATGATTTATGCATTCTTCAGCAAAATTCAGCTTTTTAACATACTAATCTTGTGCAGAAAATTGACTAAATGGTCCTGAATGCTTCCTTAAGTGTTGAGAATTAAAAGGGTTACAAATTGTTACATAAAAGACACTATACGGAATAACTTAGCACTTTAACGAAACGGTATCTAACCGAACAACCGGACATTACCCTGGACATCAAAATTTTGTCAGAAACATGGTTTATTTATTTTTGGACTAGTTATGGTCCCCGAATACCCCAACACATTATATAATGCATCATACAAATAATACACTAGATATTACACTCAATACCCTAACAATTTACTTGCTTACCCACAAAAATTACAAATAACCCCCCATCATTATTTACGGCCCATAAGTTGGACCCCACCACCAAGATTTGTTCCTATATTGTATTAGATTACTTGCTCCACCAACAAGACTTGTTCCTATATTGTATTAGATTACTTGCTCCACCACCAAGAATTGTTCCTACATTAGATTACTCTCACTTCAACACTCTTAGAAGTACGGTGCCATGGATTGCAAGATCATTCACTCTCACTTCAACACTCAAACTCACCCAACTCCCTCAAACTCTCTCTCTCCCTCTCGGCCTTGTTTGTGCCACCACCACCACCATATCCATCCATTTTCAAGCTTAATTCAAGTGTTAGAAGGTGATTCTTGGAGCTTGAAGCTTGTGGATCATCAAGGAGTTCTCTTACTTGCTTTTACACACCAAAATTCATCATCATTTTTCTCTAGTAATCTCCCCTAGCTTTGAGCTAGTTGTAAGTTCTTGATTAACCCTTGTTTACTTCTACTTTAATGGTTAAAAGATGTAGTATGATGATTATAACTAGAACACTAAAAGAATTAAATCTTAAATCTTGAATCATGAGATGAAATATGATGATAAATGATGAAATATTGTTAAGATGATGTTGTTAGAAGGTGTTGTGATCATATGTGCGTGTTTTAGTAACGTTTAAAGCAATTAACAGCATGCTGAGTAACATTTACAGCCAACTTCAATTGGCTGTAAAAGGACCGTTATAAATCGAAAAATTGATTTTCTGAAGTCTATGACGTGTTATTTCGAAAAACGCTTCAAATGGCACTGGAATCATATTTTTTTGAGGTCGTTTGCTATTTTTAATGGTCCTTTTTGTACAGCAGCAAAAGCTGCGTTTTTACTGCAGAAAATGTGTGTTATGTTTTTCGTCATAACTTGAAATATGTGTAGAATTAGCTCGTGAAATTTGTACTGTAGATGACCACTGATGTCATTGTAATTCTCCAACTAGAATTTCGTCAATCGGACTTACGATGAATTTTAAATAAATTTTTCCGTGGACTGCAATCAGAAAGTGACGAATCTGATTGCAGCCCGGTAAATGATTTTTTGTAAAAATAATTGGTAGTGAATTGGATCCCGAGATTTTTACACAATAATATTTGGATTGTTTAACTCATTCTGTAAAAATTTGGGAATTTTTGGAATAAGCTAACTATTTTATTAAAAATGCCCGAAAACAGCCCAGTTTTGGATGTTAAAGCTGAAATGACATAAGTAGTAATTTGCGTGTCTAAATGTCGGATATGTTATCTGAGGATGACCTAACATGTTATATGTCAATGAAAGTGTTATGTGCAATATCTTATGTTTGCTTTTGAATGGTAATAGATGGGGAAGTTTATATGGGCGTAAACTGTTAAAGTGAGTACATGTTATGTGGTAGATACGTGTAGGAACTTTGTGCTCCATTTGAAACCACTAAATGACTAACTGGTAATCATATTAGGACGTGATTGACCGACCTTGACTGCTAGCTATTTTTCAGAGTCAAACCGAGCAACCAAAGGTGAGTTCACACTCTTTCTAAGGCATGGGATTCCCGGTGGTTGGGAATGGGTTAAAGAACTAAAACGGAACCTGCGTATCCCCCTTGGGTAGGATTTGTACCGCCATCCTCCATGGGTAGGATGCTAATATTAATCCTGCGTATTCTCCTTGGGTAGAATATGTACGTTCGTCCTCCTTGGGTAGGACAACAACCTTAAACTTACTAGACAAAACTCTATCATTAAGTCCCTCATTTTTATATCGACTTAATCGTCGGGCCAATGGCGAGCGGGTCATTAGTTAATAGCGCTATTAGGGTTGACAAGCCTCACACCGTGCCGGTAGGACGGGCGTGTACTAATGGATCTGGGCACTCAGTCAAAGATGATAGACATTGACTTAGGGCACAACTTACTTTCGTCAGTTGTCGATATGGCAATGGTCTAGTGGTTCACATGGGGAAGCCCCCACTGATTAAGATATGGTTTGGGGAAAAACAAAGATACTGGTTAACTCGTGGTTTACGAAACAACTTATGGTTTTCAAAACAAACTTTTAAAACTAAAACTGTGAACTCGCTCAACTTTGTTGTTGACTCCTTGTTACATGCCTTGCAGGTCGTTAGGTATCTATGAAGCTTGCACGAGCAGGAGGAGTCGTTGTGGGACATGGACCATTGGGTGCCATGTTAAACTTTATGAACTTGTGACTTATGTTTTAGTTTTACCTTTTTATGCTTCTGCTGTTTAAATTCGAATTTGGTTACCTTGTATCCGAACACCAATTATATTGTGTGGTTGAACTTTTATTTAATTTACTATATTGTTCAATATGATTGGTGGCTTGATCCTGGTCAGTCACGCCTCTATGCGGTGATACTCCGCTTGTGGATTTTGGGGGTGTAACAGTTTTGACGTATGTTTTGTTTGGAAGCAGATCAGGTCAAATACAATACGTTTTCATTCGATAGTATAAATTTGAGTTATTATAGGTTTCGACGTAAATTTAGTTAGGAAACGAGTCGAGTCGATTGTAGTCTATACTTTATAACTCCGTGTACAATGCCACCACACGTGTGTAGTTTATATACGCTTTGCGTTGGTCTAAGTTTCGACGTAAATTATGTTTGGAAACAAGTCAGTTCAAATAGAATACGTTTTCATTCAACGGTATGAATTTAGATTACTCCACACTTCAACGTAAATTTAGTTAGGAAACGAGTGGGGTTGATTGTAATCTATAAATCATCACGTCGCGTACGGCGCTGCCGCAGCGCACGATGGGTAACAAAACTTGTAATATGTTAAAAATAAATATAATAAATATGGTATAAGGTTTTGTATTATAAATAATTTAGTTATTTCCGGGCTTTTAGCATAACCAAAGATCTGTATACTAATATATAAAAATAAAGTACACGTGGATGGTTTTCAGTCCCCCCTTCTTTTATTTTTGCCACTTATCAATTACTTTTGTCATGTTGTGAGCATCCTCATTTTACAAAGGTTTTCATTATTCTTACATACATAAATCTTATTGTCATCTCCCTTTTCACTCTATCTCTCTCTACAAGTATCTATGTATGTATAGAGAGATATAGAGGAGAGTGATATGTGAATATTAACTCCCTTTTACAAATCCTATTATATACTCCTTGATTGGTTTAGTTGATTTTATATTTATACTAAAAAATATTTTTCTTCCCAAAATTTAGGGATTTTTAAAACATGGTCAACATTCAGATTTAACTAATGTATTTACTATAAATCAATTGTAATTAATTTGTGTATTATTTTTTATTTAATTTTTCTTTTTTAAATATCACAATAGATATTAATATGTAATTATCTGAAATTATATTATGCATAACTTTTTGTTATATCCAAAGTTTAAAAATAGGTTGATACACTTTTTTATATTTTAAATGTGTTCATATACATTTTTATATTTATATAATGCTTTAAAAAATGAACGTCAACAATTAACATTACATTTTTATATAATATTAAAAAAAATAACTGCTAAATTTTTGGAAGAGTAAATTACAAGTTTTGTCCTTTATGTTTACACCAAATTGCAGGCGTTGTCTTTTACCGTAAAAGTTGATGAGTTGTGTACTTTATGTTTTAAAATCTTGCACGGTTTATCCTTTGAGCCCAATTCAGTCAGATTATTTGGTTAAGTATGGTCATGTACCTTGCATATGAGGACATACTTGTCATTTCACCTTCCCAGGGGTTATTTGGTAAACACTTCACCACCCCACAAGAATTGTAGTAAAAATATTAGTAGAAAAATCATTACAATCTTAAAAGATGATGCATCATATGAGACCGAAGAAAAAAAGTTTTAGAATGCAACAATACATGAGAAATGTACAACAATTGTAGGAGTTATAATGTTGACATTATTTGATTGTGAGGCTAACAAAATAATTTAGAAATGCAAATGAGTTAGTTGAAAAATATGTGGAGGTATACTTTTATACTTTCTTTTTATTTTTCGTTAAACTGTTTTTAAAAAATATACTTTTAGAATCATGCTTTATAAGTATATAAATTTTACACGGTGGTCATAAGAGACTCCTTGATGCGTTTGATGAATTGGCAAGCTATATATTGCATTTTATATAAATAGGTATTTGAAAACTTATGACATATTGTTATACCTCATCTTTTACCATTATTAAATGTAATAATATGTAATTTCAGTAATGAGATGTTTGATAAAAGAATTCGTATTATATTATTTTTAATGTATAAACCCGTGTAATATACGAGTTTTTAACCTAGTTAGATATAAACCAGAGTGTGATCACCCGTGAATAATGACCATTTCTAATAGTGTAGCCTAAATAATACAAGTTTTTAACCTAGTTAGATATAACCTAGTTACATTTTTTATTCTCTAATACAAGTGTTTATAAAACCATTAAAATAATAGTGTAGTCTAAATTATTTTCCTTTACATTTAAAGTTTAAAACACTAATAAAAGCGTATAAGTCGTGTCACAGAGGCGGTATATGTAGGGGTGTTCATGAGCCGATCCGATCCGATCGAGGGTCTGCTCATTTTCGGATTGAATTACAACTGATCCGATCCGAGCGGATCAAATTTGTAAAACCGAGCGCAAAAGTGATGCTCATGCTCGAATTGAATTTGAATCGATCGGCTCGGTTTCGCTCGGTTTTATCAAATCCTAAAAAAAAATCGAGTGGATCGTTTTCGCTCGATTGAATGATAAGGCTTCGTTCAACCAAAACAAATTCTAACTTAATTAAAACATGTCCAACACTTTACTAACAAAAGCAATACATAACTCAAATCATGATTCTAAAAATGTTCTTAACAATATCAAGAAACACAGGAGCGGCGATATGTTGCAGATTGAAGATTGAAGACTGGAGCGACTCACTTGTTTGATACGACTGAATAGTGAATACTCTTTTAGGAATAGGATTTAGGGTTAGATTTCATATTAAATATTAAGTTGGGTTGAATGTTATTTGGGCTTTTAATTTTTTTTGGGCTATTATATTTTTTTGGGTTTGTAATCTATAAAATCTATAATATATATATATATATATATATATATATATATATATATATATATTAATTATTAATAAAAATAATTCGAGCGAAACCGAGCGATCGACGAGCGAGCGGAGCTTTGCTCATGCTCGGCTCATTTACAAACTGAGCGGGAATCAAACGAGCATTTTTCGAGCATTTTTCGAACGATCTTCGATCGTCGAGCAGTTTGAACAGCCCTAGGTATATGTGAACCAATGATTAAATATAGATTAATATATTTTCTTATTATGCGTACTCATCATTACATATGCCTCCGACTTATACGCGTTGAAAAAGATATGATTGGCTAGCCATGTGATGCTCGACTCGATCATCCTACACAGCATGCCATTATGCCAAGCAAGCTATAAATACATGCCAAAATCCCTCTTCACAGTAGTACAAAGCCTAAATTAGTAAATTACATCCTTTCCGCGATCTCCATCTTCTAAACAAATGGGTTTTATGCGGTTGTCTTCTTCGTTGATTTCAAATATGAAAAGGTATAGAAGATTGAACTCTATACGCCGTAGAACTAGAAACCATACAAGGGATGTGCCAAAAGGTCATCTAGCAGTGTATGTTGGTGAAAAACAGAAGAGGCGATTTGTCATTCCGATATCATTTTTGGAACAACCATTATTTCAAGAATTGTTACATGAGTCAGAGGAAGAATTTGGGTTTGATCATCCGATGGGGGGCCTAACCATTTCATGCCAACTGGATGTGTTTTTCCATCTCATAGCCATATTGCGTTCTTTATGATGTATTCTGGATAAATAATGTGTCTACATTTACCGAATGGTTGATAAGTTTCTTCCTTGGTTTGAGCTAACTATATGCAATGTCATCTTTTAGAATTCAAATGTAAATATGAAAGGCTTCCAAAAAATGCATTGAAATTTTCTCTTGCAATGTAATCTTGCATAAGGGTATAAGGAGTGGTTAGACACTTAAGAGTGGCAAACTAAAAAATCAACAAATCAGAGTGCGCCACGTCAATCAGTGAAAAATGTTTAAACTATGCTGAAAAGTGTTGGTAATGGTTAGACACTTGGTGAAGTGATAAACTTTAAAAAAAAGGAAAAAGATGTGATTGGTTGAGAGATGGCATGGACCCCACCACACACACACCCTCTCTCTCCTTCCTCCCCTCACCGCAGTGGCATCCCTTCACCGATCAAGATTGAAACCGAGCGGCAAAGGGGGGTCGGCGGAGGCGTTCCCGCGCGACGCCCTAAATGCTAGAACTAATTTTAAAGGTAAGTTCTAAAGGTGAAGGTTTGGTTGTACACTCATAGCTAAAGTCAAAGAGAAGACCCAAACCTTTTCTTGTGAATCGTTGTTCTGACATTTCTTCTTTATTTCCCTATTCATTTATTTTGTGAGTTGGGTTTTTGTCGTAGCATAATTTCAATTTCTTACGGCATTACTTTCGTTTTCCTTGTATGGCTTTATTCGTAGTGTCAAATTGTTTATTAACTTGCCGTTCAAATAAAAAAACTTTGTTTTTTAACATTGACATCATTGATGGCATATTGAAGAAGAAAACATTTACTAGCTGATGAGTATTGTTAATAACTAGTTTTTGCCTCGTCCGTGTTGCGTGGCATTAAACTGAATATTATTCTCTCATAACATGCACCTTTGTTTTTCGGTTACTTGTACATAGAGGTGCAACCCTAAACCGGGTTAGGAATCGAACCCGACAAACCTACCCAACCCGAACCCAGTTTGAACCCGATCTCTAGCCAACCTGGTTTGGACCCGTTTCAACCCATAGGGTAGGACTCGGTTTGGGTATTTCACAGACAAACCGGTTTCAACCCGACAGTTCACAACCCGGTCACTCAAACCGGTTAGAGAACCCAGTTTGAACCCAATATCTCGAACCCGTCCAGATGCGTTGAACTAGCATTTACCCAATGGCTATTGAATGACTTTTTGACTATCACAGTACATTTAATGTCGATTTTTTAATCTTTTTTCATCCCATATTTTAGAATAAATATGCATTAATGGTGTTGGTTAAATCACAACACTCAAAAACACAAAAAATAAAATAAAATAATAAACGCTCCCAAAACGCTATAAAATCGAAAGCGGACATTCATATGTTAATATGGGTTGTTCCTCTACTAAACTTACTAAAGATGATGAATAAAATATAAAAAAAATTGTATTTCGCGTCATAAATTTTTTTTAATGAAATTATATTTTCGTTAACTTATTATAGTTCGAAAATAAAGTAAGAATTTTTAAATAATTTATGTTTATTATTATTTTTGAGAATTTTGTATTAATAGAGTTGAACAATAGGGTTGAATCCGGTTTGAAAACTCAACCCGATCCCAACCCAACCTGAATTGGTTTCATAGGGTTTGGTTCTCTGTTCTCCCAACCCGAGTAGAACCCAACCCGGTTTGAGTGCCAACCCGGTTTAAATATTTGTAACCTAAGCCAAACCAGGTTTGAAAACGAATAAAAAAAACAAAATGATGGAAACACTATAATTTTTAACTAGGGGCAAATTTGTAATTTTTCAGGACAAATGAGCGTGTGCCAGACAGACGCCTGAAACGAATAAAAAATACACCTATTCAACCAATTAAAACAAAAAACTACTATAATTTTGTCAAAAATAAACTTCAACGATTGCATGACTGTAATTTTACACTGGGGCAAAATCACAATTTGATAGGAAAAAACAAAAACGATGGCAAAAATGTAAATTTGAACCGAGGACAAAATCGTAATTTGGCTGGGAGGGGGAAAAAACTAAAACCAATGACAAAACTTTAAAAATATAAATGGGAGAAAATCGTAATTTGGCCTGACCAATGGAGAAGCGCCAGCCAGGCAACTGGTCGCCCATTTCCTCCAATGGCAGGGAAACACTATTCTCTGCTATTAAGAAACATGATATGTTAATCAAACGAACAAACAAGAGAAATAGCGACAAAATCAGGTGACAAAATCTTATTAAACCAACCCAAAATGATTACCCCCAAGAATCCTAGATCTTACAAATTGTATGATCCGTAAACGATACAAGGTATAGAAATCGGATGATCATCTATACAAATACAAATCAATCTCTCTGAAATACAGACGAGAGATTTTAACAACAATCTTACTACAACAAACCCTAACAACTAACAAAGAGAAAACATGTGCGAGTAAAGAGAGGGATGGGTGAATGACTGAGTTTCTCAGTCAACATCTCTTATATTTGTTCAACTCAAGAAGTTACATCCAAGACCCTCAAGAATGCTCCAAAATGATCGCACCCCCTATAATATTTCACATAAGCCCCTCAGAGTTGCATATGAGTCCCTCATAATATTAACCCTGAACAAACTAGTCAAAAGTATGAGTAGTCATAATATAACACATAAAAATGTCATAAACCAATTATGAAACAATATGAATGATAAGTTATGAGACAATATGAATGATAAGTCCAGTAGTGCTATACATTAACATCCCCCTTCATTCATTTGTCTGAAACAAATCAACCAAACCCAGTTTTTTACAAAAAAAACTCATGTTGATTAACATTAAGACCTTTAGTAAACACATCAGCCAGATGACTTTCAGAGTCAGCTTTCTCTGTACTTATAAAGCCACTTAACACCTTCTCTTTCAAAAAATACAAGTCAATTTCAAAGTGTTTTGTTCTCTCATGAAAAACTGGATTGGTTGCTATGGAAATAGCAGCACTCCTATCACAAAACAATTTTATTGGCAACTAACACTCAACATTCAACTCCTTTAACACATTAACAATCCAAGAAAGTTCACAGGTAGCTGAACACATAACTCTGTATTTAGCCTCCCCTATTGACCTAGAAACAATACTTTGTTTCTTACTTTTCCAGGAAACAAGATTTCCCCCTAGAAATACGCAAAACAGTGACAGATTTTCTAGGCCCAGTCTAAATCAACAAAGTATGTTAATTCAGACTCAACTCTCCTTTTAAACATGAGACCTTTACCTGGACTTAACTTTAAATACCTCAACAATCTTAAAGCAATATTAAGATGTGCCTCTAATGGATTATGCATAAATTGATTTAAGTACTAAACAACATAACTAATGTCAGGACGAGACAATAACAAATAGATCAATTTCCCTATAAGTTATGCGGTTATACGCTTTATAGAATTTCGTTAATATTACGTATAGATTTGTGTTGAATAACTAAGATAAAATCAAGAAATTCGGCTTGTTCTTAAGCGGTGGATTCCGTATGAATGAACCGAATGAATAAATTCAAAAACAAAAGAGTTTGTTTGTCAAAAGTGAAGGATTTCACTAAAACACCCAATTGGATCGAAATGACGAAATTATGAAAAGTTTGTTTGGATTGCGTTACAATAAATTATGAAAATGTTATTTTGAGTTGCGTTAATCCACATGAAAGACGGATATGCCTTGTAACCAAAAGGACATTACCATACTTTCTTGGTAATAGTAACAAATTGTTAAAGTATGAGTAATGCTCAAGTAATTATCGAAACCAAGTCCATGGGGTTAAACCCAAGGAACTACGTAAGAAAGGTTTCGAGGACGAAACCTCTTTAAGGGGGTAGACTTGTAACACCCCGAAAACGAGTTTGGTAATCAAACCACGTTAATATTAAAGAGCGGGTAAAATACCGTTAGTGGTAAAAATTAACCCAACAAATATTAGTATTTAAACAAATAAACCTAATATTAAATAAAAGGAGAACAAATGCTTTTGAGAAGATAAAGTTTACAAGAGGCCATTGTTAACTGGACTTATAATAAAACGGGTTGTAATCTATCCGAACCCACTAAGCTAACTAGAAATGTTTGACTTAGTTAATAAGAGGAAATATTGTTGGAACTAAGTAGGTTGTGGCGTACTTAATAACTAACCAAAATGAGGGGCCAAAGAGGGATAAATTGAAAAAGTTAATAATAAAAATAAAAACAAAAACACAACACACACACTAGGTGTGTGTGCGTGTATCGATCAGGAGAAAGGAAAAAGAGCCAAAACCCTAGTTGAACAAGAATCATCAAATTGAAGGGCTAATTGGAGCTCAAATTCATGAATGGACATGAATTAATGATCACCAACACAAGGGGATCATGAGGTATTTTTAATACTTAGGTTGGTGAAAGTTGAAATTTGAGACAAGTAGGTTACTTGCAAATAAATTGATGGATTATGATTCAAAGATGAAATTAGAGGTATATATATGCTTAATTTCATTAGAAATGATGAAATTATGAAGTACTTGATGAAAGGTTACTTGTAAGTGATTAACAAGTAAATTATGAAGTGGGTTTTGATTATATAGTACAGATGATGATATACATGTGCTTAGAATCATCATATTTGATAGTAGAAACAAGATACTTGAACAATTTATAAGTCTGAGTGCATGTTCATACATGACTTGAAATGGGTCTTGTATGTTATGATGAAATTGGTAATTATCTTCATGAAAATAGATGTCTAAAATGATGTTATCTATTAGTTGATATGTAGAACTTGATATTAATGATCACTTGAATTTGTTAAAGTGATAGAATTGAGATGAACTTGGTTAGAAATTTAGTTAAGACGGTGTCCTAGGAATAACGCCTACCGGGTAAATGGTGGAATGCCAAAATAAGTTATTAAACTTAGTTATGCATTTCATATGATTAAAGGTAGTTGACTTTTGAAAGTCAAACTGGCCCATAATACGATCGAATGATGATTTAGATATAAAGTCCATAAGATGGAATAGTCGTGATATTTGATGACTAATCTAACCATCTTGCGAATTATAAATGATAGTTTGACGCTTGACAAGCTAGGTGGAAGCTTGAAGAAGAAGCAGGTCAAACGGATCATGAATGAAGGAAAAGCGTATTTGAATGCAAGGTAAGTAGAGCTTACATCCCTTAGATTGAATATCTATTCGTGTATTTGGGTTAAAGACCAAGGTGACTTAGTATTCGAAATGAGTCTTTGAATTATGACATTCTGATACGAATTAATATGGGTCGGGATGAATAAAAATGGTAGGAAACCATTTTTGATGATAAAAGGGAAAATGGTACATTAGTCACGCGTTGACAAATAAACAATAAGCCGTGAAAAGATTCACGTTATGGTGTAAACAATAATGATGAATGGGTAAAATGGTCATTTAGACCCAATGGGTCAAATGCAGTGGCGAAGCTTGAAAATTTCCACCGGGGGGTCGGAATTCACCGGACCTAAAAGTATATACCTAAAAGAATTATTTTTTATAAAACCGGGGGCTCGAAAACGTATATACCTAAAAAAATTCTATACGAAACGTACATACATAGCACTACTGAACGAAAAGTTCGGGGGGTCGGGCGCCCCCTCCGGCCCCTTCATAGCTGTGCCACTTGTTATCACCGTTTGATGATGACGACTAATGTTTGCTTGTCAAGTCTTATGCTCACATGAACAAATAGAGTATGAGAATTTGCGTTGCTATGAATTAGCAACAAATTTGATGTGGTATTAAAAACGGGTCAATACTTTGACCCGAGCCAGGTATGTGTAAATGAGATTATAGCTAAAATGTGCGATTTGGTCAAACATGTTTTTGAAAGTCCTTCGTGTAAAAGAAGGGACTAAAGTTGACCAAAACGCCCTTAAATGATAAACCGACAAATGACCCTTAAGGGTTGTTTGAAAGTAAGTTTTACGATCGAGTAGGTCTTTTGATAAGTGTAAAAGTTTACGATATAAGCCTTTATGGTCAAATGCCATGAAACGAGTCTTTTTGTAAAATTACTAAATCGAAGGGTAGAATTCAGAATAAATAGTTCACTATATTAAATCCACCACAAATATAGTTGTGGTGGAAGATAAGTAGATAACTTAATGTGGAAATGGGATGTGTGAGAAGAAAGTGCGAGATTTAAGATTAAATGCTTAAATCCTCTAAACGGGTTAAAATGAATTATGCGCATAACTTGGGTAATGTCTGCGTAATTCATAAAAGATTGATCACGAGTTAAAGATTTTGTGTTAAATATGTAGTCCATGATTTTATGATGATTTAGAAACAAGTTTGTTTAATAAATCATGAAACAATTGAATTTTAAGCCAAGGGCTTAAAATCTAGAATTTTATTAATTCAGATGTCAGATTTTGACTCCATGATGGAGAATCGAATTACGATCACGTAGGAAGAAACGGACCGTAAAACGGATAAAAATTGAGCGAGTTATGAAGGTTTATGTGAAAAATGGTATTGCTAGGAGTATGCAGCTCCCAGTAGCAAACCTTCTGTTGAAATAAGTTTCTCGCGGCCCGCGACGGGTGAACAAGCTTTCGGTCATGGCCCGCCAGGGGGCTTCGCGCCCCGTGAGAGAAGATATGAAACCTGTCGCGCCCCGCCACAGGCTACATAACTGTGAAAAATTGTTTGTTTTAGTGTTTTGTCTTATGAACTTGTTTAGACATGTTTTAAACTGCGTATGACTAACTCATTTCATTATTTATGAAATGTAGGTCTATCTTGAAGTGCCGGATGACGATCAAGCTCAACGAAGAACCGAACACGATCAAAGTTTCAAGCTTCCGCATTACGTTTCGTCGTCACGTTTTAAACGACGATATATATATATATATTATGTTGAAATGTTTTAAGAAACTCGTATTTTCTAATGTATGTGTAATCGTATAAACACATTTAAATGCGAAAATTATATGAAATATAGTTAAATTAAGTAAGGGTGTTACAGTAGTGTCATACCTTGTAATAACACGGCCCCGTGTGTCAACAGCACGGCCCGTGGCCAATGTACTTGCTGTACTATCTCAGATTCTACAAATCTTAGAGTTAACCACGCCCCGTGTTGCCTTAGCACGGCCTCGTGTTGAGTTTTGAATTTGTCTTTTGTTATCTTTTCTTCTGCAGAGAATTCTTACTGGGCATGGCCAATGCTTGGTGGGCACGGCCCCGTGCCAAAGCTTCTGATCTTGTTATTTCCTAGGTTTGGATGTGGACGGGGGCTTGGCGAGTTGTGTCAATCCCTCTTCATTGTATTTTATGTTGGTTTTTGCTGTAATTTTGCTCCTTTTGTGCATTTAAGCTCTTTTGACCCCTGTTAATTAAAAAGGAACAAAGAAACGAGCTTTTTCCAACATTAGTATCGAAAAAGGGTTGATTTTACGCCGTATTTGATATAATTTATATGTTGTATTTTAAGCACATCAAATACCAACACACTTGAATCTTTGCTTGTCCTCAAGCAAAACTCTTTATTGTGGCTTACACACCCAAACATAATTGGTAGAAGAGAAGGTTTTGGACTTATGTTTAGAGTGTCGGGAATCAAAGTTCTAATTTAATTATGTTTTTATTTTATTTACAGTCTTATTCGTCATAATTCATTTACAACTCAATGTAAGAAAAATTATTTGTTTTTGGCCATAACATGCCTTTGTAAAATTCTTTTTAATTATATACAAGTTTTACACACCTGATAAGTAATCACTCAACACTCGGCTGAAGATGTATAAGTAAAGACGATCATACCCGGTTTGGAATTTACTCCTACTATAGGCTTGACAAGCAATCAAACCTCCTCCTTTTTGACATTTTAATCCTTGTAAGTATCGAGAGGACTTTTTAAAGGGTAGGTTGTGGCTCGGGTTGTTGTGTTTTATTTAAAGTGCCGCATTTACTGAAAATAAGGGGCGTGAAAAATAAAAAGGATAGGTTTTGGGGTGATAGGTGGTTGTTTTTGCAAAATTATATTTTTGCAGGTTTTCGAAATGAAAGGTTTAAGGCTCAACAGGGTTTATCTAGGGGGAATATTTTTGAAGAAGAAAAATAAAGGTTTTTAAATGAAAAGCAGGTTTAGTCCTAATGCCTCTGTCATTTACATACTTGGATTAGTGTCGGTAAGGACTTGGAGCATATTGCTTTGGCAAGTTCTAGATTTGTAAGAACCAACCGGGCTATTCACACAAGAAACGAAAATTTGAGCAATTAGTATAGATGTGTATTTATTCTCGATAAAGGCTCAAAACTTACTTTTGTGGGAAAAAGGGTTGTAGTGTAGTAATCAAATTTTACAAAGATTTGTTAGGCCCGTTTTTATAATTTTCTTAATTGGTTCTTTTTATCAGACGCAATCAGGTGTAAATTAGTAAAAAACATAATTTTAGAACTTATTTTACCCAACTAAACCAAGACAAGTAAAAGAAAAAAATAAAGTTTTTTGAAAAAGTTTGGGGTGGTTAGCGGTTTCCAAAGCGAGTTTTGTGCAAGGCTTGCTTTTTAGGACAAACGATTCAAGGTTTTAACATCTCCCCCCCCCCCCACACTTAAATTACACATTGCCCTCAATGTGTCCCCAAAAGGATTTATTTTGTTTGAATGTGTAAAAAGTGCGTAAAATAACAAAAAATTACAGCTACTAGGATCTAGACACGGGGGCGTGTTGGATGAACACGGCCCGTGGTCACAGTGCCAGTAACTGAGTTTTGAAAAAACTTACAGTGAAGTGAGCACAGGGTCGTGCCTGGCGAGCACGGCCCGTTACACTTTCTGAGGAGAAATTTTTGGCATCAGTGGGTTGGGCACGGGGGTGTGTCTGGTGAGCACGGCCCCGTGGCGCTTGTCTGTTTCAGGTAAAAATTCAGGTTTTGTCGTTTGGCTTCTGTTTTCCGGGCTTAGGGACCACTATTCTTAGTGTGTCCAAGCCTCCCATGGTACATGTGAGCTTATAATACTACCACAATCCAACACAATACAACATAACCATAATACAACCTAAATTATGATAGTTTTAAGTTATTCACCACCACATCACAAAAGAAAAGAAAATAAAGTGCAGAAAAGTAAATAGTTCAAGGAAAGTAAATTGTCGGAACAGGACGCAGCCCGGGGAATACCATCAAGTTCAAAAGTCAGAGAGAGTTAACCTGAAAGACCATCACGTCGCCTGCTACCACCATCGCCTAATATGAATCCATATCATGTCCCTCCTCATCTTCCTCCTCCTCCTCGTCTTGAATCACCATGTGGTCCCGGATGTATGTAATGTTGTTCTGCATGGTTATGATGTTGTGTTCCATGCTACCAAACCGGGAGCTCGAGCTTTGACCCAAGCTATTGGCGTTCTTGGAGACTTGGAGGGTTTCCTGCATAATATTATATAAATTGATGAGGTTAGGAAAATCACTCCCTCCTTGGGATGAGGATCCCGGGAATGGTCCGGGACGAGGACGGTTTGGGACATCTTCGATTGCCAATATCTCATCCGGCTCATTTGGGTTCCAAACCCGACCACTTGCATCCTTGAAGCGCATAGACCCGTCGGGGCAATCGATGATCAGATTCATACTTCGACACACCGCGAGATCAACTTTTGTTGTACCAACACCCTTGTTAAACACCGTCGGGGTTCGCCTAATATAATTTTTGCACAACTTGGCGATCCATCCCCCGCAAAAGATGGGTGTTCGGGTGTCTGCGGTGGCGTTGGTAGCCACGTTCCATAGAAGCATGTGGGTGACGTCGATGGGTTGGTGGGTTACGAGACAGTAAAGCCAAGTAAGCTCTCGTAAGTTCACCACCCTACCGTTGTCCTTTCTTTGACACAAGGCACCACTAAGGACCCAATGGTTGTAGCGGAAAAGTGGGTCCCCGATTTTGGTGCTCTTTGTGGAGCTCGGGTTGTAGTTGCCATCTCCAATTATTGCCCATGCAGCTTGTCGCAGGTTATCTGGTAATTCTCTGATAGATTCGGTGAATTCTGGTTCCGCAGCATCCTCCTCGGTATAGAGTCCAATGTTGATACCGAGGACCAGTTACAAGAGCATCGTATCTCTCCCGCTACCCTAGTGTTTCGAGTGTTTCGAAGCAGACTTGCCTTGGAGGTTCTTCGTGCCTCACTTGCAGAGTTTCATACCGAGTTTGGCACTCAAGTTCAGAGGTTTTAAACCTGAGGAATTTGTGCGGCGCCATTCCTGCAAGAAAGAACCAATAAGACAGTTGATACGTTGAAAAATATGCAAAAATTTGTAATCATGTTGTTTGGACACGGCCCCGTATCTGGGGTCTTAGTTGGACACGGCCCCGTATCGAATCGTATGTTTCTTCAAAAATTAAAGTTTTCGAATTGGCTTCGAAAAATTCAAAATTTTTGGTCCATTGGGTGCGGTTTACCCTGAAAATCAAACCCCAACTATCATTTTTGCATAAAACACTTGTTTACCCTTTCGATTTTAAGGTTTTTGGTTAAGAATAAGAGTTTGTTAAACAGTCTGAACAATCTGATTTTCCCAACAACGTTCAGTGATTTACTTCCAAAAACTCTAATGCTAACTACTATTAACAAGATCTAAACAAAAATTCAAGGTTGGCATGGGTCTAGTTCAAGAACCCTAGATTAAACCTGAATTTTTGGTGTTACACTACATGCAAATGGTTAAACTAACTACTATGATGTTAGAATCATAGCTTGTAGTCGGATTAGGTTAATCGATCGTTGAAATCCATTGGAAAATCGGCAGGGACCAGGGTCTCCAGAGAAACGGGTCGTGTTTTGTGTTGAAAAAGTGAAGACAGTGGCTTATATAGTCTGTCTGCACGTCGGCCACTGCCCTGTGCTGATTCAGCACGGCCCCGTGCCCATGTTCAAAGTGCCAATAACCTTAATTTTTTATCCGTGCACGTGTCTGTGACCGTTTCTCCTTGGTTCCTTTTGTACTTACCTGTTTCTCGTCAAGTCTTCAAAGATGATGCTTCCCAATTGTTCCTACAAGATGATTAAAAAAGAAAAATATGCATATTTACAATAAACATTTGATCGTTTTACCGATCACGTACCTACCTCTTGAAGATCCATTTCAACTTCCTCATCCTCAATGAAACCTCAGTAGAACTTAAGCCTTTGTCCGTTTACCTTAAATGGTTCTCTGTTTGGAGGCTTAATTTCTACCACTCCATGTGGAAAGATTTGGGTAATGGAAAAAGGTCCTGTCCACCTTGAGTTAAGCTTTCCCGGAAATAATCGAAGCCTTGAGTTAAACAACAGCACTTGATCCCCCTCCCGAAATTCTTTAGGTTTGCTATTTTATAGTGTATATTTTTCATGCGTTCCTTATAACTTTCAGAGTTAGAGTATGCTTGATTTCTCAATTCATCTAATTCGTTTAACTGATAGAATCGATTTTTACGGCAAGTTCTTGGTCTAGGTTTACGCTTTTTAACGCCCAGTAGGCCTTGTGAGCAATTTCTACCTGGAGGTGACATTTTTTTCCATAGACGAGCTTACATGGGGTGGTGCCTATTGGTGCTTTGTAGGAGGTTCGGAAGGCCCATAAAGCATCGTCTAGTTTATCCGCATAATATTGATTAACAAGTTCTTGATACCTACAATTAGTGTGATTTCCAAATTGAAGCTCTAGGTTACTAATTTAAAGTATAATGGTTAACTTTGCACAGTGGGCCACATAAAAATAGTGTACAGATTGGTTATTAATTAATGGTGGATGCTTAAAGTTTGGTTAAAATTTCAGGTCAAGTGTAGTCATCAAAGTCAATCAAAGTCAACCTGATACTATTGAGTTATAGCTGGTTTGGAGTTGTGTCCAGCCCCTAATTGTGTTGCAAATCACATACTCCTTTAGTAAAATTAATGGCAAAACAGTACTTCCAAATCCAATTTTTGTCAGAAGTTAGATGCTCTTTTAGACTTTTTTTTTTTTTACTGAAATGTCACAGGTTATAGGCTGCTTTGGGTGTGAATTATGATTGTTGATTTACAGGAGACTTAAGACTGTTTTCAGACATTTTTAAGGCTATGGGATTGCAACTTAGGGATGTGTATTGCAACTCGGTATTTTGTTGTCTATATTTATATGAGTTTGATCATTTCCGTGCTATGATGATCCGTTTTAAGTTTTAGAGGAAGGTGATATTTTTTTAGTCTATTAGCGGGGTATTCAGTCACTTTTTCTTCTGATAAATTCAGAATACTCATATCAAGATTTAACCCCAACCGCCATCTTCGTTCTGATTTCAACGCAAACTGCAGGTACCCATCTTTGATTTCGGTGAATCGGTCATAGTTTTTTTTTCCAATAATGTTTTCTTTTAATTTGATGTTTGAATGAATATTCAATTGTTTGGTGTTTTATGTTGCAGTGATTGTGGATGAAAAGGGTGATAAGTGTAATCAAAGGGGGTCTATGTAATAATCATGGATATGATATTTTCAAAAAGGTTATATATATGTTTGTGATATAAACTCTTCAATAGTTTTTTTTAACTGTAGTGAGCTTATTAGGCTGCTGTAGCATATTTTTTAGATTTTATATGGCAATAAAGAATATTTTCCTTTTGTTCAATTGATTCTAGTGGGACACTTTTGAACTACCCAAAATTCTCCAACCGAAACAAACATCTCCATTACATTTATTAATATCAAAAGAGAATTTCAAATTCAAAGGAAAATGGAAAATAAAATGTTATGCTTGTAACAACCAATACTTTTGCACTGTAAACCAAGGTATTAACTAAGGTAATGTAAGTGGTTTTGTTGATGGTCCTAAAAGTGCCTTTTGAAACGAGTTGCCATATCTTAGTGTCGGGCCTTTTGATACGAGTCGCCATATCTTAGCATCGCACTCGCGGGGTCTTTGTGCTACGTGGCACTGTGTTATGCCCTCGCCACATCGTGGCGGGTCTGGTAAATCTAGTTTAAAATAAAAAAACATGTTTGATATGTTAGTTGTGTTTGATAGGCATGTAAGGGTGTCCGGGGTGCTCCCCTAAGAGGGGAGTCCCTTCTCTTACGCACACCCAATCCGTTTATGCCACGTCAACTCCCCTCTTAAACTCCCCTCGCACCCCAATTTGATGGCGGCACTCCCCTCCTAAGGGAATTGTTTTTTTATTAAAAAAAAAAAAAAAAAAAAAAAGGAAGAATTTGATTGGTTTAGGAAGAGGCTGGCCCACCATCGCCCACCATCTCCCCCACTCCCCTCTTCGGTGTCTCCCCACCGGTTTTGGTCCCCGGAATGGGTCACCGCCTAGATGGCGGGGGTGTTCCCGCTCGGTGAAATCGGTGCCCGCACGGGGTCACCGCGAACGCCCCGCTCACCCTAATGTGTAAGACTTTTGAATGGTAGGCTTGGTAGAAGTTAAGATTATTATTCAATCAAGTGTAAAAGTGCTTCGAATAATATTGTAACACATGCCGATGTTAATGTCAAAAGTGTGGCATTTTGGATATTTGCTTCTTTTATGTATAGATTGTTATAAGCGTTAATTATTTGTTTATCGATTTCGATGAGTTAAATTATTAGCATAGCTCTACACACTCCACAGTCTGCGGACCACATCTGCAGGCATCTGTAGGAGAAGAGGTGGACCAAAGGTCTGCAAGGAGAAGAGAGTTTGTTTTTTTACTTCTACAAAAACCTCTTTCTCTTCTCACAACACACACAAAACAGTACACTCCTCTCTCTCTGCCATCATCCCCACCAAAATCACAGTCCACCACCACCGTTCCACCCCCACTGCCGAGATCCGTCCACCACCACCACCGTCCCACCCCCACTGCCGACATACTTCCACCACCACCTACCCTTTAACTTTCCCTCTCTAAACAAAACAACTCAACATCAGATCTGTACCATCTAAACCATCAGATCTGACAAAACAACTCAACATCAGAGGTGGTGTTGCGGTGTTGGTGGAGGTGGTTATGCAGTGGTGATGGTGGTGGAGGTGGTGCGTTAGGGTTTCGGGCGGAACTGAACATCTACCTCCTCGGTCTCTCTCTCTCTCTCTCTTGCATCTCTCTCTCCACCTCTCTGTACCGTCGCCGCCGCCACCAAATGGGGGTGATGGTGGCCGGCCGTTCATTGATTTGAAGGGAGAAGGTGGGGTGTGCTTTGTCGACGGAATGAACCGCCGGAGAACCAGATGACCGGAAGCCGAGTTGGGTGAGGGGGTTTTGTCGGTGGAGGAGATGGGTGAACGTGGGGGTGGAGGTGGTGGCGGAGATGTGGTGGTGGAGGTGATGCAGAGAAGATGTGGTGGTGGTAGTCTGTTTTGAATGGCAGAGAGAAGAGGTTTGAAGACTTGGGTTCATGTCTGCTTGGGGAAGAGGTGGGGAAGAGGTTTTTGGTGAGAAGCTCTTCAAGAAAACAAACAAGCTGCAGGACCCAAAGGTCTGCGCGACGCAGACATAAGTGGCCAGAAGAGTTTTTCTTAAAAAAACAAACACCTCAATAGGGACAATAACTTCTAGACCAGAAGACGATTTAAAAAAATATAATGCTTTCAAGATTGTTTGTGTGACAAAAAAAAAGTTGCTCTCATTAATATGTTGAAAATGGGTTATTTATATTCATGCTTAATGAAAATTGGATCATAAAAATTGCTCTCACTAATAGTTAAAATTTATATTAATACATATTTGATGAGCTTGGAGGAATGGATGTTGAGCTTATGTTAGAAAAAAACATATTAAAGTTCATTTTGGGGATTAATGCCATGGCACTCGAGGTATAATTTTAACACTCCATGTCTTTGTTTAGTTTATTTACTTTGTTTATTTACCAAGTCTTTTTCTCGTGTTGGAATTAAGTAGTTTGTTGAGGCTGGTGCAATTGCAGTTCACACACGTGCATGGAGGATTTACGCCATGTGGCAAAGGCAATTGCTGCAACTCTGGTAAAAATCTCAGCTTGATCTTTGTTATTTATTTATTTTATATCCAAATATATCTCTAAATTTGTAATATTTACACCTGGTGTCAACATTTACATTTGCTGATACGGAAGGAGGAAGCATACGATTCATCATTTCTTAAACATGCTGATGAAGGGGTCGAGGAGCACATTTTAGATGTGATTGAAGCTACAATAAGCAAACTAAAATACTACAGGTAGTTTTAAAAAAGAAACCTTCATTAGAGGTGCACTTTAGTTAGACCGCTTTAATTATAAATGGGCTAATTTGGGTTTTGGGTTATGTTCCATTTCAGATTGGTTAAATGCTAATAGCTAAAAGAGAATGGGTCAAATAGACATTAATATCAAGATGCAATTGTTCAAATATACATGTAAGTCATTCTCTTGGACTATTAGAATTTGCTCAAAAATATTTGGTTCTGTGTGGCATTTTATATTCAATATGTTTAGCTTTTTTATTTTTATTTTTTCTTTAACATTGATTTTAGAAGTAATACTTTTTGACTTAACGCATGTGAGATATTTGTCCAAAAACGGAGCACATGTCATACGCAACTATGCTATTCACACATTTATTCCGAGTTAGGTTGCACATTCTAAAAAAGACACAGTCGAAAGCTTGATTCTCGATCCTAACAGTTTTAATGAATTGTTAGGGGGTGGTTTTCCTAGGGATGGCCTACTATGTTCAAGGAGTTGTTAACCGGTTGCGTGGTCCAGTGTTTGTGACCACATTCAGTCCACTATGCATGATCACAACCGCGGTTCTTGGGGCTATCGTGTTGTCCGAGCAAGTTCATCTTGGAAGGTAATTGTTTACATGCTTTTGAATCAACTTAACTACATTAGTTATAATAGATATCTTTGTTTCATACATGCACTAGAACTCAACTTCATTTTGTGACATGTGATAACAGATTGATAGGGGTCATTATCATAGTGATGGGGCTTTACTCGGTGGTGTGGGGTAAAAGAAAAGATCATCTACTAACATTGGAGAAAGGTACGGCTCACGAGTTACCAACCTTCGACAAGCGCCATCTCCCAATATGTGACACCTTGGATGAACCAATTAAGGTCTCAGAAAAGGTTCCACAAGAGCCATGATTCCTCTCACAATATCTCTTGACAAGTACTTTATGTGTCCCTTCAAGATTCTTCTGGCAAGCTATAACCTATATATATCCCTTTATTGTTATTATGCAACCCAATTAAAGGTTAATTCAGAATGTGAGTTACAAAATTATCTTTTTGCAACTTGAAATGAAACATTCTTAGTTTGTGACTACTTTTGCTATATATAATAGATATGATAAAGGAGCATCCCACAAATTTTGTTTATTGGGTCATTTTATTAAAATATGTTTTTTCGTATATTACACATAATAAAAAACGAGAATCAGATATCGCATAACGTTAACAAATGCTCAGTGGTCTCACTTGACCCTGCCACCAAGCTCCTAATAATGACAGTACATAAAATTATAAATAACAAGTAAATGGAAACGGGTGAAATGATGATAACAAAGTTTAAACTATATGCATCGCATCTATCATCACTAAATATCACTACCACAAACAAGGCTTTATTGACAAAGATATCCATTAGTAATAAAGATTACAAAATGATTCTTGTCATAAATGCTTGCTCGTAATTTCCTTCCTACTATATTACCAACAGAACTTCTGGTTCTCAATGAATTCTTCTATTGGCAGAAAATTTCTCAAAAGGAAATCTTTGTTTGGAAAAGAAGGCGGAATGAAGCTCTAGTTATCGTAACAAACCAACGATGGGTTTTAGCGACATGGAACCAGGGGCAGAACCACATTAATGTTAGGAGCCGTAGCACCGGCTACCCTCAACCCCGTATTCCTAGTGTTTTTTTCCGGTTTTATACAAAGGATACCCCTAAAACATATGAGGATACTCCTAACCAAAAAATAGGATACTTGATATTACTAAAATCTCATTTTTTTATAAGCCCAAACATTTTACAACCCGAAAACTTGTATAATAATTAAGCTTGAATGATAAAATAAGCCCGGATTAACAAAAATAGAATTGAAAGAAGACCCTAAATATAATTGATAAAGATAACCCAAGACCCAAAACAATATTATAATTGAATAAGTGATCTTGCTCGTTTTATGGTGGAAACCGGAATACATAGTTCTTGTCCTTTAATTTATCGGGTAGTGAAGCTAGCTTTGATTTTACCGGTTGTAACCGCAACCGTTCAAAGATGTTTTTTTTTTTCTAAATTAAATCTTGTTAAGACTGATTTACGCAATCGAATGGGCCCGGAATATTTAAACAATGTTATGATTTGTGTGGTTGAAAAAGAAACTTTTGATAAAGCAAAAGACAGCGATTTAATGGAACGATTTTAAGCTATGAAAAAAAAGAGGACAAATCTATTAGCTATTTGTTCTACTTTACTGATTATCGTTTTTTTATTGTATGGTTATGTAGGATCGTTTTCACGACCAAAACGAGTCGTTTGGAAGAGTTCTTGTCAATACGAGAGGCGGAATTCAATCTATTGAAGTTGTTTCAGCTGATTTGCACAAGAATCACTTTAAACTATCTCGAATATTGAAAACACAAAGTTTTACAGGCTAGAGACACTTCGGCAGCACTTCGGCACCGGAATCAGAACCTTTTAAATGACAAGGCACAACCTAGTATTTATAGGCATGACAATTTCGCACGAAACTGTTCATGAGAAATCAACTTCACACGAAATGACTATTTCGTGCGAAATAACCAGTTGATTTCGTGCGAAATGACAGTTTGTCATTTTGTGCGAAATACCCCTACAATACATATTTCTCATATTCTCGAATAACGTGCCCTGGTCTATCCAAACACAAACAAGACTCGATAGAAGACGAAGTCGATAGACATATGCACCAACAGACTCCCCCTTGGATGTCGACGAGTCTTCAGTACCAATCTTCATAAAGTCGAATCTTCAATCTTTATCAGTCTTTGTGCTCTCTCCAAAGTATCTAACAATGTAAAGTATCCTCAATCTCTGACTCTTCTTCTCTTTCTCTCTTCCAGAATCTCAATCTAACTCTATCTTCTCTCTAATTCTCTTGATCAGATCTCTTGATTCCTTAAGTTCTTCAGCATTAGCAACTTGCATGAACTCTAGAACCAAACTTGACTCTTGCATCTTCAGACTCCCTCTTGATATCCTCAAACTCCCCCTTTCAATAAGTTGGGATCAAAGTCTGAAATAGTTCTAGTTCCAAGATTGTGACCTGGCTCTCATTCAGCTCAGGTATCGGAACCTAACTAACCTGCACATTCTCTACCCAATAATAAATTTCACAAATTTAAAATTTGACAAATTTAATCTCTGCTTATCGCATAAAAAATCAATCTCAAACAATCACTTTTATTTTGAGGTAGAATTATTTATATCAATTTTGCATTTCAAAATCAACTCTCCCAAACCTTTTCATCATGTTTAGCACTCGGAATTTTGAAAATCAGCTCTCCAACATCAGTTATCGAAAATCTTTTTGAATTTTCAAAATTTATGCTAAAACACACTGAAAATCTTTTTGGATTTCGAAATTAAAGAATTGCAGTAAAAAAATATTTACAGACAATATTTTTGTGAGTTTGTGTAAGAGAATCATATCAGTTTCTGAGACAAATCACCAACACCGTTAAGCTTTAATCATTTTAAGTTCTAAACGATTCACTTAGATTGTCAGTATACTGATCCACTTAAATTTTCACACAAAGTTCAACTGTTTCGAGATACGAGATTAATGTTTTAGAGACTTTAACTTATACGCGTGTCCCACCTCAGAATATACTCCCGTATCCAGATCCCAATATTCAGTCTTACAGGTGAGTATACCTAGATGATATCTGTAAAGGTTAAATGCGAGGGCCATGAGAGCTCAGGCTATTGCTTCCGCAAAATCAGAGAGATGATGGCTTCGACTTTAGGTGTGTTCCCTTTAGAGAATCTTTTCTTCAACAGCACATGATTAGCATTTTTCAATGTTTCATCATTTTTTATGCTAAGGGGATTGCTATTATTTCAAGCAAGCGAAAAGTATTACACGGGGACTAGGCCATTGCTTCCGCAAAATCAGAAGTCCCGGGATAATACCCCAGATATCACTAAGCATAAAGACCTAGTATCTCAGAAAAAGGGATCTTTCAAACAAGATTTCGGGGGTTACCCATATATCCGAGAGATGTTCCCCACGAGATAAGTAAGTTTGAAATATAGGTTTATATCTCGAACACAATCTACTAAGTGTGCAAAAACCTACTGGCATATCATCAGTGAGACCGTTTATCACATTTATCTTTCTAATTCTTTAGCGTGCTGTGATAGTCCACTGATGTACTATCATTTCCTCTTTTTCACAACAAAACTCATTTTGAATTTTATCATGTTTTTAACTTTTTCAAATTTTCTAATGTTTTTGGATTTTCTGAAAATTCTTACTCCCCCTAAAATTCAAAATCATTAAAAGGAAATTTGAAAACATACTGTACACATAAAATGACAACTGTTGTTAATTGCTTCAATTCGCCATCCACTTGGCATAAACAATCAGAACTCCTCCTTACAACAAACTATTTTCCCATTATGATTTCAAAACACTTAAGTTTGTTTTAATCAAATGGTTTTTCCGGAAAATAAGTTTTGTTGGATTTCACAAATCATTTGTAGGTTAGGGGTTAAACTCATCACATTGTTTTTCAATCACTTAAATGAAGGGTAAATCAAATTCAACTTAATGACCTTGATTAACCACATGTAAGTTTATCAAACAAACATTTCAAGAATGATGCCGATTCCTGCTCCACGATTACCAACTTGGAAGCTCCGGCAAGTCCAGAGTTTAATCATAATAGGTTCTATCCCAGTTACCAACCTGGGATGACCTATCTTCACTTGGTCTCTTCGTTTTCTTTTCATAGAATTCCTTTACCCCTTTGACCTTCCCGTCAACCATTTTTCCAAAAATATTTTGAACTTTGGGGCTAAAGGCCTTTTCAACATCAAAATATTTCTTTTCAATAAAAAATTGATTTGAAATTTCAACTTTTCCAACTTTTTGTTTCAAATTTTCAGCCCGCAATGGTGGAAAATTTGCATCGTCCATTGGCGGAACCAAATTTTTACCCTTTTTCTCAACCTGTGGCTCCTCTGACTTTATGGAATCAGATTCATCGCCAGAACTATCATCAGATTTTTTAACAACCCACTTGTGGTTGTCAAGATTCACTTTTCTTCTGTAAAAACTTTTTGAACATTCACCAACCTCAAACTTTGAATTTTTGAAAACTTTAAATTGTTTGGTTGGTGGTTCATTCTCAACCATCTTTTCTTTTAGTTTAAGAGAAACTCCCTGTTTTGTTTGGATTGCCTTTTGACAATTCCTGGCAATATGACCAACTATTTTGCATTGAAAACAGGTTCTCATTTCCTTTTTCTGAGCAACTTCATTCTTCATTTCTTCTTGCTTTTTAGCAAGGAATTCTTTGTTTGTTTGCTTTCTGAACAATTGCTCTTTTTCTTCTTCAGATGATGTTCCTGAAATAAACACAGTATTTGTTTTAGAAATTTTCTCATTTTTATAATTTTCTGGTGGAACAAAACCAAGTCCTTTCTTTTTGAAATTACCGTTATGGTTTGGTTTCTTTCGATAACCCGAACCAGAACTGTAACACTTTTTCTTGTTTTCTCTTTGTTGAACTCTTGAGGTGTATTTTTTAGGTTTTTCAGAAAGATTCACATCTTTTATTTTAGAAATATTAATTTCTGTTAATTTGAAAACCTTTTTGATCATTTCAGTTTTGACACCTCTTATTGGAAATTCTTCATCAGAATATAATTTGTCAGAATCATTCAAAGTATAAGCTAATTTGAATGTTTCATCATTCAAATTAGATTTTGATAACAAAAACTCTTTATTGTAAACCCGTTTGCCCTTTATGACTGTTGGACTTGACGTTTCAGACTTTGACTCTGAATTTGACTCCGACTTTGACTCCTCGGTTTCATCTTTATCCAACACCTGATCGACCACTTTCTTTATTAACTCTGACTCATGATCAGTATCAGATGAAGTGAAAGTGACATCAATATTGTCTGGTAAATTATCGGAAGACTCAGATTCCCACTGTAAATTGGTTGCTTTTTTTACTCTTTCCGAATTAGGATTTCGTGGAGAATATCCATTTTCAAACGGAGGTGGACACTTGGTATAACTGGCACTAGGTTTCTTACCAGAATGCTTTTCTTCAGTATCCTCTTCTTCAAAAGCCTTCATGCCTTCAACGGTTGGATAAATCCTGTCAATAACATAAGAAGTACATGAGTAACTTTTTAACAACTTGTTTACCCTTTCTGTTTCAATCCTCTGGGTTTCCAATTTCTGTTCCAGCACAGCACACTTTTCAATGTAATTATTGACAATTTTCTGCTTTGTCATGAAAGCTCCTTGAAGTGTCTTCATAGCTGTTGCTTGTTCACTGCTTGATTGATTGTATTGATTCATGGCTTTGTTTAGAACATCATAAGATTCTTTCAATCTATTCATGTTGTGAATCAATGTGTTGTTTTTCTTCTTCACTGTTTCACAGGTTTCACATTTCACAGGAATCTTTTGTGCATCAGTTTCTGCTTCAACTGTGAAAGCTGGAATTTCTATTACCTTTTTCTTTATCACAGGAACTTCTTCATCATCACTGCTAACTTGTTTTTTAACTTTCTTCTTTTTCTTTCGAACTTTTCCATCATCACTGTCACTCTCCTCTAACATTCTTAAATGCTCTTTCATTCTGTTTGCATAATAATCATTATCATTATCACTGTCTTCAACAACTCGAGCAACAAAAACTTTAGCCAAGAATTCTTTATCTGGACCAGCTAAAACCTTCTGGTAATCTTTCATCATCTTGATCGATCAATTTGCTCATCAAATATGCTTTCTTTGATTCTTCAATCTCCTTCTTAGCATGAGCAATTTGTGATTGTTGTTGATGTGGTTGTTGAGAAACTTGATGATAGATCGCTTTCCGATAGTAATCATTGTTGTTGAACGGATTTTGAGCTCCACATGCTTCACGGTTTGTGCATTCACGCTTGAAATGCCCTTTTTCCCTGCAATGAAAACAAGTAACTTTAGATTTATCAAAACCTAAAGTAGAAACATTTGCATCACGGAAATCATCTCTTCCTGTTATCTGTTTGAATTTCTCCGCTCTTCTCAACACACTAGCCATACACCACTTTATATCCATTAATTCCATTTCTTCAGCATCAATATGATCGTAATCCTCTTTTGTCAACATTGGATTTCCGATCCTTCCTGCTACTAAACTCCCATACGACTCTAACACAGTCACTAACAAAGACATGTGACTTTTTGCAACTTCTTCTGAGTAGTTTTGATCATTCTCAAGATTTAGTGCAATGTTGCATTGAAGTACTTTGCCACTCTTGGTTTCTGAAAAGTTTGGATCAAATGATGGATATGAAGAAAAACTCATTTTGTTGTTTGATCCTTTAGATGACACTCCAGAAAATTTTTTAGCATTGAAGGCAGTTTCGATCTTTGGTGACATGTTGGTCTTATCACTAATACCTCCTTTGTAATATAAACCGATATCTTGTTCACCATCAAAATCCTTCATTCTTGAGATTTTCCATTGTTCCATTTCTTGAGCTTCAAGTTTTTCAATAAACTTACTCAGTGTTAAATTTCCAAAATCTTTTTTATTCCTCAACATCATGAGGTATGTGCCCCAAACCTCATGTGGCAACGCATCAGCCAGCTTTTCAATCAATTATTCATTATCTTTTGTGATGCTTAATCTCTTCATGTTAACAATCAGATTGCAATATCTTTCGATGATCTGCTTGGTGCTTTCTGTTCTTAAACCACGAAATAGATCAAATTCTTTCTTCAAAAGCGATTTTTTGTTCTGTCTTTACTTCCAACAAACTTTGATTTTAAAGCTTTCCAAATTGAGTATGCAGTTCCATTGTGTTGCAATAGAACCAAGATATCTTCCTTAACAGCTTGATGCAATAAACTAGTCATCATCTTTTCATCTTTATATTCCTTTTTCTCTTCATCACTTATATTTTTAATTACAATAACCTCTTCATCATCATTTACCGGTCTTACATATTTTGTTTCAATACATTCCCAAGCATCCAAGTAATTTGCTCGAACCCAATTTTCGAATCGTTCCTCCCAACCCTTATACTCCTCAATATTCATGAGCTTTGGCGGTTTTTGCATGGTGCCCGTTTCATTTTCTAACATTATGTTATCTGCAATGGTAATCGGAGTAGCAAAGGCGTTGTAAAATTCTTCTTCCATGATTCGGTATCAAAATTTTACAAATTCAGACTTTCAAACGAAATGAAGATTCTCAAATGAAATACTTTCAAATGAAATGAACTTTTATGCGAAATAGCACTCTCAAACGAAATACTGATTTCGTGAGAAACGGTTCAAACGAAATGACAACTTGGTACGAAATAAGCTGATTTCGTACGAAATGAAAATTTTGATGTGAAGTTTCAAGCGAAATGCCCTTTTCGTGCGAAATGGAAGTAACCCAAGCTATTTCGTGCGAAATGAGTGTGGTATTTCGTGCGAAATGGATAAAACTGATGCTATTCCGTGCGAAATACTGTTGATGTCATCATATCGACCAGAAAATTGTCAAATTGAACAGGTTTTAGTCCAATTTTAGATCTAATTCTTTCAAGGCTTTGTTAAAACACAGTTTCGCATAAAATGTGTGAAAGTTAAGCTATTTTAACCATGAAAACTTGTTTAATTTTGAAAAGAAGGTGTAGAAAACAGAATTTTCAGCAAAAATGGTATGAACTCTTCCTCCTGAGCTCTGATACCACTTGTAGGATCATTTTCACGACCAAAACGAGTCATTCAGAAGAGTTCCTGTCAATACGAGAGGCGGAATTCAATCGTATTGAAGTTGTTTCAGCTGATTTGCACAAGAATCACTGTAAACTATCTCGAATATTGAAAACACAAAGTTTTACAGGCTAGAGACACTTCGGAACCGGAATCAGAACCTTTTAAATGACAAGGCACAACCTAGTATTTATAGGCATGACTATTTCGCACGAAACTGTTCATGCGAAATCAACTTCACACGAAATGACTATTTCGTGCGAAATAACCGGTTGATTTCGTGCGAAATGACAGTTTGTCATTTCGTGCGAAATACCCGTACAATACATATTTCTCATATTCTCGAATAACGTGCCCTGATCTATCTAAACACAAACAAGACTCGATAGAAGACGAAGTCGACAGACATATGCACCAACAGATTACACGGTAAAAAAGATTTGGGATACCCCAAAATTAGTGGACTAGCTCCGCCACTGCATGGAACTGACATGAAGCCTTTTGTGGCGGATTAGTGGCAGACAATTCCGATTTAAACGCCCATTTTTAAAACTGGATTTAAAGGACCACACACATGTTGTGTCTGTCATATTTTAGCTCAAACACCATGAGCAATAAAGGGTTGTTTTATATCTTACCATATGATTCAAAATCATTAAGTTAAACGATTCTAATTAATACATAGGGGATAAATTTATTCATTTGAAGGAAAACAATCAAGTTGAATAACGTAACATGTTTATTAAATAGATCAATCCAAATACATTTTGTTTAATAAACAAGTTAACTTATACTCAACCCGTTTGATAAATAGTTTGATTCGCTAACCTATTTAATAAACATGATGAATTTTTATAAAGTTACTATTTATACTTTAGAGAGAATTCAATACTTTGATTTTTAATTTCTCTATAACTATTACTAAATTCCTCTTAATCTTTCATGAATTCTTTATTTTCACAATTTTTATTCATTATTCCCCGTTACTTATTTTTCACTTTCTCATTCTCTGATCATTTCTATCTTGTTCCTCTAATTTTGAGATAAACACATAAATCATTAAACCCAAGTTTGTTAAGACAATGAATGATAAAAAAACAAAAATTATTAAAAAGACAAAATTTACCATGAAAAAAAAGAGGTTCATTTTTTAACGTCACCGTATTCGGGCTTAGTGGCATGCCTCTTCATAGTCCAGATATACATCCATACCTCAGACAGAACCACAACGGTCCATTGTTAGTTTGACACTCAAGGATAGCGCCAAACCTTTTGAAGAGGAACTGACTAGCTCGTAAAACCCCTTGATTTGCTTTCGAGGAGAAATTCGCAAGCAACAAGATTTGAATTTGGGCCTCCCCTTTTAGAGAAACACGGAGTGCATTTAAGTTGGAGTTGTTCGGGATTTAAATCGTAGCGAACGTTGAAAAGAACTTGGATGCGATTCACTCCAGGTCTACCAAGTACCAAGCATGCAATGCATGTATATTTATACGTGTTTTTAAGGTCCATTTCTTAGGGATTAATTTGCTTTGTAGGATATAATATTTGTGGTTTGTTTATATTAATTAAAATAATAATTTGCTAGTTGAGGTTTTGATAATTTTATTTCATTCGATCAAATGACATGTCTTATACAGTAGATTCAACAATTCTTGGACTAGAAGAATAAACGGAATTACTAGAAACTTAATTGACATTTAATCTTCTTGCCATATAAGGGTGCATTACTACTTCTGCTTCTTGCCATATAAGGGTGCATTACTACTTTTGGTTGAGAGAGAGGGAAAAAATGGACAGTCTGGATTGTAATCTGTGTGATGTAGTGTATGACAATGTAAGGTGAAGATTGTGATCCGTGTAGTGTGTTTGTTGGTGTTTGAACAGTTGTATAATATTGTTAGGATCTGAGTTTCTTTGATTGCAGCGGAAATGGAAAGTAAACTTTATAACACAATCACAAGAGAATAGTTTTCAGCAAACATGATTTCATTAATCGAATGATTGTATGAATTACAAGATTCAATTATACATGCATGCAACACTAAACTTCCCCTTAGCCTGAGCTCACGGTTAGTTCGTACAAGATGAATGTGTGCAAAAGAGCTAATAGAGCAGTACAGGTACTGTTCTATTTATAGTACAATCCTAACCACTGAGCATCTAATGCTGGCATCACCTAGACAGTGGCATCTAACAGACTAACAACCTCTAAATATGTACTGATCTAAACTAAACACTGTTACATTAAACAACTGATACATAAAATACTGATGTTACTTTCCACTGTTGTTGCCTAAGCATTGATGTTGCATATCAGTGCTTTCTTCAATAGTTGATCAGGCCTTGAATTAGCTGTGCTTTGTCTTCATTAGTACTTTGACAAACAGCAGTTGTTAGGTCTTCAGTCTTTACAATCAGCTGTTCTTTGAAGAGCAGTTGTTGAGAGATCAGTACTTGAAGTCATCAGTTGATAGAAGCACTGCCATTAGAGGGAACTTAGGTCATGCATTGCTTATTGGTGATCAACTGTTGAGAACCAGTTTTGGCTTTCAGTATCATCTGTTTTTCTATGTTTGATTACATGGGCCAACAACCTCCCCCTAGAACAGATGATGCCAAAACACTTCATTATTCATGATCTTTATTCTCTCATCAATTTCTTCCTGATTTTCCCTTTGAATTGTAATTCAAAGTTCATGGAGTCATCATCATCCTCATCCCTGTGAAGTTGAAGTTCTAAAAGATCTAGGAGATCAGCTGCATCCAGGCCTAATGCATCCTCCCTAGAAATGTGTTCAACTCTACCATTGGAATTGAGCAAAGTCAATACATGGGTCTTTCTATCAGACTTCCACTTTAGTATTTTTTTTAGTCCAAAAGGGTTTCTGGGGAGAGACTTTATTTGTGATAAGTTTGGTGAAGGAGGTCTGCTTATCAGCCTTTGAACTGTTACAGCAAGTTGAGCTTGAAGTTTTAATGAGGTATCATCCAAGCCATACAAGATCTGGTTCTTGATAAATTCTTTCATGATATCAGTTTCTCTCTTTGCATCTTCCTCATCCGTCTGCTTTTGTCTTTTTCTTTGATCTAAGACATAGGTGGATAAGTCAGAGGATGTGAACAGTGTTTTCAGAGAGAGGGCCTGCTGTTCTGGCTTATCAGTGGTTTTGTCTTTGTATACTGGCTTCTTTGGAGCTATAGGATCAGTTTCTCTTAGTTTTTCCAGCTTGTCATAGATTTGATCAACATACTGCATGGACCATCTTGAAATGGTCTTTGCAGACTGCAACCAACTCAGCTTTCTTCCTCTTGTATTCTAAAGTAAGCTCTGCACTGGATTTCTTGAACCTGTTCCAGTTTGGTGCAGACTTCTTCATCTGAGGATCATTCTTTATTCTTTCAATTATGTTTACTTCTGCTTTGAGAGTTGTGAGTGGCCAGTCTTTGAATTGTTCTACTTTGGCAGGGTAAAATTTGTCTCTCATGATAAGCTCTAAGAGATCTTTCCTTAGCTTTTTTTGAAGATCAGCATTTGGTGGCAGGTTTGACATATCCTTGCTCAAGTCTCTTGCATAGTCTTCCAGTTTCCTGACTTTACTTAACCCATGCTGCATTCGACTTGAGATATTGGTGTCACCTTTCCCTTTACCCTCTTGCTTAGCAATATATTCAACTTGCTTGGCTTTGAGTTTCAGATAATCATCCATGTTCTTTGGAGTTCTGAAGCCATGAAGAGAAGGGAAAGTTCTTTTAGATGGATCATCCTCTGTATAGAATTGCCTCATTTCAGCTTTCAATGCTTGCAATTCCAGAGGATAATTTACTGCCAATGGGATGGTTCTTGAAGGATCTTGACCTTCAAGTGTTTGTGGTTGAACAAGTGGATTGGACGTTGGTGATGATGGAGGATTAAAAGGTTCAGGGTTGGTTTGAATGAATGGTGAAGATGATATTGGAGTAGGTGCAGGTATATCATCATCATTCACCTGGAATTTTCTTTTCCTTGTATAAACAGATTTAGGAGAAGGAGTTTTTGTTGGAGAGTTGGAAATAAAAATGAAGATTGCTTGGGAAGGAAATTGGAAAGTAGTGATTGGTTGACTAACAGGTGTTGAAACAACTGGTGTCTCAACCGCTGTTGTCATAACAACTGTTGAAGTGTCATATTTATTGCAGTGTTGGATGGTATTGTTTTCTGCTTTTTGGCAGGTTGGTTTTGTGGTGGTGGTATTGGTTTAGGTGTAACAGTGGGTGTCTTTTCTAAACCAGCAGTGGTTTTGAGACCAGCAGTGGTTTGCCTTTTAGGTGTTTGTTTTTATGGTTGTGGTTTTGAAAATGTGGCAAGTGGTGGTTTATTATGTTTGAATGATTTCTTCCTGTTGGAAGTGCCAAGATCCTTTGTTTTGATTTCCCAATCCTTCATTTCCTTTTGTTCCTTCTTTCAAATCCTTTCCTTTGTTGCATTCTGATTTTGGACAGTCTTTTTGTTTGCAGCCTCTTCATCTGCTTGAATGTTCAGGGTTTCATCAATTCCCTTTTCCTTTTCTTTGAAAGATGTTTCAGCAGTGGTTGCAGAAGACTTCTTTTCAGGCTCTGACTTTTGAGTTGGCTTTTGCCTTGGAGTAGGTCTGCCAAACTTCTTCATATCATGTTTCTCCCCCTTTTTGGCATCATCTTGATCATCATCATCATCATCTTCAAAGATAGGTGTAGGGGCAGTGCCAGTCATTTTTGTCAAGGCCTGTTTGATAGCCTTGATTTCAGCCTAAGTATCTTTATACCTTACTTCAACCATATTTCTGATCAATGCCATATGTGTATTTTGTTGAATTTCTGCAAGTTCCCTTTGAGCAGTAAGAATGGGCTGGACTGAGTTCCAAAGCTCTTGGGATAATTGTTGATGTGTTGGTTTACTTTTGGAAGCTTCTACCAGAGTTTGTATTGATTGATTCATGGTGAGAACAGTGGTTTTAATGGAAGATAACCTCTCCGTCAAATCTTGGTATTTTAAACCATCACCCAAATAAATGGGATCATCTGATTTCCCACCAGTGGTGGTTGTATCAGCTTTTGAACCAGGAGGAGTCTCCAAAGTTTCATCAAGTGATGCCCCTTTTTCTTGGTTATGGTTGTATCTGTAAGAGCATAAAAACTGAATTAACCGAACCAAAATGACACTAAAACAAAATCTTTATAAATAATATGTAATATGTAAAAAGAAGTTTGTTATAAATTTATGTAAATAACTTGTTAGTTGACTCTTATCCTCCTATAAAAATAAAATGTTGCTAATATTTTATTTGACCAAGATATAATAGAATTAATTAATTGAAATTAGCTTGAATACACCAAAGTCATTAGTAAACTTCCGACGGAAATAAATAGCCCACTACTCATCTCTATCTTTGCGAGAAACATTACTATAGTCACTGTTTGAAGTTCCATCGAATAACCCAACACCCATTTCCGGCAATAGCATCGATCAAGTTCTATTTTACTAGAGAAAAGTTACTAAAAATAATTAAGTATTCATTTTTATCAATATATAGGATTAGTTAGTTGCTCCATTTTCTACTAATTAACGAACGAACCGGTTAAAACTTAAAACCAAAAAGAAGAAAGATGGAGTTGGTTACTTTTTTTTTGAAAGGTAAACTTCATTCAAAAAACACCACAAGCTATTTAAGTGGTTACTTGATAACCAATAGAGTAAATTGCCATTTTAGTCCCTGAGTTTTGTCCAAATTTGCCATTTTGATCCAAATAGTTTTTTTTTTGCATCTGGGTCCCTGACTTTTCACTTTTATTGCCATTTTGATCCAAACCACTAAAAATGTTTGGATCAAAATGGCAAATTTGGACAAAACTCAGGGACTAAAATGGCAATTTGGACAAAACTCAGGGACTAAAATGGCAGTAAAGTGAAAAGTCAGGGACCCAGATGCAAAAAAAAAACTATTTGGATCAAAATGGCAAATTTGGACAAAACTCAGGGACTAAAATGGCAATTTACTCTAACCAATATAACTAGTTTAATACCCGTCCGGTGGACGGGTTACGTTCAACAGCGTAAAAAAAAGATAATCAATAATAAGTATACACAAATTTAAACAACATTACAAACAAAAACACATTCTTCAATTTATAAAAGAAAACGAACGTCAACACTTTAATACCCGTGCGTTACACCTTTTTAATATTGATATGTTAAAGGATAAAAGAAATGTTGATACATATTTTGTGGACACGACTCGGCTCGGTTCAACTCGGCTCAGTTTGACTTGGTTTCGACTCGAAGACACGAAGATCAAGACAAAGCTACTTGTGTCTGTACTTTGTCTGTATTTTGTCATGATACCAAACGATGTCTTGTGTTAGGTTTGTTTATATGTGCGTTCGATGTAAGTTTGACCAAGTCAACCATCCTCCGGTTTGACTTGGCCAAACAGTTAGCACATTGTTTGTTATTTGTCTGTGTCGAAGGATGAGACACCGAAGGATTGTTCATATCCTTCGATGTGCTCGAAAGATGAACCTTCGATTGATGGACCTCGAAAGATGACATCCTTCGAAGTATATATGATCCTTCGATGGGATTCTGGTCGACAGATGATCTTTCGATCAGTCTGTCTGATCCTTCGACCAGACCTGCTGTGTCGGGTATAAATACCCATGTGTTGTGTTCAATTCAGCAGAGCACTAGACGAGAGAGACACAAGAGACAGAAAGATACACTCGAGAGATAGGGAGAGCATTCTGTCAAGAACACACACACACACTAGAGAGTTTGCAATACAGATTTGTAAACCTTGTGCTTGTAACCGGAACCTTTCATACGCATTAATACAAGTGGTGTTAATCGTTGAACCTTGTGTGTTTTGTGTTTATTCTTGTCTCAACTCGGTTGCACTCTAGCTTGGATTCCGCACTTGCTAGTGTGTTAATATAACAAGGATAAGGTTTGACCTCATCCGGGGAGGGACCTACAAGTGGTATCAGAGCTAAGGCTCTTTACCTTGTTAAAAACCGGGTTTGTTCAAGTTCTTGGTGCGTTTGGACACTTGGTTTAGTACTCGTTTTTGGTGGTTTTCTTGCTTCTTTAAACATAAAAAACGTGTTCTAAACTAACCGGGTGTGTTCAAGAGCGGGTTGGGTAACTTAAAACTTGTTTTTAAGAAATCTAGTGATTTCCGGCCAAATTCCGGTGTGTTCCGGTGACCGGACTTTCTGGATAAGATTTGCCATTTTGGGCATATTTTATTTGAAAATCTGAGTTGGTGGAGAAAGTACAGTCTGATCATACTCTTTTGCCGAAAGTTGACTCTACCAACCCATCACCTTTTCACCAACCTATCATCTCAGTGTCAGTTGTGTCAGTAGTGTTCGAAGGATATCCTTCGACATCGAAAGACCATCTTTCGATCAAAGACAGTTCGATAGATAAGCATCTTTCGTACAGTGTTTCGAAGTCTGAGATATATCCTTCGATCCAGGGAATCTATTCGAAGGATATATATTCGAAAGATAAGGATATATATTCGAAAGATAAGGATCTTTCAAATTGTGAATCTTTCGAATTTGTGAATCTTTCGAAATCATTATTCGAGATTCAACAGTGATCTTTCGAACACTGTTGATCCTTCGAACAAGTGTTGATCCTTCGATTGTGGTTTTCTTAAATATAACAAGTTTCTGTTTGTCTTGTCTTTCGAGCTTGGATCCTTCGGCTGGTTGGTTGTTAACAAGGAGAACCCGAGAGAACTAGTGTAACAAGTTTTCTTGATCTGTGTAATTTTATCAGGTTGTTATCATTCATACATCAACTATGAGCTGCACAAGCCCTTGGGATTGGAGTACGGATCCACTTCCAGATCTAAAACAGATGTCGATGGCCGAATATATGAATCGTACCATACCTCAACAACAACAGTCAATAAGTGCAAGTCAATGGGCAATGGTGTCGAATCAAAATCAGAGTATTCAAAATATTTTGCTTAGTGAGAATGAGACGGGTAGCAACAATCGCCCTCCAAAGTTAAATTACATGAACGACTATCCATCATGGAAGGGTCGTTTCCATAACTACGTTCTAGGGCAAAACACAGAATTATGGACGTGTTTCATCTCTGCATTTAGTGAAGCTCTTGAAGAAGCAGGATCAAATGCGACAACTTTCAATAACATGCAAGAAGCCGACAAAAAGGCATATGATCTGGAGAAGAAGGCGTATGCTATTCTCACTCAAGCACTTCACAGAGACATCTTTCATCAATTCTCATATTGTAAGACCACGAAAGCTTTATGGGATGCATTGGTAGCAAGAGGAGAAGGAAATGCAGCTACTAGAAAGATACGCCATGATTTATTGAAGAAAGAGTTTGAATCATTTCAGTTCTTGGAGAATGAGACTCTAAATGATATGACTACTCGTTTTTATCATTTGATTAGTGAAATGACTTCCTACAGTGTTGCTACAAATCATCCGGAAATGATTGCACGATTTGCTGATGCTCTACCTCCTAAGTGGAGTCCATTCATTGAACTTCTAAAGCATACGGGCGCTCTGGATGCAGCCAATGTCAGTCTTTATGAATTCATTCAGAAGTTGGAGAACAAGAACGAAGAGGAAATTCGGAAAGCTAAAAGGATTGCAACTGCACCTCCTCAAAACACAGAAATGTATCTGCCTGGTTTTGGTCCTTCAGCTAGTTCTAGTTCAGTTCAGCAACCGAAGCTTCAAACGGCGTTTGTATCCAATACAAACTCTTCTCCGTTTCCTTCACAACCACAGTGGAATCAAAGTGCTTACATGTCACAATCTATACCTCAACCTCCACCTCAAGTCCAACCACAACAACAACAAGCGCATTATACCAATAATCCTTCACCCCAAAACACCAACATTGTCAGAGTTGATACTTCCAATCTTTCAAAAGTCAGTGTAGAAGTTGCAAAGGAACATTTGGAACTTCTCAACACAATGTTCAGTTCATACTGTGGATTGGTAGCAGGTCAAATTGGAAACATCAATATGACCAATGAAGATTATCAGCAGATAGACCGTGATGAAATGGAGTTAATGGATATCAAGTGGGCGTTTGCAAGTGCAGTTAGAAGGGCAAAGGATTTCATGGCTCGAACAGGAAGAACTTCGTTGGAAGGCAAAAATGATACGAAGTATGGGTTCAATAAAGATGCTGTTACATGTTACAATTGTGGCGAAAAGGGTCACTTCAAACGTGAGTGCACCCGACCAAGCAAGCAAGGCAATCAGAATCCGTTCAGAAATCAGACGAGTACTTCTAATGCAAATCAAGACAATCCTGAACGAAGGATAGTAGCGGTGAACAACAATCAGAACCAGAACCAGTCTGGACCTTCAAACACCAATCAAGTATTGATTGTTCAAGCTGATGAAGGATGTGATTGGTCTGTACAATTGGGAGATAATCATCAAGGAGGTGGAACTGCATGCTATGCTAAAATTATCAATCACATCAAGCATGTTCACAAGGAAGAGTTTTCTGAAAGTGATGATAGCTCGGGTTATAGTGGGAGTTCAGATGAAGAAAGCTCGAATGCAGGAGATTCTAATTCTGAAAATGGATCTTTTTCTTATCAGACTGCCTTTATGGCGAATGTCTCGGCCTCGACAAGTCAGGTAAATTCTGATCCTCCAACTCCTAGCATATGTAGTGATTGTGAAAAATTGAAACTTGAATGTGCTGAATTGAAACGTGAATCTGAAATGGTTCATAGTCACAATCAGAGTTTAGTTGTTGAACTGTCAAAGTGCAAGGAGGCAAACATGGCCTTAGCTCGCAATGAAAAGGAATTTAAAACAGTTATTGAAACCCAAAAGAAAAGTGTTTCCGAATTAACAAAAACTGTTTGTAACAAACAAATTGGTATTAATAACTACATTAATATCATCGAGGAAACTAAGAAAGAGCTAGCCGTGGCGAAATGTGAACATGAGGCGATCAAGCTCAAATTGGAGAGTTACTCAAACTCCCGATATGTGCTTGATCACATCATTGACGTTCAGCAACTAAAGGGTAATGTGAAAGGCGTTGGTTATAGGAAGTGTCCACCCCCTTTGAGACACGACTATACCAAGTTGCCCGATGAGGAGGAAATGCCGCGTTTTGAGCCAACTGTACCTCTTGATTATGAGGAAGTTACAACTGGCTTAGGGTTCAAAACGAACAATTCATCGGAGGGCTCATCTGATAGCAAGGAAAAGTCATCATGTGCTTCAAATCAAAGTTCTCCAACCATTGAGGACTATGATTCTTCAGATGATGAATCAGATGTGAATGACCAGGATGAATCACTTGATGTGACGAAAGGAGTAGAAATTCCAATTGAGAATCATATTCTTTGTGATCCTCCTACTCCTGTCGTGCAACCTGTTGCCAAGCAAGTGATAGATTCTGTCAAGGATGTCAAAGATGACAATGAATGTGTGTCTGCTGTTAAGAGCAATAACTTGTTGTATACTTTAGTCGGTGATAACAAAATTTATTCAAACAAAGATTTTCCAATCAAAAACGTCAATCAATCATTGATTGATAAAGTGTTTGAAGATAATACAACTAAGTTTTTGGGAAAAGCGATCCCGAGAGTTTCAGTAACTCAGTGTGATCCTATTCCAAAAGCTGAAGTGAGGAAACAATTTGGAAACCAAAAATTACCGACTAAACAGCAACCTGTCGCTTCTAAGGGTAAGCAACAACAACAACGAGCTCCAAAGCCAAAGGCCAAGGTTGAATCAAAAGGAGCTCGTTTCAAGAAGAAAAACAAAGATATCAAGTTTGTAGCATCAAGGGGTACTGATAAAATTGAGACTTTTGAAAATAAATCAAACACCGATTTTATTCAACAAGTCAAGATTTTAAAACGTAACAGCCAAAACAATTACACCCAGCACACAAACGGGTGTGAAGCTAGTACCTCTGGGTCTACAGGTTCAACACATGAAAGTCGAACCGGTTCTCCTAAGTTTGTTGAAAGGAGAATTTGCTTCAAATGTGGGAAGGTTGGGCACATCATTAAAGACTGCAAAAACTCGCCCAAACCAAATTTTGTTGAAAGAGCCCCCTCTGAACAAGGTCACTCACAACGTCGTCCTGTTTCTCCAAAACATGATAAACGCACTGTTAAAGAACAGGAAACAAAACAACGACGTAAAAATGTGAAGGTGATCGAAAAGGCTTTAAAACAAGAACCTGTTAAAAGGAAACCAATTTTGTCACAATCGTTACAACCGGAGATTTCTAAATCTGTAAATAATACACAATCCGGTAAACAAAAACAAGCTTGGAGACCTAAAACGGATAAAGTTTCAGGGGGAGTCTCACCAGTTCCAGGTCATCGCGAGGTTGAAATAACCTTTGTCGATGATGAAGGACGACCCAAGTCTGTTAAGGCTTGGGTCCCCCTCTCCAACTAATCTCTGAGTGAGTGTGCAGGATGTTCCAGGAGGAACTATCGATAGTCATCGGATTGTTGATAGTGGAGTGTCCATGCACAAGATCGGCGACAAAGATGTTGTTGCCTGTGATGGAGAGAAGAAAAAGGAAAGAAAACAGAATTGTCTGTTGCAAGAGATTGAAAGCTTCGACAAAATGGAAAACATTTTAAAAGGTGATTGTTAAAGGCTTTGATTGGGTCCCCAGGGTAGATTCAAATCAAAATGTACGCACCTGCAGCACGTCTGATGTTCATAATCAACAAAATGAACGTGCAGTGTACATTTCGTCGCGGTGTGATTGAAGAAAAAGTGTTTGTTGAACAAACCAACCGGGTGTGCGGATGCCTTGGCATGGATTGAACAACCGCACACTACTTCTGAAAGAGAAAGACAAAGACCTTCGCTGGTGCAATATGGAAGACCAGCCGGACCCAAAGGTTTATGATCTTGTTGCTGTCAAGAGACGTCTCAGTAGCTTCAAAGAATCGACTTTGAAATCCACACAGGGTGGATATCCAGTTTGGGAGAGCACTTAGATTCCTTGCAATGCACGAAGCAGTTGCAGGATACGGTTTTAAAATTTCTAATCTCTCCTATACTTGTCGTTATTTAAGCTACTTTATAAATTGTTATCCTCTCGCAGCACTCTTTGGCCAGACAATGTTGTCATGGTCCGCACCGCAAACCGACATGCCAACTGATTTTTCCAAAATTTGATAAATCTTTACAGATTAAAAATTAATTTTGGTAAACGGCATTGAGGTAAAACATGAGTTAACCAACATCGGAAAGTCATTTTTGTAAATATCTTTGTGTTTTTAAATTTTATCTTAGTTTGTTGATTTTAGGGGGAGTAATTCCAAATTTGAAAAATCCAAAAACATCGAAAAATTTCAAAAGCACAAAAGCAATAGAAAAACAAAAATGAGTTTCCTGGCGAGAAAAAGAGAAAATGATAGTACATCAGTGGTCTGTCTAAACCTCTTTAAACCTTAAATGAAAAAGCGATAAGCAGCTCTATATAAGATGTATTGGTAGGCTCACAATCATTTTAAAGTGTGCAGGGTGATATAAACTTAAATCGACTGAAGACTGGGTGGGAACCATTCATTGGCATATGGTCTTAGTACCGAAATTTCGTTTGAGAGATTGCCGAGGTTCTGAGATATTCGGTCTTTATGCTGCTTATCATCTGGGTATCATGGTTGTATCTTTTACCGAAAAATAACGGGGACGCAAGTCTAGATCTTCCATGATACTATACATACGTGTACATATTGCATACGACCTCAATAAGTGATAAACAATCACATGTCCAAACAAATAAGTGATAAAATATCACATTTATCCGGGAGTCAAGTTCGTCTCTCTGCTGTACGAAAGTACTGACCTGTTCACGGACTTGCTCCTGTGCCCTCATGCATCGAAAATCAAGTTCCTCATCAATAAGTGATTCTATCACACAGGGCTTGTTTTCAAATCAGAATAAGTGAGTATCTCACATCATATACGGTCAAACAGATGATAATCAGTATACTCACCGGTAAGATGAACTCTCGTGCATACCTTGATACGGGAATGTGTCGTGATGTGGATGAACACCGGTCGGTAAGTATAAATCATACCTTAACGTATCCCCTCGCCATGATTACAAATGATAAGTTGAGTTTATGTGGACAACAATACCGATAATCGTTATAGGATGCTTATCTTAATGTTAACTAATAGAACAACAAGAGCGTTTTGACATGACCGTACACTGATATGATTCTCTTACTCTCGAAACTCGCAAAAAGAATGTCTGTATATATTTATTTACCGTTTTCAGTTTATGCATCTTGTATATATTTATTTATTGTTTTCCGTCTTTACGTTTGAAAAATGAAAAATTCCAAAAAGATTTTAGGTGTGTTTTAATATAAACTTTATAAAATCCAAAAAGATTTTGCTTCTAGTTTATTTTTGATTGACTGATGTTGGAACTCGAGTCTATCCTACACAAAATCCTGATTCTAAGCCGAAAAACAATTGCATCTTCATAATCTGTCGAAGTTAACAAGTTTTGAAAGTTAAAGTATTAAAATTGAATATTTTTCTAAACTTTCAAACTGTTGTCGGTTGGTGTTTGATTGAGATTTGATCTCATATGTGTCGTTTGTTTAAATGTTAACTATATTCCAAGCGGTTGTTCTCATTATGCGTTTAGCTTTCTTGCATGTGCAGATGCTAAAGGCGAGGAGAACATGTTCGATGATAAGCTTTGGAATGAAGACACGAAGTGGAGGCACTCAAAGGATAAAGTGATCGAGTTGCCGCTGACCCTTCATCAACACCACAAGGATCTGAAGAATTGACAAATCAAAAGATTCACGAGCATGACTCAATGGAGAGTTCAATCTAAGGGGGAGTTTATTGACACACTACCTAAATGAAAAAGGGAGTTTGTTGATACACTTTCTACTTACGACACGTGAAGACTTTGAAGATCCTCCGACGTGGAAGACATCGAAGTTGAACCTCACGAGTAGCGTCCAAGGGGGAGTTTGTTGATACATATTTTGTGGACACGACTCGGCTCGGTTCAACTCGGCTCAGTTCGACTTGGTTTCGACTCGAAGACACGAAGATCAAGACAAAGCTACTTGTGTCTGTACTTTGTCTGTATTTTGTCATGATACCAAACGATGTCTTGTGTTAGGTTTGTTTATATGTGCGTTCGATGTAAGTTTGACCAAGTCAACCATCCTCCGGTTTGACTTGGCCAAACAGTTAGCACATTGTTTGTTATTTGTCTGTGTCGAAGGATGAGACACCGAAGGATTGTTCATATCCTTCGATGTGCTCGAAAGATGAACCTTCGATTGATGGACCTCGAAAGATGACATCCTTCGAAGTATATATGATCCTTCGATGGGATTCTGGTCGACAGATGATCTTTCGATCAGTCTGTCTGATCCTTCGACCAGACCTGCTGTGTCGGGTATAAATACCCATGTGTTGTGTTCATTTCAGAAGAGCACTAGACGAGAGAGACACAAGAGACAGAAAGATACACTCGAGAGATAGGGAGAACATTCTGTCAAGAACACACACACACACTAGAGAGTTTGCAATACAGATTTGTAAACCTTGTGCTTGTAACCGGAACCTTTCATACGCATTAATACAAGTGGTGTTAATCGTTGAACCTTGTGTGTTTTGTGTTTATTCTTGTCTCAACTCGGTTGCACTCTAGCTTGGATTCCGCACTTGCTAGTGTGTTAATATAACAAGGATAAGGTTTGACCTCATCCGGGGAGGGACCTACAAGAAACGTACCTCTTCCCAATCTTAAAGGACGTGTTTAGATATCTACAAAGAATAAAAGCAATCCTTGTAGGATCACTTGGTGATGTGCTCTATCATTAAAGCAGAGAGATACAAATGAGAAATGTGGCGTGGAATGAGAAAAAAGAGAAAAAAAATAATAGCATCAACCTATGGGTTTTCAATGCTACTTGACACATATTGGCTCTGTATTCAGTGCTCAATGTTGATCCTTCAATAATTTGTAACTGGACCAAGAGCATAGAATATTGAAGACAAGAAAAAAGAGACCAAAAACTCAAAATTATATGGACAGTTAACTGTAATAATATGGACATTTTGGCAACATTCTATTTGGAGAATAATTGAACTAAATGATAGGGGGTATTAAAATTATGAATAACTTAATTTGGTAAGCAACTTTATGGGAGATGGGGAGTATGAATTATAAATTGTAACTTGTAATTAAGTTTCGATTTATTAGTACCTTTTTTCATACGTCAATCAAACTCCTAGACAATGACTCGTTAATTAAGAAAATAAAGGTGGATAGCTACATAATGAGGCCTGAAAACACTAGTTAAGCGCATACACACATACAAAAAAAAAAAAAAAAAAAAAAACCTCAGCTAACCAAGAGCATATAAGCATTTAACATCCTCATAATTTGTAAGCCTCAACTTCTTTTTGCAGAATATAGTATGCGCACCATTTATCACAACTTAACATAGCTTGAGTTAAAATACCCATTTTCTGCTAAGAAAGCCTCTCTTATTTGCCATGTGAAAATCACCTGGCTTGCAGCTATATAACTGACTTTATGCCCTGAACAAAAAATTACTTGATTAAGTAGTCTCTATCGTCTCATTTTAGACATGATTCATAGACAAAAGTGTATAATAAGCATTAAAGTATACACCTTTCCATGGCAAGCCTCTGTTCGGTTTTTGCTAGAAGATAGTTTCTCCTATCAAAACAACATTAAAACCCTTAAAACATGGAACCAATGATAAAATTTGTGAATCTACAATATTTGTGATATACGTACTATAAGATTTAGGGTTAAAGCAACTTACAGTTCTGTAGAATACTTGTTATCTTCATTCAACCTGGTACAAGCATATTTCTATCCCCATAAGAGCATTTTTCACAGCCTTATATGGCTATATAACAACCCATATACAACGAAAATATTCCAGCCCCGTATGGGTATAATTCCCAGCCATGTACGACTGTTATAAAACAGGTTCAAACTCATACGAAAAATATTCTATGTAGATTAATAAAACAAAATTAAGATTATTACTATCTTTCATACTAACACTTAACACAGTGATAAAAAGTAAATGAATAAAATAGCTTTTACCTGACCCAACCAATTTTGATTTGTACTATTAAGAAAATTCCATGTTTTGACTGAGCATGCACATGTTGAAACTGCACCAACTTTGGACGTAACAGTACAAACCTCATCAAGTTAGATGCAACCAGTTGTTAATTGGGATCACTTTCATCAATCATCCGATGTAATAGCTTATCAAATCATTTTTCATACCATCGCCCAACCATCCCCATTTTCCTTTTCAATATCTTCAAAAGAAATTTCATATGTACTTATGTTCTTCATCATCATGTCATCTTTTGATGTATTTTACTTTCATGAACAAAGGCAAGAGCACCTTGTGAGGCTGCACATGCAGTTCATTGTGTTCTTCCACATAAAATACAAGATTCAAAGTAAATGATAACTGAAATGTTTTATCATTTTTAAAAATAAAATAAAATAACTTGATATACTCTCTTTCTAGCCATAACAATATCTTGTGTTGATACTGGTCTAAAGACCACCCAATATTTCTACTGTAGACTTTAAAGGTCATACCATTTACCACATGCTTTCAAGAAAAGTAAGACGATTTAAATTTAAAAAATAAAAACAAAAGAACAGTTGATGTACATTGCACTAACCGTTTCTGTCAGGCAGTTGTCTGGAAGTTGGATGACTGCAATCACAGAAATCCCAGGATGTTTTATATCACAGTTTCTACCTACATTAAACCCAAGTTCAAAATATTAACACCTGCTAATATGGAACTTCCTATTTATCTATAACAAACTTCACTCTGATTTTGTCGTACTAAATACCATTGAATTTCAATCTTTTATTTTACCACTCAAATCAACATTCTTAGTTTGTTGGTTCACTTGATTCTTACCTCTTCATGATATATATTTTGCCCACCCTGATACACCCTTTTATGTACCCAATGAGCCATAAATTACCATGATCGCTAATCCGTCCTATATCACCCGTTTTATGCCAGCCTTCATCGCCATGATTTTCTTTTGTTTGAATCTGGTCCCAATACCTGATCATTAGGGGGACGCCCCTTTGTTAACTCCATGTACGGTGTAGGCTTTCCAACACACACATCCTCTTGTTGATTGTCCACATCTAACTTGTTTTCAACAGTTTGCTCAATAGGATCTTGAAGGGTCATAAAAGTTACAAACGAACAACCCTCCCGCATCCCTTTCAATACAAAAATAAAAAGAAATAAAAAATTAAATAAATAAAGCAATAAAAAGCAAAGGACTGAACTTTATAATTTACATATAACTTGGAGGTTAACAAATATAGATATAAATATAAACCAACCATAAGCTAGGAAAAGTCTAGCATTATATAAAAGCTATATCATCTAAGATGCATTCATAATACCTTAACAGAAAAAGAATGCAAAAGTAAATCAAGTTGGGAAAAGGATAAACGACACTGGTCACGGGACAACAAACAAACACTCACACTTAATGAGGTGGAAAATGGGTCAAGATGTGTAACCTTTCAATACAGGTTTGGTTGACCAGCCAACACAATTTTGTCTATTTCTTTTCAGTTTTAGATAATCAATGTATTAATTGTGATTAAAAAAAAGTCTACTACAAAAACAATAATCCATCCTTTATAATAAAATATTATAGGAGGTTATAAAAATATGGGAGCAAATACTCCTTTACATTTTAGCAACAATAGTTTACAACAGTTACCCGTTTAACCCATTAGAGATAAAATAAATAAACCAAATCACCTACTGATATGGTTTGAAATTCCTCGGATAACAGAAAACATGTAATGGTCGAGCTGCCAGAAAGTTCAGCTTATTAGATTTATCAGTGCACAACGAAGCAATTTATCAACCATGTTTCAAATTTGATTTATAGAAAACCAACCTTTATATCAATTAGAACTTACAGCATATAGTTGTTCCAAAGGAACCAAGGCTCAGCCTGTGGAAAAAAAAAACAGCAGAGTTTATAAATAAATAGAAATGGAAAATATATGCCAAAAGCAACCGTATATATTTAGTATATGTGGAGATCTATGAAACGGAATCAAGTCAAGATACAATTAACTCAATATAAAGAATTTCAATTGAAGACAACACTTGCCTGCCTCCAAAGAGGAAGATGCCTTGATTCATCACCCAAGATTTTCAATCGCTGTGAACTGCAAGCAGAAAATGGAACCAAACAAAAAAATGGTCAAATGGTAAGTTTTATGCCAAAGTCATAGTCCAAACTGAATGTCATGCTCATTGTGAATAATACTGAAATAATGAACAATGCATAAGAACAATATAACTCACAACGTAGTTCTAAAGTATAGAAGGTTCCGTCAAGGTTTGTCAGCGACTGATTCAAAGTGATTAATCTAAATCAAGAACCCATTAAACGAAGAACTTGACGAAATCAAAGAACAAACAGAAATTTGAGTTGAATTTCACAATTATTTCAAAAAAAAAAAAAAAACAAACAACACTTAAACAGATTACGATGGTTAGCAATCAATATAATAAACAATCACTAAAAGCATACGAGAATAAAATAGAAGGGTTAAAATACCTCTTGAAATAATTGATAAGGAAACAATGATGGTTCTTCAATCAACTATTAAAGCGATGATACAAGGGTGATTCTTCAATCAACAATTGAAACCGGGATGGTATCTGTTGGAAGAGGATCTGGTGGTGGTGCATGCCTCCGGCGGTACCGCGACCTCCAGGATGCTTACGGTGCACGCCTATGTTCCCAAGTGTAGTGATGATTGCAGGGCTATGATTCACAATTACGTCTTGCATCTAATGTCGATAAATAGTGGATGAATCGCACCATCTAATGCAATCAAGGTTCAGAAAAAAGCCCTAATACAGATGTGAGAGATGGAGTGATTTTTTTGGATGTAACTGCATTATATAACAATACTATTCAACTGAATTGAGGGCACTACCCATGTTTGTAGGAGGCTTGAATTGTGGAGATAATGGGCAGAAAAAGACGCTGGTAACCATTTGATGAAGAAACTGTAAAGAAATGCATGAACTGCCATCATGGAAGTTATTTTTGTGAGTCAATGATCCTTTGGTGGAGCGGTTGGTAGGTCGGTTGTTCTCCTAGGAGGCTCCGGTTCGATCCCCGTCTCCTCCAAAGGTGAGGCACCAGGGTTTTACCCATGATGCCCGGGTTCGATCCCCACTTGAGGCGGTTTATTCCCCTCTGTGGTGGCTCTCAACCCGTCAAGTCCTATGATGGGCGAGGCACCTGTGGGGTTTTTCCTTTGGACGCCGGTCACACTCTGATGTCAGCTAGGGCACGGTTAAGACACTCACGTCTGGCCGGAGTGGGGCGACGGGCCTCCCCAATGAGGGGGGGTGTGGGGTGTCTCGCACCCAAAAAAAAATTGTGACACCTTGCCGTTCAAAATTTTTTTTTTGTGAGTTTAAGTGGCTGAGATTTCATTTCAGCAAGATCTAATGGTGGAGAATGATTTGAAAAACAGTTACACTTAATGGGATCCATATATATATATATAATAAATAAAGAATTCATTTAAGTGGGGTCATGGTTATTTAATTAATTTACTACTAATAAATTAATATCATTGTAAATATTAAAACTGTTTTACGTAGCATTTTTATTAAAACGGTTTTTGTATAACATGTTCGTCGATAAATGATAAGAATATATATAGTAGAATTACTTGTTAAAAGTTATATAAGAATATTTTGAAATACAAATATTGCAGGGTATGTCAACATATTTTCCTCATTAGTGTTCTCTTGATTTAAAAAGGGAGAATTTGTTTATAGTTTTTGTGAAATCCTTTTAAAAATATTTCTTTATATAAATATAAATTTCAGATATTCCTGTTAAATATAAATTAATTAATGAGTAAACTGCCATTTTGGTCCCTGTGGTTTGGGCACTTTTATCATTTTAGTCCAAATTTCAAACTTTTTACATCCAGGTCCCTGTGGTTTGCATTTTGTTGCCATTTTAGTCCAAAATCCAAAAACCCTCTACTTTGTTGAAAACTGATTATTTTGTCCTTTAGTGCAGGGGCATTTTGGTCATTTATGGTTAGTTTTTTTTAGATCTGATATTGGGGGCATAAATCATCATCATCCCCAACATAATCACATCTCTCTCTCCCTTCTCTCTCTCTCTCTATAGCACCACACCGCCACCTCCTCCCCCTCTCTCTCTCTTCTCTCTCTGTATAGCACCACCACCGCCACCTCCCCCCTTCTCACCACCGCCACTCCGGCGTCGTCCCATCCAACAGTCACACCTACTCCGGCGTCGTCCCCCTTCTCACCACCGACACTACATAATCAGCTCTCTCTCTCTCTCTCTCTCTCACTCACTCACTCACTTCTTCTCTCTCTCGCTGATGAAGGAGGTTCGAAGTTTCCCCAAATAAATCATCATCATCCCCAAATAAAACCCTAACTAGAAAGAAACTCAGCAGCAGACTGATTCTGCTCTTCCGGTAATGTTTCAGGCGGTGAAAGATTGTTGTGTTCATCAATCTGAAATATTTGCAGGTTTTTGTGTTGTTGATCGACTGGTTTTGCAGATTGTTGTTTCTGATTAAGAAGGAGTAGGAAGTCAAATCGATTTGGTTGTTGTTTTGTGAGAATCGTATAGTTTACAGGTTTGATTATTGCAGAAATTTATCGAAGTTACGGGTCAGTATTGTTGTTTGTTGTTGCAACGAAGAAGAACACAAGTTACAGGTTTTGTTTGCGGCTGATGTACTGAAAAAGACGTAGAATTGCTGAACGTTGTTGTGTTGCTTAATTATTCAGATCTCTGATATTGAGTGTATTGCTGAATTTTCAGATCTTGATATCATAGAGTGTATTGCTGAATTGCAAGATTGTTATGTTCATCAATCTGAAAGATGTGCAGGTTTTAGAGAGAGAGAGTTCACGGGGATGGTGGTGTTGGCGGCAGTGGGATGGTGGTGGGATGGTGGTGGTGGGGATGATGCGGTGGTGGGGTGGTGGTGATGGTGTGGTGGTAGTTCAGAGAAGAGAGAGAGAGAGAGCAGAGTGTATATGTATGTGTGTGTCTATATATATATATTAATTTTTGACTTGAGAAAATGTTAAATGAAAAGCAAAATGACCAAAATGCCCCTGAACTAAAAGACAAAATAGGAGGTTGCAACAGTAAAAAAATATGGTTTTTAAATTTTGGACTAAAATGGCAACAAAATGCAAACCACAGGGACCCAGATGTAAAAAGTTTGAGATTTGGACTAAAATGGCAAAACTGACCAAACCACAGGGACCAAAATGGCAGTTTACTCTTAATTAATTACTGGTAATATTTAATTGTTTTCATAAAGTCTTCATTTTTCTGACACTTGAAATTTATGCCACGTTATTATTATTTAGCCAATATTCTTCTTATATTAAAAAGGGAATGCTTTGAACAGTAATAATAATAATATAATATAAGTATAATATAATATAATAATATAATAAGTATATTAAAAAAGGCAAATTAAAAAGGCAATGTTTTGAATAGTAAGATCGTGGGGTATGGTGGGGCAGGGGTTTACGACATGGGTTGACACGTAGAGTTCGAGCCCCTCACTGGTGAGTGACGTGTCCGTGGGGTATGATGGGGCGTGGCTAGCCCGGCGTGGCTTGGCCAGGTGGGGCGGGGGTTTACGGCATGGGTTGACACGCGGAGTTCGAGCCCCCCCCACTGGTGAGTGACGTGTCCGTAGGGTATGGTGGGGCAGGGGTTTACGGCATGGTTTGACACGTGGAGTTCGAGCCCCCCCCACTGGTGAGTGACTTGTCCGTGGGGAATGATGGGGCGTGGCTAGCCCGGCGTGGCTTGGCCATGTGGGGCTGGGGTTTACGACATGGGTTGACACGCGGAGTTCGAGCCCCCCACTGGTGAGTGACGTGTCCGTGGGGTATGGTGGGGCGTGGCTAGCCCGGCGTGGCCTGGCCAGGTGTATTAAAATAAAAAATGGCCCGCTATGCCCTAGCCAACAAGCCAATAAGAGCCGACCACATTGGAGTGCTAGCATGCCCCAGGGCCGGCCTTAAACTCCCACCCAAGGGGCCACGCTCAAACCCAAGCCCACCCGGGGTGTTGACTTGGGCGTTTCTCTCCAACCCACGCCCCAACCTCCGCCCCATACCCCATAGTCTAAGTAGAAAAAGACAATGTTTTGAACCGTAACTAGAAAAAGTTATAATAATAAATATAGTTTTTTTTTAATTATTTTTATTATCTTCTTTACTTTTTAAGTTAGATAAATTTATGTTAACTGGTACTGGTATCGTAAATACCAATACGGTTATCGGTACATGAAGGTAAAAACCGATACCAGCATGGTACATAAAACATCAAAAGTCGGTATCGAATTGATTTTAAAAATATTTTAGTTCGGAATATTCGGTACTGCTACCCGGTACCATTTGCTCATCCCTGATCACGGGTGTCGTACAAACAACAACGGTATCGTGCAACTTTTTTTGTTGATTTTTTTCAACTTTTAATGATTTCTTTTTTTAGTTTCAGAGGTAGGGATGAACTCGGTGCCAACCAATACTGAATCGGTACTGGTACCGAAAATACCAGTTACGGTACCAGTATATGAAGGTAAAAAACGGTAGCGAACCGGTAGCAGGAACGCCAAAAGTCGTACCGAATTGGTACTTAAGATCTTTCGGTTCAGGAAATTCGGTACCGGTACCCAGTATCATTTGCTTATCTCTGACCACAGGTTTCATACGAACAACATTATTACCATACAACTTTTTTGGTTGATTTTCTTTTGGTTATCTTTTAGTGTTTTTTCCTATATTTTCTTTTTATTCTTGTGAACGGTTTCGTGCGCAACCCGCTTGTAGTGATTTCAAAACACATGTAAACACAGACTAAACAACAAAAGACGTTCGCCGCAACGCGACGATAGTAAAAAACTAGTTTATAATCAAAATTTGAAGTGTCCAACTTTGTATTACTAACAACTGTACTTTGAATAAAGTATATATGTAGCTATAGGGGAAGGTTCCATGCAGAACACTAAATATTGCCAGAACACGCAAAACAAAATGAATCACTCATTTTTCCAATCCTAAAAACCTAAAAAGTAAATTAAAATGTTATAAATGTAAGATTTATTTTTATCACACTAGAATTTAAAACAAAATATGAAAAATCTTCAGTTTTTAAATAACCTACAGACATGTACGTTATGTGTAGGCTAAATTACCTATATGTATGTAGACTATGTGTATGAAAAATATATGATTTTTTTTGTGTATAATACACATATGAATGTAAGAAACATAAAATTAAAAAATATGAACCTGAAATCCTAAAATTTAGTGATTTAGAGTTGTTCTTTTTGTTCTCGCAATAATTAGTGTTCTGTAATAATCCTTGTCCTGTAGCTATAAGTACATTATGTACATAGGTTAGGTAATTAAAGAAGTTTCATTCGACGTCTTATGTAATTGTGTGTTTGAAAATGAAGTTTGCTACTTATTATTGGTTTAGAAATAAGTATATCACATACACAGCCAAGTGATACTGGATTTTTGGATATTTCGGATATCCGAAATACCCGAAAATTTTTAGAATCACTAACCGAATTCAAATCCGAAAATTTGCATATCCGAAATTTCTGATATCCGAATTTTCGGATATTTCGGATTCGGATAATTCGGATCGGATTTTCGGATGCGGATAGTTTTGAACACCCCTAATTATGACTAACCACCACTACTTACCATCGTAAACCACTACTTTCAAACACCACAGTTCGCCGGCAGCGTCTAAACCATCACACCAACTGTTTTTTTAAAAGAGACATTATTCTCTTAAATTATGGTTATAAAGGGTCTAAATAGGTAAAATAAGCGGTTTGTGACCACTGATATGATATTCGACCTAGCTCGTTTAGCCAACCTATCTCACTTTCAAAACATAACTCCAAATACATGACAATCACACACTCCTTTAGCAAGCAAAATATATTGACATATCACCCAAGATTTATGTTTAATCACAACTGAGATACTCACACTGAAGCATACGTGAAAACAATAACCAAAACCAGGCATATCCTCTGAGAACAACGGGATTGTTGGGTTTTGTTGTCTAACCTCTATCCACAACAATGATGTATGTTCATGGCCAGACCAAAGCACCGAAACCATAATATTGCAAGAATAAACTCAACAGCTCCTGTTAAACCAACCGACTGTAGATAATGTCATCAAACAATAGAAAGAACGACACCAACAAATTAACTATCGAAAGAAACTTACTGCCTAGTCTTTTTTATCGGTAATGTCCCATCCACCTTGACACCGTTTTAAATGGTTAAGAATGTCCGGCCTCTTTGTTCCTGACTCTGCCAAAAGAAATTGAGAGTAGCATCTTTTTTGTCTTCTAGTTTGGGCTTCACCTGAGCGTCTTTTGTATTATCTCGTTAACCCCATCGCCGATAAAGGACTTTGCCACCCGGACCCAATAAAAAAACAAACCCCAAAAGGAAATATATGTTTGGAAAAGAAGGCGGAATGAAGCTCTAGTGATCGTAACAAACCAACAATGGGTTTTAGCGACATGGAACTGTCATAAAGCCTTTTGTGGAGGATTATTGGTAGACAATTCCGATTAAAACGCCCACTTTTAAAACTAAATTTACAGGACCACACACATGTTGTGTGTGTCATATTTTAGCTCAAACACCATGAGCAATAAAGGGTTGGTTGTTTTCTATCTTACCATATGACTCAAAATCATTAAGTTAAACGATTCTAATTAATACATAGGGGATAAATTTATTCATTTGAAAGAAAACAATCAAGTTGAATAACGTAACCTGTTTATTCAATAGATCAATCCAAATACATTTTGTTTAATAAACAAGTTAACTTATACACAACCCGTTTGATAAATTGTTTGATTCGCTAACCTATTTAATAAACGTGATAAATTTTTAAAAAGTTACTATTTATACTTTAGAGAGAATTCAATACTTCCATTTTTAATCTCTATAACTATTACTAAATTCCTCTTAATCTTTCATCAATTCTTTATTTTCACAATCTTTATTCATTATTTCCCGTTACTTATTTTTCACTTTCTTATTCTCTGATCATTTCTATCTGGTTCCTCTAATTTTGAGATAAACACTTAAACCAGTAAACCCAAGTTTGTTAAGACAATGAATGATAAAAAAAAAATTATTAAAAAGACACCCTTTACGATGAAAAAAAGAGAGGTTCATTTTTTTAACGCCGCCGTATTCGGGCTCAGTGGCATGCCTCCTCATAGTCCAGATATACATCCATACCTCGGACAGAACCACAACGGTCCATTGTTAGTTTGACGCACAAGGATGGCGCCAAACCTTTTCAAGAGGAACCTGACTAGCTCGTAAAACCCCTTGACTTGCTTTCGAGGAGAACTTCGCAAGCAACAAGATTTGAATTTGGGCCTCCCCTTTTAGAGAAACACGGTGTGCATTTAAGTTGGAGTTGTTCGGGATTTAAATCGTAGGGAACATTGAAAAAACTTGGATGCGATATACTCCAGGCCTACCAAGTACCAAGCATACAATGCATGTGGCCCTACACTGGCCCAATTAGTGACTATATTTATACGTGTTTTTAAGGCCCATTTCTTAGGGATTAATTGACTTTGAAGGATATAGTATTTGTGGTTTGTTTATATTAATTAAAATAATAATTTGCTAGTTGAGGTTTTGATAATTTTATTTCATTCGATCAAATGACATGTCTTATACAGTAGATTCAACAATTCTAGGACTAGAAGAATAAACGGAATTACTAGGAACTTAATTGACATTTAATCTTCTTGCCATATAAGGGTGCATTACTACTTCTGCTTCTTGCCATATAAGGGTGCATTACTACTTTTGGTTGAGAGAGAGGGAAAAAAAATGGACGGTCTGGATTGTAATATGTGTGATGTAGTGTATGAAAATGTAGGGTGGAGATTGTGATCCGTGTAGTATGTTTGTTGGTGTTTGAATAGTTGTACAATATGCATCAAGAGTTGTATCCGTACAAATAAAGAGATGGGTGCAATGTGATGTTGTACGTTGTGCTATACTAATTGTAAACTCCATTATATTTTGTCCAACTATGAATAAACTCCATTATATATACGTTCTGCCTTATATGTATACATATGTGTGTATATATATATATATATATATATATATAGGGAGAGTATCATGAGAAAACTACATCTAAATGGGAAAACTAGAAAACAAACTAAAAAAAGCTAAAAAACATACCAATTTTTTTTTTTACAAATTTTTATAAAAAATCGCTATTTTTTATATATAAAAGAAAATTTTCAAAAAAATTTTTTTTGGTTGTACTACTCATGTGCATTATATCCCTAATAGTCCACACGTGCAATTCAACAAAAAAAAAATATTTTTTTTTTTTGAAAATTTTTTTCCATACATAAAATATAGCGATTTTTTATAAAAAATTGTAAAAAAAAAATTGGTATGTTTTTTTGGCCTTTTTAGTTAGTTTTTTTGTTTTCTCATTTAAACTAGTTTTCTCATGATCCATCCCCTATATATATGTAGAGGAAGGTTAACGTACATCACGTATGACAGGTAATTATGCACGTTCATTTTAAAATCACGCATGTTATAACTCAAAAATCGAAAATCACGCATGTTGAAACACAATAATCACGCATATTGAAAACATTAATCACGCATGTTATAGAACAAATCATGCACGTTTTTGTACGTGAAGTACGTTAAGCCGTAATGTACGATATACTTTTTCTGTATATATATATATATATATATATGTGTGTGTGTGTGTGTGTGTGTATAGTATTTTTGTCCAACTACGAATACAAATGGCATCAAGGAAATCGAAGACCTCCAAAACCGGAGGTAAGAACTCCATGGGGGAACCGGTGCTTCCAAACATCTGGCCGATGTTTGAACATCAACGGAGCTGCATTATATACAAAGAGAAAGTTGAAGCAAAAGCAACCGTCGCCGCCACCGCTACCGCTGCCGCCACTAAAGATCCACCTCCGGCCCGCAACTGAACGTTGATGTCCCTAACTATCGCAGGAAACATTTAGCCATAAGTACATTATGTACATAGGTTCGGTAATTAAAGAAGTTTCATTCGGCGTCTTATGTAATTGTGTGTTTGAAAATGGAGTTTGCTGCTTATTATTGGTTTAGAAATAAGTATCTCATATACACACCCAAGTGATACTGGATTTTTGGATATTTCGGATATTCGAAATATCCAAAAAAATCAAAAATCACTATCCGGATCCGAATCTGAAAATTCGCATATCTAAAATTTCTGATATCCGAATTTTCGGATATTTTGGATTCGAATAATTCGGATCGGATTTTCGGAGGCGGATAGTTTTGAACACCCCTAATTATGACTGACCACCACTACTCACCATTGTAAACCACTACTTTCAAACACCACAGTTCGTCGGCAACGTCTAAACCATCATACCAACGGTTTTTTAAAAGAGACATTATTCTCTTAAATCTTGATAATAAAAGGGGTAAATAGGTAACATAAGCGGTTTGCGACCACTGATATGATATTCGACCAAGCTTGTTTAGCCAACCTATCTCAGTTTCAAAATACAACTCCAAATACATGACAATCACAACTGTAATTTGAATAAAGTATATATGTAGCTATAAGTACATTAAGTACATAGGTTAGGTAATTAAAGAAGTTTCATTCGGCATCTTATGTAATTATGTGTTTGAAAATGGAGTTTGCTGCTTATTATTGGTTTAGAAATAAGTATATCATATACACATCCAAGTGATACTGGATTTTTGGATATTTCGGATATCCGAAATATCCAAAAAAAATTAAAATCACTATCCGAATACGAATCCGAAAATTCGCATATCCGAAATTTCTGATATCCGAATTTTCGGATTCGGATCATTCGGATCGGATTTTCGAATGCGGATAGTTTTGAACCCCCCTAATTATGACTGACCACCACTACTCACCATTGTAAACCACTACTTTCAAACACCACAGTTCGTCGGCAACGTCTAAACCATCATACCAACGGTTTTTTTAAAGAAACATTATTCTCTTAAATCTTGATAATAAAAGGGGTAAATAGGTAACATAAGCGGTTTGCGACCACTGATATGATATTCGACCTAGCTCGTTTAGCCAACCTATCTTAGTTTCAAAACACAACTCCAAATACATGACAATCACACACTCCTTTAGCAAGCATAATATATTGAAAAGCAACCCAAGATTTATGTTTAATCACAGCTGAGAAACTCACACCGGAGCATACGTGAAAACAATAACCAAAACCAGGCATATCGTCTGAGAACAACGGGATTGTTGGGTTTTGTTGTCTAACCTCCATCCACAACGATGATGTATGATCATGGCAAGACCAAAGCACCAAAACCATAATATTGCAAGAAGAAACTCAACAGCTCCTGTTAAACCAACCGACTGTAGATAATGTCATCAAACAATAGAAAGAATGACACCAACAAATTAACTATCGAAAGAAACTTACTGCCCAATCTTTTTTACCGATAACGTCCCATCCACCTTGAGACCGTTTTAAATGGTTAGTACTGTCCGACCTCTTTGTTCCTGACCCTGCCAAAAGAAATTGAGAGTAGCATCTTTTTTGTATTCTAGTTTGGGCTTCACCTGAGCTTCGTTTGTTTTATCTCGTTAACCCCATCCCCGATAAAGGACTTTGCCACCCGGACCCAATATAAAACCAGACCCCAAAAGGAAATTTTTGTTTGGAAAAGAAGGCGGAATGAAGCTCTAGTGATCGTAACAAACTAACAATGGGTTTTAGCGACATGGAACTGTCATAAAGCCTTTTGTGGAGGATTAGTGGTAGACAATTCCGATTTAAACGCCCACTTTTAAAACTGAATTTACAGGACCACACACATGTTGTGTGTGTCATATTTTAGCTCAAACACCATGAGCAATAAAGGGTTGGTTGTTTTCTATCTTACCATATGATTCAAAATCATTAAGTTAAACGATTCTAATTAATACATAGGGGATAAATTTATTCATTTGAAAGAAAACAATCAAGTTGAATAACGTAACCTGTTTATTCAATAGATCAATCCAAATACATTTTGTTTAATAAACAAGTTAACTTATACTCAACCCGTTTGATAAATAGTTTGATTCGCTAACCTATTTAATAAACATGATAAATTTTTAAAAGAGTAAACTGCAATTTTACCTCCTGGGGTTTAACCCAATTGGCACCCTGCCCCCCTCCATGGAAATAATTGCAATTCCCCCCCCCCCCCCAACGTTGATTTTATGTCGCAATTTTACCCCCTCGAGCATCTTTCCGTCAGTTATCAACGTTTGCTGTTAATGGTCAAAGGGCATAATGGTAAATTGACCCTATTCTTTACCTGCATCCTTATATAATTCACATTTCATCACTTTGAAACCCTCAAGCTAACCTGCATCCTCTAAAATCAAGTATGTACATGGCGATCAGTCCCACTTGAAGAATTTCAATCGATTAGAACCCTGTTACGAGCATGGATCTTTGATTATGGAAGGTTAGAGCTGAAGATCAGTATTTCGAACCGGAAGAAATGTACCGTAAGTGACATGCAAGCTCAGAGGGTCTGATTTAGGTAAATTTGAACCTTTTTCTGTGTTAATTTGTTATTGATGTTTGTTTACAGGTGAAACCCAAAGTCAATTTACCATTAAATTTCACCATGGAGGTAATTTTGTAGAAAACCCAAATAGGGAATACTTTGGTGGGAAGATGAACTACATTGATCATGTAGATTATCGAGTGTTGACTACGGATGTTTTAGAGCAGATGGTTAAGAAAATAGGATACAATGATGGTCTCTTTTACTGCATTCATTACAAGGAACCCTACTATTCTTTGGATTTTGGTCTTAGGACATTAAAATGTGATGTTGACTTAGAACCTATGTTTGATCATGTGCATCAAGGAGTCTACATGATAGACATGTATGTTGAACACCGGAGGTCAACAATCTTCATGGAGTCCAGTGAAGTTCCTGTAGGGCCATGTAAAGTAATTGTTCCAGCATCATTTCTAATAAATAATCAGAATGAAAGTTTGAATGAAGATGAGGAAGAAATTGAAGATCATAATGAAGAGAGTCAAGAAAGTGATCCTGATTATGAGTATATTGAGGAAGATAATATGGTTTATGAAATAGAAGTCGATATGCAGAGGTTCAGGGCTAATGTTGATTTAATTTACTAGGGAAGAACTAGATGGTTTAAGTGATGGGGATCATGATGATGGGAGAAGCGAAGAAGGTCATCTGCCTGTAGACCTGGAGGACTTTGAAAGTGGGTCTGATGACAATTCAAGTCTTAGAGATAAGGTTTCCCGGAAGATATGGAGGAAAAGGAAGGCTAGTCTAAAAGGTCCAAATGATCTGCCATTCTTTGTTGGTTAGCTTATTGATGACAAGAATAAGATGAATCAGATGGTCAAAGATTATGCTCTTAAGGCAAGGATGGATGTGTTTATCCTAAAAAACGAATTGTTAAGGTATAGGGTAGTATGTTTTGGAAGTAATCCACCACTACTTGGTCTTGTAAAAAAAAAAGGAGTTGATGGGCAAAATAGTAAATGCAGCAAAGTAGGGCAAAAATACAAGAACCTTAAAAGGCATACAAAGCCCACCTGCCCTTGGGCAGTTCACATCTCAAGGCATACGGCTAAGGAGAAGTGGTGTGTGAAGACCATTCATAATCAACATACTTGTTTGACAACACGGGACGTTTCATTGTACACAATGAGTTCTATTGCCAGAGAGATCCAACCTATGATTGAAAGCAATCCAGACATGCCAATTCATGCAATTCAAAGTCAACTGCTTAGGAAGCATCAGCTAGAAATATCACTACATAAGGTCTTCAGAGCCAAGAGGATAGCAACAACGAGGATTTATGGTGATTATCAAGAACAGTATGGTCTGCTAAGGTCATACTGTGATGAACTTCTAAAAGCCAACCCAGGTAGTACAATTAAAATTGATGTGGAGCCATGTGGTAACTCAGGAGTCCTACAAGGCAGTTTCACAGGATTTATGTCTGTTTTGCCTCTATGATGAGAGGATTTAAGATGATTGGAAGACCGTTGCTGGGTGTCGATGGTTGTTTCATGAAAGGTCTATTTCCTAGATAGATCCTGAGTGCTGTTGGTATAGATGGGAACAATAGCATATAACCAGTTTGTTATGCCCTTGTTAAGGCAGAAACAACACAAAGCTGGAAATGGCTTTTGCAACTGTTGAGAGATGACCTAGGGTGTACGGCTGAGTCTTGTTTCACCTTCATCAGCGACAGACAAAAGGTAATCACTTGTTAAGTGTTAATTCATAACTTTCAATTAACTTTGCTTGCAAAATATTAGGATTAATTGCAATTTGTATCACAGGGTCTGATTCCAGCAATGCTAGCTGTTTTTCCTAATGCTGAGCACATATTTTGTTTGAGGCACATCCATGAGAACATGAAATCCAAGTGGCGTGGAGATCTTTACAAGAATTTGCTTCGGTCAGCCGGAAGGAAGACATCTATTCCATATTTTAACAAAGCTATGGAAGAAATTAAGACAACAGAACGATCTATGTATGACTGGCTGAATGAGATCCCATACACTGCTTGGTCAAGAGCATATTTTTTCTGGAAGAGCTAAATGTGATATGTTGTTGAACAACATATGTGAAGTTTTTAACAGATAAATCATAAGAGCAAGGGACAAGCCGATTATCACATGCCTAGAATTCATTAGGGAGTACATGACCAAGAGGATAGTGAATGTCAAGAAATTGCAAGCAAAGTGTATGGGGCCACTGACAGCTTATGCCACTGAGGTCTTCGATGAGATCAAGAAACAGGCTTCTGAAATGTCTGTTTTAATGGTTGATACAGACATGTATCAAGTAACAGGTCCGAGATCACAGTGTGTTGTGAATGTTAAACATAAAACTTGTGCATGCAGGAAGTGCGATTTGACAGGGATGCCTTGCAAACATGCAGTTGCAGCCATATGGGATATGTCAAGGAATAGTGTACACCTCGTAAAATCATACCCAATGAAATAAAGACACGTGTCATGTTAAATAAACGTGTCAGGAACCCGGGTTAAATTAGAAGATGTAAGGTAGGATTTAAAAAGTGTCGACATGTTAATAAACACCTCTGAGCGACCTAATTATAAATCCCAAGACCCTAATCAATATGATAAAACATCTTATCTATTTAGAGCCGGTTATTCCATAATAAGTAAATTCAGTTAATAAAGAATTGGGTTTTAAAATAATGTTACGACAAGAGAATTCAAATCTATACAAATGCATGGCAAGACCTTCCCACAAGAATCCAAGGCAACATAAGTGCATGGCTAGGCATGCATGCCCTTTTCAGAACTGATCATGGTCCCTACACTGAAAAGAAAGCATGAGATTCGGAATTTAAAAAGTTGCATGGTCAAGACCTCAAAGTTAAACAAGTTTTTGTCTTCTGGTCAACGGTTACGGACCGCAAAGGGTCCACCTTACGGTCCGTAAGGTGGCAAAGCTGGACGGAGATAATTAATAAAAAGCGGATACGGACCGCAAAGCCAAAGGCTTACGGTCCGCAAGGCTGTAACTGGGCATCACAGATCAAGGTCGGTTACGGACCGCAAAGCCAAGAGCTTACGGTCCGTAAGACCGTCGCTGGCAGCAGAAAATGGACAGATGCCTGTTCAGCCTGTTGCACTGCCTTATATGAGTGGTTTTCGAATTCAGGGGCCTTGCAACTGATTTTGGCATTATAGGGACACATGGATACATCTGTGTTCAGTCCTAGACTATTGTGGCAAGATCTTATGACTTATTCTTGAGTATATATGGAGTTGAAGTTGCAACAAAGGGAACTTGCTCATTCAAACTCACTTCAAGGACTTCTCTGGAGCTCCACTGATCAGTAACAAGTTTCCTTAGGCTACCTAATCGTGCTTAGGACATTTGTAAGTGTCCTTAACTTCCTGAATTCAGTTTTAATTAGCTTAATGACTATAAGTCAAACCTATCGTAATTAACGTTTGACTTCGAGATTAATCAATAATTGTCCATTCAAATCTCGAATTAAAAGTACCTATAAGTAGGTAATTATGTGGGTAATAAACCCTTAAAAGGGTACTCTCTGATTCCCACTCTAACTAGGTCAATTGTCGGGTCAAACTTGATATTAAAAAGTCAACAGAAAGCTTAATTTCAAATTAATACATAATTAGCAATGTAGAAGCTATGCAACCTGTTTTATCATTAATATAACTTGGTAATTATTGTAAGGACATGTCTAAACATGTTCAACCCGACAATTTCCAGTTTAGGCTCGGTTCGGAACCGAAAGTCGCATAATTTGACTTCTGCTTTGACTTTCAGTTCTGACCCGTTTGAGCATGTTTTAGAAATGCCTTAGAGCCCTATTAGAATCAAGTTTCATGTTAGTATGACCCTCTGTGATTATACACCTTGGTTCAATAGTTATCCGGTTCATATGCATGTTCCCGTTAATTGCTTATATGTTGACTATTATGCCCATATGACTTTAAAACGTGATTTTTGAAAATATAAAAGAGTGGAAACCTTAGTTACTAATTTATAAACTTGCACCTAAAATTTGACATCAGTTTGAGGTATAGATTAAGAGTTATGCTCATTAGCGTAATTAGAAAGCTTTTTAGTAATTAAACGGTGTAATTAGCGTATAGCCTATCTAAACCCAATTTTTGATACGAAACTTTTACCCACTGATATAAAATAATATTTTGGGATTTTTGGAGATTTTTATTTATTTTTAGACTAAGCATAACATAGAGTTCTAAGCTTGATCCGGTAATTGTCGGTTTTGCCCTTTTAAGCTATAAAATGAGTTTTACAAATCCGTTTGATCCCAAACCTTTTGCTACTGATCCAATATGATGAATAGAATATTTTAAGCCTTCTGGAATAATAAAAATATCAGCTTTTCTTTTAAAACCGGAAAATCGCTTTAAACCGCATTTTTACGCGTTTTAAGCGCACAGTATGTATTAAGATCATTTTAGATATATAAGACTTGATACCTACTAATGTTTTAAGTGAAATTCTATACTTTAACAGTAAGCAAAAGTTTTAAGCTTAGATTTCCAGATTTGACCTTTAAACCTTAAGTGAAATTACCAAAATGCCCCTTCGGTGCATAGTATGGTTAGAATTGATAAATTTCACATATATGTTATACCCTACTGATATAACTTAGTAAATTAAGTATTTTTACTAATTACATCATACCCGAAACTCATAATTATATTTAAACTCTTGTATAACCTTTTAAATGACCAAAATGCCCTTACGGGGCATAAATTGAGTTTAAATTCATATGGGGCATAATAGAAGATATCTTACTGATGTCACAACATATTTAAGGCATAATAACTTAGGAAACCTGCATATGACTCATATGGTTACCCGTTACGCACTTTTCGCGTTCGGGTCGACTTATGTAACTAGTTTGCATATATTAGCCGAAACGGGTCAAACCATATCGTTTTCATCTCAAAATCCAGAATGTGTCTAAGTTACCCATATTAAACAAGCATACAAGCTTGTCGGGTCAAAACCACATTCTAAACCGGTCTTCACTTTATCATGCGTTTGACCCGTGTCTTCCTTTTGAAAACTAACCGGTCTAAGTCTAAGCTTAATTAAAGACCCGTTAGGATTCTAATAGGTTATTAAAAACCTTCGTTCCAGATTAGGAGCCCAGTAAAAGCTACCTGTACTTTCTTGGTGGTGTACGGCTGGGATAAATTGTATAAATTTGCTCAGGTAAATACTCTTAACTTATTTTCCCTATACGGGCTTGGGATACGGTATTATAATAATACCGCTTGGTCGGGTATGTAGTCATTTAAATCGGATTGTGATAAATGTATTTACATAACTCGTTTTATTCTGTATTATTTTGTGTCCCGGATATCCTTGGTATCATTCAAAGAAATGGCCACGACCTAAGCACGGGGTGTAGGCGTACACCTGACAGATGCATTATGTAAAAACTGGTAATCCACTTTAAGGAAATAATCCTTGTGGGCATTATACATGTGGCGTGTCAATTAATCTAGACCGGCCCTACAAACCGGCCCTAATGGACGACAAATAAATAAAACTATATACAAGATTATTTTTAAATAATTGTCCCAAGTTGTAAAAGATATTTTTGCCTAAGTGCATTCAAATTAATTTTCAAACTTTTTTCAAAATGAGTCAGTTAAGTTGTATTTACCAGTGTAAACTGACGTATTTTCCAAAAAGGCTAAGTGCAGGTACAATACGTTATAGGCTGGCTACTCCAGGCATCAATAATCAAGTTTCGCAAGCTCTAGATGTCAAAGTCTGCTGAACACTTTTCCTTTTTATTTGATCCGCCTGTGGATCTGTTTCAACTATTTTGTGATACTTAATATTACAATTTTATTCGGTTGAAATGAATCTATCTTTTGCTTCTGCTGTGCATTTATATATTGTGTTGTTTGACCATGATGATATCAACTACGTCACGATACTCCCCACCGGGCCCACCGGTAATGCTGGCATACCAGAAGAGTGGGTTTCTGATGTGTACTGGCTGTCAACATGGAAGAAAGTTTATGAGAATGTGCTAGAGCCAATCAATGGGCCAGAGATGTGGACTCCTTCACAGTGTCCAACAATACTCATCCCACCAAAGCATCATACACAAGTTGGAAGGCCAAAGAAGAAACGAAAGAAGGCATTTGGTGAAAAAGAGCTTGAGCAGGAGTTCGACAAAGGAGGTAAAATGACCCGAAAGGGAATAAGCATCAAGTGTGGTAAATGTGGGAACATGGGTCACAATGTCAGGAGCTGCAAAGGACAAGGGGGTGAACAATCCATTGCTTCACAGGAATCACACACTGCCACTCAAAGTGCACCAGTTTACAATCTTTATGAGTGACGGAAGTTTGTTTATGGTTTGTAGTTTCTGTACTTGTTTGGTTGTTTGTCAAGTTTGTTAAAGACAATGTTTCTTTTCATTTTTGCACGTTTGACTATGGTTTGTAACTTTAGACTATGCTTGTAAGTTTATTATGTTATCATGAAGATGTTTGGTTGTTTGCATATGGTTTGTAACTTTAAACAAAATTTCGGCGGAAAGTGATTCGATTACATTGCAAATGTTAGTACAAATTCCTTAATTTAGTGGTCCAAAATACAACATACAACAAAACAAATCTATATGTTGCTTTCTACCATATTTCCAGTGACAATCATCCAAACAAGACCAATCAGAATCAGAACCATGCACCCCTTCATATGGATTGTGGTACCAATCATCCTCTTCATCCCAATAGGTGTAATCCCATGCATATTCCAGCACTTCAAGGTCATAATCCTTTATCGGATCTCCGAATATCTTTTCATTATCTGTTTCTTGCTCCAAGTAAGGTCTGAGTATCTCAGAGTCTTGATCCTCAAAGTATACATAACTGTCTGGTTCTTCGGCTGTAACGACGTCTTCATCCTTAGCAATATCCTTCTCATTCTCAGCTATATCTTTCTCATTCTCAGCAATACCTACAGCATTACAATCAAGCTACCAAAACAGAGATAAAGTAAGAACTTGAAAAGGACCATTGCATAAACTGGAAAACTCATAACTCAAATACAATTAGGGTCAAAATACATAAACTAATCCAATTTCTATACATTTAACTACTTAAGCAAATAAACTAGAACAATCAAGACCCAAGTAATCCCTAAGTACATCTTCAATTTGAGAACATCGCCATTCTTATACTGAACCAACTGGTCTTTGCACTGAGCCAACTCATCTGTATCTTTAATGCTTTGAATTAAAGCAGGCATTACCTCTCGACAAATCGGATATCCCTGTTCTTCACCAACATCAGCCCATCTGAGGAATCCACATCCTCCAACCTATAATCGGACAACATTAGCAACACCCCAACTCAGTTAATCACAGAAGTAGTTTCAATAAGCATACAACAGAATTCACTTACACATCGACGATACCATCTTCCAGGATTAGCCTTCGTTTCTGATTGTTTGTAAACAGTTTGCCCACCACAAGGACATATAATGTCTGAGGGTTGAGTTTTGGCCATTGTTTCCTTCGATCGAAGCACAGAGGAAGAGGAGCTAGACATGTTCAGCAACAACGAATTAAAGAGGGCTTGCAGATTTTTTTGGGGGGGGGGGCGATTGAATAATTAGGGCATATGAGTTGAACAGTAGCGATGGTTGAAGAGAACATCGATGGAATTAAGGCAAATGAGCTGGGTTGGGTTCTTAAATGAGGAAGATGAAGGGCAAAATGAACAATTCAACAAGGACTAACAGTAATATTAACGTTGGCTGGACGGAGGGGGTAAAATTGCGACATAAAATCAAAGTTGGGGGGGGGGAATTGCAATTATTTCCATGGAGAGGGTCAGGGTGCCAATTGGGTTAAACCCCAGGGGGTAAAATTGCAGTTTACTCTTTTTAAAAAGTTACTATTTATACTTTAGAGAGAATTCAATACTTCCATTTTTAATGTCTCTACAACTATTACTAAATCCCTCTTAAATCTTTCATCAATTCTTTATTTTCATAATCTTTATTCATTATTTCCCGTTACTTATTTTTCCCTTTCTCATTCTCTGATCATTTCTATCTGCTTCCTCTAATTTTGAGATAAACACATAAACCATTAAACCCAAGTTTGTTAAGACAATGAATGATAAAAAAACAAAAATTATTAAAAAGACACCATTTATGATGAAAAAAAGAGAGGTTCATTTTTTAACGCCGCCGTATTCGGGCTCAGTGGCATGCCTCCCCATAGTCCAGATATACATCCATACCTCGGACAGAACCACAACGGTCCATTGTTAGTTTGACGCTCAAGCATGGCGCCAAATCTTTTCAAGAGGAACCTGACTAGCTCGTAAAACCCCTTGACTTGCTTTCGAGGAGAACTTCGCAAGCAACAAGATTTGAATTTGGGCCTCCCCTTTTAGAGAAACACGAAGTGCATTTAAGTTGGAGTTGTTCGAGATTTAAATCGTAGCGAACGTTGAAAAAACTTGGATGCGATATACTCCAGGCCTACCAAGTACCAAGCATACAATGCATGTGGCCCTATACTGGCCCAATTAGTGACTGTATTTATACGTGTTTTTAAGGCCCATTTCTTAGGGATTAAGTGACTTTGTAGGATATAATATTTGTGGTTTGTTTATATTAATTAAAATAATAATTTGGTAGTTGAGGTTTTGATAATTTTATTTCATTCGATCAAATGACATGTCTTATACAGTAGATTCAACAATTCTAGGACTAGAAGAATAAACGGAATTACCAGGAACTTAATTGACATTTAATAGCATTACTACTTCTGCTTCTTGCCATATAAGGGTGCATTACTACTTTTGGTTGAGAGAGAGGGAAAAAATGGACGATCTGGATTGTAATCTGTGTGATGTAGTGTATGAAAATGTAGGGTGGAGATTGTGATCCGTGTAGTGTGTTTGTTGGTGTTTGAATAGTTGTACGATATGCATCAAGAGTTGTATCGGTACAAATAAAGAGATGGGTGCAATGTGATGTTGTACGTTGTGCTATACGAATTGTAAACTCCATTATATTTTGTCCAACTACGAATAAACTCCATTATATATACGTTGTGCTATATATATACATACATATATATATATATAGGGTAAGGTTCATTTGAGAACCACCTTTATTGTGAGAACCGCGAGAACCAATATGAACACAAAATAAAATTTAAAAAAAAATCAAAAAGCACTCAAAAATTTTTTTTTAATATTTTTTTGAAAAAAAAATCGCTATATTTCGTTACAAAAAAAAACACACACACACTCTTTTTTTTCGAGTAACAGTTGTCCATGCACATGTGCATATGTATCATTACTTCGACAAATTCCGTAATACATTATCAGTAATAGTCAATTGCACTTTAATTTACAATACCATCCGTAATACACTAATTTTTACATTAACGATATTCAAAATGCACATGTGCATCTTTATGTATAACCATGATATAACGTGTTTTGGTACAAAAAGTTTGTGAATTTGAATGGAGAAGTAGGCCCATATACAATGTTTTTGGTTAGTTATATCTATTGGTTGATGCTTTGGTTATAGTTGTCACTTTATGATGTAATATGTTGATTGGATGGTATAACTGGTGTTGATATACATGTAATAAAGTGAAAATATTGGTAATAGTATTGTATTATGGATGGTAGGAGGCAATGGTAGTGTACTATGGATGGTATGATAGATGAAAGTGAAAGTGTATTCAAAGTAGTGTACCAAAACACCTTATTTCATATTGATACATATAGATGCACATGTGCATTTCTAATATTGGTAATGTAAAAAGTAGTGTATTACATACGGTAGTGTAAGTAAAAGTGCAATTGTCTAATATTTGTAATGAATTACCGAATTTGTCAAAGAAATGATACATATGCACATGTGCATGGATAACTGTTACTCGAAAAAAAATGATTTTTTTATTATTATTGACGAAATATAGCGATTTTCAAAAAAAAAGTAAAAAAAAATTGGGTGTTTTTTAGATTCTCATTGGTTCTCACGGTTCTCGCAATAAAGGGTGGTTCCTAACTGATCCTTCTCCTATATATATATATATATATATATATATATATATAAGTGACCGCTAAAATGAGAACCACCTCGAGTTGTAAGAACCGTGAGAACTTTTTGATCCGGGGCGAGGTGGACCAAATTTTTTTTTTCATAAACGTAGATGCGTGTATTATAAACACAATTGTAAAAAAAATCAAAAAAAAAAAAAATGTCGTGTGTGTTGTTTTGAGCACCACAAGTTTGTGTTTACGGGTACCGTAAATTTTCCGGTAAGATTTACGGTACCCGTAAACACAAACTTGTGGTGCTCAAAACTACACACATGACAATTTTTTTGAATTTTTTTTACAAATGTTTTTATAATACACGTATCTACGTTTATGAAAAAAAAATTTGGTCCACCTCGCCCCGTACGGTGTAGTTCTCACGGTTCTTACAACTCGAGGTGGTTCTCATTTTAGCGGTCCCCTATATATATATATATATATATACATATACCTGTGTGTGTGTAGTATTTTTGTCCAACTATATATATATATATATATATATATATATATATATATATATATATATATAGGATTAGGTTCAATAGTGAAAACTTGTGTAACTTGCGAACTGAGTTAACTAGTCCTGGCCATACACGTGTGTAGATCAATGGCCAGGATTTGATGTTGAAATACACTAGTGTATTTTACGATTTGATGATGAGATCCTGGCCATACACGTATGTAGATCAATGGTCAGGATTTGTTCACTCAGTTCGCAAATACACTAGTGTTCACTCTAGAACCCCACCCTATATATATAGGGTCAGGATTTAGAGAAAACGGTAGAAAGTGTGAGAACGGTGAGAACGCTTGTGGATAGTAAGATCAAAACAATCTATGGACTAGATTGACGCGGTGGTGTTTTCGTAAATAACATCAATTTTATTACGTGGAAGCGCTTCATTAAGGGTAAAAAGGTCTTTTGACTTCTCCACACAAAACGCCATCTCATGAAAATAAAACGCCACACAAATATCACACACCATTCTAACTAAAAACGCCATTAGATATAAAACGCCAAACTTAATTATAATAAAATCCCGCCTAAAAAAACCGCCAAAAAAATCCTATATACAACAATATCAGACCTTCAATTAAAAACACACACAAAACCCCAAACGCCATACTTAATATATACCGTTCTTCTTACAAATGCCAAAAAACCCAAACATCAAATATCTTCTAAACCAAAACGTTTTTTGAAATTCAGTTTGGTTGTGTGTAAGCTTTCGCTCAATGTAATGGACAAAATCCTTAAGTGAGGATATTGTCCATTTCATTGAGTAAAATCTTATTGACTTATCCTCAACTTCCATCCGATTTATAACGCCAAAACATACAAAAACATTATTGAGGTTTGTTGTCAATAAAGTTTAGCTGTATGGGTTGGACAACAATGTTAGTTATCTTTCTTAACCGAGGATTAACAATGTTGTCCATCACCAAACAGCAAAACGTTATTGATTTTAGCATGATCAAATTTAGAGTTTTAAGATGGTTTATTTAGTGGCGTTCTTTTTCTCGGTAAAACGCCAAAAAGGTTAAAAAATCAAACATCATTCAATGGAAATTCAAGGATTGTTGGCTGAAAATGGTGTAAACTCAATAACATTTTGCTGCATGAGATGGACAAATATTATAGAAAAAGAGGCTAATTTCAAACTTTGTGCTTCCACACGGCGACAAAAAAACTACTTCGAAAAAAAAAATCATAAGAAAGTCGAAACAGCTAGTGAAGATGCTTCAAAAGAAGAAAGAGACTGTTAACAGTGAAGATTTGGAAGATCAATATATATTTTTTTTAATTTTCTTTTTCAGATGATTGTTATATAATAACAACGCCATATGTAATAAAAACGCCACAAAGCCAAATGCTTGTCAAAACGCCAACATGCTATAAAATGCCCCAAAAACTACCAAACAATAATAAAATTACTTTGGAAAAGTATTATAAAAAACCCAAAAAATAAAATAAAATAAAATAAAATAAAATAAATAAAAAACAAACTTGAAAATGTAACTAGAAACAGTAACTACAAATCAGTAATACTGAAGAGAGGGAAAATTTATTATATTAGAATCTAAAACGCCAAACTTGAAAGATGGGACGTGTTACAGACTTCAGAGATAAAGCTTATCAAAAACAATAATTACAAACAGTAACTGAAACGACGAATACTTTATTATAATAATGCACCGCTTAACTTACGCGCCAAAAAGACATCCTATAAAATGATACGTCTCAGCAACTTCCATTTGATCAAACCAAAAACAAATGCCAATACTACTAAATACCACTCACTGTAAAACGCCAAAAAATTAAAAAATCAAAGATGGCTAATATGCTTTCTTGGATATGCAGTATTGTTCTTCGTGAAGTTTCACTGAATGAATTGTTAGCAGAGGGGAGTAACTCAGTAAGATTTTGCTGCATGAGATAGACAAAAATTCAAGAAAAAAATATTGATGACAGTTGTAGGTCCCTCGGAGGTTGAGGTGCAACCTAATCCTTGTTATGTCTAACACACTAGCGAGTGCGGAATCCAAGCTAGCATGCAAACCGAGATAGAACAAGCACAAACACAAGACACACAAAGTTCACCGATTAACACCACTTGTATTAATACGTATGAAAGGTTCGGTTACAAGCTCAATGTTTACAAATCTGTTTTGCAAACTCTCTAAGTGTGTGTGTTCTTGACAGAAGTGTCTCTCAAGTGTTGCTGGTGTCTAACTTTGAAGTCCCAATGAAGCTCTGCTGAAAAGAACACAACACATGGGTATTTATACCCGAACACAGCATGTCTGGTCGAAGGATCAGATAGATTGATCGAAGGATCATCTATCGACCAGAAACCTGTCGAAGGATCAACATGTACCTCGAAGGATGACATCTTTCGAGGTCCATCAATCGAAGGCTTATCTTTCGAGCTCATCGAAGGATCTAAACTATCCTTCGATGACACATCCTTCGACCTAAACATCTTTCAACCAATGTTCTAACTGTTTGGTCAAGTCAAACCGGAGGATGGTTGACTTAGTCAAACTTACAGGACTAACAAAGACATCGTTTTGTATCATGACAAAATACAGACAAAGTACAGACACAAGTGCACCAACAAACTCCCCCTTGGCTGTAGCTTTGTCTCGATCTTGACCAGCTTTGTCTCAATCTTGGTCTCGATCTTTGTCTCGATCTTTATAACTTGATCTTTGTCTCGATCTTTGTGTCTTCAAGTCTTTGACGTCCTTTCAAGTTTTCAATGTCGGAGGATCTTTAAAGTCTTCACGTCTTGAAAGCAGAAAGTGTACCAACAAACTCCCCGTTTCATGTAGTAAGTGTGTTGACAAACTCCCCCTAAACATAAGCTCCCCCTTGAGTTATGCTCGTGAAATACTTATTCTTTATGAATTGAGATCCTTGTGGTGTTGATGATGGTCAGCGGCAACTCGATCATCTTCATCACTTGAGCGCCTTCACGTCGTGTCTTTATTCCGAAGCTTGTCATCGACCATGTTCTCCTTGCCTTTAGAATCTGCACATGCAAGAAATCTAAACGCGTAATGAGAACAACTGCTTGGAACATCATGACCATTGCATAATCAAACACCGTCCGACAGTTTGAAAGTTTTAACAATTTTTATCAATTTTAGTTTTTAACTTTCAAAACTTGCAAATTTCGACCGTTTATGAAGATTTAGTCGTTTTGGTTTTCGTTCAGGTTTCAGGTAACGAAGACTCGAGCTCCAACATCGTACGATCGAAAATAAAATAGAAATAAAATCTTTTTGGCTTTTATAAAGTTTATATTAAAACACACCTAAAATCTTTTTGGTATTTTGAATATTTCAAATGTAAAGACTGAAAACAGTAAATAAATATATACAAATATGCAGAAACTGAAAGCATTAAATAAATATTTACAGACATTCTTTTTGCGAGTTTCGAGGGTAAGAGAATCATATCAGTGTACGGTCATGCCAAAACGCTCTTGTTGTTCAATTAGTTAACATTTAGATAAGCATCCTATAACAATTATCGGTATTGTTGTCCACTTAAGCTCAACTTATCATTTGTAATCATGGCGAGGGGATACGTTAAGGTATGATTTATACTTACCGACCGGTGTTCATCCACATCACGACACATTCCCGTATCAAGGTATGCACGAGGGTTCATCTTACCGGTGAGTATACCGATTATCATCTGTTTGACCGTATATGATGTGAGATTCTCACTTATTTTGATTGAAAACAAGCCCTATGTGATAGAATCACTTATTGATGAGGAAATTGATTTTCATATGCATGAGGGCACAGGAGCAAGTCCGTGAACAGGTCAGTACTTTCGTACAGCAGAGAGACGAACTTGACTCCCGGATAAATGTGATATTTTATTACTTATTTTGAGGGACATGTGATTGTTGATCACTTATTGAGGTCGTATGCAGTATGTACACGTATGTATGGTATCATGGAAGATCTAGACTTACGTCCCCGTTATTTTTTCGGTACAAGATACAACCATGATACCCAGATGATAAGCAGCATAAAGACCGAATATCTCAGAACCTCGGCAATCTCTCAAACGAAATTTCGGTACTAAGACCATATGCCAATGAATGGTTCCCACCTGGTCTTCAGTCGGATTTAAGTTTATATCACCCTGCACACTTTAAAATGATTGTGAGCCTATCGATACATCTTATATAGAGCTGCTTATCGTTTTTCATTTTAGGTTTAAAGAGGTTTGGATAGACCACTGATGTACTATCATTTTCTCTTTTGCTCGCCAGGAAACTCATTTTTGTTTTTCTATTGTTTTTGTGTTTTTGAAATTTTTCGATGTTTTTGGATTTACTCCCGCTAAAATCAATAAACTAAGACAAATTTAAAACACAAAGGTATTTACAAAAATGATTTTCCGATGTTGGTTTTACTCTTGCTTGACCTTAATGCCGTTTACCAATAATAAATAGTCAAATCTTGATTTGTCAAAAGCTTTGGTAAAAAGATCGGCACGTTGGTCATCGGTGTGGACGTAAGCAACATCGATTAGCCTTTTCTCAAAGCAATCACGTATGAAGTGATACTTAATGTCGATGTGCTTAGTCTTTGAATGCTGCACAGGATTTTTAGTGATCTGTAAGGCAGCAGAATTATCAACGTAAATAGGAGTAGTTAGGAATTCAAAACCGTAGTCGCGCATTTGTTGTTGGATCCATAGAACTTGGGAGCAACAACTTGAGGCAGCAATGTATTCAGCTTCGCATGTTGATGTAGCGACACACGTCTGCTTCTTGCATTGCCATGTGACTAGGCGATTTCCCAAAAACTGACATCCAGCCGTTGTGGATTTGCCGTCGATTTTGCATCCGCCAAAATCAGAATCACTGAAAGCGATCAAGTCAAAGTTATTATCCCTAGGGTACCATAGACCGGTGTCAGGGCAACCCTTCAAATAACGAAAAATCCTTTTTACAGCTGCAAGATGTGAGGCCTTCGGGTTGACTTGGTATCTGGCAAGCAGGCACGTTGGGTACATTATATCTGGTCTTGATGCTGTGAGGTACATAAGAGATCCGATCATTGCGCGGTAGTATGAGGGGCTAACAGCTTCACCCTTCAAGTCTGGAGTAATTCCGTGATTTTGCGGTAATGGGGTACCGATGGGCGTTGCATCAGACATCTGGAACCGGCTCAAGATGTCACCAACATATTTAGTCTGATGGATGAATATCCCAGACTCGGTTTGTTGTACTTGTAGGCCCAAAAAGAAAGTCATTTCCCCCATAGCTCTCATCTCGAATTTATCCTGCATAATGCGCTCGAAATTCCTACACAAAACATCATTAGTAGAACCAAATATAATATCATCAACGTACACCTGTACCAGTAGAAGATCTCCATCTTGTTCTTTGACGAAAAGAGTACAATCGATAAGACCTCTGCGAAATCCATTCTCCAGCAGATAATTAGATAAGGTTGCATACCAAGCTCGCGGTGCTTGATGTAGACCATATAGAGCTTTGTTGAGCAACCAAACCCGATCGGGATGGATAGGATCTTCAAAACCTGGAGGCTGTTCGACGTACACCTCTTCTTCCACCACACCATGTAAGAATGCACTTTTCACGTCCATCTGGTATACCTTGAAACCTTTGAATGAGGCATAAGCCAGAAAGATCCGAATTGCTTCTAGACGTGCAACAGGTGCATACACTTCGTTGTAGTCGATCCCTTCTATCTGACGAAAACCTTGAACGACTAGCCTTGCTTTGTTTCGAATAACGATTCCACGGTCATCCTTTTTGCATTTAAACACCCAACGGGTACCAATCTTCTTGTAACCAGCAGGTTTCTCTACGAGTTTCCAGACACCAAGCTTCTGGAATTGTTGCAGTTCTTCCTGCATTGCTTCAACCCAAGAGTTATCTTTCAAAGCTTCTTTCCAAGTTCTTGGCTCTTCCTGTGAGACATAACACGCGAAAGACCAATCATTTTGTTGACCAGATTCTCGGATAGCCGCATACAAGCCTGCATTGTTGTTGTTTCGCAACATGTTTCTTGTTTGAACGCCACTTTGTACATTTCCGATGATGTTTTGTTGAGGATGGGTATTGTGAATCCTTGTTTCTGGATTATCTTGAACTGGAATGTTTGTACCCAGATTGTTGAGATTGAGATCAACAACTAATTCAATGCCCGGAATTGACGAAGAGGATGATGCAGTAGCTTCAGCTGTTCCAGGGACGCCCACTGGAGGAGTACCCTCTGAAGTACCATGTACTACTGTTATTGGAGCTTCTTGATCTGCATCGAGAAATTCATCATCCTTTGAAGATTCGTTCAAATCGGTAGCATCATGAAAATCCTCATTGTCGAGAGTATTATTGTTCACTGAAGATGGTTCTTGATTGACTATAATTGGACGAACCAACGGTGAGTCTGTTGCATTATCACTCTCGAAAAACATCCTTGCTGCAGCATTTTCTTCAACTGCTTCAACATTGATCGAATTGAAAAAGTCATCGTACTCAAACATCCAAGGCTGACCTGGACATTTGACTGGTAAAGTGTGCCTTTGTACTTTGACTTCAGACCGTTCCTCGACCCTTTTAGTCTCTAGATTCCAGACTCTTAAGTTTGGGGTGGAATACCCAAGAAAGTATCCTTCAATGGCTCTTGCCCCAAACTTTCCATTAGGATCGATTATTGTGCACGGAGCTCCAAACGGTTCAAGATATGACAGATCTGGTTTCCGTTTGTTAATAAGCTCAAAGCAGGTCTTGTTGTGCCTTTTGACTGTAAGGACTCGGTTCAACGTGTAACATGCAGAGGCCACAGCTTCAGTCCAAAATGGAATCGGCAATTGTGACTCTACCAACATAGTCCTAGCAGTCTCGATCAATGTGCGGTTCTTACGTTCAGCGACGCCATTCTGTTGAGGAGTATAAGCTGCACTAAATTCGTGAAGAATACCTTTTGAAGTGCAAAACTCCGCCATAGCGTGATTTTTGAATTCAGTACCATTGTCGCTACGTATCCGCCTAACCTTCAACTTATATAGATTCTCAATCTGAATGATCAAGTTTTTGATAATACCGAAGGTTTCACTCTTATGTGCCATGAACGCCACCCAAGAAAATCTTGAATAATCATCAGTAATCACGAGGCAGTATTGATCATTCCTGATACTTTTGTGCTTGACAGGACCGAACAAATCCATGTGCAAACGTTCAAGAGGAACAGCCACCGTGTTGATTTTCTTTGTAGGGTGTCGCTTCTTCGTTTGTTTTCCTTTCTGGCACGAGACACAGATGTCTTGAAGATGAAAGTTTTTAAGAGGAACACCATTCACTAACTCATTTGACACCAAATGATTCATTTTGCGTAAGTGAATGTGACCCATTCGTCTGTGCCAAGAGATTGAGTCTTTTTCTGTGGCTTTGGAAACGAAACAAGTTACTTGTGCAGACGTAGTAATAGCTTGGCTCATATCAAGGACATACAAATCATTTATCCTTGGAGCCGACAAGAGAATCCATTCTTTCGGAATTTTGAAGCCGGGTTTCAGCACATAACATCCATTTGCATCAAAGTGTACTGAGAACTGCTTATCACAAATTTGAGAAACACTAAGAAGATTGTGATCAAGTTGTTGTACGAAGTTGATCTTATCAAAGCTAACAACCCCGTTGGAAATCATTCCTTCACCCGTAATATATCCGCCTTTATCTCCAGCAAAAGCAACATAACCTCCTCTAATAGATTTGACGTCGTAGAGAAGCTTCATGTCGCCTGTCATGTGCCTGGATGCCCCACTATCAACAATCCAATGACTACTGATAGTTCCTCCTGGAACACCCTGCACATGAACTCACACAATTAGTTGGAGATGGGGACCCAAGCCATTGTGGTCTTGGGTCTTCCATTTTCATCAATAACAATAACTTCTATTCTTTGATGATTCGAAAATTGAGATGGTCCCCCTGAATTCTTAACCGTTTTTGGTTTCCAGGTCTGTTTTGGTTTACCAGTGTCATTCTTTAAAATTTTAACTTCATGGTTATCAGAAGTTTTTGAATTTTCTGGTTTGACAGAAACAGATGATTTGTTAACCACATCGGTTTTAATTGCCTTTTCAATTTTCTTGACCTGTTGGCGTTTCTGTTTCTTTTCCCTTTCTTTAACAAGGCGGGGATCTTGTTTTACAGAAACAAATCGTTTGCGGTCAGTTTGGTCACGGGGATCATCTTCTTTGGCTTTTAATTTATGAAGATACGGACAATTTCGAATGATATGTCCAATTGTGCCACATTCAAAACATGATCTTCGTTCAACAAACCCCGAAGTATCATGTGGTCGTCTTGCCGATGATGAAGATGAACTTTGTGATCTCGAGGTACTAGGTTTCGAACAACTTGGTTCATTCCTTTTCATCACTGTTGCTTTCTTGACAAAGTCTAAGTTAGATTGATTTTCAAACGTTGCAATTTTGTCCGTTCCCTTAGACTTCACAAAGTTCACATTCCTTTTCTTCTTCTGATTCGGCTTCCTTTGAGTTTGAGTCGGTGCTTTTCCTTTTGGTTTGGTATGATTTTGCTGTTTTTGTACTGTTGGTAATATTTGATTGCCAAATTGTTTTCGAACTTCGGCCTTGGGGATAGGAGGGCACTGTGTTACAGTAACATGTGATCATGTCTTTCCCAAAAACTTACTTGTTGAATTTTCAAAGACTTTACTGATTAATGATTGATTAACATTCTTAATAGGAAAATATTTGTCTGAATAAACTTTATCATCACCAACAAGAGTGTACAGCAAATCCACACTCTCCGACTCTTTTGCAGACGAGGACTCAATTGCAACAGTCTTAGCGGGTTTTGGGGGAGGATCACATAGAATATGATTCTCAAGAGGTATGTCCTCTTCTTTTATCACCGCATCAGACTTTGCTGAATCAGTATCATCAGACTCATCATCAGACGAATCAGTATCCTCAATCACAACTGGAGGATTCTGATTCGGTTCGGCAGAAGACACACATGTATCTGCTGACACATCTGAATCTGATGATACCTCTTTCTTGTATCCGAGTCCAGCTGCAAATTCCTTAACGTCTAGAGGAACAGATGGTACAAAGAAAGTTCTATCTTCCTCGTCAGGCATGGCATCATAATTGTTTCTCACGGGTGGTGGACATTTCTTGTAGCCTATGCATGTGACATCCCGTTTCTCTTTCTGTACATCAATGATGTGATCCAACACATAGCTAGAGCTTAAATAACTGTCTAACTTGAGTCGGATCGCCTCACTTTCAGTTTTAACACAAGCCATTTCCTTTTGCATTACCTCAAGACGAGTTATATACAAATTAATGTCAGTTTGTTTTCTGGAAACCATTTTAGTTAACTCGGTTTTATCTTTCTTTAATTTTCCAATTACCGATTTAAACTCCTTTTCATGGTTTTCATAAAACATGTTGGCTTCTGTGCACTTAGAAAGATCCACGGTTAATTTCTGATTGTGAATAAATGTCACATCATATTTCTCCTGCAAAGCCTCGTGTTTGCTTTGCAATTCACACCACTTATCATTCAATGAAACATGTTTGTCTTGCAAGTCAAACAAACTAGCTTGTACAGCATCATGTTTGCCTTGCAACTCAGACATGTTTGCCTCTAAATCAGCACATTTAACACTTAATCTATCACAGTTATCACAGCTAACAGAAGTGGGTTCATCGACACATACCTGACTTGATGAACTGTCGACATTAGCCATAAAGGCTGAATGGAGAGAAGACGAAGAATAAGCAGCTTGATCCACCAAAATAGATCTTCTTTGAGTTTCTGCTGCAGCTTCTCCCAATAGCTCATCAATATTAGCATCGACTGACGCACTTGATGTCTCATCCACATGATCATCGCCTGAACTCGAGGATTCTTCATCTGAACTTCTACTATAACCAGAAGAGTCTTCATCCTCAGAAGAGTCACCACCATTGGCGGAAGATTCTCCACCACTGGCGTGATTTAAATCCTTGACAATTTCAGCAAAGCAAGCTGTTCCATCTGGAGCATCATTTTCCAACTGGATTGACCAATCACATCCTTCATCTACTTGAACCACAAGTGCCTGGTTGGCATTAGATGGTCCTGCTTGACTCTGGTTGTTGACAGGCACCAATGTTCGCTCATTGTTCCTTCCTTGGTTCTGATTTGCCCTGTTGCCTTGACCTCTGAAAGGATTTTGGTTTCCATGTTGAGCTGGTCTTGTGCATTCCCTTTTGAAATGACCACGTTCACCACAATTGAAGCACTTTACAGCTTGCTTATCAAACCCATACTTGGTGTCTTTCTTGCTTTCCAAGCTGGTTCTGCCCGTTCTTTCCATAAAATCCTTTGCTCGCCTAACAGCACTGGCAAAGGCCCACTTGATGTCCATCATCTCCATCTCCTCTTTATCGATCTGCTGATAGTCTTCTTGAGTCAGATTAATGTTGCCAATCTGACCTTCCACTAATCCACAGTATGCGCTCACCAAAGTGTTTAGAAGCTCCATATGTTCTTTTGCTACTTCAACACTGACTTTAGAGAAACTTGAGGTGTCGAGCCGTACTGTATTTGGCTTTGATTGCTGACTAGCAGATGATGTGCTTCCATAACATGCTTGCTGTTGAGGAGGAAGTGGTTGAGGGACTGGTTCAAGCGGATTTCCATACATGTCTGTTGTTGGAGGAGGAATGCCATACAAGCTAGTGCTAGACACAAACGCTGTTTGAATTGGAGCGTGTGAAGAAGGTTTTGTAGAAGTGCCAGAAGTTCCATAATACATTTCAGGATTTTGTGGCACTGGAACTCTTTTTGCCTTGAGAGTTTCTTCCTGATTCTTGTTTTCCAGGAGTTGAGCAAAGTCATTGAAGTTTGTTGTAGCTAAAGTGCCATTGTACTTCATGATTTCCAAGAAGGTATTCCATTGAGGTGGCAGTGCATCTGCAAACTTTTTCACTATCTCTGCTGAAGTTGTTACAACCCCAATATTTCCCAATTCAGTCAGCAAATGATTGAATCGACTTGTCAAATCTCCTAAAGATTCATTCTCCATACAAGTAAAACCATCAAACTCTTTCTTTAGCAGGTCTTTTCTCAATTGACGTGTCGCTTCATTTCCCACGCCCCTTATCTTCAATGCGTCCCACAACGTCTTCGTTGTCTTGTAACTGAAAAATTGATGATAAATATCTTTACTTAACGCCTGAGTAAGAATGGCATATGCCTTCTTTTCCAAATCATAGACCTTCTTCTGATCTTCCGTAAGATCTGCAAACGTAGCAGCAGATGATGCGGCAAGCTCTATTGTTTGATCAAAATCTGTGATGAAACGCAACCACAATTCTGTATTTTGACCAAGGACGTATGTATGAAATCTATCAAACCATCCCGGATATTCACTTAAGTGCATCAACTTTGGAGGCCTATTCAAACTTCCCGTTTCACTCTCGCTTAACAAAATGCTTTGAACACTTGGAGTTTGATTTGATACGAATGCCCATTGACCGGTAGATATAACATTAGCTTGCGAAGATACAGGTACGGGAGATTCGGCCCATGCAGGAGATGCAGGTAAAGGAATACCCCACATCGAATTCATTTTTGATCAAGAAAAAGAATACCTGAAAATCACAAACTTGTTAAACATAAACAGATTATGATCGAAGGATCAAGACCTGTTCGAAGGATCAACAGTGTTCGAAAGATCACTGTTGAATTTCGAACAATTATTTCGAAAGATTCTCCAAACGAAGGATCCTTATCTTTCGAAAAAGAACTGTAGACCGAAAGATGTATGCTTCGAAAAGATTCCTTGGAACGAAGGATAAGTCACCAACTTCGAAGGATGTTCGAAGGATGATTATCTATCGAACCTCCCTTGATCGAAAGATGATCTTTCGACTTCGAAGGATATCCTTCGATCTGCACTGACACAGTTGACAAAAGTGACAGGTTGGTGAAAAAGTTGATGGGTTGGTAGAAACTTTCGGCAGAAAGGTATGGTCAGACCATATCTTCTGCATGCAAACCAGATTTGAATAATAAAATATTACGAAAAATCGAAGGTTCGAACCCAGAAACCGGTACCGGAGTAAGCCGGAATTTTGGCCGGAAATCACCAAAATTCTTAAAAACAAGTTTTTAAGTTACCCAACCCTTCCTTTAACACACCCGAAAAGTTTAGAACACGTTTTAACGTCTGGAAACGCGAGAAAAACAGTAAAAACGGATGCTAAACCAAGAGAGTTTTTGTCCAAAACACTCCAAAGTCTTGTAAAAACCCGGTTTTTAACAAGGAAAAGAGCCACGGCTCTGATACCACTTGTAGGTCCCTCGGAGGTTGAGGTGCAACCTAATCCTTGTTATGTCTAACACACTAGCGAGTGCGGAATCCAAGCTAGCATGCAAACCGAGATAGAACAAGCACAAACACAAGACACACAAAGTTCACCGATTAACACCACTTGTATTAATACGTATGAAAGGTTCGGTTACAAGCTCAATGTTTACAAATCTGTTTTGCAAACTCTCTAAGTGTGTGTGTTCTTGACAGAAGTGTCTCTCAAGTGTTGCTGGTGTCTAACTTTGAAGTCCCAATGAAGCTCTGCTGAAAAGAACACAACACATGGGTATTTATACCCGAACACAGCATGTCTGGTCGAAGGATCAGATAGATTGATCGAAGGATCATCTATCGACCAGAAACCTGTCGAAGGATCAACATGTACCTCGAAGGATGACATCTTTCGAGGTCCATCAATCGAAGGCTTATCTTTCGAGCTCATCGAAGGATCTAAACTATCCTTCGATGACACATCCTTCGACCTAAACATCTTTCAACCAATGTTCTAACTGTTTGGTCAAGTCAAACCGGAGGATGGTTGACTTGGTCAAACTTACAGGACTAACAAAGACATCGTTTTGTATCATGACAAAATACAGACAAAGTACAGACACAAGTGCACCAACAACAGTCATATGGCATTTTGTATTTTTTTGTTCTTGAAAAAGGCTTGGATGAGGAGAAAGATCAATGACACTGAAGAGTGGGATGATTATAAAGATGAAGATCAAGATGAAGAAAAAGCGAAAAACCTACCCACACGTCATAGATCTATGTCCCCAAACATCCACAAAAAGCCACTTCAACAGACGAGCAGGCAAAACAATCAAACCGATGGGTTTGTTAAGTTTTACAAAAACGCCATATATTTGGTGACAGTTCTTGTACTATTAAAGAAGAGAGAGACTGGTGACAGTGAAGATTGTGAAGAGAGATCCGATTAGGATTTTTAATTTATTTTCTTCGCTTGTATTTTTTTCCTGTGGTTGAAATATAATCTAACAATTGTAAAACGCCAAGATACCACAAACGCCAAAATGTATATAAAAAATAATAGAACAATGGGCCATCTTGTTTAAAACGCCTTGAAAAACGCCATTAAGATAGATTTCCTGACCCCCTGAGTTCCAATGGCATACGATTTGAATAAACGCCATAAACGCCAAAATGTTAATACAATGAAACCATTAAACGTCATTAATTATTGAATTTGGTTAACGCCAAAAATCTTAAACCCCAAAAATTAAAACAATATTGGGAAAAGTGGAACTGCACAGAAGATGAAAGGACAAAAAAGCCCCTCCGCCCTTCTCTATGCCGCGTGACACGTGTTAGGCCAGGATGCGTTCTCACCGTTCTCACACTTTTGAGCGTTTTCTCATGATCCCATATATATATATATATATATATATATATATATCTGTGTGTGTATAGTATTTTTGTCCAACTACGAATACAAATGGCATCAAGGAAATCGAAGAGCTCCAAAACCGGAGGTAAGAAATCCACGGGGGGAACCGGTGCTTTCAAACATCTGGCCGATGTTTGAACATCAACGGGGCTGCATTGTATACAAAGAGAAAGTTGAAGCAAAAGCAACCGCCGCCGCCGCCGCTAAAGATCCACCTCCGGCCCGCAACTAAACGTTGTTGTCCCAAACTATCGCATGAAACATTTAGCCATAAGTACATTATGTACATAGGTTAGGTAATTAAAGAAGTTTCATTCAGCGTCTTATGTAATTGTGTTTTTGAAAATGGAGTTTGCTACTTATTATTGGTTTAGAAATAAGTATATCATATACACACCCAAGTGATACTGGATTTTTGGATATTTCGGATAAAAAATTTAAAATCAATATACGAATCCGAATCTGAATCCGAAAATTCGCATATAAAAATTTCTGATATCCGAATTTTAGGATATTTTGGATTCGGATAATTCGGATCGGATTTTCGGATGCGGATAGTTTTGAACACCCCTAGTTATGACTTACCACCACTACTCACCATTGTAAACCACTACTTTCAAACACCATAGTTCGCCGGCAGCGTCTAAACCATCATACCAACGGTTTTTTAAAAGAGACATTATTCTCTTAAATTCTGATAATAAAAGGGGTAAATAGGTAACATAAGCGGTTTGCGACCACTGATATGATATTCGACCTAGCTCGTTTAGCCAACTATCTCAGTTTCGAAACATAACTCCAAATACATGACAATCACACACTCCTTTAGCAAGCATAATATATTGACAAATAACCCAAGATTTAGAGTGAATTGCAATGATTGTCCTTTATCATTATGCCTATTTGCAGGCGTTGTCCTTTATGTTTAAAATTGACGAGTTTTGTCCTTTATGTTTTCAAATCATACACGTTTTGTCCTTTAGCCCTAACCCAGTTAGTTTTTTCTGTCAAATCTGGTCATGTGCAATGCACATGAGGGTAAAATTGTCTTTTCACCCTATTCTTTAAAAATACATAAAAAAAGAAAAAACAAATTATCCTTTCTCTCACTAAACCTTCCTCATCTCTCACTAAACCTATTTTTTTTATATAGGTTTAGTGAGAGAAAGGATAATATTTTTTTTCTTTTTTATGTATTTTTAAAGAATAGGGTGAAAAGACAATTTTTCCCTCATGTGCATTGCACATGACCAGATTTGACAGAAAAAACTAACTGGGTTAGGGCTAAAGGACAAAACGTGTATGATTTGAAAACATAAAGGACAAAACTCGTCAATTTTAAACATAAAGGACAGCGCCTGCAAATAGGTATAAAGATAAAGGACAATCCTTGCAATTCACTCCCAAGATTTATGTTTAATCACAGCTGAGATACTCACACTGAAGCATGCGTGAAAACAATAACCAAAACCAAGCATATCCTCTGTGAACAACAGGATTGTTGGGTTTTGTTGTCTAACCTTTATCCACAACAATGATGTATGTTCATGGCCAGACCAAAGCACCGAAACCATAATATTGCAAGAATAAACTGAACAGCTCCTGTTAAACCAACCGATTGTAGATAATGTCATCAAACAATAGAAAGAATGACACCAACAAATTAACTATCGAAAGAAACTTACTGCCCAGTCTTGTGTATCAGTAATGTCCCATCCACCTTGAGACCGTTTGAAATGGTTAAGAATGTCCGGCCTCTTTGTTCTTTACCGTGCCAATAGAAATTGAGAGTAGCATCTTTTTTGTCTTCTAGTTCGGGCTTCACCTGAGCGTCTTTTGTATTATCTCGTTAACCCCATCCCCGATAAAGGACTTTGCCACCCGGACCCAATAGTATCCGGTAAGTCCTAAAAAGGCACGCTAATCCATAAGTGTCTTCGGAGAGGGCCAAGCTTGGATGTTATCCAACTTCGCCTGTTCGGCTTGAACTCCAAATGCTGAAATGCGATGACCCAGGAATGGCAACTCAGATGCGCCAAAAATGCATTTAGGTCCTTTAGCATGATAGTGATTTGCCAATAGAGTTTGTGACAACAGCTAAACGGTCTATGGGTCGAAGTGAGAAGACGACCAATGCCATAGATTGTTTTATAAGCCTAAGATGTGGCCCGTTTGGACACGTGACTAATACTAAGTCAATAGCAGGCTGATGGGCTTGTCTTACACAGAGTCAGTAACCAGGCTCTGAAGATGAAGAGGATCCAACGGTTCAGATGATATATGGAGAGATGAAGGCGCGGATGGTCAAGTTTGTGACTGGGTTCAATCGGGTCACAGTCATCATAGCTTGCTAATCGTTGGATTGAGCGTCTGTGAACTCTGAAAGTGGCAATTGAGTTGTCAAGAATTTGGATAGAGGGGTCAGCGGTTTGGTTGCTATAGAGAAAACTGCAAGGTGGGAGCTTTAAGTTTCGCGGCAGGTGGGTCCACTGGGCGCGACATATGGGACAAGTGACCCTACCTTGGCGGACGTTGGACGCGATACAGTCAAAATGCAAAGCATGAGAGCATTGGGCTTTGAATATAGCCTGGCCTGGAGCTGTGCAAGCACTGTGGTTCAGGGCTTCTAGACAGATTGCACACTTGGTCTGCATTTGAAAAAACAAAGAGCAACTGCGAATCTCTTCAAACTAGGGGTGAAAAGAGAAACCGAATAACCGAAAATACCAAAGCAGTTGAGTAACAGATGGTTTGGTAATTTGGTTATTATTTTTTTGCAACTGGTTTTTATTGTTCGGTAAATTAGTTATGGTTTCATGTGTTTAAACAACTGAAATTAAAACCGAATCTTTGTATTTTTATTTTTTATAAATAGTTTGTTATAGACAGATTATACATATGGCCTGCATTTGAAGAAGCAAATAACAAAAGAATTTTTGAGCTAGAAAATCATCAAACTAGGGGTGAGAAGAAAAACCGAACCATAACAGAAAAACCCAAACTGAAATAACTGAACCGATTGAAGATTGAATAATAAATGATTTGGGTATGATTTTCTTGTTAACTGATTTATATGGTACTATTAATCGGTTATGGTTGTATCTGTAAGAGCATAAAAACTGAGTTAACCAAACCAAAATGACACTAAAACAAAATCTTTATAAATAATATGTAGAGTTAAGTTCCTGTGAAAATAAAATAAACGTATGAAACGTACGAATTGAAAGAAAAGTCAAAAAATGGCGGTGGTATTTTGGTAATTATGAGCAACTTCAAAATTACTCTAGTAGAGTAATTTTGAGCTTCTGTAGAGTAATTTTGTAAATGTTCATGTAGAGTAATTTTGGTCCTGTAGGGTAATTATCAAAATTGTAGGGTAATTATCAAAATTACACCAACCCACCACCCCCCAAAACCTAAAAAAACCTAAACCATTGTAAATGTTCATGTAGAGTAATTTTGGTCGTGTAGGGTAATTATCAAAATTGTAGGGTAATTATCAAAATTACACTAACCCCCCCCCCCCCCCCACCCAAAAAAAAAAAACCTAAACCCCCCCCCCCCCCAACTAAAAGCTAAAAACTAAACCATAAAGCTAAACCCCATAACTAAATGCTAACAAAATTACTCTACAAGACATTTTCCAAAATTACTCTACTAGAGTAATTTGATAATTACCCTACATTTCCCAAAATTACTCTATAGATGCTCAAAATTACTCTACAAGACACTTTTTGCTTTTTCCCCATTAATTAATTTTGAAGTTGCTGATAATTACCAAAATGACACCGCCACTTTTTTGCTTTTTCCCCCAATTCGTACGTTTCGTACGTTAATTTTATTTTTATTTGATCCTTTACCATAATATGTAATATGTAAAAAGAAAAAAAACAAGAAGTTTTTGTTATAAATTTATGTAAATAACTTGTTAGTTGACTCTTATCCTCCTATAAAAATAAAATGTTAGCTAATATTTTGTTTGACCAAGATATGACCGAATTAATTAATTGAAATTGGCTTGAATACACCAAAGTTATTAGTAAACTTCCGGCGGAAATAAATAGCCCACTACTCATCTCCATCTTTGCGAGAAACATTACTATAGTCACTGTTTGAAGTTCCATCGAATAACCCAACACCCATTTTCCGGCGGAAAAAAAACTCGGAAGGAGCCCGTTTCGGGCAATAGCATCGATCAAGTTCTATTTTACTTGAGAAAAGGTACTAAAAATAATTAAGTATTCATGTTTATCAATATATAGGATTAGTTGTATATATTAGTTGCTCGGAGCCGTTTCAACGTTTTTGTAGACCCTAAGCGGACTACGAAATGGAGGCCCTTTTGCAAAACATACAGAGATAATAGAAAATTTAGCTGCTAAAGTTAACCTACGTTTAGTAATTAGCCCTAATTTTGCCCACAAATTCTCCTCCAATCCCGACAGACCCGACACCATGAGTGATTAGCGTTAGTGATAGCCGATAACCTAGAAAATCGAACGAGCAGGTTGCGATAGGAGGTAGGAACGATGACTGCGGCTCAATTTTAGGGATTTTTGGCGCCGATTCACGGAATTCGAATAAGGTCGAGTGGTAGATGGTTGCTACAGACTGCAGTTATGTTTGTGGTTTAATTTCGAAACTGGGTCTTGAATGTGAGCCTTTTTTTCCTAAACAATTTTTATTTGTGTAACTTTATTAAAAAAACATGTTTTAGTTTTGCTTTTTGTTTGAGCCTGATACATATACGATATATAAAACTTTGCTAAAAATTGGAGGCCCTTAATTTTTGGTGGCCCTAGGCCCGTGCCTAGATTGGTAAGCCTAACGGACCGTCCCCATTTTCTACTAAAACGAACGAACTAGTTAAAACTTAAAACCAAAAAGAAGAAAGATGGAGTTGGTAACTTGAAGTATCAAACTTTGTATTACTAACAACTGTACTTTGAATAAAGAGTGAATTGCAAGTTGTGTCCTTTATCTTTAGGCCACTTTGCAAGTATTGTCCTTTATGTTTAAAGTTGACGAGTTTTGTCCTTTATGTTAAAAATCAAGCACGTTTTGTCCTTTATGTTTAAAAATCAAGCACGTTTTGTCCTTAAAAATCAGGCACGTTTTGCCCAAAAGGGTAAAACGTGCTTGATTTTTAAACATAAAGGACAAAACTCGTCAACTTTAAACATAAAGGACAAAACTTGCAAAGTGGCCTAAAGATAAAGGACAAAACTTGCAATTCACTCTAAAGTATATATGTAGCTATAAGAATTTGATGTCCTAACTATTTCAGTGTGTGATGTATACCAAAACAAATAAAGCATTCCACTGTCAGTAATGAAAGATATTTCACTGCCACCTATGTGACACCGCTGCTTCCGAGCATATGTTCTGGTATGAGTCTAGCCACAAGTTCAGCTGATGCACCTTTTAGCTCTAAACAATGTAATCAACATGAGAATGACACTTGATAATAACAAGTCACACTGATTAGATAAGGATCATTGGGAACTAACCGTGAGCCTTGAAATTAAAGAGAGGGGGCAAAGGTCGTCCATCTGGAAGGCGAGTATTTGGATCACGAAGGTCATCGAAGAATGGGTGGATACAGGCCTCCAACTGTTGCCATAAACAAAAATATAAAACTCTCTTTATTTAACCTGTCTTCCTCTTCACTAATATAACAAATTCCAGATTCAAACTTTGGGATATATTTTCTTATGTTTTTATTTATTTAAATTATCATGGGCCATCGAAGCAAAGCAATGCATAAGAACACAAGTAATATTGAAGACAGTGTCACTTACGGCAGTGCCTCTCAAGTTTGGAGAATATCGGAGGAGTATTGAAACAAGATCTATAGCTTCTTCTGGGGGCCTCCACTTGTGGAAAATCTACATCACATTATTGTGTCAGCCCACTGTCTAAAAGTAACAGAATTATCATCGGTGGAGCTTAAAGGCAAGAGGATCCTCACTTTGTGCAATGGCTGACCCTTGATAGGTGGGATGTCCTCAAACTGTTTGAACTTAGGGTTCATGCATACAACTTCTTCATCAGTTGGTCTGCCAAGGACCTAATCAAAGAAGAAGGAAAAAAGAGATTAATAAGCAGAATTGATACGTAAAGTATAAAATAAAATCTTCACATGGAACCTACATTCATAATCTCTAGAAAATGTTGCACTGTATCCTTAGGAGCAGGGAAAAGACGCTGAGCATAGAACCACACAATGGGATACATTAATAAACAAGCATGAACTTCAAAAATCGTAATAAATTATGGCTTTTAATGTATAGAGTTTGTACAACGAACCTGTTCACGAAGCAGCTCTGCAAGAACACAACCTACAGACCAAATATCAATTGCAGTTGTGTACTCGGTTGCACCAAAATGGAGTTCGGGTGCCCGGTATTGCCGAGTACCTATGTAGAATGTACTTGGCTCCCCTTTGACCTGTTAAACATAACAGACTACATATGTAATGGATAGATTATCATGAGCCACCTAGATTTTATATGAACAGGCTACACCTAGCTACAACCATTTCTAATATGTGGCAACTTCGACCTATTTATATATGTATTGGTCAAAGTGTGGATGTTTTATGTTACCAGAACTTTTGCGATCCCAAAGTCGCAGAGTTTGAGCTGGTGTGAATCAGGATTCACCTGCAGACGAACAGATCAGCATAAATTGCGCATTACAACACCAAATCACAAAAGATAGCTTCATATTATGGTAAGAGATAAGTTTTAGATCCATACTAAAATATTTTTAGGCTTAATGTCTCTGTGACAGACCCCAATGGCATGAATATAAGCCAAGGCTCTTAAAATCTGAAACATAGGCATAATTATTACATTAGCTGAATGAACGGAAGGTGAAGAAGCCGAAGCATTTTGTATACAGAAAAAAACAGACCTGATAGGTGTACAGTTTGACATATATCATAGGCATCCTCTGATTCGCCTTGCGGTAACTTCTTGCTACATGATAAAGTGTTTCGGGAACATACTCAAGAACCAGATTGAGATACAGCTCATCCTTGTCTGTCGTAGAAAAGAAGAAGTCTTTGAGTGAAACAACATTAGGATGATCAAGAAGCTGCAAAATTTGCAGTTCACGGATGTCGTCTTCTTCATCTTGCAACACTTTTTTAATTGCAACGGTTTCTCCTGTTTCCGCACACTTTGCCTGCACAACGCAAGCTCTTAAACCTCAGATTAATAGGTAATACATCTATAATATATGATCACAAAAACCATGTTATTACAATAATAATTTGATGTTTTATATATAATAGGAGTTAGTTGATTGTTTTTTTAGCCCATTGACCTGATAGAGATGAACCATACCTCAAATCGACCGTTTCATGGTCAAAGGTAGATTCTACAAAAAGTTAACAATTTCAAGCATGTAAATAAACTATACCTCAAACACAGTTCCAAAAGAACCCTGGCCAATAACACGTCCTGCCTCATATCTCATTTTCTGTAAGTGATCATCAAAAAAAGATAAAGTTGAGCAAAAAATGTAAAAACATTCAAGAAAAAACAATCAACATAAATGAGACACCAATGTCTCTATGGGGCATTAAATTCACAACCTAAGGGTTGTAGAGATCCACTACTTGGCTAAAAAAATTGCTAGTTATATTTGATTTTCAATACAGCAATGCATAAAAACAGAAGTAATATTATTGATAATGCGAAAATATGAGAGACAGTGTCGCTTACAGCAGTGCATTGGAGGAGTCTTGGAACAGGATTAACAGCTTCTGGGAGCATCCGCTTGTGGAAGATCTATTTCACATTACCGTGTCAGACAAAGGGATACATTAATAAACCTGAACTTCAAATATCGTAATAAATTATGGCCAAATGTATAGAGCTTGTACAAAGAACCTGTCCAAGAAGAAGCTCTGCAAGAACACCGTCTACAAACGACATATCAGTTGCAATTGGGTACTCGGTTCCATCAAATATGAGTTCAGGTGCAGGGTGGTACCGAGAACATATGTAGGATAGAATTGGTTCCCCTTTGACCTGTTAAACATAAGAGACGAATGGATAGCTCATCATGAGCCACCTAATTTTTATATGAAGTTATGAACAGAACACTTAAGCAGCTAAGCTACAACCATTTCTAATATGTGGCAATTTCGACCCATTTATATAACTCGTGTATGTTTTACATCCAGCGTAGCAAACATCAAGAAATTTGGTTAAAACGGAAACAGGCCAAATGGCACCCAAAGGATACTTTTAAGCACCTAAAAGATTATTACTAAACAAATGGTTGTGTAATCATATTAAACACTTAACTAAAAAAGAACTAACCATTTTGACCTGTAATACAACCCACCCATTTTGTCTCCTCTAGTGCCTTAAGTTTCAAACAATATTATTACTTTGGAATGAAAACTTCACCCAAAGACAGCAAATGAAAGGAATATTTTGGTTTCAAAAAGATTGTAGTAGGCAAGACACCGTTTTACATTATAGTAAAAGCGTGAACAAACAACATATTACCAGAACTTTTGAGGTCTCAAAGTCGCAGAGTTTGAGCAGGTGAGAATGAGGATTCACCTGCGGAAGAACAGATACGTACAAATTGCGCATTACAACACCAAATCAAAATAATAGCTTCAGGTTATGGTAAGAGATAAGTTTTAGATCCATACTAAAATATTTTCAGGCTTAATGTCTCTGTGACAAACCCCAATGGCCTGAATATAAGCCAAGGCTTTAAAAATCTGAAACATAGGCATGATTCTTACATTAGCTGAATGAACGGAAGGTGAAGAGGCGGAAGCATTCTACATACAGAAAAAACAGACCTGATAGGTGTGTAGTTTGACAGATATCATGGTCATCCTATGATTCGCCTTGGGGTATTGTTTTGCTACACGATAAGCTGTTTCTGGAAAATACTCAAGAACCAGATTGAGATACAGCTCATCCTTGTCGTCTGTCGTAGAAAAGAAGCAGTGTTTGAGTGAAACAACATTAGGATGATCAAGAAACCGCATAGTTTGCAGTTCACGGTTCTTGTATCGTTTATCTTTCAACACTTTTCTAGTTGCAACGGCTTCTCTTGTTTCCAAGCACTTTGCCTGCACAACACAAGCTCTTAAACCTCAGACTAATGAAAACTAAGTTAGTAAGCCAATCTGGTGGAAAAATGGGTGGTTGCAAGGCAAAGTTTTTTGTTCATATTTAATTAATAGATAATAGGTAATACATCTATTTGATCACAAAAACCATGTTATAACAATAATAATTAGATTTTTTTTATATATAATAAGAGTTGGTTGATTGTAATTTTTTGTTTAGCCCATTGACCTGATGGAGATAAACCATGACTCGAATTGAATCGACTGTTTCGTAAGTAACTAAATGGGTCAAAGGTCACTTCTACAAAAAGTTAACAATTTAAAGCATGTGCATAAACTATACCTGAAACTGGCCAGTAACACGCTCTGCCATATGGCTCATTCTCTGCAAGTGATCATCAAAATATATAACGTTGAGGAAAATATGTAGAAACATTCAAGAAAAACATTCAAGAAAAACGGTCAAAAAAATATAACATTCAAGAAAATATGTAAGCCTATTTTCTTGCATGACTTAAGTCGAGGTCGAAGCGAAACCGAGATAACGAGACCTTAATAAGAGACTACGAGTGTGCGGCACTTACCGGTTGAGGGTGGTGATCTTGGGTGGTTGCTCCGATGTCTACAGTCGTCGAACAAGGAAGAAGAGAAGATGGCGGCCTCTAGGGGTTTTTTTTTTTTATGTCAGGGACGATGGGTGGGGGGTTTGGGGTTTTAAATATTATTTTGAAAACTAAAAGTTTCATAATCACCCCTAGAGTACCAAACGTGTTCAACTTGTTCCGCAAGTTGTTAGGCTAGCAAGGGTAAAAGTAATTGTAGAGAGTTTAGGAGGTTTATAAAGAAACTTGATGTTACGCAATTAAATCCTAACGTAAATTTGTGGGGTTAGGGTGTCCGGGGCGCTTTGCGGGGATGGGTGCGGTGAGGCGAGTTCCCGAGCGGGAACACCGCCGCCGACCCCTCGGGGAGGCTAAGCGGGGAAGGGGAGCGGTGGGTGTTCACCGATGAGAGATGCCATTTTTTTGAGTTTTTCTTTTTTTCTTTTTTGTTTTTTCCTTGTGAGAGATGTAGGAGGATGAAGAACAAAGTGCAGGTAATGAAGAAGAAGAAGGGGATGAGGAAGAAAGAAGAAGAAGAAGAGATGTATATTTTTGAGTTTTTGTTTTTGTTTTTTTTTGTTTTTTCCTTCTTTTTTTTTCCTTGTGATTTTTTTAATACTTTTAAAAATACCCCTCAAACTTGTTTTTAATTAAATGAAATGTTCTATTTTTTATTTTTATTTAGTTTTAAATTATTTAAATTATGTTTTACTTTTATAAAAATATTTATATAAAAAAAAAAACCAAGTCCCCCAAGAGAGGAGTGTCGCCATCAAATTGAGGGTGTGAGGGGAGTTGACGTGGCGCGTGCTGATTAGGTGTGTGTAAGAGAGGTCACTCGCACTAAAGAGTAGTGCCCCTTACACCCTTAGGCAATTTGCAAATGTGAATCGTAAATAGAGAAGGGAGACTTGGGCTGATTGGGCCATCATAAATAGAAGGTGGGCACTAAAAAAAATGTCATTTAGTTACATACAAAATGTGACACCAAAAATCAAAAAAGTGCCACTAAAGACCCAAACAGGAATAGGCGGCACACAAAAAAAGTGCCACTAGAAGCGATGACGCTATAGCCTTTTAGTGGCATATTTTCAATCTGCCGCACAAAGTTATTAGGCTTTTAGTGGCATTTTTTTTTGCCACGATATAAAAAATAACTATTGTGGCACAAGTTTTGGGCTTTTAAAAGATTATCAGAGTTACATATACATATTGGTTTTAGTAACACTTCTTTTTACCATAACATAATTAGTGGCGCAAATTTTGTGTCGGTAAAAATTGTTCCTAGTTAAATATACATCAAATTAAATGTCACTACAGGCGTTTATAATATTAATTTGATTAGTTAAAATCAATTATCTACAATATAAAATAAATACATAATTGTAAAATGTAGAAATCATAATATCTTAACATCAATCATAAGTTCAATCCGAAACATATTCCAAATGTTACCAAACAAATGTCAAAGCATATTCCAAACGTTTACAAGTCAAAACGTTTTTTCATATAAAAAAAACTTAGCTCCAAGCAAGCCATGCATCTTGTTATCCTCAATTCCTCTCAGGCTTTAAATGGAGTTAATTATGTTTTTCGTCCCTGTAGTTTGTCAAAAATCACAATTTCAGTCCATTAGTTTAAAAATTGTTATTTCGGTCCCTGTGCTTCCACTTTCATAACTATTACAATCCACTCACTTAACACTGTCTGTTTATTCTGTTAAGTTTTGATGAAATGACTAAATTGCCCCTTGATAAAAACTAATATACAAAATTGTAAAAACTTTAAAATAATTAAAGGTGGGTCCCGCAAAACTTCTTTCCCCGCCCCATTTTTCCGGTCATCTTCTCCGGAGACCACATGATTTTCCGGCGACCCCACCGGTTTACAACTTGCAAATGACTTCTGATCTAAAGTAATAACTACTAAATAGTCCGGAAGTCGGATCTGGCATGTATCAATAGCTCTATTGAGTATAGAGAATGAGATAAGAAAAACCGAACAAGAAGAACAACAACGCGGCGGTGCGAGCACGGTGAGCGGTTTAAATTCCAACAAGTAGCCACGCAGAATTTCACCGGTGAACAGACAGATGTAACCGAAAACCGTTGCCGGAGATGATGCTCAAAGAAGGCTAGATGCTATTTTACGCGTCCGATGCTGTGGTCCCGGTCTCATCAGAGGAAGGGTGGGTGTCGGTGGAAGAGGGTTTGAGGATAAGTGGAGGGGCTGATAGGGTGGTTATAGTCGGATTAACAGGACATGTTTTGGGCCGGCGGCAACCCAAAACTTGTCTTCTTCTTACCCACAACCAGACCATCTACCAGCAATTGGGTTCTGAGCCTGCTCCGGCGAGAAGCTTTACTCTGGTGATTGGGTTCTAAAATTGCTGTTTCATTCTCTCTCTTAACAATTTAAGTTCTGCAAACTTGTGGTTTATCAATTTGAAGTTTTAGAGTGTGTACAGGTGAATGATTTGGTGGTTAGGTTGAACAAACTTGGAAGTCAGGTGGAGAAGTATGCTTTGAATCTACGAATCAATGTGATTTAGAGTTTAAATATTATAAGGTTAATGAAAAGAAAGCATGGTTGGAGATCATTGTATGGTGGCTGGTAATGGGTGGCGACAACAGGAGAGAGACAGGGATGAGAGAGACATTTTTATATGGTTTTTTAAATAAAGGGTATTTTAGTCATTTCATCAAAACTTAACAGAATAAATGAATGAGGTTAACAGGTGCGGACTGTAATAGCTATGAAAGTGGAAGCACAGGGACTGAAATAGCAATTTTTAAACTAATGGACTGAAATAGTGATTTTTGACAAACCACAGGGACGAAAAACGTAATTATCTCCTTTAAATGTTAACTCTGCCATCCATCACCAACTAAATCATCCTTACTGACTTCATCACTTCTCATTCGGTCCCACTCTATTACGCAAATGTTGGTGAAGTAATGCAGCGGCTATTGGTACCTTTGTTTCGATCGATTATGCTAAACCACTTCATGAAGTAAACAATATGACCGACCCACGCTGACCTGGAAACGGGATTTGCTTCATGTATTGTTGATACATTTTTGCACTTCTTATCACTAATTATGCATCAATAATTAATTGAGAACATTGCTAAATTCGTCCCTGAGGTTTTACACAAATTGCTAGATCAGTCCAAAATCAAGATTTGTTGCTAAAACAATCCAAAATCAAGATTTGTTTTAGTAATACAGTCCAAAAAACAAACGCCGTTAAGTTAGCCTTGTTTTGTTTTGCTAAATTCGTCCCTGGGATTTTACACAAATTGCTAGATCAGTACAAAATCAAAATTAGTTAAATGAACGAACATGAACAGAGGTCTCGTTCGCTCGATTGTGTTCGTGAACGTTCGGTAAGGTGTTCATGAACGTGTTCGTGAACATTCGTTGATTTGCGTTCGTTTATGTTCGTATGTTTGTGTTTTAATTGAAGATCTTTGTACTTACATATATTTTATGTGTGCTTTTTATATTATTAAACTTTTATTTATTTTATTACCCTAACAATTAAACTAGGAAACCCCCTTTCACCTTGTTTATGCACCATTTCCCTTTCATTTATCATTATTTACATCGGCGAATACAATCGACCCCCGTACCACAATAAGGGATTCAAGTTCAAGTGCTACTCTCTAGGCCATCTATCTTTATCCTTCGTCGAGTTCGCCAAATTCGTTTGTGTTTGTGAACCGTTCGCGAACACGCTTATTTCCTTAATGAACGAACACGAACATAAAATCTCGTTCGGTAAGTGTTCATGAACCATCATGAACACATTGATTTCCTTAACGAACGAACACGAACAAGGACTTGTTCGTGTTCATTCGGTTTGTTTACAGCCCTACATACGTGGGCTTGTTTCTTCACCAGTTGGGCTTCACCTTCATCCCTATTGCATTACAATCTTTGACAAAGTGTTAGGTTCCAACAACTTTCTCGCTATTTTTTCACATTTCACATTTACTACAACACAGTATAAAAATAATATGAGTTTGTACTTAAAAGGGTAAAAAATCATATTATCCACATCAACAAAAAACCTCCCATGTACATCATATCCGTAATGGTTATGCTAGAACCAAGACGGGACACCTAAAGAAAACATTTTTAGCATTTCAACTGCCATGCCATGTAGGCATGCTGTTGCTTGCATTTGGAACTTGAGGATGAATGGACGGGGTGATGGAATACCAGAAAGGTACGTTCATGAACACCTTACCGAACGTTCACGAACACAATCGAACGAACGAGACCTCTGTTCATGTTCGTTCATTTAACTAATCTTGATTTTGGACTGATCTAGCAATTTGTGTAAAACCTCAGGGACGAATTTAGCAAAACAAAACAAGGCTAATTTAACGGCGTTTGTTTTTTGGACTGTATTAGCAAAACAAATCTTGATTTTGGACTGTTTTAGCAACAAATCTTGATTTTGGACTGATCTAGCAATTTGTGTAAAACCTCATGGACGAATTTAGCAATTTTCTCTAATTAATTTAAGAAACATGTATCTCAATTGCTATAGCGATGATTACCAAACATGTGTAATAAATTACCTTCAACTACTACTTTTTCGGCTAGAATGATAAGTATAAGCTTAGTTTTTGGTCGCATGACACCAAGATGCTTGGTTTTACTCTCAAGCCGAACTCTAGCTCTTGGGTTTTACTTTCGAGCCGACCTGTTAGTGCCTTTAGTATTTTCACTTCTTTCCTTACGTCTTCAATGGCAGTTACTGTTGTCATCTGAATAAACATCAAGACATATATTAGGGAATAAAACCAAAACTTAAAAGTTTTTCACCTTTAAATAGATTGGATACCAAGATTATTTTAGTATCGATTATACAATTACATGTAATTATAAAGTCAAAATGTAATCACTTTGACCACATAAGTCAACCTCCACATTGACAAGTCATATTTACTTATTTAGAGATTTAAATGGCAAAAATGACCTTATATAAACAGACCAACATAATCAGTTCTCTTGCTGCTACTCTGCTGCTCCTATATTGATCATTCAAAAGGGATTATTTGACTCCTAATAATTAGATAATCAATAACAGGTTCATTATATTAAAGCAAACAAACAAATGATCCCTTTCAAGACCATATCAATAAATAGATACTGGGTTTAATAAGACGAGGCAGCGAAGCATAGCTTCCAGTAAGCGAGGCGTTGCTCTATGTACGCGAATAATCTATGGACCAAGTTTTGATTGCCATAGTTAAAAAACCATTAGAACTTATATCGAGGAATGTGTGCGCTCTCGCCTCTTTTATATGGCCCAAGTTGCTCTTTTATCTCCATATACACATGCTAACAAACTTTGAGAAATAAGATACCTCAGAGAGAGAGAAGGTACAGAGTTCCTCCGGCACACCCCCTGTTGATGATTTTTTTAAGAGAAAACCCAAACAACAAACTAGGGTTCATCAAGTAATAAAAGGTCAGGCTCAATGAAAAGAACATGAGCAAAAGCTATCCTCATTAGCTAGGAGATACTCAAGCTCCTACGGCAATTTGAATTGTAATCTTTGTGAAAATTCAGAAGAATGTATGGCCTTTCTATGAATGAAAAGATGTAGAATGAGAAGGGAGGAGCACGGTTAGGGATTCAATTATAGAATCTCATGATAGGGAAACTAGAAAACTTTTGAGAGGGAAACAATAGTTCCCTCCCTATCCTGAGATTCTATAATAGTTATCATGTAAACTCATACCGTTGATGATTAACCACGTGCATGGGATCAAAGTCCATTCTTGCCCCTAAATTGCTACATATTAGCTTCTCCACATGCTGCATACCATCATGAGATCAAATTAGACATATAAACCCTCATTTAATATGTAAGGGATCATAATCAATAGCTACCCATCCCTATTCTAGCAATCCCAATTCAGTTCAAGCACAACAGAACTACTAATTCAAGACCGTAATCCATTTATCAAACAAAAGACCAATTTTGAATAGCAAGTTTACTGACAAAACCCCCAATACATACGCATAGAAAGAGCTATTTTGAATAGCATTTCTGTGTCTAAATGATAAATTACAAAACATTTATAACACTTTACCTTATTGCATCATGCTATATATCAGCTGGTGTATAGTTATACGATGATGAAGTACTCGAGGACAAATTTCAGCTACTGAGAGTTTCTGTTACAACTATACGGAAATAAACTAAAAGAGATCAGTAGTAATCTGCTATTGATCGTAATCGTATAAGCTCAAATAGTGGCGAACGAGATTATATAAATTGAAAATGTAAAAAAAAATCAAAAAAAGTACAACTTATTTTGTGATAGAGAATTTATGAGTGATGGAAAAAATATGTAATGCGCAAATTATGCAAAGTAACTGAGCATCTTTATCCAGAATAGATAACACCAATGACTCTGTTTATAACGATGAAAACCAAAACTGGTTTTACTCAGGTTGGGTGGGTTATGGGTTGGGTTTTTCTCTGCAGGGTGTTTTCTTCTGCAGGAACTGCTGGGTGGGAGGGCAGGGTGATTATTGTTGCTGGCCTGGTGAACATCGTCTGGGTGGTCTGGGTTGGGACTGGAGTTATAAGGGGGAGGAGGGTAGATAACCTTATTAGATTTTCTGGGAGTTGCCTGGTGTCTTGTCTGCTTATCTTTAACCTTTGGTCTCTAGGTGTTGTTTTTATTTCTAATCCAACCCACATGATTTGGAGTGTTATGAGGAGACATTATGGGGTTCTAGTCTTTGTTTCTGTGTCCGGGAGTGACATAAGCCGGGAGTTATAAGGAAGGATTGGCTAGGGGGGTTGTTTTTTATTGGCAACCAAATATGTACCAAACCCCAATGCCAAGAACCTGGTTCTGTGTCCGTGTCCAAACTGTTTTTCTAACTGTCTGGTTGATTAATACTGGGTGCTGGGGTTTAATGGGTTGGGACAGGTTTTGCTGGAAGTCTATTTGCAACAGTTTTGATCTGCTCAGGCCTTTGTTTTATGCAAGTATCAAGCTGGTGTAGGTGATGCTTCGGGTTCTTGGTCCCCTTGTGTCTCTATGCAAGTATCAAGCTGGTGTGGTTGATGCAATCATAAGATGGAATGCTAATATGGTATTTAATGTGGTTTTTATTCGAGTTTTATGGCTGCAACTGTGTAAAGCACTGTGCTGGATTTATTGTGCTGTGTTTTGGTTAAACAGCTGGAGTCCCTCTGCTGTCATTGATCACCGGCTGGTGTATGTGTGGTTGTCCCGATATATGATGTCTCGAGCTCTTGTGAGGTGGTTTATGTACATCCAATGGTCCTACGAGAGCTGGAAACATCATGATTAGAAAACTCTTCGAAGCACTCACCTCTGGGGAAGTGGTTTATGGCAGAATCTCCTTAATGTGTATAGGGGTATTTTGGTAAAAAAGGCTGCAAATTTTGAGAAACCAGTCGAAATTAATAGACCGGGCCAAAATACTGAAGTGCTGCTTATTCAAGTTGCTGTTATCCGGGTTTATGGTTGTTGCATGGTTCCTCCGAGTTTAGCCTCCGTTTGTTGGCTCCGAGTTTGCTGTTTTGTCTTTGTCCTTATTTCTTGCATCCGTGTTTGGCCTCCGGGATTTCTTTCCAAGTCTGGCGTCCCACTGCATGTCCTGCTTGTCTCTGCTTGTTGGGTATACTGCTGCTGGGTTAGTTGTTTAGCTATTGGATCCTCCAAGTCCGGCGCTCGGGTTTGGAGTTATTGGGTTTGGGCTTATCAAGATTATTATAAACTGCTAAAGGTTTTTAGTGGTCTGATGTGTTTGGGCCTGGGGTTTCTGATTCGTTTGAAGGCCCAAGGGTGGGTTCTTAAAGCCCAAATTGGCTCTCGGTTGCTGCACAAACTGAAGGCTCATTACAGTGGGCTTATAACCATCACTAAGACTGTGGAGACCAGGGCCCAAGTTATGTACCTGGTCTCGGGTAACCAGCTTCTATTAAAGGCTCACTTATGGATGCGCTGGAAGGGTATTGGTTGCGGGCCTCGGAAGATCCAAAATTTTTGGTTAACTACTCTTGGCCATGTTATTTTTGGGGGATTTTCAGTCCATCCTCTGCGCTGTGTAGTTATGAAAATATATATCTTTTGTAACTTTGATAGGTTAGATGAGTATACGTGTACTACTCAAAGTAACGCCCGGTTCTTTTGTTCCCCTAGAAGGGGTTGTATGGTCTCTTATTTTTTGTCCCCAAAGCATGTTTTGATGATGTTACGGGGGTATGCCCCTTTGCATGGGCGAAGGATAGTGGGGGCGGGAGGGGGCGGCCGACCCCCCGAACTTTTCGCTCAGTAGTGGAGAGTATGTAGTTTCCGTATAGAAACTTTTGAGTATATACGTTTTTGACCCCCCGGTTTTATAGAAATTTTTTGTATATACGTTTTCGACCCCCAGTCGAAAATCTCAAGCTTTGCCACTGCCCCTTTGATCGTGTAATTTTTTCATTGTGGTTTATATAGTTTGTCGGGCGATGCCCTTTATCCAAAAAAAAAATTACTAGATAAAATACCTAAAAACACCCTAAAATTGAATTATTCTTGAAACAATTAGTAAAGTTATCTTTTTCAATCAAAATGTTCCTAATGCAGATTGAACAAGAAAACAAAGTTGAGTTGAAATACTATAAAATGACATCTAATTTTCATTAAAAATTCAAGAAAATATAAAATCATTAGGTCAAAGGAAGAAGATACCTTGGTGAACATACCAACACCACATTCAATAGAAACTTAAGCCAAGAAAAGATCATCAGCAAGCAACCGGTCCTTAAACCCTCCAAACTGAAGCAGCCATCTTAAAAACGGAAACATCTCCAGAAAATCTAGGTATACTCCCCGCCGGAATAGAATCCAACAACCGACCCACCTCCGCTAATACGAATTTCTGCAGAAAATTTAATGACAGTTTACAAATTAGATAAACTCTTTATGTAAACTAGGATGCAAGGACATGGTGTAAACTAAAAATCTGAACTACAACACAATATCAGCTAGAAATGGGCAAATATCATCTTCGTCTTCTAAACATCAAGATCAAACCGCAATATGCAATATACAGGATCTAGGTTGAACCCGAACAAACAAACAAACAAACAAAAAAGACCCTGATAGAAAATGAACATGACTGTTCCAGTCTTCTGTAACCTTCAAAAAAATTATGAAACACTCCAATGGAAAAGTTTGTGAATTTGTCAGCATATATAATTCAAATTGTGCATTTTAATCAGTTGTTGCAGTTCTCTCAATTATTTAAGTTCGTATTTGAAGAACAAACGGTAAAGCCCATACAATTATAATCATGTACAGTTTAACAAACAAAACAAGATGCACGGATGGATTTCAGAACAGAAAATCAAAAAACATAAATTAAGCGAAACCCTAATTATTGCCAGAATTAAGCAAAATTGGTCTCAAAATTCACCACAACAGCCAAGCTTTGATGATAGAGACCGATCTTTGTTGCAAAAACAACTAATAACAGGGAAAAAAAAAGTTTGAATCGATCTCCATGGCAAATTAATCTCACACAATTAAAAAAAGATGAGATGAACGAATAAATATGGGGAAAAGAAATCAGTTTACCTATAAATTGACCAGATTAAACCAAATATTATTGAAGAAATCCATGAGGATGATTTAGTTTTGAAGATTTGAAGATTCTAAACGTGTGAAGAAACCCCCTTTTGTGATCCAATCGAATACGTGATACGAGAGTGAGAGTGAGAGGGAAAATAAAAGGGGATTTTTTTGGTTTGAAAGTTGGAGGGAAAATATAAAATTTTGGAAAATTTTAGAGGTAAATATGAAGTTTTTGAGTTTTAATTACTTTCAAGGATTAGATGTGTGTAAACGAGTTGAGCTACTCTAGTTTGATTTCTAATAAAAAAAGAAAAAAAATTAAACGAGCCGCAAACCCGAACTTAACCTGTCGAGTTTGAGTGACTCGCAAGCCTAAACGATCACGTACACTTTTTTAATTAACATCATACGTACATATATTTAAATACTAAATTACTAATACTTACTAGTTGTAAAATTAGGAAAAATGACTAATTTTATTATATATATATACTAGTGGGAATGCCCGCATGTTGCTGCAGGTGCAAATGTTTTGTTCTCGTAGTTGTTGTTTGGGTCTGTGGTGTGTGTTTGGCATTTATGGATGATACTTACGGTGACTTGAAGTACATAGGAAGCAACAACCATACCATACCCTATTCAAATACATCTCATTTTCATGAAATTCAAAATCTATTGTGCATCATTGAAAAAACCACGAATCAAATGTCACCCGTCATGCAAGACCCTTTCCTTTGCTACTCAATGCATTATACCAGCCCCAAAATACACGTTTAAACATGTTAGCTTACACGTCAGTGAATTCTAAGCTAATATTTCATAATACATTCATTCATCATGTTTAGACTCATGCCAATTTAAGTTTTCTAACACTAACATGTTTACTTAAAACTCAAAGAACATATCTACTAAATTATTAAAAAGAGAGAGAAGAAAAAGAAAAAAAAGACATTATTCATGATAAAACGTCTTACAATAATGTGATTAGTGATTGCTATTGTTTTAAATCATAATCGCCCGCATCTGCCCATGATAATAGCATAAGAAAGAACAAAAATAACACATAAGTGTCGGTTGACTTAATAATAATTACCCGACGCGTTCAAATATAAATTTCCTTTTTTTTGAACGGCAAGGAATGATGTGCCAACCACCATGACACCGGGCACTGTGACCAAGGTCGACTACTCGACCGCTGCCAGCCCCTTGGCTCTCCCAGATGCGCGAAAACCCGATCTCCACTCGCTCGAAGGCACGACAGTGGAATAATCGGTAAAACCTCGCCTCCCATTGAAAACGAACCGGCGCCACCCGTATTCGACCTTCACTTGGATGTCATAGAAAATAATGGGGAGAGTGGGAGTCGAACCTGGGTCACAAGGAAAACCAAGTTTTTCTCCAACCACTCCACAACTACCTCATTGGCTCAAATATAAATTATCTATTTGACCCGTTTATAAGGAAAGCTAATGTTCTAAAACTTTGAGCTTAATCATATGACCAATCAATAACTCTTTGAAGGATTCATATGTAATAAAGAGTTGCATGCATCTAAATTACCACTTGCATATTTAACAGCAGCCAGGCATAGAACAACTAACCTTTCACAAGTTGTTCTTAACGAAAATGGAGTTTCTTTCTTAATGTGGCAAGTTTCTCTTGTTGAAAGACTCTAACTAAGTTGATCATTTGTCTTACTCTTAAAAAACATAATAAGAAAACAACCAAACTGGTTTTGGCAAAAAAAAAAAAAAAAAAGAACCGGTTAAGATCACATGGCCATGGGCTTCATTCTTGAGCTTGTCTACAAGTTCATCCACAGAGGCCCCCACCTTTCTTTCCTGGTGCAGTCACTTGCATGACCTCCAAATCAGATCACGGCTCTACGTTTAACCCTGCTAGCCTCATTTTCTTGATCGGTTTTGATTTTGCCATCATTATGTTGGGGAGTGCGACATATGTTGGCTGGTTCAGCCTCAGATCCGTGCTGCATTCACATCAAAAAAACATTGATTACCTTTTTATTCTTCTAGAATCGCTAGCTTAAGTAGTAAGAAAGAAACAAATTAAGTGATGACTGTGAACAAGTCTAAACAGAAAGTTTCTAGGTGATATTATCCATGCTAATATGGTATTACTTTGAAGTCTGAGTTGAAAACTACAAGACTTTGGATTCGGTACTGCATAAGGTTTGTAATGGGATATTAAATGATTTTTATTTGAATAATAAACAGTTGCTCATTCACAACTTTTGCAACTTCCAAAGAAGCTTCCTGAAAAGCAAATATAACACCTAGATTGTTCTTATCATTACCCTGCTGCTCATTCCCCAAACCTGAAAATCGAATAACTTATTTTAATTTTAATTTGATTTGATATTTTATGATTAATTTAATAGTTACCTAGAAAGACAACTTTATCCCTAAACTAATCTCATTTAGTAGTGTACTATAAGCATAAAAAGTTGTATTTACTTAAATTTTACCGCCATCCTTATGAAATGCTTTATAATCTAGTATAGATATAGATACACACATATTATGTTATGCCAGATGAAGATTTATATAAAATCTATTATATATAATAAATGAAAGTGATTTGGGCAACGTGTCACTTAATTAGGGCATCGTTTTTCCCCTTTTCCCGCCCAACATTAACCACTGCCCTTTATTCTCACATTTTCACAAACCCTATTTCATTCTTCTCCTTCACCTTTCCATACAAGATCCTCTTTCTCTCTGATGTTCATCCTTCTCCTTCTTCACATTTTCATCTCCTCAACAACGTCCGGCAGCGGTTACTTCTATTGGATACATCTGCGTTTGAAACCCTAAATCATGTACCGTCGAGTAGTTGAAGAACAGAATAATCATGTAAGATCTATTTTTTCATTCAGAAATTTTATTTCGTTTTATCTATTTTCTCATACTAAACACGATGAACCCTTTTGTACCCTCAGAAGAAGAAGCAGATCTCTAAGGGTTTCTTATCGTACTCGATGAACCCTTTTGTACAAGCTCCTGTTAATCGGTGACACTGGTATGTTGTAATAATGTTTTTACTATTGTATATATATGAATAACTCTGTTTGTAGCTTTTGATTTTGTCTTTCCTTTGTTATTGTTTATTCAGATGCTTGCTTTGTTGTATCATGTGATTACGAGTAGACTGATTTTGATATGTTTATAGTTTATGTCTTTCACAAGCTGTTTTGTTGATTTATTCACCCATGTTAAAATTTTTTATGCTCCTACGTTTCTTGATCCTCTGTTTTTATTTCAACTTTCATATTATTATTCTAGCAATCCAAGCAGAATATATAGATTTTATGCTTATTTTTTTTATTATTATTATTTTATAGAGTTTGTTGATTAGAAGCAACCTCTACCGGACCGTTGTTGAGGAGATGGAAATGTGAAAGAGAAGGAGAAGGACGGTAAATTCATTGTTTGATTGTTTATGTAGTTAACTAAATTGAGTAGCTTAACTACTTAATTACAGAGAAGTTTTTGAGATTGTTTTTACACTTTATTATTTTTGCAGCAAGTTGTATTTCATTTGTTCATGTGGAAATTTTATATTTGCAGGCTTTTGAATTAAGGTTGGTTGTTACTTAATTTGTGTTTGCTTTAATGATTTTCAGTTTCATGAAGTCATTGTTTAGAAACTGATTTTGTTTTCAGGTCTATTGATAGGTGATACCAGCCCAAAAGTTTAGGCTTCATCCCTTTTTGTTATTCGGTATGGTACTCATTTACAGTCCCACTTTCAACGAGGTTGTGTTAGTCATGTATTTGATTTTTGCCCTTTTCTTTACAATTGAAGTTGTGGAGAGACGAATTAAGATGGTGGAGCGGAAGACAATCTCAGATGAGTATAGGAATTTTAGTGCATGATTGAGATCATTTGGACCCATGTACTGTAAGTTATTGAATGTTTTAATCTTACAATCAGTTTTACTTTGTTTTTTATGAATGTGATGTTGTCATGGACATCAAAGTGATTGCACAACACCAAGGTAACCTCAATTGGTCTGATTTATTTTTTGGTATTCGTAACATTTTGATTTACCGTTTATTGATGCATTGATTCATTTGTAATTGCTTGCAGATCACCCGTCATCTCAATTTGAGCAATTAAACGGAGTTTTCTTAATCAGCACCGTAAGTTTCGTTCACTAATCTATGCATTGTTAATTCCACATGTTTTTTTTTATTCTTAATCGATGATTCTGTTTCAGGTGTACTTTTTGCTGTTACTTCCACGTGTTTTTTTCAGATTAATTGTTTTGATGAAAAGGGAAATCGTTCGAGATGTGTGATCCAAGAACCGAATAAAACATAGTGGATATTGCTGAAGGAGATAAAGTTGATGTTGATTTGGCTGTTGAAGCTGCATGTTAGGATCTGAGGATCTACTGATTGTGCTTGTTTGTGAGATTTGAACAAATCAAATAGATATGAGCAGTTTTAAGTGCAGCGGAAATGAATAACAAACTTTGTAAACACAATCAAAGGAGAATATAGTTTGATAAACAATTGCTTTTTCATAGAGTCGAAAGATTACATTAAAAGCAAAAGATTACAATGCAAGCTTACAGACTAAACTCCCCCTCAGCCTGATACTCCAGAGTTGGTTGCACAAGATGAAAGGATTGAATTGAGGAGAAGAACTCACTCAAAACGATCAAATATAACAGTACAGAGTACTGTCATATTTATAGGCAAACCAAACCACTGATGTACCTCAGCTGACGTCACCATGATAGTGACATCTAACAGCCTAACAACCTATAAACACTGGTCTATACAAAACTACTGATGTCTAACAACTGATTGATAATAACATACAAAACAAGTCCAACATTGTTCACGTTCCACTGTTGTAGCCTAAGCACTGATTATTTGAACATCAGTGCTTTCTTCAAAAGGTGATCAGTCTTTGAATAAGCAGTGCTTGGGTCTTCAGTAGTACTTAAGAGACAGCAGTAGATAGAGCTCAGTGTTTGCCTTTTAGCAGTCCTTAGTTGTTTCATCAGTGTTTGGTTCATCAGTTGAGCAGTACTTAGAGTGTATCAGCAGATAGGTAACCACTGTCAAGGGGAAAGCTTAGAGTAAACGTCTGCTTATTGTGAATCCACTGTTGTGAACTGGTTTTGGCTTTCATTATCTGTTCCTCTGGTAGGGTTCAATCCCAACAATCTCCCCCTGGAACAGATAATGCCAAAACCCTTCATTATTCTGGATGTTTATTCTTCATCAGAAGCTCCTTTGCTTTTCTTTTAAATTCTTCCTCAAAATCTTTGGAACTTGAATCAGCCTCATCCCTGCACAGTGAAAGCTCAAGGAGATCTTGTAGATCTTCAACACTCAGGCCTAGTGCTTGATTCCTTGATATATGCCTCACTTCTCCATTGGTTCTGATCAGAGTCAATACGTGGGTCTTTTGATCAGAGAGCCACTTTAGTATTTTTAAACCAAATGGGTTTCTTGGGAGAGTTTTATTGTCTGATGAACTTAAAGTGTTTGGCCTAGAGAAGAAGTGTAGAGCAGTGTCATGAGCTTCAGAAACTCGTGTGAATGCCTTTTCAATAATCTCATTAGCTGCAGCTATGTCTGCTTCAACTGCTTTGTCAGTCAGCTCACTGTTTGTGATAACTGCTGATGATTTTTGGCTTACTACTTTGACCCTTTTGGCAAGGTCTTGTAGTTTTGCTAATCTTTCTTTATCTGAAGCTATTTTCTTGATAGCTTCTTCAATCTGATCAGCTTCTTTATCCTTTTCTTCTCCAGCAGACAGTATTTCCTTCCTTTCTTTTCTCAATTTTGTGACAAAGGCTTCTGCTGTGCTGATTTGTGTTTCAAAGGTCTTGACTTGCTCCTGTAGCTTTTTGTAGTCAGACTTTTTAGGAGTGTTGGAGACATTCATCCTCTGTTTCTCAAGCCTTTCATAAGCTTCATCAATTTGTTGCTTTGACCATTTTGCTATGGCATCTGCAGTATCCACCTTTCCATCCACCAACTCATGCTTCTTTCTTTTATGCTCGGAAATAAGATCAGCTATGAATTTCTTGTATTTGTTCCAATTTGGAGCTGTCTTTTTCTTCCGTGGATCAAGTTTAATCTTTTCAATTCTGTTAGCCTCATGCTTTAGTGCAACTATTGGCCAGTCTTTGAATTCTGTTTCTTCAGCAGGATAGAACTTTTCTTTCATTATGTATGCAAGATATTCTTTTCTCAATTCATTTCGTTGATCTGCTTCAGGGGATAGGCTTGACATTTCTTTGTTCAGATCACTTGCATATTCTTCTATTTGTTTGACTTTGTTGAGCAGGAATTCCCTTCTTTCCAAAATAGCTTCATCACCTTGATCCTTGCATTCAACTTTGGCTCTTATCCTTGCTTGTCTTGCTTTTATTTCGAGATATTCATCCATGTTTTCTGGAATTATGAAACCTATGAGAGAAGGAAATTTCCTTTTTGAAGGATCATCTTCAGTGTAAAATTGTTTCATCTCATTTTTCACAGCTTCTAATTCCAATGGATATTTAGCAGCAACAGGATCATACTTTTCATCAGTAGCCTGTGTTGTTTCTCCTTTTCTTTTGTGAGGCTTTGGAGGTTGTGGTGTGGGAATGATGAGATCAGTGGTGGATGTTTGACTAACAGTGGTTGAAACAACTGGTGTTTCAACCGCTGTTGTCATTACAACTGCTGATGTATCAGCAGATGTCTTCTGCTTTTGAGCAGGGGTTTTTGATGGTGGTGGTGACTCATCATCAGGAATGAAAACCCTTCTCCTTTTTAACGTAGGAGAGGCTGATGATGTTTTGGTTGGATCAGTGGTTTGAGATTGAATAGCAGTGGTTTGTGATTGACTGCCAGTGGTTGAAACAACTGGTGTTTCAATCACTGTTGTCATTACAGCAGATGTTGTAACATCTGCTGTCTTCTGCTTTATGGCAGGAGGCAGTGGTGGTGATATGATTGTAGATGATGATGGTGGTGGAACATTGGTTGTGATGATGTGTGATAGAGTGGTGTGTGTTGAAGGTGTGTGTGTGTTGATGAAATGGCAGCTGTTTGGCTACTACCAGCAGTTTTTGTAACTACTGACGTATCAGCTGTTTGAATGGAAGTTTTAGATTTTGTGGTTTGAGGTGGTTTAGATGACTGTTTTTCTTCTTCTGGTTCAATATACAGCCCATCTTCTATTCCTTTCTTTCTCAACTTGATTTTCTCCCCCTTTTTGGCATTATCTGCAAGAGGTTTATCCATGAAGAAGATTGTAGAAGGAACTTTTTCACCATGAGCAGTCTTTTGTATGCTGGCCTTTATAGCCTTGATATCTGCTTGAGTGTCTTTAAACCTTGATTCCACCATGTTGGTCAGCATTTGTACTTGAATAGCATGCTTTTGATCAGCCATATGTTGTTGTTTTTCAAGCATGGGTTTAAAAATATTCCAAAGCTCATTTTCAGCAGATGCATGTTGTGCAGGTGCTTGAGCAGGAACAGCAGTGGCTTGTGCTTTTTGAGCTTTTAAAATCTCTTGCACCAGATCTTTAATTTCAGCAACTGAGTCTTCAAGTTTTTCAACCCTGTTCGTCAATTCCTGATATTTTAAATCATCACCCAAATTAATGGGATCATCTGATTTCCCTCCTGAAGAGGTTATACCAATGTGTGACTTAGGAACAGTGTTCCAGAAATCATCCATTGATGCCCCTTGTTCTTGGTACTGGGGACTTCTTTCTTCAGCACTCGATAAACCTTTGATGTTACTGGTGGTCAAAATAGGCTCACTAGTGGTTATCGATGGTGTTATAGAAGAAATTGCCTTCAAGGGAGTCTTATTTATGAAACAACTGTCCAACTGAAGATCTGTTGATCCATCAGTTGTAGTTGCTGCTCCGCTTGAACTACTGACAAGAGTTACTTGTAACTCCTGCAGTGTAACCTCCTCAACTGTTGCTGGGATAGCAGAGGTATAAGCATCAGACCCAGTCACTTGTGGGGGTATACTTTCAGTGATAGGTGATAGAGAGGAACTGGTTTGTGTCTGTGCAATATCAACCGCATGCAACAGGGGTATTATTGATTGTGGTAGTATGATTGGTGAGGGTATGGGAGTTGAAAGAGACATGTCCTTGGGATCAGGACTGTGGAAGATAGAGCCAAGTGGATCCAGAGCTTCATAATTTGGTGTCCCTGTGATTACAACCTGATCCTTTTGTGAGGATGCAGGAGGAGTTTTAGGCATAGGTTGAGATCTTTCTACCACCTGCTGTGAGGAAGTAGCAGCAGTGGTTTGTGGTGACATTTGTTTTGTCACTGGCAGTTGCTTTGGGATCTCATCTTCCAGAGTTGTCTTTGTTTTGGGTTTGGTGGGTTTTCTGGATGTTTTTCTTTTGGTCTTTTTGGTAATGTCAGGTGTGGGTTTCAAAAGAGTGGTAGTGCTGCTCTGATCACCTGGAGCAGTGGGCTCAGCAGCAGATGTCTGAGGAGCAGTGGTAACTGCTGAAATCTGCTCAGACACCTCTGCTTTTGTTTGTATTGGTGCCATCATTCTTGAGAATGTTTCTTTTGTTAAGACTTTTATTTGAAAATGGACACCTTGTTTGGGCAAATTTTCATCTTCTTTTTCAAATTTTTGTTTAAAGTAATAGCTCAGAAATCTTGGAAAAAGAAGAAATGATTTGCTATCAACATTCTTTACCATGTCATTGAAGATCTCCTGGGAGTAGTTGTAATCTTTATTGTTTAAAATAGCATAACCCAGGCATTGAATCTTCAATGGTATTTCATTAAACGCTGTTGTTTTATTAGAAACACAACTCAAAAGTGTGTGAAATAAAAATCTGGGTGCAGAAGGGAAATACCCTTTTTGTAAGGTATCTACCTTTGATTGTTCTGCATATCCCCTTTTTGTGAAATCAGTTTTCATCTCGGCTTTATCAAAAGAAATTTTACCTTTTAGATCATCGAGTTTAAAGACTTCAGAGATTGATTGTGGAGTGATTTGAATCACTTTACCCTGTATCGAAGAGTTAATGGTTGTGGCTTTATCGTCTTGTTTTTCAAGCGTCGCCTTTTTCCAGAACTCTCTCTGGGTTTGCAAGTAAATGGGAGCATCTGCTGTCAACAAAGTTTTGTACTTTGATGCAGATAGTGTATCAATGATGGAGTCGAATGTGTGGTTATCGGTAGGTTTTGTGAGGAGACCCAAGTAGCTATGCGGTGATTTGTATGGGATTTCAATGGTTTCTTCGGTCGTTTGAGCGATCTCTTTTGAAGATGATGGTGATTTTGGTTTAGATTTTGATTTTGATTTTGACTTCGTCATTTTGATGAAGAAGAATCGGAGAGTGTTTTTGGAAGAAAGGTTGGAAACTGCTTTGAGAAGAGAATTTTGGAATTCAATTCGACAGTGTAAACCCTGTTTGGGGTTTAGGGCAGGGTTTTATTTAGGAAAAAAAATGATCGCTGATGTGGCAGCGGTTATTTTGATCTGAGGGCTAAAAACTGACCACGTGTCAAACACTAATGAAATGGATGAAGGGTGGAGAACAGTTGTTTTAAGAGCCACTGATGAATCAAGCATCAGTGGTTACAACGGTAATAATGTGGACAGTGGTGGATTTTTACTATCAATGGATAGCATATCAGTGGATAAGACACTGATTTTGAGCATCAGTGCTTGCCAAGCAAAATGAAGAAACAGTGGTTGACTTTCAGCAGTGGATAGTGATTAGGAAGCAGATGTATGAACAAAACAGTGATTAGGGCAAATGATCCAGATTTGAAGGACAAGTATTTCAGCAACAGTTTTGAGAATTTTCATTCAAGGTTTTTGCCACATGTCAAATTGAAGGACAGTGGTTTAGTACCCCAGATGATGTAGACTTTTTGCTAAGGCAACTCATTTCCATTTAATATCCCAATTAACACATGAGTGCCCTAGTAGTTTAAGCACTGTTTAGCAATCAACCTTTGATTAATGTTTAAAACAAACCTGAGTATGATATGATCTTAACATATGTACCATTTCCTTTTGACCCATTTACGAGGACAAAAATACCAACAAAAATAAGGTACTATATCCTGTCAGGAAAATGAAACTATTGCCAACAAAAACAAGCAAAAGTTCTAAGTATATTATTCTAAAAAAACGAATAATACATCCTGGTTATTAGAGAAAATCCTTTGAAGAAACAAAATGGATAAAGGATTTTCTGAGAATAGCATCAAAAAGGATCTGGTAAATATACAATAAAACACGTAATCATATCATTCTCAAGTTTATGAAAATGGTCAGTGGTTTGACAACAGCAGTTGAAAATTTTGAATACATTTTGACCACTGTTTGGTACCATTTTCTTTGTCAGTTGATTGCAAACATGAGGACACATGGATTGTCTAGTCCTCTTTGGAGTTCATTCACCGGAATCAAAACCTTTTCCTGAGCAGATGAATGCACACAGTTGCTTAATGACCATTATTACCCTAAATTTTAACTCTTCAGTGTTTTATGTTTATACTCTTTTCTTCTGACTTCAGAAGTTTTGAGATGAACACACTTCTGAGTTTTTGTGAATTTCTTCTTCCCTTTTTACCCTTCCCAAACACAAGTATTTGAAATACTTCCTGAGGGGTATTTATTAAAGGAATACTAGTTCCAAAATCATTTTGCAGTAATGTTTTGAGAGATTTGGTCATTTCTGCACATGCTTATGCCAACCTCCTCATTACTATAATTTGGACATTTATGACTCCTGATATTCTTAATGTATTTTAACAAAGTTGATTTTGTCCTTTTGAGGAATTCAACCTGTTTTCAACACATAAGATCTGAATGACTAAAGTTTTAATTTCCCTCTTTTTATGTTAGCAAAACATCAATGTTTTTATGAACATAGGTTTTGTTAATCTGAGGTACATACTTTAGTATTTCATGAAAACATCACAGATTATACACCAACAATTGAAATCAATTTAGAAACTAAGAAATAATCTCATAGTTTAACAGATATTGTTTTCAGATTTAGAAACCATGAGTGTGAAATTTGTGTGTCATATGACATCTTGGTTGATTTACAGAGTTTTTGATTAACCACTTTGAACATGATTTACTCGATACTCTGTTTTTCAACTAAATACAACCAACCTTAGTATCAATGAATTTTGAGCCGAACTGTTATGTCAAATTGATTGTTAGATCGAATTTGACTGTCCAGGCTCTGATACCAATTGTTAGGATCTGAGGATCTACTGATTGTGCTTGTTTGTGAGATTTGAACAAATCAAATAGATATGAGCAGTTTTAAGTGCAGCGGAAATGAATAACAAACTTTGTAAACACAATCAAAGGAGAATATAGTTTGATAAACAATTGCTTTTTCATAGAGTCGAAAGATTACATTAAAAGTAAAAGATTACAATGCAAGCTTACAGACTAAACTCCCCCTCAGCCTGATACTCCAGAGTTGGTTGCACAAGATGAAAGGATTGCATTGAGGAGAAGAACTCACTCAAAACGATCAAATATAACAGTACAGAGTACTGTCATATTTATAGGCAAACCAAACCACTGATGTACCTCAGCTGACGTCACCATGATAGTGACATCTAACAGCCTAACAACCTATAAACACTGGTCTATACAAAACTACTGATGTCTAACAACTGATTGATAATAACATACAAAACAAGTCTAACACTGCTCACGTTCCACTGTTGTAGCCTAAGCACTGATTATTTGAACATCAGTGCTTTCTTTAAAAGGTGATCAGTCTTTGAATAAGCAGTGCTTGGGTCTTCAGTAGTACTTAAGAGACAGCAGTAGATAGAGCTCAGTGTTTGCCTTTTAGCAGTCTTTAGTTGTTTCATCAGTGTTTGGTTCATCAGTTGTTCTTCTGAGCAGTACTTAGAGTGTATTAGCAGATAGGTAACCACTGTCAAGGGGAAAGCTTAGAGTAAACGTCTGCTTATTGTGAATCCACTGTTGTGAACTGGTTTTGGCTTTCATTATCTGTTCCTCTGGTAGGGTTCAATCCCAACACTGCACGTTGATCCACAATAAGCACTGCCCATCTAAGTTTCCTACAATGACAGTGGTTATAACAAGTTAATAAGGCAAAACACTGATATGCCTAACAACTGTTGGATATAACGATGGTTGTACACAAAGACTGATGCACATCATCCACTGTTGAAGACCAAACCACTGATGAAGACCAAAGTCCTGTTGAAGACAAGCACTGATGAACCAAAGGCCTGATCAACCAAAGGTGAACCGCTGTCCAACAACAACAGTGGTTCGGCATCAACATTAGTTATTCTACCTTTGTTTATGTTAACAATGTTTATATGTAACAGTGTTTTTCACATCAGTGTTTTATAGTCTGTTAGGTTGTTAGATGTCATCACCTCAGTGTTTTATATGTAACAATTTTTATGACATCAGTGTTTATATGTAACAGTGTTTACCACAACAATGTTTATATGTAGCAGTATTTATCACATCACTTCAGTGGTTTGATCTGTACTATAAATTGAACAGTTGTTTCATCTTTATACTAATAAATAAAAATCAAGTACACTTGGATGATTATTAAGCTCCTCATTTTGATTGTTTGGGTATAGTATTCTTGAAATTGGTCTTTTTTTGCAAACAGATGTTTATGGGCAAACATTTGTTTAAGCTCAAACATTTGTTTAAGCTCAAACATTTGTTTAAGGCCAAGCATCTGTTTATGACCAAACTTCTGTGTATGGGCAAACATCTGTTTAAGGTCAAACTTCTGTTTAAGTCCAGACAACTGATATATAAGGCGAAACATCTGTTTAAGCTCTAACATCTATTTAAAAGCATGTTACAACCACTGTGTTGGTTCAAACATTTAATTGTTAAAAGTTATCCACTGCTGAAATACATCCTCTGTTTCTTCAATCTTCGTGTTGACCACTGACTGTCCAAACATCAGTGTTTCAAAAACTGTTGGGTATCCACTGATAGGAAAAAATAGCAACTACTCACATTTTTATTATTGATGGTGTTAATTAGTGATAGATTGAAATTATCAAATGAAAACTAGAATTACAATGAAATTACCATTTTACCTAATCGTTACATTCCAATGAGATAAGAGTTCCTCCAACATTGTTTTCATGATAAAATTTAAAGTTAAATTAAAAAATAAAAAAAAATCTTGATGACTATTTGTTGCAAATCAAATCAGTAATTAATGCTAATTTCTTGAGCTTTGGACATTGAAAATTTGCAAAATGTGAATTTCAAATTGACGGTTATTATCTCTTAAATTAAAGTTAAAATAAAAATTTGAAAAGTCATCATGACAATTGCTTTCAAATCAATTCAGTAATTACTGATAATATCAGTAATTTTGAAATTCAAAATATGTAAAATGGTAATTTAAAATTGACATTCTCTCTCTTTTTTTCCCTACTTTGCATATCATTTCTAATATTTAATTACTTTAATAAAGCAGGATATAAGGATATACACTACTTACCTTTCAAATTACATTTGCCACTGCATTCAATTAAAATTTTGAATGGAGAATCGGTAAGCTTGAATTCCAACCTTGATATTTTTTAAGAACATCCATGCTTATTGGATTATCATATTACGTTTAGCAATAGATATATTTTGCTAATTCTTTTTTTTTATGTACAGTCTTCAAATGGAGGTTGCAAAGGTTAGCATGCTTAACGATCTTAATACATTCTCAAACAACTATTCGATTAGAGTGAAGATTGTTAGCATGTCGAAGAAGATGATGAATGAAAACAAAAATGAAATATATCGTCTTGATATGATCTTCATGGATGAGATGGTACCGTATATATTTGTCTTATAATTTTTTTGGACATATGAATACCCAAATGTTATATAACACGTTTTTTATTTAATTGGATGTTTCATATTCTTAGGGAACTATGATACAAGCCAGCTGTCTGCATAAGATGCTAGGAAAATTCAAAGACTTCCTTCAGTTGGATGAATGTCTTCTTATCACCAAACCTTCTCTTGCTGCTAATAAGTCCTCTGCTAAGTATACCAAGAGAAATGACAAAATATCACTGTATTTCTATACTTCTGTTGAGAAATGTCTTGACTGGTCTGGTCCGAAATACCATTTTAATTTTGTTAACCTGAAGGATGTTGTTCAAAATAAAATTGAAGTTAATACAGTTATTGGTATGTAAATCACTACATGATATATATGTACTGTTTTGTCCTATTGTTTTTATTTTTTTCATGTTATCGCTTCTTAATGTTGTTTTCTTTTAACAATATATTTTTGTTTATAGATTGGATTGGTTATGTGGAAGTATGTTTCAATCTAGAGGATACATCAAAGAAGGATGAGAGCAAGGGCAAAAGACTTAATCTTAGAGTTGAAGACCTTGAGTGAGTTCTTTTTATTAAGTTGTTGCATTTTGACGTTTAAAGCATTACAAGGTTACTTGATGTTATTATGTTTTATGTTAATATTTTAGAGGCCAAAAGTGTCCGGTTACTTTGTGGGATGGTTTTGCTATTGACATGTTTGCTTACATGAATGATAATAAACGAGAGAAATATGTTGTTATCCTTTGTCATTTTGGTATGGTCAACCTTTACAAAGGTACAATTTAAACTTAATTAGTTTAATTTTTTTTATTTAGTAATTTATATTTATATTTATTTATATGTTTTAAATTTGACACTGTTTATATTGATCTACATTTTGTTTTATTTTTAAATTCAGGCAAGCGTGGAGTTGCAAACGGGTTTGAGCTTAGCAGACTTTTTATCGACACTGACATTGAAGAGATATCCTCTTTTAGGAAGATGTATAGTTAGTAATATGCATATAAACATTAAACAGTATTATTTTGTACCTACATTTACTTTTTACGTTTTAATTTGATCACATGAATATGTTTAGGTATGTAGAGAAAATTTCTGCTTCATCTTCATCAAATGAGCATGTTGGTTCAAACGTTATCTCAAGTGTTGAAAATGAGTTTCTTAATAACCCTGATTTCATGCTTATTGGTTTCCTTGGAACCATATCAACGGTTTGTATTTTCTTATAAGTACTTTACATGCTGAGTTTTTTTATAGTCTTTTCTAAGTAGTATTATTTTTGTTTGATATTGATAGACAAAGAAGGTTTTGGTTCTTGGCACAATCACAGCTATATGCACTGATAAACTTTGGTATTACAATGGTTGTAACCACTGTAAGTCGAGTGTGGAGGAATGATTTGTAACGAAAGAAAATGTGGATGGTTCATTTGATGTTGATCATGCAAAATCTTTGGTGTGTACAAATGATAAATATGAAGGAGTCGACATCTATTCTATTCCACGGTTTGAGATTACAGTTTTATTTCCTTATACTAAATACTAATATGAACCACACTTCTGTTATTAGTAATACTAATGTTTTCATTTGTTTTTAACTTTGATAGCTTCAAGATACCTATTAGGGTGCAAGACTCTTCCGGTACTATGTCTTTGACACTGTTTGATTTCGAAGCTTACAAGATTCTTAAGAAAACTGCCAAAGAGTTACTTGCAATCCAAGATCAGGTAACAAATACATGCATTCAGTTATTTGGCCATGTAGTAAATATAATTTAAAATTCATTTTTATAAAATTGTAGGTTCTCAATTATGGAATCATTGTGCTCATTGTAATTTATATTAATTTTTATAAAATCATAGGTTGTTAATTCTGGAGACATACCGAACCCATATCCGGGGATTTTTGACACATTGATTGGAAAGAGGTATGCGTTCATCATAAATGTTAAAGACTATAACATTGAGCATCAGGTTGAAAACTATGGTATTTCAATGGCCACTAACGATGATGAGATCCTTGCCGCGCTCTGCGCCAAATTCAATCTTAACCAGGTTTAAATCTTCATTATGTGATTCTTTTCATTTCATAGTCATATCGTTTTGAAATAGATTTATACCATTGTGTGTATTTTATGTTACTGTGTATGAGCAGTCCGAATCTTTGGATGTTCCAGATTCCTGCAGTTTGTCTACTCCTGTTGACCTTATGAAGGTAATATAAGAATTTGGTTATTTGTACTAAATTTTTTGAAACGTTAATACTTATTGTCTTTTTATATCAGGATGAGATGTCATGCAGCGGTGACAATGTTACACCTGCATCCAAAGCACTCGTAGGCAATAAGAATCCCTCTTCTGATGAAACAAAACGTAATATTCGTGAATTGTGCGATGTAAATGATGCATTAGGTTGCTCCTCGACAAAGTGCCACATGAGTGATGAACTGTCTCAGGATGAAGATGCTGGTGTTTCGACGCTTTTAATTCCCAAGATTGAGAAATAGTTTTTTGTGTACTTTCAAATACATTTACGTGTTGATTTCATATGTTGTTGCCACATTGAACTTATGGTTTTCGTTTTGTTGGTTTTGGGTGTTTGGTGTTGTTATGTTTTGGACTGATTGTGTGGTTTTGAATTCCTAAAAACTTATCTGCTTATTATACTGTTATGTTCTAATATTATAATGAGTATGACCTTTCTTTGCATATTATAATCTATATGTTAAATAAATATTGAGATGTTCAATATTCAATATTTATGTTTAAAACTTATGTGTATGAATAGGAGCAACAATTTATAATATATATTGTATAAACCCAAATAACAACTTTTTTATCGACAAACATTTGTAATCTTTAAGCAATTTTAATCTTATTATCCTATCTCATAATTTATATAGGATTATCAGTGGATGTGGTTGTTCTTTATTGGTTTTTACCGTTATCCCTGCCCACTAAGGTTTAATAAGTATACGTCATATATTACAGTTTATAAAAGATATTTAACTTGTGCCTGTTTCTCCCATTAATTTATTTAAGTAATCTCATTCAATAGCTTATTTATATACTTTAAATTTTGTCTAAGTAATTCAAAGTAGGGTGTTTAGAAAAACCGTAACCAAGTAAGAAGCGTAAACGCAAACCCATTTTATTCGATTTTTTGTTCGGTTTATGGATCCACATTTTATTTTATTTGTTTTGTTTGGTTTATTTGGATAACTGAATAAAAAACCGTTTAACTTAATTATTTATTAAATAAAGATAATAATATTTTATTTTAAAAATCATATACAAATAAACCATAAACCTAACCGATGAACACCCGATTTACATTCCACAAAGATTACAAAATTTGTTGTTAAGTTTTTTTTTATCAATGTAATAGATTGCTTGAAATAATTAATTCAATAATTTGAAACAATTCTATTTTGCTTTTCATGAAATGATTTTTAATTAAAAAAATGATAAAATGGAATATTATAATTTATTGTGGATATGTTAATCCCTAGGTATGACATGTTGTAATTCAAAATTTAAAAACCACTGTTTGGTTCTATTTTTTTTAATGTTCCTAATCTTTTACTCTTTCTTCTTTTGAATCCTTCTCCTTCTCTCATTGTATGCAATGTCAAAGAATTCACGTTCATCTTCTAAAGCTGCTAATTCATCTCAACGAAATTTACACAGTAAGTGAAATTATAACTTCTTAACTCATCATTTCCCAAATCAAAATCAGCTTTCAGATTGAAATCATAATTCTACTTGGTTTTTTTCTAGGTCCTCTTATGAGAACTCCTCTTTCAGATATCTCAAATAGATCTCCTCTTTCAGATATCACAAATGGTAATAACTCTTTAATTTGATTATAAGTATACTTTTTTCCGTTTTATGTTTCCAAGTGGACTGATTCTTGTGTTTTGTACATATTATACTTTCTCTGTTGTTTAGTTACTTCACCGAATGAAAGGCGTAAGCTTCGAAAATTAATACTTGATAATAAGAAATCAAAGAATTCATCATCATCATCAACGAATGTTCGTAACATCTTTTCCGACAATGCAAATTTGCTGGAATGTTCTGATACTACGGATCAACATATGTACTCTATTGCAAGTCAAGCAGTTAGAAATGCTACTGGTTCTTTAATTTCAACTACACCAGGTATGTATTTTGTTTCTTTATTATTTCTTTTGATAAATACATTACTAAACAACATACCGGTACTAACATGTATGTTTTAATATTGAATGTTCATATAACGGCATAAACATAGGTACACCTCTAGATAGCAACCGTCGATATTCCATTACTTCTAGCATCATTGTCACAACCCCCCCCCCCCACCCTGGGAGCGGGAGCCGCGAACCAGTCAGATGGTATCGGTGTTTATTAATTTGGCAGCGGAAATTTTCATCAGGACCGTACTTAGGAAATAGTTTATCAGAGTTCAAACACCACACTTTTATAAATAATAAATACATGGGAAAAACCCAAGTTTTATTTATATTACATTTATAGGGATAAACCCTAATTATTGAAAACAAAATCTCCTTTTTATTTAGGTAACTTTTAAAGCCACTTTTCTAAGCCTTCAGTGCTCTCCAGCTGACTTCTATTTAGCTTTCACATTTTGTTACCTGAAACGCGTTTTAAAAACATTTGTCAGTGGGAAATGTCAGTGGGAAATACTGGTGAGTGAATCCTAGTTTAATCAAAATAAGTTTTATCATTTCACAGTATTGAGAGCGATTACAATGTTTATATCTACACAATTACTCATTCAGTACTTGTCACTCGACCAGATCTGTGGCTATGGTCATATCACACATTGGCTAACCCGTTGTCCAATTGTGAAGGTTATCAAGTAATGTATACAAATACCTATAATACCGGCAGTAATTGAAGAATTACAAAGACTCAATCACTGCTAAATTGCATTGTAAAATATTTAAGGTTTTGTAAAAACTGTTTACAAAAAGGAGATTACTCACATTGCTGTCTTAGGTTTTCTGTAAGGGTTTCCTGGTGAAAATCTATAAATTACACAAATGCACACGTGTTAGTATAATAACCCATTTTAACATTAGTATTACCCTCCCCGAGACGGCATTCCAACGACTACGTCGGGCAGAACCACGACAGTCGTTACGGAACCCTAGATCAATCGGGCAGCGTATCTAATACGTATCCAGGGGTTATGATACTTACAACGAGGCAGAGCTTCGCGAATTAGGGGGTATAATACCCAAGTATTACTTTAGCTATTTAGAATTGAGGGAGAGAGAATCAGACTTGAATGGTTTGAACTGAATGTCGAAACCTCAATTTATAGGCTGGAAACAGGGGCTCTCGCGCCCCGCGAGAGAATTAAGATAGGGCTTTGCGGCCCGCGAGGGTCATAAAGGCGGCATGAGGTGTGCTGAGTCATCGGTAGGTTTGACGCGTGTCGGGACACGTGGCACATTTGTGTGTCGGCCAAGTAATGGCTGTCGCGCCCCGCGAAGGAGACCCCCTTCGTCCGTCGCGGCCCGTGAGCGACTGGCAAATCTTGTTTTCTTTGGTTTCTACTAGCATGAGGGTATTTCGGGTGCGTTTCTTATATACGGGATGTATTTTAGGACGTCTAGGGGTGTCAGGGGTGTTTTAGGAGGGTGGTTATATTATTTAATAAAATATATAATGCACTCATGTTAAGTATAGTAACCCAATTCACTTTATCCCTAGGTCACGAGACAGAACCCCAACGAAGTTAGTCGGGCAGAGCCTTGACATTCGTTACGGGGCCCTAACTCAATCGGACAGGGTATCAGTGATCAAGGTTTAAAACACTTAAAACGGGGCACGGCTTTGTAGGAATTAGGGGTGAATAACTAAAGAAAATGGGGGCAATTATAATAGTAGAGAGGGAATGAGGGAACGAAAGAAAGGAATGTGGCAGTTTAAACGGTGAACTGCTGATTCCTATTTATATTGCATGCTGAGATTTGAGTGTACTCCAAGCAAGGCCACGTACATATCTTCATTTATGTAAATTGTTCAAATCCTCAGGTTAGCTTACACGTATACATCTATTGACTTTAAGATTTTGATTCTCATGCATTTAGTTTTCATTTTTATTTCATGCATTTAATTTACGTAGGATTAGCCTTAGGCTTAAAAAGTAGCAATTTTAGTCTATAATTCATAGATTATTTTATTATTTATATTTATAATTAATTCAGCTGCTTCACTCATTTGGCGTTTATACTTCTAAAATATGATATTTTATAAAATAATGAATAGGTCATTAGAACGAGAATATTTGTATCTACATTTTGAGCCAAGTTTCATTAAAAATGGAGTAAGTTTAAATATAATGTATTTTTATAATTTAATTATTAAACGGTTCCTATGCTTGCCCAAAATACCTCATATTTCTATTGGTCAACTTACCCATGATCTATTCGTTTAATAACTTTATTTTAAATTTTTCTTAATAAAAATTTGGAAATGTTACATCCTCCTCACCTTGTTTTAAATCTCGTCCTCGAGATTCACTGAAATGTGGAGGAATACCTTTAGTTTGTCACTGATTCCTAAGTATATTCTGGTCTTTGCTTTGAATTTTTTTTTACCAGAATTATTCTCTATGTTTTGAGACTCTTATCTTCTCAAGAGTTTTTAATAAAGGTAAAATTACTATCATTTGTATAAGTTTTTAGATGTTTTGTGTCTTAGCACAACTTCTAGTTACAGGTTTCCCAATGTGTTAATAATCTAAGGTAATGCAAGGGGAATTCTTATAATTTCGATGGCGTATCCATTTAAAGGGTTCCCGTCGTTTATTTTGTCGCACGAATTACAAGACGGATGATCAAACGAAATAATGTTTGATATCAGAATTATAGATATATACGAGAGATTCCTGATAAATAAATCCAAAATTTATTATTGACACATCGGTTCGTGATTTATTCCTAATTGTCAATCATTATGGTCTGTGGATTTTCTTATAGATATACATATCTATAGAATCATGTATTATAATATACACACTATTCATAAGATTAATGTATTAAACTAATAATTCATATCAGGTCATGGTACTATTTAGGTATTTCCATTAACATAACATATACCCCATCTTACCCGGTTTCGCTGGAGAGGTACCCCCAACTTACCCGGACAAGCTGGAGAGTCTACTACACCATACCCAGTCTTGCCGGAGAGGTAATTATCATTGTATTTCCCTTAAATAGAATTTCTCTCAAATCACGATTTTAAAAGTGCATCATTTATTATGGCAAGAAACAGTGAAATTAGTATTCTCATGATAGATCATATTCTAGAACCGAGTAGTACTAATAAACAAGAAATAACAGTGGCCAAGTGTTATTGCTTATTTATCATACTGGCACTGTTCTAGTCATCATCCTCACGGCATACCAATATCCATCATACTTTAAGTAATTAGGTTATCTCGAAGCTTATACTAAGGCATTTTTTTAGGTTCATGTCTAAATACTATGCTGGGTGTTACCAGTACATATCAATATCCTAACTCTTTTGTTTAAGCAGAGGTATCATTATGGTTATGGTCTTTGTTTGGAAAATGGAGTTTTGACAAAATATCATTATTTTTATTGATATTATGGCTAGGTTCCATGTGATGAATACGCTTATAGTTAATTCTATTCATGTATATATATTATTAAATTCCGTCGCAAGAAATATTTTATTAAGACAGGTGGCATTTTAAAACATAATACGTTTCATGATTTATTCTTATAATAACTTCATGTTTTCATATGAACCACCAGTGATATTTTCTCTTATGTTTATCTACAGGAGATATTTGATTATTATATTGTATATACCATCAAGAATTTCTATTATGTGTATGCATATATGTGTATATTTTAGAAACATAAATTTCAAATCTCTGGTTAATATTAATACTTACATAGTATATATGTATACACACACCTATATATATAATACTAAATCATTTTGTATTATTGTTATTATTTTATTATTATTATTATTATTATTATTATTATTATTATTTTATATATATACCGATTGTACAAACCATCAGACCCATCTTTTCTCTTCTTTTAAAAATCAAAATTATTATTTTTATAATATTTTAAATGATAGAGAATAAAAAACATGATTATTTATATAATAATCTTTTGAACATATACTTTCTTCAAATTAGGTTGTAGTTTTAAATGTATAACATTTTTTTTTCATGTATCCTATGTTGAATAAATTTGTAGTTTACATTATACACACGTATATATAAAATATATAATGCTTTTAGAATACTTATATACTATTATCCTATATAAAAATGAAAACCAATGAATAGTAGTTATAATATTGTAATATTATATAGTCCTTTTAATACTTTTATAGTTTTAATATTATAATAATAATGACTATTATTATTATGATTATTATAACTATTTTCTTTTTCATTTATATTAAAATTGGTTCTTATGGAGCAATTTGATTATAATTTTTTTATAGGGAAAATATAGTTGGTTTCGGCTATAACAAAATGTAAATAAATTATATATTTAACTTAAAGAGTTAATTACATAGTTAGTCCCTGTGGTTTGCCCAAAGTAACATACTTAGGTACTAATAGTTTAAAATCACATTCTAGGGTATTAACTTTTCATTTTGTAACATTTGGAGGTATTAATGTTATTTAGAGGTTTAAAATCACGTTCTATTAGTACCTAAGTATGTTATTTTGTGCAAACCACATGGACTAACAATGTTAATACCCTAGAAGTTAATACCTCCAAACGTTACAAAATAAAAAGTTAATACCCTAGAAGGTGATTTTAAACTATTAGTACCTAAGTATGTTATTTTGTGCAAACCACAGGGACTAACTATGTAATTAACTCTAACTTAAACTAGGATATATTTTTAAAACTTATATAAACTTTAATGTTTACAACGTATATTTGTGTATATCTATATATGTTTACATTTATTTTATAACATGAATTTGAATATATATATATATATTACATATATATATTATGTAAAATTTTAATTTACATGAAATTCAGATAGTTTTATTATTATACAAATATTTAACTTATAATAAAAGACTACAATTAATGTCACATGGTATTTTCTCTATTTATTTAGTAAAAGTAATATTAATATTATTTAATTTAATTAATAGAATAATTTGATAATATCTAATATATATATTAACATGTAAATGCTTAACCGTAATATCATATATAGTAATCATGTATGAAAACCAAAAACTTTCGTTTATCCTATTTAGAAATATAATTAATTCTATGTTTCATCTTTCTATATAAATATTTGATAAGACCATCTTTAATATCATTGACAATGACATTAAATATTAGTCATCATAATGTTTCATATTGCAACATAGCATATCATGATGTGTAACTACACTTAAACCAACAAATTCATTGTAACCCCATGCATAAAGAAATCACATTTCAACATGGTTTACTACGAAACTTGTATATATATTCTTTTATTTCAGAGCAATGTGTTAACAATTAAGGGTTTTTTTTTTTTACTTTATATATGACTTAAAACGTAGTATCATGTGTTGTATTAAAAATCGAGTTACTTTTATTTATATATTATAAAATACTATGTAATTTAGTTAGATATTTCAATCTTTAATGGTATACTTTAGGTATTAAATACAGTATTGAAGGGGCAAGGTCCCAAAAACCTTGTAATAAGTATTTCGGATCACTCCACAACCTCGTCTTTCAAGCTCTTTTTAACCTTGCGCGGCCGCGCACTGGTTTTATAAAAGAAAGGCTTAAGGCAGATAGCAAACAACACTTGCGCGCCAAAAGGAAGTCATAAACCCTTGCGCTTCCATAAAGGATGAAAATCCTAAATAATATCCAGACTTGGATATTATTTACTTAACTGATACCACATGGTAAAAAGTCAAACTAGATTACAGCAGTAATCTTCTAGAAGACTTAATCGTGCACCACCCAGACGTTTACAACCGTCTGGGCCACGTGTCATTTCCCCAATGTCCCTTAGAGTCACGGTGATGGCATGGAAATAGAAAGAAATCATCACTTGTCCACTTTCCACGTGGCAATACCCCAACCTTTGATCTAAACAACGATCCGTGTGCTCTCACGTCGGATCAAAGGGATTAACGGTAGAAAGAAAAAACCGCTACGGCGTTAGCATCTTCCGTCAACTTTTCAATAACATGTTTTCCCTCCCAAAAACTCCCGGCTATAAATATGAGATCAATTCAGGTATAAAGGTCAAGTTATACACACTTCTACAATACATCTTCTTCTTCTTCATAACTCATACTTATTCTCACGCCGGAGTCGGGTCAAGGAGAGAACCCCTTTCTCCCCTTGGCGAGGCTAACGGTGCTTCTTTTTTGCAGAGTTCACCGGAGAAGGAGATCAGTTGTAATCGAATCAAACGAGAGAAAACCCACCTTTTATGCGGATTCAAACCCCCTAGATAATTCGATTCCGGTTAATTATCTAGTGTTTCTTCAAGTATAAATTATTAAATTATTAAATTAATATACTATGTATGGAAATGTGATCTATATAACGTGTCATTCAAGGAAATTAATACCGTGTAATTATTAAAGAAATATTTGGTATATATTTATCTATATATCTAAACAAATGAATTTTATTTATTTACTGGAAATATATCAATATAAATAAATATTAATAAAAGTCTAATATAACGTATCAAAAGTTATATACACCTATATATTGTTAAACCTATATCTATATAATTTGTTTTGTGTAATTTAAATATTTTGCAGTAAATATTTCAATATAAATATTATATTTAACTGGACGGTGGTATATTTATATTATAACAAAATATTAAATGTTTAACCATATGTAATTTATGGAATAAATATAGGGCTATGTTTTATAATATATAAACTTACGTTAATATAAATCTATGCCATAACACTATGGACCATAAAGTGTAATTCTAAATAGAGAAGTGTCTGCCTAGTTAAATTATAACACACGTGTTATATTTTATTAGAAATATAACACATCTGCCTAGGTAGCCTACGGGTACATCCCATCATATTGGTCACTCATACAGTGAACTCAAAACATAAAATCATAATATGAATATTAAGATTTATCTACACGTAATAACACATAATTTATTACATTAACTTCCAAACATAATGGTTAAGTTTTAGGTATTAAAAGAACACCTAAATGGCTTAAACCAGTGGCTCTGATACCACCTTCTGTCACAACCCCCGACCCCACCCTGGGAGCGGGAGCCACGAACCAGTCAGATGGTATCGGTGTTTATTAATTTGGCAGCGGAAATTTTCATCAAGACCGTAGTTAGGAAATAGTTTAACAGAGTTAAAACACCACACTTTTATAAATAATAAATACATGGGAAAACCCAAGTTTTATTTACATTACATTTATAGGGATAGGATTAAGTTCAAGAGTGAACACTAGTGTAGCTTGCGAACTGAGTGAACTAATCATGGTCATACACCTGTGTAGATCAATGGCCAGGATTTGATGTTGAAATAAACTAGTGTATTTTACGATTTGATGATGAGATCCTGGCCATACACGTGTGTAGATCAATGGTCAGGATTTGTTCACTCAGTTCACAAATACACTAGTGTTCACTCTAGAACCCTACCCTATAGGGATAAACCCTAATTATTGAAAACAAAATCTCCTTTTTATTTAGGTAACTTTTATAGCCACTTTTCTAAGCGTTCAGTGCTCTCCAGCTAGCTTCTATTTAGCTTTCACATTTTGTTACTTGAAACGCGTTTTAAAAACATTTGTTAGTGGGAAATACTGGTGAGTGAATCCCAGTTTAATCAAAATAAGTTTTATCATTTCACAGTATTGAGAGCGATTACAATGTTTATATCTACACAATTACTCATTCAGTACTTGTCACTCGACCGGATCTGTGGCTATGGTCATATCACACATTGGCTAACCTGTTGTCCAATTGTGGAGGTTATCAAGTAATGTATACAAAACCCCATAATACCGGCAGTAATTGAAGAATTACAAAGACTCAATCACTGCTAAATTGCATTGTAAAATATTTAAGGTTTTGTAAAAACTGTTTACAAAAAAGAGATTACTCACATTGCTGTCTTAGGTTTTCTGTAAGGGTTTCCTGGTGAAAATCTATAAATTACACAAATGCACACGTGTTAGTATAATAACGCATTTTAACATTTGTATTACCCTCCCCGAGACGGCATTCCAACGACTACGTCGGGCAGAACCACGACAGCCGTTACGGAACCCAAGATCAATCGGGCAGCGTATCTAATACGTATCCAGGGGTTATGATACTTACAACGAGGCAGAGCTTCGCGAATTAGGGGGTATAATACCCGAGTATTACTTTGGCTATTTAGAATTGAGGGAGAGAGAATAAGATTTGAACGGTTTGAACTGAATGTCGAAACCTCAATTTATAGGCTGGAAACAGGGGCTCTCGCGCCCCGCGAGAGAAATAAGATAGGGCTTCGCGGCCCGTGAGGGTCATAAAGGCGGCAGGAGGTGTGCTGAGTCATCGGTAGGTTTGACGCGTGTCGGGACATGTGGCGCGTTTGTGTGCCGGCCAACTAATGGCTGTCGCGCTCCGCGAAGGGGACCCCCTTCGTCCGTCGCGGCCCGCGAGCGACTAGCAAATCTTGTTTTCTTTGATTTCTACTAGCATGAGGGTATTTCTGGTGCGTTTCTTATATACAGGATGTATTTTAGGACGTCTAGGGGTGTCAGAGGTGTTTTAGGAGGGTGGTTATATTATTTAATAAAATATATAATGCACTCGTGTTAAGTATAGTAACCCAATTCACTTTATCCCTACGTCACGAGACAGAACCCCAACGAAGTTAGTCGGGCAAAGCCTTGACATTCGTTACGGGGCCCTACGTCAATCGGACAGGGTATCAGTGATCAAAGGTTAAAACACTTAAAACGGAGCAGGGCTTAGTAGGAATTAGGGGTGAATAACTAAAGAAAATGGAGGGCAATTATAATAGTAGAGAGGGAATGAGGGAATGAGGGAATGAAAGAAAGGAATGTGGCAGTTTAAACGGTGAACTGTTGATTCCTGTTTATATTGCATGCTGAGATTTGAGTGTACTCCAAGTAAGGCCACGTACATCTCTTCATTTATGTAAATTGTTCAAATCCTCAGTTTAGCTTACACGTATACATCTATTGAGTTTAAGATTTTGATTCTCATGCATTTAGTTTTCATTTTCATTTCATGCATTTAATTTACGTAGGATTAGCCTTAGGCTTAAAAAGTAGCAATTTTAGTCTATAATTCATAGATTATTTTATTATTTATATTTAGAGTTAATTGCCAAAATCGTCTCTGAGGTTTGGGCACATTTGCCATTTTCATCCAAAATGACACTTTTGTACCATTTTGCCCCCCACGTTTGTAACTTTTTGCCATTTTCATCCAAACCACTAACTTAGTTTATTTTTTCTGTGAAGTTGAAGGATATTTGGATGAAACTGGCAAATATAAACCACAGAGACGATTTTGGCAATTTACTCAAACTCTTTTTAATTTCTTTTATTTAGTTAATTTTGTCACACACACAAACACACACGTATGCCAAAATCGTCCATGTGGTTTATATTTGCCAGTTTCATCCAAATATCCTTCAACTTCACAGAAAAAATAAACTAAGTTAGTGGTTTGGATGAAAATGGCAAAAAGTTACAAACGTGGGGGGCAAAATGGTACAAAAGTGTCATTTTGGACGAAAATGGCAAATGTGCCCAAACCCCAGGGACAATTTTGGCAATTAACTCTTATATTTATAATTAATTCAGCTGCTTCACGCATTTGGCGTTTATACTTCTAAAATATGATGTTTTATAAAACAATGAATAGGTCATTAGAACGAGAATATTTGTATCTACATTTTGAGCCAAGTTTCATTAAAAATGGAGTAAGTTTAAATATAATGTATTTTTATAATTTAATTATTAAACGGTTCCTATGCTTGCCCAAAATACCTCATATTTCTATTGGTCAACTTACCCATTATCTACTCGTTTAATAATTTTATTTTAAATTTTTCTAAATAAAATTTTGGAAATGTTACAATCATTAGCAGTAAAAATCATCCGATATTGGGCAATACCTCTACCCTTACACGGCTTTCTTCTGGTAAATGTAACCTCGAGCGCAAGAAACGTGATAATACTCCTGTACCTATGCTGACTTTGGATTCAGATGAAGACAATGTGTTTTTGTGCACTGATGAAGATCCTTATAAAGGGATATCTAAAAGTTTTAATCTATTTTACTGTTTTAGGACATTTGTTTTGTTCCACCTGTAATATAACTATCAATCATTTTTTAACAGATTATTTGGACCATGGTGACCAAGTGCTTACATGTCAGGTTTGTAGTGCAAAGTTATGGACATCAGAAGGTGGAAAAGGGCGTTTAACTATAAATAAGCTATGTTATAGTATGTGTTGTGGGTATGGTAAAGTTCAGTTACCGCCTTTAAAGGATGCACGTTCGTCGTATCAAAATTTGTTTTCTTCCTCAAATGCAAAAAGCAAGCTCTTCTTGAAGAACATAAGACGATACAACTCTATGTTCTCTTTTACATCTATGGGTGGAAAGGTTGATTCTAATATCAACAAGGGCAATGCTCCATTTATATATCGTATCAGTGGACAAAACTATCATTGCATGGGGTGTCTCAAACCTCCAGATGGAAATGAAGCTAAGTTTTGTCAGCTATACATACATGATACCGAAAATGAAATAACAAACAGACATGCACTATTCAGGTACGCGTGATTTCTAAGTTCCATTTTTATTCTATTAAAGAAAAACTAGAAATTGAAACATTTGTAGTTCACTATCAGTTGTTAAGTACCATCACTTAATCCTTAATCACTGATTCTCTATCCACTGATTACTACAACAGCAGTTGTTAACCATTAGTAGTTCACTATCAGTTGTTAAGTACCATCAGTGTTTTAATCACTAGCAGTGCTTACAAGGTTTTCATCAGCTGTTTGACTTAACAGTAGTTTTCTTTATTCATTCTAAATTCATCAGTGGTTGTAGGTAAACTGAAATGTTACTTTTTCTCAACATACTCTAAAAGTTTTGGGCTGGTATCAGCAGTTGTTAACAACTGCTCTTCCTTAACAATTAATTATTAATCACTGATTCTCTATCCACTACTTATTACAATAGCAGTTGTTAACCATATGTAGTTCACTATCAGTTGTTAAGTACCATCAGTGTTTTAATCACTAGCAGTGCTTACAAGGTTTCCATCAGCTGTTTGACTTAGTACTAAACAGTAGTTTGGCTTGTTCAATCTAAACTCATCAGTGGTTGTAGGTAAACTGAAATCTTACTTTTTCTCAACATATTCTATAAGTTTTTATAAAACGATATACTATTATAGTTATGTTATGTTAATGTTTTGTTGTTTTTTTTCTTTTAACAACAAAGGAACCAAACCTTCATCGCCTACTGATAAAGAACTTGATGTTGAAATGATAGAGTATTTGAGGGCTTTATTAGATTCACAAAATATGTTGGTGAAGACATATAGGATGGTCAGATACCATGTTCACAAATCTCCAGAGGCCAACCTTAGTCTGCGTCTTATTTATAGAAGAGAAAAAGACGGCAGGACATATAACTTACCCACCACATCTGAAGTTGCTGCTTTGGTTGTCGGAGACATAGATAAAGCTATAGACCATCGTGATATTGTTGTCGAGACTCAGTCGGGAATGCTGCAGCGTCTTAGCGAATTACACCCATCGTATCTTGCTCTGCAATATCCGTTACTTTTCCCATATGGTGATGATGGTTATAGAGTATTCCTCATAGAGATTTTATGTCCACACAAAAGAAAATAAAACCAAAGTGCACTATGAGAGAATTTTTTTTCATATAGGATCCAAGATAGAACTTATGGATTTTCCTTAATTATAAATGGGCGAAGGTTGTTACAACAGTTTTTTGTTGATGCGTACACAATGATTGAGAGCGAAAGACTAAAGTACACCCGTAGGCAACAAGCGAACCTTCGCTCTGAAACATTTGAGAATCTTCAAAAGTATAAATCTAAAGGTAAGGAAGTTTTAACAGATACTGGAAAGCCTGTTATTCTTCCTTCTTTATTTACTGGTGGTGCAAGATTCATGCAACAAAATTACCTCGATGCAATGGCCTTATGTAAGTGGTATGGGTACCCTGATTTCTTTATAACTATAACGTGTAATCCTAAGTGGCCTGAAGTAAAAAAGATTTTTAAAAGATTCAACCATCAAAGCCGAAGACAGACCTGACATATTGTGTCGATTGTTTAAAATGAAGCTTGATTCCTTACTAAAAGATTTAAAGGATTCTAAGTATTTCGGTGAGATTAACGCTGGTATGTTATTTCGTTTTCACATCTTATCCTCTGATATATATTTTGTAATCAAGGTTATCAACTACTAAATCTATTTATTTGTCCTTTTTATTTAGTTATTTATACAGTAGAATTTCAAAGGCGTGGTCTTCCTCATGCACATATATGCTTATTCATGAAGGTTGATCACAAACTTCCAACCATGGATCACATACATCCATTTATTTCTGTTGAGATTCCCGATAAAAAAAGAAGAACCTGAACTTTATTCTCTTGTGACTGATTATATGATTCATGGTCCGTGTGGGAATGCTAATTTGAATTGTCCTTGCATGGTTGATAAAAGATGTTCAAAAAACTTTCCGAAGAAATTCACACCACATACAACTATTGATTCAAGTGGTTTTCCTGTATACAGAAGAAGAGATTCAGGTCATACAGTTATAAAATCTGGTGTTAGATTAGACAACATAAATGTTGTTCCTTATAACAAAAGGCTTTTGAAAAGATATCAAGCACACATTAATGTTGAATGGTGTAATCAAGTCGGTTCAGTGAAATATTTGTTCAAGTATATTAACAAAGGTCCTGAATGGCTACTGTGGTAGTTTCTGGTGATACAAATTCAGCCATCAAGGAAAAGCCAAAAGACGAGATCAAGGAGTATTATGATTGTAGATATATTTCAGCTTGTGAGGCATCCTGGAGAATATTCTCTAATGAAGTTCATTATAGGTATCCTGCTGTTATGAGCCTTCCCTTTCATTTGCCGGGCCAACAGAATGTTGTGTATGGTGCGGATGATGATATTGATTATGTTTTAAGCAAGCCTTCTCTTGCTTCTTCAGTATTTGTGCAATGGATGAAGTTGAACGAGACAAATGAAGATGCTAGAAAGTTGACTTATGTTGAGTTTCCTTCCAAATTTGTTTGGATACTTAAAAATAGATGTTGGCAGGTACGTAAGTCGTACCAGTATGTTGGCCGGATTCATTATGTATCTCTTGCATTGGGCGAACCTTATTTTTTGAGGATACTACTCAATAAAGTTAAAGGGCTTAGATCATTCGAGGAGATACGTACAGTTAACGGTCAATTATTCCCGACTTTTAGAGATGCTTGCTATGCGATGGGAATCTTAGATGATGTCAATGAATACGTTGAGGCCATTAAAGAAGCAAGTTTTGTAGGACATGCTGGGTATCTTCGAGCGTTATTTGCTACCCAGCTTTTGTCAAATACTCTCTCTCGGCCAGAATTTGTTTGGGAGAACACGTGGAAATACTTAGCTGATGATAATGTTTATAGACGTAAAAAAGAAACAAATATTTCAGGTTCTGATCTATCTTTTTTATTTCACATACTACATTTTCATTTTTTAATTAATAATGTTAATTTTTTGATTTGTTAGGTTTAGTGCTTCCTGAATATCAGATTAAGAACCTTACTTTGTTGAAAATTGAAAACTATTTAATTTCCAATGGTTCATCATTACAAAGGTTTGTCACTATGCCGTACCCTGATGACGATTCCTTAAGTGATGCTCCTAATCGTCTGATCAATGAAGAGCTATCACATTACCTAGATGAATTACAAGCTGAGTTTAACAGGTTGCATCAATCTCTTACAGATGAACAACGAGCGGTTTTTGACAAAATAATGGAAGCAGTTGTAGGGCATAAAGGAGGCCTTTTTTTGTCTATGGTTACGGTGGAACTGGAAAAACCTTTTTATGGAAGACTTTGGCTTTAGCTGTTCGATGTAGAAATGGAATAGTTTTAAATGTGGCTTCAAGTGGTATTGCTTCGTTATAACTTTCCCGTGGAAGGACAACTCATTCTCGGTTCCATATCCCCATTAATCTAACAGAAGATTCAATGTGCAATATTAAGCCAAATAGTGATATTGCCATATTATTAAAGGAAACCCAATTAATCATATGGGACGAAGCACCGATGGTACACAAACATGCCTTTGAAGCTTTAGATAGGACGATGAACGACGTATTTTTCAGAAGGTAGGAGTATTCGTTCGGATATTCCTTTTGGAGGTAAAGTTATTGTATTTGGTGGTGACTTTAGACAAATCCTACCTGTTATTCCTAATGGTACTAGACAAGAAATTGTTAGTGCATCTTTAAGCTATTCATACATATGGTCAAAATGCAGACTGTTACGGCTGACTAAAAACATGCGTCTAACTATTGGAGTTGAAAGTTCAAATATGGAGTCTATCAGCGAATTTACAAAATGGCTTATTGATATTGGTGAAAGAAATGTTGGAGATGATAATGATGGTGACGCCATTATAGAGATACCAGATGATTTACTAATCACCGATATTTGTGACCCGATACAAAGTTTAATTGACTTTGTATATCCTTCAATTATTGAACAATTTAGGATTCCTGGATTTTTTTCTAAGCGAGCAATTCTAGCATCCAAAAATGAGGTAGTTCATGAAATTAATGATCGATTGCTTTCGTTATTTCCTGGTGATGCGAAAGAGTATATGAGTTCTGATAGTATATGTCAAACTGAACAAATTCTTGATTCTTTTCAAGAAAGCTTATACTCAACAGAAAATTTGAATGCTCTTAATATTTCTAGCTTGCCTAATCATATATTAGTTCTTAAAGTTGGTGTTCCTGTGATGCTTCTTCGAAACATTGATCAACAGAAAGGGTTATGTAACGGTACAAGGCTTCAAATTACTTTTCTTGGTAAACGAGTTATAGAAGCTGTAGTTATATCTGGTGGTAACATTGGCACGGGAGTTTTTATTCCAAGGATTAATATGATCCCGTCTGACAAAAAATACCTTTTCAATTTCAACGAAGACAATTTCCTTTATCAGTTTGTTTTGCCATGACAATTAATAAGAGTCAAGGACAATCGTTATCAAAGGCTGGTCTTTATTTGAAAGATCCTGTCTTCACTCATGATCAGTTGTACGTTGCATTATCAAGGGTCAAGACCAGAGAATGCGCTAAAATACTAATATTCGACGCTGATGGAAAACCAACAAATAAGACTTCTAATGTTGTTTACAAAGAAGTTTTTACTAGCTTGTAATCATTGTTTTTTCTGAGTTTTAACTTGCACCGTTCTAAGTATAGTTATATATATATTTTCTTAATTACTATTTTGTTTAAGCTTTATAAACTCTATTGTGTTTTGCATCTCAGAACAATGTGTGATAAATTTATTCATAAGTAATTTACAACGCAGACAATTCTGAAGATCCCCGTGTTCACTATCAATATGGAAGAAAATTATACCGGATTTGGACTGCATAAGAGGCTACGAACCGATCAATTTCAAACCTACACCAGCCAAAAAAACTGTTTCACCAAAGTCAAACCACTGTTTGACCAAAGTCAAACCATAGTTTGACCAATGTCAAACAACTGTTTGCAAACATATGATTCTTAGTGGTTCGAAAATCTGTTTTACCAAAGCTAAAACACTGTTTGAGCAATGTTAAAACGCTGTTTGACCAAAGTCTGTTTGACCAATGTCAAACTACTTATGTTAAAAGCTAATTATAATAGATAAAACACTGTTTGAGCAATGTTAAAATGCTATTTGACCAAAGTCTGTTTGACCAAAGTCAAACTACTTATGTTAAAAGCTAATTATAATAGATAAAACACTGTTTGAGCAATGTTAAAACCTGTTTGAACAAAGTCTGTTTGACGAAAGTCAAACTACTTATGTTAAAAGCTATTTATAATAGATAAAACTAGATTTTCACCCGGCATTGCTTCCCGAGCTCATGAAACTTACTTATGTTAAAAGCTAATTATGATTAATACATGATTTAAAGCATTGAAAAAAATATGATTTGTTAATGGCTTTGCTATAAGAAAAATTATTTTTCTTTGTTAATTTGAATACCAAATCAATTCAACTAATCATCCACTTTACTCTTGTATCTCAATGTAAATGTAAATAACATTCAATAAGGGGTGTATGTGTAAATATTTTTCATCAGTTGAAAATATGGGAAAACAAAATCACAACCGTCATTATTTCTTCATCATCATTACACATCAAACATCTATCATCTCTTCTTTAAATCTCTTCTTCCTAGTCATTTTCTAGGGTTTCAACTTTCTTATTCTCCGTCTTCTACACTTCAATCACCTGAGGTTTTATTGTTTTTTCTTCAGCAACTGGTATGTACATTCATATTGTAATGAACTTTATATTGTTTAACCGATCTTATTCAAATCATATCTTGCTACTAATACGATTTTAAACGTTTATTGCTATACATTCAAGAAGGGTTTACTTAGGTGTTTGAATCATTTGTTGAGAACATGTTAAAATAGTTATTATTTGCAGAAAATTTTTAACTCATACTCCGTTTCTATGATTAATTTCACTAGATACTCTGTTAATAGAAAAAGTTAATGTTCATCTTCGAAGCCAACTTCTTAATTACAATCTTTTAACATCTTTACTGATCCAGGTTTTATGATGTATACTACATTTATCAAGTTTCTTGATAACCCAGAATCTTTGAAACTGGTATGACATGTTTTTACATACATAATTTATTTTTATTGAGATATATATTTAATAGTTCTTATGGTTTATATTTTCTTACACTACTTAAAAATTATATATAGGATGTACCTATAGCCTTTGCTAATCAAAAGTGGGGAGATTGTTGGCAAAAAAATAGGTTGCGAATCTATCATGAGTCTGGTAAAAAATGGGTTGTGAGGGTCAGAACAGAAAACTCAACGCCAATAATAATTGACGGTTGGGACAATGTTGTTAAAGATCTCAATATGCCGAGGGATACTTTGTTGGTTTTCAAACCGTTAGGTGATTTTGGGCTTGAACTTTTATGTTTTGTTGATGGCATGTGTGGTGAATCTTATTTCACGTTTAATCGATATGCAAGATTTGGTTTTACGGTATGAGTATTGATCTTAACTTGAATTCTTTTGCATCTTTAACGTGTCAACACTTATTCTCATAAGTTACATACTTCACATATAGTATTCATTATTTTTAATTTTATGCAGGTAATCGAAGATTGCTTCATTAAACAATTTTACGTAAACAGCCCACCAAGTGGCAAATTTCAAATCTGTTATAAGGGTTCCTATTGGAATGTTGAGGCGTCTATGGTTGATACCAACTTTGTATTTGCTAGAGGATGGCCGGAAATGTGCAACGATGTTGGGATACTGGAGGATGATTTGCTTGTGTTTAGCAGAATTGATGATGTTGTTTTTAAGGTAGTAGTTTATAGAGATGAGACTGAGATTTGCTTTTTGAAGAAACCTGAATCTGACGATGATAGTGTACTTGAGATATCGAAGGCTGATTATGTTGAGAATGCATTCAAGGTACGTAAGTATTTAGCATTAGCAGTAAAGGTTTTAATTTTTTAGCATTATATTAATTATTTCATTAATGTTGACCAGGACATCTATGAGGATGAAGAAGTTGTGTCTGTAGGTGAAGGTAGAACCGTTACTCAGGTACTTACTAAATTATTACAATAATTTATTTTTAATTTAACACATATAAGAATTTAATGTTTTTACAACTATTAGTAATGTTGTTTACTGATGTTATATTTATCCAATAATGTATTATTTAGAAGAAGTTACCAACCATTGCCGAATGCACGTCGAAGAGACGCATGTCTTCACGATTGAACAAAACCCAAGATGTAAGTTTACCATCTTAAAGATTGTTATATTACTATTGTTATTAAAGTTACTCTATGACAACAGGTTAAGAAGAAAGGTAAAGTTACTTCTGAGAGAAAGGAGATGGTCAAGAATAGGACTAAGGGAAATGCTGCCTTACCTGTCGACACAAGTGATCATATTGGATGTTCTTCATCTGCTCATAAAGTTAAGGTATCTATACTTTCCAGTTAATTAGTATATGTTATATAAACTGTTTTTTTGTGCATATATTCAACATTCCTTTAATTCACATGTATATGTTTACTTTTTCATCAAGGGGAAGAGAGCCGCCAACGTTCAGAAAAAGCTTAACCCTAGAAATAAGATTGAAAAGACTGCAAAAAAACATTCTGGACATCTTCTCGACCCTGAGTTCTTTCATTTTGATCGCAAAGGAGACTATAGGCTGGTATACCATTTTTTATAACAAACTAATGTTTTATGTTTATTTGTCTGACTATTATTTTTTTCCACACAATACATGTAGCGTCTTCCCGCTCAAGTTGCCAGACGAGCAGGTCTTTCTCTTGATCTTCATCCTTTGAAAGTTCAAAACATGGTTGGAGTTGTGGAGGTTTATGATGTTAAGTCGGAGTTAAATGAATTGAACCCACGTTATGCGTTGGATGGTTGGCGAAAGTTTATGACTGACAATAACTTGAGGTTTGGTGATATGTTGCACTTCACATACGTGTCTTCGCAACAGAAGATCGTATTAAATCAAGTTACGTCAGTTTAACAAAGACATTTAAGTATGTTATAATATCAGATACTATAACTATGAATTTTTTGATGGTGATGTTGTATGTTTTTTTTTAATTATTAACTTGATGGTTTGTTGCTATGTATGGCTAACATGATAAAACACTGTTATTAGCACTTTATGTTTTATATATAGATGATATGATGTTTCTTTTTACTAATAGTAACTGCAATTAGTAGAAACTTGGTTTATTAATTGCAAATGTGACATTCTTTTGCATTTATGGGTTTATGAATTCAGAATAATTGATGTATATATATGACTGTATTTGGCATGATGATGTTGTAAAAACCACGGAATTGTCAGATAATAGATTGCTTTGGCCGATTAGATTATGTGTGAAATTATAGTTCTTTAAGTCATTGTTTCATTTTCTTGAATTCTATGTAATTTTGTAAAGAAGTACAATAACAAACAGTGGTTTAAACATCTGTTTGCCTTTTGGTCAATAGTTAATGGAAACCCATGTTAGGTTGAACAGTGTTTTAAAGAGGAAAACAATGTGAGAAGACAGTAGATCTTATTAAGTTAAACATCTGTTCAGACTTAAACAGGTGTTTGGCCTTTAACAGATGTTTGGCCTTTTATATCAGAGGTTTGGACTAAAATAGTTGTTTGACCTTAAACAGATGTTTGGCCATAAACAGATGTTTGACCTTAAACAAATGTTTTGCCTTAAACAGATGTTTCGCCTTCTATATCAGATATTTGGACTTAAATAGATGTTTGACCTAAAACAAATGTTTGGCCATAAACAGATGTTTGGCCTTAAACCAAACATCTGTTTAAGGTCAACATCTGTTTAACTATTGGTCAACATCTGATTGACTTTTGGTCAACATCTGTTTGAATTTTGGTCAATACCTTATTTTGTAAAGAAGTACAAGAACTGACATTTTTACAAAATCCCAAATCACCCTATCATGTAAGTGCATTGAAGTAAAAGTGGAAATGATATTATTCATGTGGTCCTGTTGTGCTTTTGTTTTACCTCTAATATGGGTTCATGATCTAATCCGGTGATTTGAGGACATTGTTGTTGAATTGAATGAGATGGTTGATGTAATGTGGTCGTATTAATAACAAATAGTAATTAATATAACTAAGTTTCCCGAGCCCGGGAAGCAATCCCGGGTAAAAACCTAGTATAAATATAAATAAAATAAATTAATTAACAAATAAGAATTTAACTGATTCCGAGCTTGAAAAACTACCAACGAGCCTAACTCGAGCCTTAGACACAAAGCATGAATATAGCCGAGCTCGACCTTTCATAAGTTAAACAAGCTCGAGATCGGGCTTGACTCGGCTCGTTTGCACCTCTAATTAGTAGCGACATAACAAGGGAAAGTTTAGGGTGTGATTGAAAGCGTGAATTAGTGGCAAAAAGCTAATGTTGCTAATAACTTGTGTCATGCAAATATGGCATAAAAAAATGCCACTAAAAATCAAAGTTAGTGGCATAAAATTCAAATGCCACTAAAAGTGTGTGTGGAACAAATATGGCATGTACAAAGTGTCACTAAAAACCTAAACTAGTGGCACAAAAGCTAGATGACACTAAAAATGTATGCCACTAAATGGCATTTTTTTGTAGTGGCGCTGCACCCAACAAAATGCAAATAAAAGAGTGGAGGTATTGTGTGTATATATATATATATATATATATTATTTTAAACATGTATAATCACCCCAAATATAATTAAATAGATTTAGGAATAACGAAGCGGTAATTAGAACGTATACGAAACGTAACTAAAGTACTTGAAAAGAATGAATGATTTTTTACCTCGGAATTACGGGTTGTCACACCAACATTACATCATCCAAATCATTTCAACAAAACACAAACACCTAGTATAACAAAACCCTATATCATCTTCCAAAACCAAAAATTCAAGCAAATACTTCAAACAGGTTAATGCCAATTAATGTCAGCCATTCGTAATGGTTAATGTCGGACATTTTCCGTCATATCAGCATCATAACGTCCCTTCAAAAAAATGTAACGGTTAATGCCAATTAAAGTTCTTTCAATCGTTACTTTCCACTAGGGGTGTAAACGAGCCGAGCCGAGCCCGAGCTTGGCCAGGCTCAGGCTCAGGCTCGAGCTCGAGCTTGTTTAACTTATGAGAGCTCGGGCTCGAGCTCGGCTCGATTCGAACTTTGTTTTCAAAGCTCGAGCTCGGCTCGTTTGTATTTTATCAAGCTCGAGCTCGCCTCGGGTTCGGCTCGTTTATTATCTATTAATTAGTATATTAAATAAAAATAATATAAATAATAGACTTTTTAGGCTTGCGAGCTCGATAAGTAAAGCTCGGGCTCGGGCTCGGGCTCGTTTACTAAATAAGCTTATTTTAGGATCGAGGTCGGCTTGTAAACAAGTTTAAATAAGCTCGGCTCGACTCGGCTCGTTCACACTAAGGCTCGATAAGGCTCGGCGAGCCTAACGAGCTTCACATATGAGGGTCGAGCTCGGGCTCGATAAACAAATGAGCTTTGTTTTGAGGCTCAAGCTCGGCTTGGGGCTCGATAAGGCTTGGCTCGTTTTGAGCTTTTTCTCGAGTCGATCTCGAGTAGCTCGCGAGCCGCTCGCGAGCCGCTCGCGAGCCGCTCGGCTCGTTTGCACCCCTACTTTCCATGATTTTTTCTTCTCATTTGGCAGTATACTATAAATGTTCATTCTCTATCCATGCCCCTACAACGCCCAGGGGCGGTGTTGGGGGCGTTATCAAACTCCTTAATGCCCCTATAGTGCCCATTACTCGAGGTCTTATGCTATATGGTGTGTGAATGCGGTTTTATCACGTCACCTTACCACCACATATGTGCCGCATAAGCGAGAGGCTTTATCATTAATTTGCACAGTGTGGGATAACGTCCCCTTTAAAACCCTCTTTATCCGGGTATTCAACCCTTATCAGGAACGATACCGCCTCAATTAAACCTAAACCTTACTATAGTTCAATCATACTCTCGGTATCATTCAGGACTTGTGTTTAGCACTCATTGCCAGCATTCCGAATACACAATGTAATTATAAGATTGGAGTTCTTAGTGATATTCCTAAATCTAACTGATATCACCTACACCTTTGAAAAACCCCACACACCATTCTAGACGAACGGTTCCTCCTAATTATGGGACGAAATATTTTAATAAATAAAGAAAAAGTAATTAAAAACTTATGTATACATAGATATTCCATAAAAAAAAATCAATCTCTTTTTTTCACCACTCTCTGTTTATCCACTTACCACCACACACCACCGTTGTAACCTACCCTCCACCACCCACCCTACACCACCTGCCACCACGACACCACCCACGTGGCACGTATACATACACAATTAGTCAATTATTGTAAATAAAAAGTAAAAGAGTTAATTGCCAAAATTGTCCCTAAGGTTTGGGCACGTTTGCCATTTTCATTCAAAATAACACTTTTGTACCAAATTGCCCCCAACGTTTGTAACTTTTTGCCATTTTCATCCAAACCACAAACTTAGTTTATTTTTTCTGTTAAGTTGAGAATATTTGGATGAAACTGGCAAATATAAAACCACATGGACGATTTTGGAAATTTACTCAAACCCTTTTTAATTTCTTTTATTTAAATTTTTTTGTTACATATATAATGAAAAAGAATATACATGGAGTTTTTAGAAAAAAAAATTAATAGTTTTGTCACATAATTTTTATAAATTTTCATCCAAATCACTAACTCAGTTTATTTTTTCTGTTAAGGTGAAGGATGTTTTAAATTTTATAAATTAAGACAAAAATTAATTTACAGCTTCTTTATATAAATAAGTTTTATAAAGAGAAAACGTCATTGGTGTGCAACACATAACAATCGATTACAACTTTTAGTATTTATCAGTTGTAGAGATAGAAAAAAATTGTAAAACGTTACATATTTTTTAAATGTGTTGAACTCCTAGGAAATATGTTGGTAATACTTATTCTGAGTTACTTGAGTAAATAAACTTTTGGTTCATAGCATTATAATTACAATTTGGTGGGTAATTTTAAGGTTTGGTAACGACACGTTGTTTGATGCGGGGGGGGGGGGGGGGCACTCGCTTCTGTTTTTCCTTAGGAGTGAATTTAACAGAGTAGAAGATGAATTACAAACTTGGTACATATGATAAGATTTTTTTATTTGACATTTTTCAATAAGGTCACCAGCATTTTAGTTTTATAAAATTTAGAGGTTTAAGTAGATTTTATTTTTATAAAACTGATCTATATAAAAATTAGAAATTAATTTCTGTCTTAGTTTATAAACATCCTTCGCCTTAATAGAAAAATTAACTTAGTTAGTGGTTGTATTAAAATTTATAAAAATTATGTGACAAAGCTATTAGTTTTTTCATATAAAAATTGCATGTATATTGTTTTTTATTATATATGTAACAAAATTAATTAAATAAAAGAAATTTAAAAGAGTTTGAGTAAATTGCCAAAATTGTCCCTGTGGTTTTATATTTGCCAGTTTCATCCAAATATACTCAACTTAACAGAAAAAATAAACTAAGTTAGTGGTTTGGTTGAAAATGGAAAAAAGTTACAAACGTTGGGGGCAATTTGGTACAAAAGTGTCATTTTGGACGAAAATGGCAAACGTGCCCAAACCTCAGGGGTGATTTTGGCAATTAACTCAAAGTAAAAATAAAAATGTAGAAATGTAACAAAGAAAAATAAATAGTATTCTTGAGTATAAATTCTTGAACACCACTGTCCTCCTTCCGAGGAAGGTTTGCCCTCTTTTTCTCTTTCCAATCGTTCAACGCCTAAAAGTTGCAGGTAGAAAACAAAAACCCTAGTTCTCCATCTTCATGATTCTCATATATACATACACAATTACTGTAAAAACATAATCACATACCAATCTATTTATATACATATATTCCTTACATTCATATGTCTTCTTTCATTGCTATTTTGCTCCACCATCTGTCACACCCCGAAATATCAGAGCTTGGCGTGACTGGACCGGTATCTTCATTGCACAGAGGAAGCAAATAAGGTAACACTACTAGAAAACTTGGCAATTGCCACCATAATTTGCCACATAAAAAATATGGTTGCAAAAAGAGCAACCGTTTTCTCACCAAAATCTTATTGGTAGCAAATTCAATGACTCGGTCACAAAACGATAGCAAATTTTACGATCGTTTATTTTCGGTGGCAATAAGGTGATAAATATATGTAAATTATAAAATTTGGTGGAAGTTGCGACCGCTTTGAGTCCACTTGGTTTTCGGTCGCGCTGCACTCTTTTTCCCTTAGCTAAGGTTTTGTCCCACTGGGTTTTTCTGGCAAGGTTTTTAACGATGCAGCATCACCAAGTGTATCAATAAATAATATATTATTTTCTTATATCATGTGGATAGTCAAGGGGGAGTGTTATACATATATATTATGATATGACTATCCACATGCCTAACTCCCATTGACATTTAAGCTGTATTGAATGATAGTCCTATAAATAGTGGATTTTGTATTTCATACATACATGAATAAGAATTAGTTCTTCCATTCTCTTTCTCTCTTACTTTCTATAATCCTTGTTCTTTATGTTTATAGTTATACGTTGGTTGCTAGTAGGTCGTTGTTTCACAACTTTTATTGAAGGTATTTTAGTATCATTTAGTGAATATAGTACATGTATTGTTATAAAACTAGCTTCTTGACTTGTAATCGAATCCTTTAATTTATGTACTTTAGTTGTATTATGTGGAGTATCTATGATAATCGCAGTTTAATCGCATGTTTATCGCTAAACGCATCGCTATCGCATCGTAACTTGAATCACAGATTCTGAATATTGATTTACATGTGTGTGCTAATTAGGTGTTACTTGTGCATGTTTATATTATGTTATGGTGATTAATCGAAAACGAAATCATAACTCTATCGCAACGCAATCTAATCGCGAACTGGAAACACAAGGTTAATTAGGTTGTTGTATATTAGTTATTTTATTTGTGTGGCTATTATTTAAATCTATCGCATCGCTTAATCGACACTTACCTAAACGCATCGCAACGCTCAACGCATGAAATGAAACGTCAAAACTCAACTCGCCGGAGACGTTCGATCGAATAACCATTCAATCGAATGGTCCTCCGTCCGGATGACCATCCAATCGGACTGCCCACCGATCCATCACACTACACCGCCTTTCCTCTTTTGTCACCTATAAATAGCACCTGTCACATCACTTGAACAGTGATGTGACAGCTCTTGTGCGACCAGCTCACTTTTGGCTCTATTTCTCTCGATTCTTGTAAGTTTCTACCTCAAATCTTGTACTTCTATCATCTACACACACTTCTTCATCATTTTCACCATCAAATCTTCACTTCTAACCATGAAATCGGCTGATTTGAGGTGTTCTAGGATGATGTCATCATGGGGTTCTTATGAACTTCAAGATTTGACCTCATTCCACCAAAAGCAACTCAGATCTAAGGGATTTCAACATGTTTAAACACTGATTTCGCCTAAATCTAAACATTTTTAGGATTAAAATGATTGAAAGATATTTTCATAACTTTTCTTTCAACTCTTTTACACTCTTGCACTCCAAGCGGTAGCAATAATGCAATATTAATTATGTAAGCGGGAAATAATGATTTTTTCGGCGCCTCTCTTTGATTTTTCCCCAAAATTAATGGGACTCAGTCATTAAATCGCTCCAAAACCTTATCTCCCTCAATTGAACCATCCACATCCTCTGCTCCAGCATCACTGCCAACGATATGGTGATTCAAGCGCCTCAATTTCTCGAAACCCTAACCATCCACAATCGCCCCCAAATGTAGCAGCCGTTTCACTTAAACAACATCATCATCATCATTTGATTATGGTGATTTTAGACTTAGAATTGTGACATTGCTATGGAGGTAAGTAAAACCCATAATTATCTTGTTCTCCATATATAAGCACCAAAGTATGTACAATTAGACAGTTCACCCTCATTTTAGAATGTTCATAGTTGAGAATTTTTCTTCATCATTCATATGTTCAAGTTTAAGGGTGTGATTAATTTTGCTCATCATTCTCACATTTAAATGAACATTAATTTCATCTTTTTAGCTATTTGTTATTGTGTACCAGTCAAGAACGATTTCATGAGTTTGCTTAACCAGGCTTAGTAAGTCAGGTATCTACTTGTCTTACGGTCTGACCCACTTTAGCCTGTCACTAGTTTGAACTTTGAAGATATTTTGAACCTATTGTTCTTCAGTCTTACAATATCCATCACTGAAGTAAGTTTTAATGTTAGTTAACCTAATTAGTTAACTATTTCATGTTACATCGCTACTAAGCTAGTTTCTGTGTCTATTGTTATATGTTACATGCATATTTGTAATTTAACTAGCCTTTCTTTTATTTTCAGGGATATAAAGGAGATAAGGAGAATTTGGATAGATTTGAACAGGTGCACACCATTTTTCCCTTATATCATTAACCAACCAAACTCAATCATATAGATTTATTTTAGATTTCTAGTAATAGTTTTTTTTTTTATAAAAATGATGAAAGGTTCCGCGTTGAGAAGCTAAACTCAAGGTTTTCTCTTATAAGTTACAGTTTAGTAAACAGGTCAGAAGATATAATTACATGCATGTTTATATTTATATTAAGTACTATATTTGAATTTTATGTTCTTATTTGGAATTTAGGTTTTCACATCTTAGTAAGAGCCTATGCTATGTGTTTTTGTCAGTAGAACAGAACAGGCAAGTTATATTTTTACTCTAATCTTGAAGTTAATCATATCAGTGATGATTTAATTGTTTGTTACTGAAGTCATGTCTATCAGGATCAAATACCCCCTTTTTCAACCAAGGTTGGTAGACCTGGCAAACGGGTCGGGTTGGGTCGGGTCATGGGTCAAAACGGGTTCGGTTCAAAATGGGTCAATTAAAAAAGGAGTTGTTTTGGTTTGGGTCAAAACGGGTTTGGGTCGGAACGGGTTCGGGTCGGAACGGGTTTCGGGTCGGGCTGGTTAAAAATGTTTTTTTTTAAAGAGATTGTACATCAAGGGGCAATTTTGTTCGGATCGAAACGGTACTGGTCGAAACGGTACGTGTTGAAACGGTTCGGTATGATCTTCGACCTGAGATGGTACATCGCAAGCTGAATTGGACCAGGGTGTTATCCTTCTTGTATAAGTGCTTTTGTCAAAATTTGTTGCTGCATTAATTCCTTTGAATTCTATGGCTGCAACATCATAAGCATGAACAGCCTCCTCTTCAGTTCCTGAAAAGAAAAACATTTACGTCTGATTATTTATTGATTTCTTTTTTCTAGCATGTAAATCTTTTTTTTTTGTCTTAAAAGGTATTATATGTTCTCTTAAACTCTACATGGCTTTTGTATTGTTAGTGCATTCATCTATCGACTTCGTCTTATATCGAGTCTCGGTTTCGTTGCGGATCTGAACAAGCGTGACATCATATATGTGACATCGCAAGTGACATCATATATGTGACATCACAAGTGACATCATCATGTGCAACAACATACGAATTTAAATGTTCATATAAGACAAAAGTTCATGTAGTTTGCTTGAATCAGAATTGTGAGTAGTCCGTTTGAATGGTCACGTTTGAACTTGTCATGTGTGTTTCAAACGGACTCTCATGTACTATAAATAGGCTTGTGTTCTTGTCATTTGTAACAGATTTCAGAATTGATACCGAGGTGCTGCCGGTATTCCTTGTGATTGTAATTGCTATTATTTCAATACACAAGACGTTTAAAGTGATATTCAAGCTGTTTTCACATCCGTTTCTCTGTTTCCGCCTCTGAAACGGATTTGAGCTCTTCCGAACGACTCATTCAGGTCGCGATTCGATCCTACAAGTGGTATCAGAGCTCAGGACGAGGAGTTCTTGCCAAAACAGCCTGTTTTCATCACAATTTCTGATTTCTACACTTTCTTCTTCAAAATTAAAAACTTTTCACAGATAAAATCGGCTCAAATTCTCACATAATGTGCGTAATCATGTTTTAACAAATCCTGGAAAGTTTTAGAACTTAAATCGACTTAAAACTGGTTAAAATCATGTGTTCGCTTGAAATTTTTGTTCGATATGCTGATGTCATCTGGTAGTCCGCTTGAAAACGACTGTCCGCTTGAAAACACCGCTTGAAAACGACTGTCCGCTTGAAAACACCGCTTGAAAACGACTGTCCGCTTGAAAACGTCGACCGCTTGAAAACACTGTCCGCTTGAATTGTTTTTCACGTGAAAGTGCATAGAATTGTGAGAAACTTTATAGAAGGTTGTCGGTTTGTATGTGTTGTTGCCAGGTTTAGTGTGTCAGTTGGTTTCATTCAAGAATTGCATGTGATATTGATTTGTCGGTCAAGCATCATCACGAGAATTCATTTGGAGTTGGTCAGTTTGCTTGTGATCTGCATTGTGTCAGTCCATTAATTCAAACGGCCTAATCACAATTTGATGGTCTTAAAGTGTCTCGGTCCAATTTATGGTTGCATGTGAAATAGTATTGGTTCTATCAAAGATCAGAATTCACGTGAACACATAAATCGATTTGACAGAATCCATGTGACTCCAAATATTGGCCCTATCACCTGATTGAAGTGGATAGTTATTTTGACCTAAAGTCCATTACATATTTGCGGCCCAATAAAAGACAATTTAAAATTGTGGGTTGCGTGCAATGTATTAAAAAGAAGTTATTGTTGGTCCACTTGTAATAATTGGCCCAATCATAGTTGGTTATCACTTATTGATTGTCGGTTTAGTGGATTATTCACGGTAACAGTCCACTTAATTCTCGGCTCAAATCATTCTAAGCATATCCAACAAGTGTATCACATCAGTTCATTTTCAGGCCCATTCATTCAGTGATCTTTACTTCAACAACATTGAAAGTGTCCGCGCGAATTTTCGACACGAGTTCTATATAGACTCAACAGTTACACACGTTCACATTTTCTCAGTTCGTTTAAACTGATTAGTTGTTCTTGTTTTCATTCAGGTGTTTCCTGAAGTATCTCAAATTTATGAAAAATGGCTGAGGAATTCTACGATGCATTTGCCACACCAGTTGCTCCCGTTACTGCTGCTGAGACTTTATACAGTGAGAATGAAACCGGAACGCATCAAAAACCGCCAAAGCTGATGTACATTGAAGATTTTAAAGGATGGAAGAATCGATTTGAGAACTGGGTACAGGCGTATAAGTTTGATGCTTGGTGTTCATTGTTGAAAGTTTATGAGAAACCAAAGAATGAACGTGGAATTGTAAAGGCAATTGAAGACTATTCAGAGAGTGAAAAATTGAAATTTACAAGTGAGAAAATGATGATCAGTATTCTTCAACAAGCGATTAAGGAAGATATCTTTATTTTACTCCAACATAATGGTACAGCTAGATCAATTTGGGAAGCTTTGATTCAAAAGTTCAAAGGAAGTGCAGATATGATTAAAAACAGAAAGGCATTACTGAAGAAATCTTTTGATATGTTTGTGGCTTTAGATCATGAAATAACAAAACAGACCATTGACAGATATTGTCATCTTGTTTTGGAAATGGAGAGATTGGATATAAAGAAAGAAGATGAGGAATGGGTTGATAAACTTGCTGAAGCACTACCACAGCATAAGTGGGGAACTTATTTGATGATTGTGAAACACTTAAGAAAGTCTCAGAGTATGAATTTGGCACAATTTATTCAAAAGATTGAAGAGCATGAGTTGGATATTCAGAAAACTGCTATCATGACAAATCCAAATGCTAAGCAAGATGTTAGTCTGTATTACCGAGGGAACAAGTTTGAGGCTACCCCCAGCCCTAGTCCAAAGATTCAAACTGGTTTTAGTGCTGACAGTTCATCTGGAACAAAGGGTAGTAGTGTGACACAAAGTGGTGGATCTTCATCCTCGTATTCAAGCTTTGATCCAAACTTTACAACATCAAATCCTCAACAACCGAATTCAACAAATTTGCAGTGCAATGTAACTTTGAACATTCAAAACGGTCAAGATCTGTCTCCGGAAATAGCAAAACAACACATGGCATCACTCGTTGCTATGTTGGAATCATATGAAAGCTTGATTGGTGGCAAAATTGGAAATCCGATGCTTACCAAAGAAGATTATGACCAAATTGATGCAGAAGAACTTGAGTTGATGGATGTAAAGTGGTGCTTAGCTAGTGCTTGGAGAAGGGCATAAAAGTTTCAACAAATTACTGGTAGAGATGAGTTTCGAGGCTTGGCTACTTCTCCGTTTGGTTTTGACAAGTCAAAAGTTACTTGTTTCCGTTGTAAAGGAAACTGTCATTTTAAACGAGAGTGTAAAACCCAAGAAGCAACCGGGAGTCAAGATAAGAACAATTATTATCAGAAATCAATTTTTCATCAAATTGAGCAACAACCATCTTCGTCTCATGCCATTGACAATGGAAAGAAGAAAGCTTTAATCATTCATCAAGATGATGAAAAAGTTGCTGAGGGCTTTAGTTGGGACAAATACATACATGGTTCAGCTCTTGTTGCCCGAGTTATGGAAGATGAAGCTAGTCAGAAAAGAATCCTGATTTTTCCAGATCTTGGAAGTGATATTGATACTGATGATGAAGAAGGTCATCTTAACAAAGCTAGAAAAGGAAATGATCCTACTAGTTTTAATTTGTTTTTTGCAGATAAAATGGAGATGCTGAATCAGAAGAAGATTGCCAGATTGAAGAAAGAGCTGGAAGCAGCAAGAAGGCTAGCTGATGAAAAGACAAAGACAGAAGCTGGAGAAGCAAATGTTGAACCAGCAACTGAGAAAGTTGTAGAGAAAATCGTTGAAGTGGAAAAAGTGATGGAGAAGATTGTTGAAGTTGAAAAAATAGTCGAAGTTGAAAAATTGGTCGAAGTAGAGAAATTCGTCAAGGTTGAAAAGATAATTGAAAAAGTGGTTGAAGTTGAAAAACCATGTTTGAAGTGTTCAGAATCTTGTAAAGCTTGTGAAGAAAAAGATAAGAAGATTGCTGAATTGGAGAAGATTAAAGAAGATTTATTGTCCGATGTGAAGTATGTGAAGGAATCTTATGATGTGCTGAACAACACAGTTGATCGTCTGAAAAAGACAAATTCAGAAATCGAAAATGCAATGGAAAAGATGAGTGCAACATTAATGACAAAGCAGAGTGTTATTAATGCATACATTGAAGATTGTGCAAAGTTGAAGAAAGAAGTGGAACCTGAAAAGATTGAGAGTGAAAGGATTAAACGATTACTGTTGAGTTACACTACTTGTGATTATTTGATTGATCGTGTTTATCCTACTGTTGCAGGTCTGGAAGCTTTCATGGATAAAAAGACTGAAGATACTGATACTGGTAAGAAACCAAGTGTCAAGTATAACAGATGTCCGCCCCCGATACATGAAACTTATTCTCCAAGGAATCCTAACGAGGAGCGTCTAAAAAAGGCAGTCAACATCAAGTTAAAGTCTGAAATCATTGATGAATTACCAGACAATATTGATGTTGCATTCACAGCGTCTGACACTGATCATGAGTCTGAGTTATTAAAGAAAGTGGTCGATCAGGTGTTGGATACGGATGAAGAGTCAAAACCGGAGTCTAAGTCTGAAAGTTCGAGTTTGTCTGAGAAGAGTCCGAGTTCACCGGTTAAGAGAGTTTACAATAAAGAATTCCTGTTATCAAAATCTAATTTGAATGACGGACCAATCAAAGTAGCATATACTTTGAATGATTCAGACAAATTATATTCTGATGAGGAATTTCCAATAAGAAGTGTAAAAACCGAAATGATCAAACAGGTTTTCAAATTAACAGAAATTAATATTTCTGAAATAAAAGATTTAAATCTTGATGAAAAACCTAAAAAATACACTTCAAGAGTTCAACAGAGATTGAACAAGAAAAAAAGGGTTACGGTTATGGTTCAGGTTATCGAAAGAAATCAAACCATAATGGTAATCTCAAAAAGAAAGGTCTTGGATTTAATTCTTCAGAAATTTATAAAAATGAGAAAAATTATAAACCAAAAACAACATTTGTTGGAGGAGGAAGTGCTGAAGATGAGCAGAAGAAACCATTCTGGAAACAATCAAATCAAGAGTTTCTTGCTGAAGTAAAGAAGAATGTGAGAAAATTTGCTTCAAGAGTTGACAGAAGAACCTGTTTCAAATGCCAAGAAGTTGGACATATAGCTTGGAATTGCCCCAAGACCAACTACCAAAAACAGGAAGTTTCTTCTAACTCTGTTTTGAGAAAGACTTGTGTTGATAAGAAAGAAAATGTTAAAAAGTTTGAAAATTCTACTTCTGAGGAAGGAGAAAGTTCAAAACGGTTTTACAAAAGAAGAGGTGATTTGAGTAAACAAAAGTGGGTGGTTAAATCTGAGGGTAATTCTGAAAATGAATCTGATTCCATAAAATCAGAGGAGTCTTTGGTTGATAAAAAGGTTGTGAATTCCGTTCCAGAAATGAACGATGAGGATTTTCCTCCATTGTCAAAGGAAAATTTGATGAAGAAAGTGGGAAAGGTAGAGATCTCAAATCAATTCTTCGCTGATAAGGGAGAATTTGATGTTGAGAAGACTTTCAATGGAAAAGTCAAACATATTTTCGGGAAGATGGTTGATGGGAAGGTTAAAACTGCGAAAGATTTTTATAAATCAAAATGTTGGTGGGATAGATGTGTCCCAGAATCTCCCAATGCTGGTCAGGCTTGGGGGAAAGTTTCTCCAAACTAAAAATCCTGACTTGTCGGAGCTCCCAGGTTGGTAAGAGTGGAGCAGGAATCGGCATCTTTCTTAGCAAATGATCCTATAAGTGGTACAGTTGGTAAAGTACAGGTGGTATATTTAAATTGTTATATTTTGATTTACAAGTGGTTATGGTTGGTGAAATGAACCTGTAAGTGGTTGAAAGAGGTTTTCATCTTCAAATGGTTAATCAAGGTCATTAAATTGAACTTGATTGGACCATACTTACATGTGGTATTTTGGAGAACAAAATGATGAGTTTATCCCCTAACTTACAATTGGTACAATCAATTAAACTAATTTTCCGGAAAAACCATTTGATTAAAACAAACTTAAGTGTTTTGAAATCACAATGGGAAAATAGTTTGTTGTGAGGGGGAGTTCTGATTGTTTATGCCAAGTGGATGACGATTTGAAGCGTTTCGATATCGGTTGTCAATTTACTTGTACAGTTTATTTTCAATTTTTCTTAAAAGTGTTTGCATTTTAGGGGGAGTAAAAATTTCTGAAAATCCAAAAACATTTGAAAATTTGAAAAAGTAAAAAACATGATAAAATGAATAATGAGTTTTGTGGTACAAAAGAGGAAATGATAGTACATCAGTGGACGATCACAGCATGCTAAAGAAATGGAAAGTTAAATAGTGATAAACGGTCTCACTGATGATGTGCCAGTAGGTTTTTGCACATTTAGTAGATTGTGACGAGATATAAACCTAAATTTCAAACTTGCTTAATTCATGGGTAACATCTCTCGGATATATGGGTAACCCCCGAAATCTTGTTTGAAGGACCCCTCTTTCTGAGATACTAGGTCTTTATGCTTAGTGATATCTGGGGTATTATCCCGGGACTTCTGATTTTGCGGAAGCAATGGCCTAGTCCCCGGAGAATACTTTACCACTTGCTTGAAAAATAGCGCCGCCCTCAGCATAAATGATGAGACAATAAAATTGCTAATCAATGTTGTTGTAAAAAAGATCCTCTAAAGGGGACCCACCAAAAGTCGAGCCGTCATCTCTCTGCTAAACGGAAGTTCTGACCTGAGCTCTCACGGTTTCGCAATCAACCCCTTACAGATATCATCTAGGTATACTCACCTGTAAGACTGAATATTGGGATCTGGATAAGGGAGTATATTCTGAGGTGGGACACGCGAGTATATTTAAGTGCTTAAGACATTAATCTCATATCTCGAAACAGTTGAACTTTGTGTGAGAATTTAAGTGGATCTGTATACTGACAATCTAAGTGAATCGTTTAAAACTTAAAATGTTTAAAGCTTAACGGTGTTGGTGATTTGTCTCAAAAACTGATATGATCCTCTTACGCAAACTCACAAAAATAGTGTATGTTTATAGTTCTTTACTGCATTTTATTTCATTTAAAAATACAAAAAGATTTTCGGTGTGTTTTAACATAAATTTTGAAAAATTCAAAAAGATTTTAGACAACTGATGTTGGAAAGCTGATTTTCAAAATTCCGAGTGCTAAACATGAGGAACAGGTTTGGGAAAGTTTGTTTGAAGATGTGTGAAATGAAAATGATATATTTAAGCGGTTCATCAGAAATTGACATGAAAAATCATTTTGTTTGATATTTGAAAATGATGTATTTAGGGTTGTGTCTTCAAGTGATTAGCAAAAGTTTCTAGATTTGTTATATCTTATCTTTTATGAAACTTATGTTTTGGGTAGAGAATATGCAGGTGAGTCAGGTTGCGATACCTGAACCTGTGAAAGCCAGACTATGATTCCAGTACAAGTTGAAGGGGAGTCTGTTAGAGAAAGAGAATCTGAAGATGCAAGAGCTAGGAGTTTGATCCTGAAAGATTAGTTGAAGAAAGTTAGAGTGAAGAAAGCCCAAAGACTGATAAAGACTGAAGATTGAGAAGACTCGACACTTAAGACTCGTCAACATCTGAGGGGGAGTCTGTTATTGCATTCATCAGTCGACTTCGTCTTATATCGAGTCTCGGTTTCGTTGCGGATCTGAACAAGCGTGACATCATATATGTGACATCACAAGTGACATCATCATGTGCAACAACATACGAATTTAAATGTTCATATAAGACAAAAGTTCATGTAGTTTGCTTGAATCAGAATTGTGAGTAGTCCGTTTGAATGGTCACGTTTGAAACTGACATGTCGTTTGAATGGTCACGTTTTAACTTGTCATGTGTGTTTCAAACGGACTCTCATGTACTATAAATAGGCTTGTGTTCTTGTCATTTGTAACAGATTTCAGAATTGATACCGAGGTGCTACCGGTATTCCTTGTGATTGTAATTGCTATTATTTCAATACACAAGACGTTTAAAGTGATATTCAAGCTGTTTTCACATCCGTTTCTCTGTTTCCGCCTCTGAAACGGATTTGAGCTCTTCCGAACGACTCATTCAGGTCGCGATTCGATCCTACATGTATCAAGAGCAGTAGCTACATGGAGAATCTAAGCTAACAAATTAGTCTTTTTCTTTGATTTCTAGCTCCTAAATTCATTGTTCTGTGAAACTTATGTGATGGTGTGTATTTTGCGTTTTTTCAGGCTTGGTTTAGTGATGTATATGGGAGCAATTGCGGGTGTCTATATTCTTACACTATTTTCAGTATAAACTTCCGCTAGTCGTTATAAACTTTTGACTGATTTGCTTCATCATGTTTGACCAATTATTAAACTTTTTTTTGCAGATAAAATACAGTGAAAGAGTAAGTGGTTTGATACTTGTTTCCCCTATATGTAAAGCAGCTTCTTGGAATGAATGGTTTTACAATAAGGTTAGTTCTTTCATTTTTTTTTGTTTTCAGCATAGTTATCACTTTTTTTGAGCATTTAGAAAATGTTGAAACAAATCTATGATTTTGTAAACATATTCTTGATCTGGTTATGAACGGTCACAATGATCTAACCAAAGTTTTTATTCATAGTTCATGTCGAAATTGCTTCAATATTGCGGTATGTGTGACATGTTAAAGGAGTTATTGATTCACAGATACTTTAGTAAGGTATATATTATTCCAACTTCTTACATTTATAATACTTTCCCATACTCTAATGGGCCTACCTAATTCACTATATAATTTTGATCACAAAATTTCTATGGGTTAAATCAGGCGGTCTGTGGTAGTCTAGAAGTCCCAGAATCACAAATCGTTCGAGCATGCAGGAATGTTAGTTGCGAATTTACGATATTACCTTAATTGCCCTTGGACATCTAATTTAGCTTCGATGACTAATAATAACAGGACATATGACTTTCAAAAAAAAAAAAAAAATTAACTACGCCAATTATAAAGTTTTTAGTTTTTAATTGCCGGTCCTAAGCCTGGATAAAGGAGGAGGGTTTTGTTACAAAATATGTTGAAAATGATAATTTTGCAAAAGGGCCACCACTTCGTAGTTCGATTAGGGCCTCCGAAAACGTAGGAACGGCACCGTTTAGGAATCAGAGCAAGTTCAATTTATTTTTTACTATTTCAAAATGTTATTAATAAATAAAGAATTTCCCACTCCAAATATTTAAGAACTGTCATATATGCAAACTTACATTTACTGTGAATTAACTTAAACCTGCGCTAGAAGCGCCTGTAATAATACTAGTTTCGTTAATTATGACTTTTTGGTTTTATTCAGTGGTTGTTGGTTGTTTTGTAGATTGAAAAGTTGAAATTGATTATCAAGGAGTTCTTTAAGGAAAATGATGAAGAAAAAGAAAGATCAAATGGAATTATTGTTGGGTTGTTTGTTGTAAATGAAAAAGATAAGGTGGATAAAGATACCATGCTCAATAGGATGTCATAAGTTGAAGCGATCACGGTTCGAAAATATGCTATAAACACTTGGTTTTGAGTGTTTTGATGTTTATTGTATTAGGATGGTTTTGAAACAGAGATGTTCTATATACATTTTTGGGTTTTGTAGTTTTATTGAGTGTTTTATATAATTGTAATTTTATTGAAATGTACTTTTAATAAAAAAACAGGGAAAATGAGAAATTTGTATGGTGTGTTTGAAAATAATCAATGCAAGTGGTTGCTAAATGGTAGCATATGTTTAATGCTACTGGCTAAATAGTTGCAACTAATTTTCAATGAAAGCGGTGGCTAAATGGTGACAATATGGGTGGCTAAATGGTACTAAAATGGTGGCAAAAATTCAATGAAAGAGGTGGCTAAATGGTGGCAAAAAATTTGTCACAATGCGGTAGCAAAAAGACCTGGTAGAGTGAAAAGTAGCGGTCGCAAATAATTTTGACGGTTTTTGTGGTGGCAAAAATTTGGTAGCAAAATATAAAAGTGGTGGCTATTTGGTGACAATAGAGCAATTGACACGGGTGTTTTTGCCACCGCATATTCGGTTGCAAAATGGTGACAACAAGGCAAATGTGACTGTTTTGCAACCATAAGTGCGGTGGCTAAAAAGCTCTATTCTAGAAAACGAACGCCCACTAAGTACTCGAATCTCCAATGGTTCTCCTATTCCAACCGCGCCATAATTTGAGAAAGTAAGCTGAGAAAGAAACATGCGAAAAAATCAACATAAAGTTGAGCGAGTTCATAGTTTGTTTGTAAAAGATTTGAAATAAATCTTTTTGAATAACCGGTTTTTAAAAATGTTGAGAAAACGAATTAAAAATCATTTTCTTTGGCATGTGATATGAAAACTTTGTATTCGTGAAACTTCGTAAGTGTAAAGCGTTATGTTTGTAAAACTATGTATTCGTAGAGTTTTGTGTCCGTAACACTTGTGTGGCTGTCAATGTCTGCGCATGACAATGACAAACATGCCTTCATGAGTCTGTATGTTGGACTCGACTGTCCTTCAGATGAAGGCCTTAGGTGCATGCATGATTTTGGTTCTCAAATGAACTTTACCCTATATATATATATAGGGTGGGGTTCTAGAGTGAACACCAGTGTATTTGCGAACTGAGTGAACAAATCATGGCCATTGATCTACACACGTGTATGGCCAGGATCTCATCATCAAATCGTAAAATATACTAGTGTATTTCATTATCAAATCCTGACCATTGATCTACACACGTGTATGGCCAGGATTAGTTCACTCAGTTCGCAAGCTACACTAGTGTTCACTCTTGAACCTAATCCTATATATATATATATATATATATATATATATATATATATATATATATATATAGGGGAAGGTTCATTGGGGAACACTAAAAAAGTGGGGAACAGCGGGGAACCGGCTCAAACGAACTCCGATTGGACTCATTCCAGTGGCGTTGGAACCGGCTCGTCGAACCCTAACTAAGATCTCTTAACCCTAAACACTAAATCCTAACTCTTAAACTCTAAACCCTAAAGCTAAAAAATAAGGCTAAAATCTAAGCTAAACCGTAAAATCTAAACTATAAACCCTAAAAGCTAAACCCTAAAGGCTAAACCTAAATCTAAACCCTAGAGCTAAACCCTAAACCATAAAGCTAAACTCTAAACCCTAAAGCTAAACCCTAAGGCTAAACCCTAAGGCTAAACCCTAAGGCTAAACCCTAAAGCTGTGACACTCTAGGTTTTCCCGAGCAAATATCTTGTATTAGCATTATGTGTATATACGTTATTAAATGATAGTGCGTGTTATCTCGATGATTTTATGTGATCCTTGTGCTAAGTGTGATGAATATTATATATATGTATGTATATTATATATATGTATGTATGTATAAATATATATTAGAGTAGAAGTGAGCCGAGACCACGAAGCCCAACTCGAGACCACCCGGTCTCGAGTGAACAATGAACATTTGGGCCGGTTGGGCCATGCCACTCGGAACCAAAGGTGCCGGCCTTGAAACGGGTATAAAAACCCAAAACCCTCACCACACTCTCCTTTACACTCTCATTCATTTCACCCTCACAACTCTCACACTCTCTACCTCTCACTAAAACCCTAAAACCCTAGCAAACCAAGATCACCTCCTCACCCTCTCCCCTCTCTCGGATCCAACCGAAACATCAAGGCTCTCGGATTTCTAGCTAGAGATCAACACTTGGAGCTTGGTTTATCAATTTCTTGTACTCCTACTTCTAACCGGTTAGTATACATATGTTTTAGTTGTTTTGCTTGATTGGTTAAATGATGAATGAAAGATGAACCTTTGTGCTTAGAATGTTTGATGATGAAAGTGATTGTTTGATAATATGTTACGGCTAGGAGTTGATGATAAGTGCTTACCATGTTCTTAGCTAGAAATGTTACTAATAATGATGATTCATGTGTTAAAAGTGTTAATGAAAATGTGATATTGTATTTGAATGATGAATGTTGATGATGATGATTACCATCCGATTTATGATGTTAAAATAGGGCAATATTGGGTTTAATGATAGTGTCTCATGATTCTTGTTCATAAAATCTCATGATATAAGTTATAGATGTATTTTTGAATCTAGGAATGCATGAACCGATGTATATGAGTAATATGAACATATGAAGAACAAGTTTGAAGGTGATGTGAATATTCAAAATGCTTGTTTTGATCTGATTATGTTATGATTTAGACAATAAAACATGTTTGTGATTTCTCATTGGATAGTACAAAATTTCATGAAATCAAAATGCTATTGGCTAGTACATAGGACAGGTTCTAGAAGGATTCAGGTGCACGTAACAGTGGTTGCGAGTCGGAAACCCTGGTTGCGAGTCGGAAACCCTGGTTGCGACTCGAGACCAAAACGTGATTCGTCGAGATCTCCCGGTTGCGACTCGCAAGCAGCACATGATGAACCGAAACCGAGGTTGCGAGTCGAAATCCCTGGTTGCGACTCGAAACCAAAGCGTGATGAACCGAAACCGAAGTTGCGAGTCGGAACCCTTGGTTGCGACTCGAAACCGTGCATTCTCGAGTCGAAACCGCCCTTGTCTCGGCTGGGCTGCCTAAGTGTTATTGGGCCAAAAGCTTGTTGGACTATCTGCATGTATATCTGTTACTGTTTGAATGCATGCATGATTAAGTGTGTCTATACGTGTTTGCTATACGTGATTACTTGTACCCCAACTTGACCTATATCTGGTAACCATGCTAGGACGTGGTGACCAACGTGATTGACCGGGTATTTAATCTACCGAGCAACCCAAGGTGAGTTCACAACCTAAAGCATGTATTCCCGGTGGTTTGGGAAACGGAACTAAAAACAACACTATCCCCTTATGAGGGATACAACTTACTTTTCTTCCCTTGTTATTGGGAACCTTTTAGTTAATTACTGTTTATACGGATTGCAACAAACGGCACTAAACGAAACTCTATCACTTAAAGTCCCTACTACATAATACCGATTAGTCGCCGGGGCCAGGCGAACGGGTTATTAGTTGATAGCGCTATTTAGGTCTTACCAACCTCACACCGTGCCAAGGTATGGGATCGGTCGTGAACTAATGTACTCAGGCATCCGTCAATGATGATAGAACATTGACATCGGGGCACTCTGCGGATACGCAACGGTCACCTAGTGTTCGGTATTGGAAACACAGTTTAGTCGCTAACTTTTGGGGTAGCTCCCCATGGCATGTATAAACGGATAAATTAACTGGTGAAACAAGTTTTTGGTAATTAAAACTGGACAACTAGTGAACTCACTCAGCATTATTGTTGACACCTTACTGCATGCTTTGCAGGTAACCAGTGACTGAGGAGCTGCTGCTTGGGGATGTGTAGTGTTCGTCAAAACCCGTGTGTTGGGTTTTACTTATCTTGAACCATGAACTATCTTTTAAAACTATTTGGTTTATGCTTCCGCTGTTTTGTTTAAACTTACTATCGAACTTAAACTACGACGTTGCTAACTACTTTAGATAGCAATTACCTTACTATTAACCAATGCTTAGTATAATTGGTGGCTGGATCCTGGTCGGTCACGCCCTCAAGCGGACGGTACTCCGCAGGTGGAATTTGGGGGTGTGACAGATTGGTATCAGAGCCATTGGTTATAGTGAACTTGGTTTTAAAAAGGGGAAAAATCTTTTTGAGAAAAACCAGACTATAACCCGTGACTCGTGACGACACTACACTCCAAGTGCAAGGCTCGACTTATCTGACCTCATAGCTCGGACCCATGTTTACTTGCTTGATTTGTCTTATGCTTTCTGCTCTGCTATACGTACTAGTTTGCCTAAGTAGATAGATATGCCTTTCCTCTTCTATCTCATTCTCGCTATATTACGACATCACACTCATACTATGTTTTCTGGCTATGAAGACAATGAGTGGACGCGGACGAGGAAACGTCAACATGACTCAGGCTCAGTTCACCAACCTACTCAACACGGTGGCTGCGGCTTTCGCAGCTCACCCTGGAGGTAAGCTCGTTGTTTTAGGATGTTTAGATCTTACCGCCGCATCGTCTATACACCTCTAAACCCATTTCGCTTCACTCCTCACAACAGGTCAGCATGCGCCTGTGCAACCACGTGTTTGTACTTTCAAGACTTTCATGGATTGTAAGCCTCTTCCTTTCAATGGCACTGAGGGTGCCATAGGTCTTCTTCACTGGATCGAGAAGGTCGAAGCTGTTTTCGCTGTCTGCGAATGTCCCCCCAGCTAATTGGGTAAAGTTTGCCACTGGTACTCTTGAGGGTAGTGCGCTTTCGTGGTGGAAGGCGCAAATTCAAATGCTTGGTTTGGAGACTGCTAATGCCACTGCATGGGAAGATTTCAAGGATATGATCAAGGAAGAGTACTGTCACAGGGATGACATTCACAAACTCGAGAACGAGTACTATGCGCTCAAGATGGTTGGATCAGAGATCGAGACCTACACCAAGCAGTCCAACGACTATGCTGCACTTTGCCCAAACATGTCCCGACCTATGTATCGAAGGATCGAATTGTACATCAAAGGCTTGGTCCCAGAAATCAGAAGTCATGTGACCTCAGCCAACCTTAATACTATACAGCCCGTGGTTCGCCTTGCTCACAAACTCACCAATCAGGCTGTGGAAGAGGGCAAGCTGCCCAAGAGGATCAGTGCTACTACTGGCACTTCTAGCGATAATAAACGAAAGTGGGATGGAAGTCAGGGAAAGGATGCTAACCCCACTCAGGCCCCAGTTCAACAAAGGAAGACTGAGAACAACAAAGGTCCTCAGCAACAGGGTGGCTATCGAGGAAACCACCCTAAGTGTAACAAATGTAACCGACATCACAGTGGGCCATGTGGAAAAGGTCAATGTCAGCGATGCAACAAGATGGGGCATGAAGCCAAAGACTGCCGAAGCCAGTTCCCCGCTAGGCAGAATCAGCAACAACCACAGCAACAGCAGCAACAAGGAAACAACCGTGGATGCTTTAAGTGTGGAGCAACGGGGCACTTGCGAAAGGATTGCCCTGAACTGAATCAAAACAACAACAATCAAGGTGCTGGGAACAATAACAACAATGCTGGGAATGGTGCTAGAGGAAAAGCTTTTGTGATTGGAGCTGGGGAAGCAAGGAATGACCCCAACGTTGTGGCGGGTAAGTTCCTACTAAATGATCGTTATGTTTCCGTACTATTTGATTCCGGAGCAGATGCTAGTTATGTATCCCTACGTATTAGAAAGAAACTTAAGCTCACTCTTACGCCGCTAAGCTCTAAGCACACCGTTGAAATAGCTAATGGTAGAAACCTCGAGGCCTCACACATAATTCGCGACTGCAAATTAGAGTTGTCTGGTCAGACCTTCTGTATCGATCTCTTCCCCATCATTCTTGGAAGCTTCGACGTCATCATTGGTATGGATTGGTTATCCAAACATCGAGCTGAAATCCTCTGCCAAGAGAAAGCTATTCGTATTCCCCGTCCCCCTGGCAAACCTCTTATAGTTCAAGGCGACAAGAGCGGAGAAGTCACGGGCATCATTTCATTCTTGAAGGCCCAGAAGTGTCTACGAAAAGGGCACACCGCTATCTTAGCACTCGTTGCCGACACACAGAAAATGGAAAACAGGATTGAAGATTTTCCAGTTGTACGTGACTATCCCGAGGTATTCCCGGAAGAACTACCTGGACTCCCTCCTCACCGTCAGGTCGAATTTCAAATCGAGCTAGCTCCCGGAGTAGCGCCTATAGCTCGTGCACCTTATCGATTAGCCCCTGCGGAGCTCAAGGAGCTTTCTACTCAACTACAAGAACTTTTGGACAAAGGTTTTATCCGTCCTAGTTCATCACCCTGGGGAGCCCCAGTGCTCTTCGTCAAAAAGAAAGATGGCTCATACCGAATGTGCATTGACTACCGCGAACTTAACAAGGTTACCATCAAGAACCGTTATCCACTTCCCCGTATCGACGACTTGTTCGACCAGCTGCAAGGGTCGAGCTATTATTCCAAGATCGATCTGCGATCGGGTTATCACCAGCTGAGAGTCCGCGATGAGGACATCTCTAAGACTGCTTTCAGAACCCGCTATGGTCACTACGAATTCCTTGTTATGCCTTTCGGAATGACCAACGCACCTGCGATCTTCATGGATCTCATGAACCAAGTATGCAAACCCTACCTCGACAAGTTCGTAATTGTGTTTATTGACGACATTTTAATCTACTCGAAGAGCCAAGAGGAGCATGAACGACACCTGCGTCTTATTCTCGAACTCCTTCGCAATGAGCAACTGTACGCCAAATTCTCGAAATGTGATTTCTGGCTTAGAGAAGTCCATTTCCTTGGGCACATCGTCAATCAGGAAGGGATTCATGTTGACCCCGCTAAGATTGAGTCCATTAAGAATTGGCCTGTACCTAAGACTCCGACCGAAGTTCGCCAATTCTTGGGATTGGCAGGATACTATCGAAGATTTATCAAGGGATTCTCTAAGATCGCTCAACCACTTACGACCCTCACTCAGAAGGGTGTTGCTTACAAGTGGAGCGATGCTCAGGAATCTGCCTTCCAGGAACTAAAGAAAAATCTTTGTAGTGCTCCTATTCTTTCCTTACCTGAAGGTACCGACGACTTTGTTGTTTACTGCGATGCTTCTATTCAAGGGCTTGGATGCGTGTTAATGCAACGCGAGAAGGTTATTGCTTACGCTTCGCGACAACTCAAGATCCACGAACGGAACTACACAACGCATGATTTAGAATTTGGAGCTGTGGTCTTCGCGCTCAAGCTTTGGAGACACTACTTGTACGGCACCAAGTGCACGATTTACACTGATCACAAGAGTCTCCAGCACATAATGGAACAAAAGGAGTTGAATATGCGGCAACGCCGATGGGTCGAACTCCTAAATGACTACGAGTGTGCAATTAAATATCATCCAGGCAAGGCTAATGTGGTAGCCGATGCCCTCAGTAGAAAGGAGACCAGACCCAAGCGTGTTCGTGCCTTACAGCTCACTATCCACTCGAACCTCCCTAATCAAATACGGAATGCTCAGGTTGAAGCATTGAAAGCCGAGAACATCAGGGCTGAGTCCCTACGAGGATCGAGACAACGATTGGAACAAAAAGAAGACGATGCTTACTACGTAGCCGGACGCATATGGGTTCCGCTTTATGGAAATTTACGTGACCTTGTGATGGATGAAGCTCATAAGTCCCGTTACTCAGTACATCCGGGTTCGGATAAGATGTACCACGACTTGAGAACTACCTATTGGTGGCCTGGTATGAAAGCCCACATAGCAACCTATGTCAGAAAATGTTTAACTTGTGCAAGAGTCAAGGCTGAGTATCAGAAACCATCAGGCCTACTCCAACAGCCAGAGATCCCGCAATGGAAATGGGAGCAGATTTCCATGGATTTTGTTACTGGCCTGCCTAGGTCTCAACGCGGAAATGACACCATTTGGGTAATAGTGGATCGCTTAACTAAGTCTGCACACTTTTTGGCTATCAAAGAAACAGACAAGTTCTCTACCCTAGCAGAGGTATACTTAAAAGAAGTGGTTTCGAAGCACGGAGTGCCTACCTCTATTATTTCTGATCGAGATGCACGTTTTACTTCTGAATTGTGGCAAGCTATGCACAAATCTTTTGGCTCGCGTTTAGACATGAGCACCGCTTATCATCCGCAAACGGATGGGCAGTCTGAACGCACCATCCAAACCCTCGAAGACATGCTTAGGGCATGTGTGATTGATTTTGGCAAGAATTGGGAGAAGCACCTACCGTTAGTGGAATTCTCCTACAACAACAGCTACCACACCAGCATTCAGGCGGCACCCTTTGAGGCATTGTACGGTCGTAAATGTCGATCACCTCTCTGCTGGGCGGAGGTTGGTGACAGTCAGATCACAGGCCCGGAACATGTAGTTGACACCACAGAAAAGATTGCCCAGATTAGGCAACGCATGGCGGCAGCTCGTGACCGTCAAAAGCACTACGCTGATAAGGATAGGAAACCGCTAGAGTTCCAGGTTGGTGAACGGGCTCTACTTAAGGTCTCACCCTGGAAGGGTGTGGTTCGTTTTGGAAAACGGGGCAAGCTTAATCCAAGATATGTCGGACCCTTTGAAGTAACCGAAAAGATCGGTACGGCCGCTTATAGATTGAATCTGCCTGAAGAACTGAGTGCTGTGCACAACGTCTTCCACGTGTCTAATCTGAAGAAGTGTCTATCAGATGAAACACTCATCATTCCTTTCAAGGAACTCACTATTGACGAACGGCTACACTTTACTGAGGAACCGGTTGAGATCACGGATCGTGAGATCAAAACCCTCAAACGTAGCCAGATACCTCTCGTGCGAGTTCGTTGGAACTCACGCCGTGGCCCAGAATTTACCTGGGAGCGGGAAGACCAGATGAAGCGCAAATATCCCCAGTTGTTCCCTAATGAAACTCCCAGCACTGAAGCTACAACCGAATTTCGGGACGAAATTCCAAATTAACGGGGGGATGATGTGACACCCCGTTGAAACGTTCTCACTTACACTAGCTTGACAGTGACTGCCTTAACTTTCGGGACGAAAGTTCCTAAAACTTGGGGATAATGTGACACTCTAGGTTTTCCCGAGCAAATATCTTGTATTAGCATTATGTGTATATACTTTATTAAATGATCGTGCGTGTTATCTCGATGATTTTATGTGATCCTTGTGCTAAGTGTGATGAATATTATATATATGTATGTATATTATATATATGTATGTATGTATAAATATATATTAGAGTAGAAGTGAGCCGAGACCACGAAGCCCAACTCGAGACCACCCGGTCTCGAGTGAACAATGAACATTTGGGCCGGTTGGGCCATGCCACTCGGAACCAAAGGTGCCGGCCTTGAAACGGGTATAAAAACCCAAAACCCTCACCACACTCTCCTTTACACTCTCATTCATTTCACCCTCACAACTCTCACACTCTCTACCTCTCACTAAAACCCTAAAACCCTAGCAAACCAAGATCACCTCCTCACCCTCTCCCCTCTCTCGGATCCAACCGAAACATCAAGGCTCTCGGATTTCTAGCTAGAGATCAACACTTGGAGCTTGGTTTATCAATTTCTTGTACTCCTACTTCTAACCGGTTAGTATACATATGTTTTAGTTGTTTTGCTTGATTGGTTAAATGATGAATGAAAGATGAACCTTTGTGCTTAGAATGTTTGATGATGAAAGTGATTGTTTGATAATATGTTACGGCTAGGAGTTGATGATAAGTGCTTACCATGTTCTTAGCTAGAAATGTTACTAATAATGATGATTCATGTGTTAAAAGTGTTAATGAAAATGTGATATTGTATTTGAATGATGAATGTTGATGATGATGATTACCATCCGATTTATGATGTTAAAATAGGGCAATATTGGGTTTAATGATAGTGTCTCATGATTCTTGTTCATAAAATCTCATGATATAAGTTATAGATGTATTTTTGAATCTAGGAATGCATGAACCGATGTATATGAGTAATATGAACATATGAAGAACAAGTTTGAAGGTGATGTGAATATTCAAAATGCTTGTTTTGATCTGATTATGTTATGATTTAGACAATAAAACATGTTTGTGATTTCTCATTGGATAGTACAAAATTTCATGAAATCAAAATGCTATTGGCTAGTACATAGGACAGGTTCTAGAAGGATTCAGGTGCACGTAACAGTGGTTGCGAGTCGGAAACCCTGGTTGCGAGTCGGAAACCCTGGTTGCGACTCGAGACCAAAACGTGATTCGTCGAGATCTCCCGGTTGCGACTCGCAAGCAGCACATGATGAACCGAAACCGAGGTTGCGAGTCGAAATCCCTGGTTGCGACTCGAAACCAAAGCGTGATGAACCGAAACCGAAGTTGCGAGTCGGAACCCTTGGTTGCGACTCGAAACCGTGCATTCTCGAGTCGAAACCGCCCTTGTCTCGGCTGGGCTGCCTAAGTGTTATTGGGCCAAAAGCTTGTTGGACTATCTGCATGTATATCTGTTACTGTTTGAATGCATGCATGATTAAGTGTGTCTATACGTGTTTGCTATACGTGATTACTTGTACCCCAACTTGACCTATATCTGGTAACCATGCTAGGACGTGGTGACCAACGTGATTGACCGGGTATTTAATCTACCGAGCAACCCAAGGTGAGTTCACAACCTAAAGCATGTATTCCCGGTGGTTTGGGAAACGGAACTAAAAACAACACTATCCCCTTATGAGGGATACAACTTACTTTTCTTCCCTTGTTATTGGGAACCTTTTAGTTAATTACTGTTTATACGGATTGCAACAAACGGCACTAAACGAAACTCTATCACTTAAAGTCCCTACTACATAATACCGATTAGTCGCCGGGGCCAGGCGAACGGGTTATTAGTTGATAGCGCTATTTAGGTCTTACCAACCTCACACCGTGCCAAGGTATGGGATCGGTCGTGAACTAATGTACTCAGGCATCCGTCAATGATGATAGAACATTGACATCGGGGCACTCTGCGGATACGCAACGGTCACCTAGTGTTCGGTATTGGAAACACAGTTTAGTCGCTAACTTTTGGGGTAGCTCCCCATGGCATGTATAAACGGATAAATTAACTGGTGAAACAAGTTTTTGGTAATTAAAACTGGACAACTAGTGAACTCACTCAGCATTATTGTTGACACCTTACTGCATGCTTTGCAGGTAACCAGTGACTGAGGAGCTGCTGCTTGGGGATGTGTAGTGTTCGTCAAAACCCGTGTGTTGGGTTTTACTTATCTTGAACCATGAACTATCTTTTAAAACTATTTGGTTTATGCTTCCGCTGTTTTGTTTAAACTTACTATCGAACTTAAACTACGACGTTGCTAACTACTTTAGATAGCAATTACCTTACTATTAACCAATGCTTAGTATAATTGGTGGCTGGATCCTGGTCGGTCACGCCCTCAAGCGGACGGTACTCCGCAGGTGGAATTTGGGGGTGTGACAAAAGCTAAACCCTAAAAGCCAAACCCTAATATATTTAGGGTTTAGGGTTTATGATTAAGGGTTTAGGGTTAAGAGATCCTAGTTAGGGATCGACGAGACGGTTCCAAAGCCGCTGGAATGAGTCCAATCGGAGTTCGTTTGAGTCGGTTCCCCACTCTTCCCCATTTTTTTAGTGTTCCCCAATGAACCTCACACTATATATATATATATATATATATATATATATAATATATATATATATGTAGGGTCGGGATTTAGAGAAAACGGTAGAAAGTGTGAGAACGGTGAGAACGCTTATTGATCGTCCGATCAAAACAATCTATGGACTAGATTGGCGCGGTGGCATTTTAGTAAATAGCAACAATTTTATTACGTGGGCGCGCTTTATTAAGGGTAAAAAAGTAAAAAACCATTTCTCACATAAAACGCCATTGAAAAATAAAACGCCAAATACATACAAAACGCCAATTTTATCACTGGGTACTTTTTTCTGAGTTTTTATTTAAGCTCTCTGACTACAAAAACGCCAAAAAATATGAAACGTCATTATATATAACGCCAAAGCTTACATTAGGATAAATGTTAATTGCATTTTTGTTACAAAAATAACATCCCGCCAAAACTACGCGCCAAAAAAATTCTATAAATAGAAACGCCTCACCACCTTTCGTTTATCACACCAAAAAAACACAAAAAAAAAAAAAAACACATAGTGGTTGCTAAAAAAATTTACAACTCAATGTAAAACGCCAAAAAATACAACGGTGGCAAACATCTTTTCTTTGATCCTCAATAATGTTCTGTATGAAGCTTCTTTGAATGATTTGTTACGTGAGTGTAGAAAGATTTTGCTGCATTAGATGGACAAAATTGAAAAAAAGAGGGACTGATGACACCCATATGTCATACTGTCATCTTTCTTCCTGAAGAAGGTTTGGATGATAAGAAGAGACCTATACCAGTGTAAATGCTACTTTGGCCTCGATGATTATAATTGTCACACCCCAACCAATGGCGGAAACATCGGGATGAGACCAAGTGTGAAGATTGCTAGAGACATCATAACGCTATTTGTGACCATATTTAATAAATCGATTTCATTTCATAGAGTAAATTGTCAACATTACAAGAAATTCAAATACAACAAGTTCAAAGGAAATACATGACAACATAATCAAAATTGATACAACATATTAAACCTAAACGTCTAAATGTGTATCTAGGAATCAACACTACTTCTTTTCATAGCATCGTCATCATCAACCTGTAACATGTTTAAAATACAATTCAATGCAAAAGCAAAGGCGAGTATACAAGTTTGGTACGTACATAACAAAAGATAAGTTTTAAACAATTCCTCATAGCAAGCATGTGATTCAAGATAAACAATAAATTTGGCATGTGTCAAACATATCAAACCAATAATGAAACGGAAGATGCTCATGACATAACCACAAGTCTACGGGCGGGTCGTTAATCCTATAGCGCTACATATGTCACGGTTAGGCTCGTACGAAGTTAATGATAAGTTTAACACATAATGTCCTCAACCCAAGTTTAAAGTATCAAGCAATCACGTATATAAGCATGTTATAGGAATGTTCATGTGTTTAAGCATAAAGTTCATGTGTAAGTTTTTTATAAGTAAACATGTTACACCCCAAAAGTGGTAAAAGTAAAGAGGGGAATACGAGTATACTCACAAGGCTTGCATATGCTTTCCGATTATCCAATTGTTGACGAGTAGAGATTTAGAGTCCGAATGTATAAGGGTTAAAGTTCAAGTATGCTTAGAGTCGAGATTCGGAATAAAACAACATGAAAGTATTATATCAACATAATCATCTTCAACACATAACACTTGTATGACACTTGGTAACCACAAGGGTTATAATGATTTCATGAGTTGAACACTCATAAGAATCATAACAAGGTTTAGCCTTAGATGATGTTCTACTACTTTGACAAATGAATATGAATTCAACACCAAAGGTTCGAATGTACATAGATATTATTTAGGTTATATAGTATATATTATTAATTCCAAATGTTCAAGTATTTCAAGCATGAGGTAGAAGATTACATCTTCATTTAGGTACCTCAAAATATCATGGAAATCATGTAGGAGGTAGGAAGAACAAGCTTCCATTTAGGTACCTCTAAGTGTTCACCACTACACTTGATGTAAAAACAACCAAGGAGGGTCATGAACATACAATAAAGAATGAATAAATACAACTAATCTAAGGAAAACATCAAGTAATGTGTGGATTTACAAGTAGGATAGCCTAAGCTAGTCCTATAATCACACAACCATCAAGCATTAGGCTTGTTCATTACTTGTGGGTTAAAACCCTTTTAAAACAGAAAGTTTAGAGGATTAAAACCTCTGAATTTGTATGTTACAACCTTGTTTTTAAGCACACTTAATCATAGTCTCGATTAGTGGCATGAGGACATAGGAATGTATGAGATAACTCAAGTTTAAGCAAGTATATACAAAGTTTAATCAAAAAAAAAATGTTTGGAGCCTTATTTGGTGATGTTCCAACCTTGGTTTTCCATGGAAAGCCTGTTGGAAACATACCTAAGGTTGTCCCAAGCAAGTAGGAAGAAGAATCATTGAAAAACACCAAGAAATGAAGAAGTTATGCCCATTTTCGTAAAGCTCGATGAATCTGTCCGAACTGTGATTTGCAGCAACGTTTTTGAGTGATTGAGAGAGTTGTGAGGGTGTTTCTAAAGTGTAAAAGACTTGGGAGGCCTTGGGTATTTATAGGGAAGTGTTTAGGGTTGGTTTGGGGGGATAATTAATGCTAAAACTCGGTTTAAACATGAAAATCCCGCTCAAAAATGAACCTGGTCGCGAGCTGAATGATTTTTCTGATCTGGGGGTGTCCAGGCGGCCAGCGTAAACATATACATAAGTTTACGCGGCTGGTATGGAGGTGTGGCCTGAAGTTTCAATTTATTACACTTAGGCCCCTCTAGTTTGTTATTTAGGGCATTTAGGGTGTTTTAAGGACTAGTTTCGCCATTTTGGCATAGTTTAAGGCCAAATAAAGTATGAGGAACATGATCAAAGTATAATTAAGCGTACGAAGGTCGTGTTTAAGTATCGGATACGTTCGTAATACGTTCTATGCACAAGTTTCACATTTTTACAAATTTAGCACATAGTTTCCAAGAATTACGAATAAGTGTCAATTGCTTCACGAAATTGAATGTATGAGCATTTATAAAGTATGTAAAACATGTAATTAACAAAATACGAGTTTTATTTATGATCCAAGTCTCAGATTCCCCAGTGGTTATGAAGAAAGAATGATTACAATGGCACAAGGTTTCCAAAAATAGAATTTCAAGCAATGGTTTCCAAATATAGAAAGTATGAAAACGCAGGGCGTTACAATAATGAAGACGACAGGCAGATAGCATCCACCCACAGGGGGTCGATCTATGTCTCCAACATCCACAAAGACACTTCAACACATGAACAAAGAAAATAAACAACGCCAAACCCAAAACGCCATTTATTTGTCACATTTCTTGTAGTTTCAAAAGAAAAAAGAGACTGATGACACTGAACATTTCTTCTATTTTGTTTTTTTTATTTTCTTTATCTTTTGTTTGTTTTATAATTTCAGTTAATAAACAACAAAAACAATATTAATGCTATAATGAAAAATATAATAAAATCTCAAAATTAGCAAATGCGTGTAAAACGCCATAATGCCATAAAAAAACGCTCTCAAAAAACTACCAAACTATAATAAAATTAATTTGAACAACTAATATTATAAAAAAAGCGTGATACAATGTGCAAAGAATATAAAAACAAAAAGAAGTCCAATAGTTATTTAACCGCTATTGGAAAACAAAACGCCATAATTACAGCCGTCAAAGATTTGACGTGTTACACCATAAAAACAGTTGAGTCTAAAAACAAAACACGGTAAACTGCAAAAAACAGTAAAATGAAACGACGGAAAACATAATTACTAACATTTATTATATTTATTTATCTTTTTCAAAACGCCATAATTACCTGTCATACGCGGAAAAAAAAGTCAATATAAAAGAAGACCATGAGAACCCAAGCTCAAACACGCCAAAAAATTTGACTAAAACACCACATATTGTCCAAAACAACAAAAAATTTTAAAAAGGCTAAGGTTATTGCATAGAGGTTTGAAAGGAAAGAGAAACGATTCATCATAAAGTTCTCTGATAGGAGAAGGGTAAAGGTAAGGACAATCAAAGCAATGCTTGGAATGAATGAAAATGTTCAGAAGGATATCATAGCCCTTGGAGTTCCAATAGACAACGATTGTGAAAGAACGAGAACTGTAATAAAAAGACTGAAGAGAAAATCTGATCGTAGATTTAAATAGACAAATTGATGGTTTTAAAAATTCTTGCATTGTTTTAAATCATTGCATAGTGTCAACATCTTCAAAAGTCAGAAGAATCAATGGAAGGGGTTAGGTAAAACAGTGTACCACCACCTATTAATGATGATTGTGTGCCTATTCCACATATTGATCTGGAAGTAACAACTTTTATTCTAAAAGCTATATTAAGGCTAGAGGGTGTGGTATAAAGCTCCTAGGGGTTTTATCATGCTACGTTAACGCCACGTCAACGTCATATCACACAGGAGACTTTAAAGCCTCTTCTTTTAACTTGTAGGGTGTGGTATAAAGCTCCCTTTATTAAAAAAAAAAATTTAAAAAAGATTTCATTGGTTGAAAAGAGGTGGGCCCCACATGCACCCCTCTTTTCTTCCGTTAACACAATGGCGAGCTGAAGATGGCGCCCCCCTTTCAATGCCGTGGTATGGAGGTTGGCGCCCCCGGGACGCTATGGAAGATGATGTGGCCTGGTGGCGCCATGCCACACCCTCCGGCCTAACTGTGAGTCCTGAAAATGTGTCAGATTCTGAAACCTATAGCTGGCAAAATGAATGGGTTGGGTTGGGCGGGTAGACGGGTTAAGATGGGTTTAGGTCAGGATGGGTTTGGGTCAGGATGAGTTATTTTAAAAACAGGTCAGAATGGTTTAGGTCAGGATGGGTTTTGACAAATCCAAGTGCAGGTCAGAGTGGGTCAATTTAAGAAAAAAAAAAGGAAGAAGAAAACCCCCAGGAAGAGAGCATCAACCAAATTCAATCCAAAATCAGAATTTGTGGATAGAATCGTTACACATTTATACAAATCTCAAATTTCGAAACCATAATTCATGAATTAACACCAAAACTCAAATCACAACACTTGAAATTAAAATTCATTACCTCGATGTAATCAAAACTCTCGATGAATCAGAACCAAAACTCATAAAATTAGAATACATTATTACATCGATGAAATTAGAAGCCAAAATCAATGAATTAGAAACAAAACTAAAAACCCAAAATTGATGAATCAGACTAAAAATTTTGATTAAACAAATGAAATCAAAAAACATTGTAATCGATTAAATCAATGAAATTAGAAAAACTAATCGATTAAATCAATGAAATTAGAAAAAAAAATGAAATCGATTAATACAGTTCAACGTCTTCTTCATCCACAGATCTTCTCCGACTCATGAATCGATGGGGAACGTTTTTCCACAATGAGATTTGAGTGTGTGAGCGATGTTTTGGGTGTTTGACTGAGAACACTGGTGGTGGTAATGAGTGGTAATGATAGTAGGAACCCACAGTTCTATTTTTTGAATGACCCATCATCCTGACCCATTCTATTTTTTGTAATGGCCCATTTTGACCCATAGTTTTCAATTTATTATTTTTAGCTTACCCATTTAAACCCCATTGAAAATAAGACTATACCCAGAAAAACCCATAAGCTTATATTTAAAATCCAAAACAACCCAAATTTAAGTGGTTGGGCCAAGATTGCCAGGTCTATTGAAACCTAATCAGATTTAGATTTCGATAAATTAAAGAAAAGTGATGCTGGTGCTAAAAGTAGATAAATTGAACAAATTTAAAACTTTAATGAGTGAAAAGATCTTGGAAATTTTAAATCGGATTCAAAAGGTTTGTTTTTTCCTTTACTCATGCATCCATTCTTATTTTGAAAAATAAGAACACATTGTTTGCCATACAAAAACTGAGGATACTCCAGTTTAGCCTAATACATCCACTGCGAACGCCATATCAACTCCCTTTTGAATGCACTTTGCAAGTTGTTGTGTATGGTTCAGTCAAATCTAGTTGGGATCTAGCAGAATTCCCTGTGCAACACGTGGGAGGGTAATAACCCTAGCTTATATAACCCGAAACTTGAGCGATGGAATGCTTTTCTTTTTTTTCCTTGCCGTCTAACAAAGTCCGCCAACCGGGTACATCCATTGAAACAAGGCCACCCATGCCCGTGATTGCAGACAACACTGATGACCTGCCCGTCACCAATTCTAGAGGAAACCCACCGCCTGAAAGCCCTCCATGGTAAAATACATGGCTCACACATGACATTTTGTCACGAACAAGACCAACCTTCCCTATAGAAAGTCACCGGGGTACTATTGGAGCACTGCCTCTTTGTTAACGAAGAAATACTTGTTAACGAGTTTTTTAATATTGCATTAACTGATCGAATGATAATGAATGAGTTACAACATAATATCTAATAACTGTAAAAATTGAACACTTGCGTTACTTTGAGGAATGTTTGAGGCTTATATTCATTGATTGCTTAGCAACTTGTCTTCCATGACGGAGCCTCACATGACTTTGCAGACTAGAGAATAGTTAATGGAAAATAGAATGTTTATAAGTCTTGTGCATAAACAAATAATTAATTGTTTGACGTTCGTTGATTGCTATTAATAAACAACTTTGAATTGGTTTTCATGAGAATCTATAACTAGCTAAGCAACTAATGTTAGGATGCTAAAGCCTCACACTCTCACAGGCTTGCCCGGCCATCATCTTTTCAAGAATATTAAAATAGAAATTATGCTACAAACGCGTATAAATCGGATACATGAGAATATTTAGGTTACTCACAATAAACTATGGAATTTTAAAACCATCAATTTGTCTAAAATAATAAGATTAAATTAGTTTTTTTAATTTTCTTTCTTAACGATACGGGTAATTTGGTTATTTGACAATATTTAACAAAATAATTCTAACGACGTTAACAATTTGGACTCAAAGGGTTATAAAATGATCGAGGCTTTAGATACATAGGTCGTTAAACATTTTATATTAGACTTAAGTGGTTAAACACTAAAATACTGGGACTCAAAAAGTAATTTACTTTTATATTTTATAGCGTGATTACATCAATTGTAAAGGTGTTGAAAATTATATGTTATTCCCTCATTTATTAATCAGTAAATAAAATTACTATAAAGTTAACTAAGAACAAGAAACTCGAGAAATGAATATTCATATTACTTATATTTATAATTTAGTTAACCGGAAAAATATGGTGTTAGGACACTATTCTTTCTCCAATAGCAAATCATTTCGTTACTTAAACGTGTTTTTTTGTTTATTGTTTTCCAAAATTTAACAAGAAAATAATTTAAATTAATCGTGACGGAGGTAGCATATGTGAACGAACGATTTGCTTATTGTGATGCGTCCCAATTGTTATGCATCCGAGTTATACGCGTTCTTTACTTGTATTAAAATATTAATGAAATAAATAATACATTTTTGGAAAGTAGTATGATGATGGGCTAGCCATGTGATTCTCTATCATTCTGGACAGGATGTAAAACAAACTATAAATACATGCATGCTTCAATCACTCTTTACAGTAATATTACAAGCTTAATTTCCTCTCTTTCCCATCTCAGTCTTCTAAACATATGGGTTTTACTCGGGTGTCTTCTTCATTTATGTCACGTATAAAACGTTACGGCAGGTTGAACTCTCATCGGTGTACAAATTATCAAAGTGATGTGCCAAAAGGTCATCTGGTAGTGTATGTTGGTGAAAACCAAAAGAGGCGATTTGTCATCCCGATATCATTATTGGAACAACCATTGTTTCAGGACTTGTTACGTCAGTCAGAGGACGAATTTGGGTTTGATCATCCGATGGGAGGCCTAACCATTTCATGCCAAGAGGATGCGTTTTTCCAGCTCACAGCTATATTGCATTCTCTATGACATGTTATGATGAATTATGAGTCTACAATTTTCTTATTTTTCTTATTTTATTGAGCCATGTATAATGAAATCTTTCAAAATTCAAGTGTAAATATGAAAGGATTCCAGAAAATCGTTGAAGTTCTCTCTTGGAAGTGTTTTTCCATTTTTTGCAGAATATTATTTTTCATCCATCAAAATGTTGAATAACTTAAACCTTGTTAGCTGAAGGTAACTTCTAAAGCTCAAGCTTGAGGTTCCATAACTTCTAAAGACAATACAAACAGAGAAGAAAGATACAGTGACAACGCCAAGACCAGCAAGAAAGTAACCACAAGGCATCTTGCAAGGGAAAATTTGTGAAGCAAAACCTGCACCGCTTGTCCCATTCCATATTGATTGCTAATGGCGAAGGGCATATGTTTAATGTTGAAGCTTCATTGTAGAAAGTGTACCAAGGATGTGTGGATGCAAATCGGTGACTTATTAAAGGAATTGAAGATGTTTTTCAAAAAATTATTTACAAAACGAAACCTTAACGTAAAATTACATGTTGTAGTGAGAGTGTTGATAATAATTGAAACTTTATATAAAAACAAAAGTGTTAAAAAAATTACGTTCATAAAATAAGTATATTGAAAAAAAGAAACCATTAAAAAATTCACATCAAGATGTTGACAAAAATATGCACAATGCAATGGCTATTTCGGTTTTCTAAAAAGTTCAAGCATTTTTGATGGTTTGTACGTTTGTTTTCTTCGATGACTTGTAGTTTATCATGCACTAACTCCATTTTAAATGAAATTTACACGAAAACGTCTATAAATACAAGAATTTCGAAATGGTATATTCGAAAAAGAAAAAAAAAGAAAGAAAATCAGATGGATTAAGAGTAACTATAGGTCAACAGTTATGTTTCACAGACCATGAAGGGCTAAAGTGTAACATTAATTAAAATAATTTTAAGAAAATAGTAAGGTGCCTGGTGGTGGCATGACCTTATTGGTATGTCATTGTTGTGAGAGGCCTCATGTTTGTAACTATCGGACAACATACTATCGGTAAAGGTAGATAATAATTTTGGGTGCCTAAAGATTATGTCATGGAGCCTAAATATTTCAGGTTCGCGTAACCTATCCCAACGAGTAACGACGTGTTGTCAGTAAAGGTCGAAAACTAAAAAAAAATTTAACAAACATTTGTCCAGGCGACTTATCATCCGGAAAAAAAGGTGGTATATGCGAGCGACATATGACGTCGGTAAAGCTCCGTCCTATCAACCGACATTTTTGTAGGGCATCGCACAAGACCTTAGTTTAGTTACCACTCGCTCGGAAAAATTACTGCTCTAAAGATACTCGTTCAATTTTTGGCTGGTTTTGTAAACGAACCAAGCACGAGCAAAGTTCGCTCGGTTCGACTCGTGAACATCTCTTATTATTAGATTATTTTAGGTCTCCATGGACATGCAGGAGAGAAATGCTATCCCCATTTGTACCAAGACATAATTGTTTATAAGTAGCATGTTAATTTTTTATAATTTAGTTAAGCGGAAAATTATAACGGATGGTCAGGGAGAGGATTAAATAGGGAGTTTGGTTTGAGTAGAAAGTGTAGGTAGCAATAATAAAAGGATAAGTGCCAAAAAACAAAAAAAAACATAAGGATAAGCATTTTAGTTAATCTCATCTCTTCTGTACATTACATATTCAGAACTCATCAACTTCAACCATTTTTTCACTTTGTCTATCTATAATCACTAATGCGATTTTCTTTATCAATCAATTATTCAAACACTCAATCAACAAGTCAATCAAAATATTTAATAGTTTCGATACTTACTTTTTATTATGGTAGTTTTAAATGTTAAAAGAAAATAATTTTGGTAGTTTTAAATGTTAAAAGAAAATAATTTAGATTACTCGTGACGGAGGCGGTTAATGTGAACCAACAATTAGATTTTGCCTTTTTGATGCATCCTATAGTTGGTTTATGCATCCGACTAATACGCGTTCATTAGTTTATTCATATTTTAATATTCTTGAAATGAGCATACTGTTATGGGCTAGCCATGTGAGTCTCCATCTTCCTGGACAGACTGTACACAAGCTATAAATACATGCATCCTTCAACCACTCTAGTTCAAGTCTTCCTTTCTTTCCCATCTTATTCTTCTAAACATATGGGTCTTATGCGGGTGCCTTCTTCACTCATTTCAAATATAAAAAGCTATAGAAGATTAAACTCTATTCGCACTAGCAAATATAAAAGAGATGTGCCAAAAGGTCATCTCGCAGTGTATATTGGTGAAAACCATAAGAGGCGGTTCGTCATCCCAATATCGTTATTGGAACATCCATTATTTCAAGACGTGTTACGCAAGTCGGAGGAAGAATTTGGGTTTGATCATCCGATGGGAGGCTTAACAATTTCATGCCAAGAGGATGTGTTTTTCCAGCTCACAACTATATTACATTCTTTATGATAGCATTCTTGATGAATAGTGAGGCTAGATTGTTCAGAATTATTGATTTTTTTTTCTTCATTTCTTTGTACCATATACAATGATTCTTTCAAAACATATAAATAAATGAAAATTAGTGGAAAAAAGCTTCCAGTTACTATTATACTATATATCATGAATTTTGTTGATCAACCAAAAATGATATAGAACTTATTATACATCTATCAAAGAGCATGAAGTTCCAAAAATCAACTCACATTGTGAGAAAACATGAAAAAATTGAAATATGTTTCTTATTCTCTTACCAACGCAAAGTTTTGTGATATTTAAGTGTAAAACGTTGTTCAATAAAAAAAGTTAAGAGTAAACTGTCAAAATCGTCCTTGAGATTTGTCATATATATTCAGGAGCTCACATGGAAGGAGTTTTGAGTTGTAGCGTATCTAAATCCAAGACATCGCCGCCCGGTAATCGCTAAGCGTGCTCGACGATGCTTACCGGAATCAGGATAGTGTACGTGGTTTAATCGATCGGATCATTGGGTCCATCTAGATCTAACCGTTTATCCTATCAGGGTTCTTGTAATCTCCATTCGCCGCTTGGGCTTCCAGTGATTTCATAAAGGCATTCGATGGATGACGGAGGGGGTGAGCCGGATAATGGTGGTCCGTGGTCGGAAGTTCAGAATCGGTAAAACTCCAGAAGTAGGGGAGATGGTATCGAGTGGACTTTTCTCGTGCAGAACATCTCTGAAAAAGTAATCAGGAATGTGCTATGGCGGGCGTTTAGACAGTATGGTTTTGTCTCAGATGTGTATGTTGCTCGAAAGAGAGATTTGAGGGGCAGATGCTTTGGTTTTGTCTGTTATGTTGGAGTGGAGAATATTAAGGAAACGTTAGGCTTGATGAATACAGTAATCATGTTTGGTATGAAAGTTTCAGTCTCATTGGCAAGATATGATAAAGATCACAAGAAGATTATTTATGCACCGAACATGCTGGGTCGCAATGTTTGGAAACCAAAGAATGGGCAACAAGATAACACAAACCATGTTGATGATAATAGAGATGATGGATTACCACCCATGAAAAAACAGTCGTCTAACCAGGGAACGTCTGCCACATCCTTCCAGGATGGGAGATTGTATGCGGACCTGGTGAAGGGCAAAGGTGGGGGAGTAAACAATGGGGCAAAAGTGATCTCGGTGGGGGGGGGGGGGAAAGGCTCGCTTTATCCACTTCATTGTATCGGTAGATCGGTACTGGGTCATGCAAAGGAAGTTATGTCAGTTTGTAGAATGAGGCAGAAGATTGAAGATGAAGGTATGAGTGAAGTTGGGTTATCTTTCGCTGGAGGAGTGACATATCTACTAACATTTAGAGATAAGGAGTATGCAAAATTATGCATGGAGTTGCATGAAGGATTCTTTAAAGCTATCTTCTCTAAGTTCGAATTATGGAATGGGGAAGAAATACCATATAGTAGACTGGTCAATCTGAGCATTTCTGGTGTCCCGTTCTTGATTCGTGATTATACTTTATATGATAATATTGGTGGAATGTTCGAGGAAGTAGTACAAAAATCATCCTTCTCATGGCAGGAGGATGATAATTCAGGGGGTTCGGTAATGGTTATAACCTCAATCCCGTCTAAGGTTGAGGAGGTCGTTGTGATTAAGTGGAATAATAGAACAGTTGTCACTTGGGTGTCGGAAACATCACAGAAATGGTTGTCGGATATGGTGGCATCATCTTTGTCGGGTTCTCAAGAATCGGAATCGGAGTCGGAGTCGGACTCAGATGAGGAGTCTGTAGACATGGAGGATCTAGAGGAAGGTGAAATCAGGAAGAACAAGGACACTCCTGAGTGCCGGCAGGAGGTGGCCGGAAAGAATGGCCGGTCGGAAAAGGGGACGGTGGTCGTTGAACAGCAGTTGAATGTTGACCAACCGGTGGAGTTCGAAGAGTCGGGGGGTCATCATGAGTCTGTGGGAGTCCAAGGGGTCACTTCGTTTAATGTTGATGGAGATTCGGTTAACGTGCATGGGAATGTGGAGATGGCGGCGCATGGAGTGGAAGTCAATGAGGCGCTACCAGACAAAATGGGGAATGCAAATATTGTTTCCAGTGATGGGCCTAATATGACCAAAACAGGGGATATCAATATTGGGCCAAATGATGTTATTGGTGATACCGGCCCAGTTCAAGCTTCTAATCGTGGGAAAAGGAATAGGGAGGTCCGAAGCCCACCATCGATAGGTTCAACTCAGGGGCCCGCTCACAGGTTATTCAGTCAAAATAATAGTTCTTTTATTGATGTAACACCCTTAATACTGGACGGAATTTTACTAATAATTATATGAACTTTATAATAATCAGAGTTTACAAAAACTTTTCGTGTTTAAAAACCATACACCTTAGTGGTAGTACCAAAAACAAATCCAAGATAGTGCATAACAAGTTTAAGGTTTACCCTTGCTAATTAACTAATAACTAGTTTAAAGGATTCAAAACATGATTAACAAAAGTATTTACAACTTGATTAAAGTCTAGACAAGATTAAGTTTGTTGCGGAAGCTTCAAAATGCGTGTTCGGTTCTTGACTACGTACTTGATCACCATCCGGGAGGATCTCATCCATACCTAAGGTCAAACAACTAAATAAAACATTAGTTTTGACATTAGTATAGCATATATATATATACAAATTTCCGACATCGAAAAGTAAATAAAATACTTAGTTTCCTGGGCTCTACCGTAATTTACGGTATCTACCGTAAATTACGGTAGACCCTGGATGACCTTGGTCTGCCGTAACTCAGAAGAGGTTCACCGTAAATCCTTTGATCTCCACCGTAAATTACGGTGGGTACCGTAATTTACGGTGGACGCTGTGACTTTGTCTTTTGACTATTTTGTAGATTTCGCCCTTAACCGCATACCGTTTTAGGCTATTTCTTTCCTGTATGTCTGTAAATTCATTACGGACATGTTCATTTCGATTATTATACCAACAATTGACTCACCGATCATACTGTTAAAAGTTACTATACTATCATTTATTCGACCCATTCTAACTATGAGTGTATATTCCAATTTCTTATTCTAAAAACTTTTAGATGCCATTACCCAAGTTTCCGGGCTTGTACATCTTAGTGTGTTTGCGCTATTCATGACATTGTGTTCCCTTGGGACCAAAAGCTCGTTTCCTCGGAATTCAACGTTCCGTTTTGAACGACCTTTTCAACCTACCCCCATTTATTATTACAATATCCTGGATTCACAACTTAAAGTATTATAGCTAGGTTCATAAGCGTAGTGCAATCCAACACTTAAGAATTTATGAAACCATCATATCACTATTGTCATGATACCTTTTATGGTATCTGTTCAACCCGTTTGACTATCTAGTGAAAACCATCACTTTATTAATAAGTCAAACCCAATCCCAAGTCTTTATTTTGACCCGTTTGATGTTCAAGTGAACTACGCCACTTTAGAACACATCAAACGCATCCTTTACGCTACGATTCTGTCTATACACTAAACTCAACCATATATGCATAATTTAACGAGACTAAAGTCACGTACCTTTAAAGCACACCTTTTCCGCGTGTATCACCTCCGGCGTGTCCACTTGACGTTCCGGATTCCTTGCCTAAAGAGTTCAATTCATAATAAGATTAGAACTCTTTCATAAGCTTTAACGCATTATTTCTTAACATATTCAAATCTGCGTTTTACCCAACCTTTAACGTTTTAACCCTCATTTAGGCGTTTTATCAAACACCTAGCGGGTCAGATTTCTACATGATCTAAACCAAGTTCATGACTAGAGTTTATCACCATAATTAGCTTCAATTAGACTACATGTCCATATTTTAACATCAACAATTTAGAGATTTCCTCATAAATTTCAGTTTACACTAGAACAAGAGTTTTAATCCTAGTGTTTATCAAGTTCCACTAACATATTAGTCACCCACTATGGTGATTTTGATCCTTACAATTATCATGCAAGAATCTATCAAGAAATCATCTAGGGTTTGACCCTAAACCTTATATCACTTCAAATTTCATGTTTACAACACATAATTAAGCTCTATACTCGATTTCAATCACATGCATGAACATTAAATCGAATCAAAATGACCTAATTCGACATACCTTATGACCCCTTTGTCGAGGTGATCACGATTCTATGTTCAGATTTCGATTTCAACTTGATTTTGACCTTCAATTTGATGGTTTAGAAGAAGTTAGGGTTTTGGAAGTGTGGGTGTCGCCACCTGTGGTTCTTGATCGACCAGACATCCCAAATGGGTGTTTGGTTTTGTTTTTAATTCAATATTGATAATACAAGTTTCAATTTTGACAACATGAGCCCCTCCACTTTTGTTTAACCTATAGTTTGTTCATTCTAACCATATTTCGAGTTATTTCTAGGCTTCTAGTTAACCAGGTTATAATTTCCTAGTTAAATAATTTCTTGTTTATTTATACTTTATAATTTTAATATAAAGTTTTATATTTTCGGGATGTTACAAGTCCACCCCCCTTAAAAGGGTTTCGTCCCCGAAACCGAATTTACGTACCAAAAAGTATGGGGTAGAGCCGTTGCATCTCTTCTTCGGATTCCCATGTGGTATCCGTACCCCTCCTGTGTTCCCATTTAACCTTCACTTGGTTAATCACTTTGTTCCTCAAACTCTTCTCTTTACGATCTAAAATCGCAATTAGTTTTACTGCATAGTTGAGGCTGTTATCCACCTCGATGTCATCGTAGTGGATACGAGCAGTTTCGTCTGCTAAACATTTTCGGAGATGTGACACGTGGAATGTGCTATGAATCCCACTCAACTCCTCTGGTAGTTCGAGACGATATGCTACTTTACCAACCCGTTCTGTGATTCTAAATGGCCCAATAAATCTTGGGCTCAATTTCCCTCTTTTTCTGAACCGTATTATTCCTTTCCACGGCGATACTTTCAGTATTACTTTATCGCCTACTTGAAATTCAATCGCCCTCTTTCGTTTATCGACGTACGACTTCTGTCGATCCTAAGCAGCTTTTAGGTGAGTTCGGACCATGTCGATCTTCGCATTCGTAGTTCAGATTATATCAGTAGGTGCTAGTCCTCGTGGACCCACTTCTCCCCAACATACCGGGGTTCGACACTTCCTACCATATAACATCTCATATGGGGCCATTTTAATGCTCGATTGATAGCTATTGTTATATGAAAATTCGACCAAGGGTAGATAGACATCCCAACTACCCCCGAAGTCAATAATGCAAGCCCGCAGAATATCCTCCAACGTTTGTATTGTTCTTTTACTCTGCCCATCCGTTTGTGGATGGTAAGCGGTGCTAATGAACAGTTTAGTCCCCATTTGTTCTTGGAATTCGCGCCAAAAATTCGAAGTGAACCTAGTATCCCTGTCTGACACAATGGATATCGGTACCCCATGACGTGCTATGATTTCATTGGTGTACACCTCTGACATCTTCTCGGATGTATAAGTCTCACGAATCGGAATGAAGTGAGCACTTTTCGTCAATCTATCCACTACTACCCATATAGCATCAAACCCGCGGTTGGTTTTGGGTAATTTGGTCAACAAATCCATGGTGATTTGTTCCCATTTCCAAACTGGGATGTCCAATGGTTGCAACTTACCATATGGCTTTTGGTGCTCCGCTTTGACTTGCAAGCAGGTCAAACACTTCTCCACATATTTCACGATGTCTCTTTTCATTCCTGGCCACCAATAATTTTGTTTTAAATCGTTATACATCTTGGTCGCACCCGGATGTATCGAATAACGAGATTTATGGGCCTCGTCAAGTAGAAGTGCCTTGGCCCCACATGAGTTTGGAACCCAAATTCTTCCAAATCGAGTTTTCAATCCTTGGTTATTATCCGCCAGGTCTTATAATTGCCCAACTATTCTTTCCCTTTTTACATTTTCTTCCTTTATTGCTTCAATTTGAGAATTCCGGATTTGCTCAAGCAACCCCGATGTCACAATTAGTTGCATAGATCGTACTCGAATAGGCGTATAATCTGTCTTTCGGCTCAACGCGTTTGCCACTACATTAGCCTTCCCGGGGTGGTAATGTATTTCACAATCAAAGTCTTTGACGGTTTCTAACCACCGCCTCTGCCTCATATTTAATTCCTTCTGATCGAAGAAATACTTCAAGCTTTTATGGTCGGTAAAGATAGTGCATTTAACCCCATACAAATAATGCCTCCATATTTTCAAGGCGAACACCACCGCCGCCAATTCGAGGTCATGGGTAGGATATCTCTTCTCATGAGTCTTTAGCTGTCTCGAGGCATAGGCTATAACCTTACCTCGTTGCATCAAAACGCAGCCCAGCCCCGAATGTGATGCATCTGAGTAAACTACCATGTCGTCTGTCCCATCCGGTAATGACAATACCAGTGCATGGGTCAGTTTTTCCTTAGGCGTTTGGAACGCCCTTTCTTGATCTTCACCCCAGATAAACCTTTCGTCCTTACGGGTTAATTTGGTTAATGGCATAGCAATTTTGGAGAAATCCTGTATGAATCTTCGATAATAACCCGCAAGCCCCAAAAAGCTTCTGATCTCTGAAGGATTCTTCGGTGGATCCCATCTCGCCACGGCTTCTATCTTTGACGGGTCTACTAACACCCCGTTTGCACTAATGATGTGCCCGAGAAATTGTACTTCTCGCAACCAGAAAGCACATTTCGAGAACTTTGCGTACAATTTCTCTTTTCTGAGCGTCTCTAATACTTCACGCAAATGATTTGTGTGTTCCGCTTCATTCTTCGAATATATCAAGATGTCATCAATGAACACTATTACCGACTTATCAAGCATAGGCTTACAGACCCGGTTCATGAGGTCCATGAAAGCCACGGGTGCATTTGTTAACCCGAAGGACATTACAAGGAACTCGTAATGTCCATACCGTGTACGGAAAGCCGTCTTCGGTATATCTTTCTCCTTGACTTTCAACTGATGGTATCCCGATCTAAGGTCGATCTTGGAGAACTAACTTGCGCCTTGCAATTGATCAAATAAATCGTCGATTCTTGGAAGTGGGTATCGATTTTTCACCGTGAGTTTATTTAACTCTCTGTAATAGATACACATGCGCATGCTCCTATCCTTCTTTTTCACAAATAGCACCGGTGCGCCCCACGGAGACACACTAGACCGGATAAACCCCTTGTCTAACAGATCTTGAATTTGCGACATCAATTCTTGTAATTCTGATGGCGCGAGTCGATACGGCGCCTTGGCTACAGGTTTCGCGCCCTGAACCAATTCGATCCCGAACTCTACCTCCCGTTCTGGCGGTATTCTCGGTAGGTCCTCCGGAAATACGTCGACATATTCGCGTACCACCGGTACATCTTTAATCTCTAGAGATCTCTTGCCTGGTTCGTTCGCGTATATCATGAATGCCCTACAACCGTGCTTCATGAGCTGGCGAGCTTTTAGCATTGAACACATAACGGGATTACCCCTCTTTTCGCCGTATATGGTAACAGATTTTCCACTTGGAGATGTTAGTTTTATCTCCTTGCGGAAACATACGACTCTCGCATGGTATCGGGATAGCCAATCCATCCCGACTACTACTTGGAATTCCCCCATCGACATAGGAGTAAAGTCTATTGAATATTCTTCGTCGTCAATGTTTATCTTACAATCTCGACATACATCACACACAAGGAAACTTTTGTTATCACCTATTTCTACTTCTAATGGCATAGGCAAATTTGTTAGTACAAAAGAAGGATGTCGAATAAATCCATGTGAAACAAAGGATTTATTCGCACCTGTATCAAATAACACATGTGCAGGAATTGAATTTATGGCAAATATACCTGAGACCACATCGGGCTCTGTTTTTGCCTCCACTGCTGTTAACTAGAAAGATCTTGCCTTTGCTCTTGGTGTCTCAGTATGTGTATTCTTGTTATCTTTCTTTCCGATCAACTCTGGGCACTCAGATTTCTTGTGACCCGGTTGGTAGCATTTGTAACACACCGACACCTTCCCCGGGCACAATGCAGCCGTGTGCCCCGTTTTCCCACATATATGACACGGTTTGTCCTTGAACCGGCACTCACCTTTGTGCCCCTTCCCGCATATCTTGCAGTTTGATGGCCCGCTTTTCCCTTCTTGTTTCTTTGAGGATTCTGTTGTGCGCGCCTTTTTCGTTGGGCTTGGATTGACTATCTGCGCCCTTCTTTCACCTTTTTCAATATGTTTCTTCAACTCTATCTCCTGTTCCCGAGCAACGTTTATAATCTCGGTGAGAGTCTCATACTTTGAAGGAGTCATAAACTCCCTATACTCGGCGCTCAACATATTATAATAATAATATATTTTCTGCTCCTCATTCGTTATCAATTCATCACAAAACTTCATCTTATCCATGAACATTCCCGTGATTTTATCAATAGATTCACCCTTGTGTCGAAGCTGCATGAATTCTTCCTTGATCTTGTTAATGACTGCCTTGGGACTGTGATGTTTAAGAAATGGCGTCTTAAACTCGTCCCATGTCATAGCTTTAGCCGCTTCACTTCCAATTTCTTTCTTCTTGTTATCCCACCAGTCTTTCGCTTGACCCCTTAACTAACCCGTGCCATAGGTTATGTAGTCGTCTGGATCACAATGAGTCCTTTCGAATACCCCATCCATATCGCTTAGCCACCGCTGGCATATTATCGGGTCAACCTCCCCATTGTAAATTGGCGGTTTGCACGCCATGAACTCTTTATAAGAACAAGATTTTCGTCCTCCCGACTTCTCCTTTGCTAAATTGGTATTATCCTCCAATTTCTTGATTCTTTCTTCCACCACTGATAATACCGTGTTTTGGATTTTGTCGATGAAACCCGACAAACTGTTTTCGATTGCTTTTCCTACCTCCTCAGCAATCACTTCTCTCGTTTGCTCGGTGACTCTTGGCACCGCATCATCATTACCTTTATTCGTCATCTTTAACTGAAATGTTTACATTAAGTCTTAAACATTTCATCTATGACATATGGTTTATTTACTTCGGTTTATTCAAGTTCATAACTTGTTTTCACCATTCTTATTTAATGCACTTTCCGGGTTTGAGTGTGTTAACACGCTCTTCCCATGCATTTCTATTCATTATTTCCCTTTTTATACATAGTAACTCTACTTTAGAACAATTAACTCTTACCGGATGTTTAATCAAGCTTGAACCGAACACACTTGTTAACAACCTTGGGCTCAGATTACCAACTTGTAACACCCTTAATACTGGACGGAATTTTACTAATCATTATATGAACTTTATAATAATCAGAGTTAAAAAACTGTTCGTGTTTAAAAACCATACACCTTAGTGGTAGTACCAAAAACAAATCCAAGAGAGTGCATAACAAGTTTAAGGTTTACCCTTGCTAATTAACTAATAACTAGTTTAAAGGATTCAAAACACGATTAACAAAAGTATTTACAACTTGATTAAAGTCTAGACAAGATTAAGTTTGTTGCGGAAGCTTCAAAATGCGTGTTCGGTTCTTGACTACGTACTTGATCACCATCCGGGAGGATCTCATCCATACCTAAGGTCAAACAACTAAAAAAAACATTAGTTTTGACATTAGTATAGCATATATATATACAAATTCCCGACATCGAAAAGTAAATAAAATACTTAGTTTCCTGGGCTCTACCGTAATTTACGGTATCTACCATAAATTACGGTAGACCCTGGATGACCTTGGTCTGCCGTAACTCAGAAGAGGTTCACCGTAAATCCTTTGATCTCCACCGTGAATTACGGTGGGTACCGTAATTTACGGTGGACGCTGTAACTTTGTCTTTTGACTATTTTGTAGATTTCGCCCTTAACCGCATACCGTTTTAGGCTATTTCTTTCCTGTATGTCTGTAAATTCATTACGGACATGTTCATTTCGATTATTATACCAACAATTGACTCACCGATCATACTATTAAAAGTTACTATACTATCATTTATTCGACCCATTCTAACTATGAGTGTATATTCCAATTTCTTATTCTAAAAACTTTTAGATGCCATTACCCAAGTTTCCGGGCTTGTACATCTTAGTGTGTTTGCGCTATTCATGACTTTGTGTTCCCTTGGGACCAAAAGCTCGTTTCCTCGGAATTCAACGTTCCGTTTTGAACGACCTTTTCAACCTACCCCCATTTATTATTCCAATATCCTGGATTCACAACTTAAAGTATTATAGCTAGGTTCATAAGCGTAGTGCAATCCAACACTTAACAATTTATGAAACCATCATATCACTATTGTCATGATACCTTTTATGGTATCTGTTCATCCCGTTTGGCTATCTAGTTTTAACACCACGTAAAATCACGTCCAATGAAGTCTTGACACGTGTAATGAACCCTAATGAAGTCAAACATTGAAATTTAGGGACTAATTTTTTGAAAAATCAAAAACTTTGATTATGAAAGGACTGGAAGTGTTAGAATACCTAAAATAAGTTTATAAATAACCTCTTACGATGTTTATATTCACAAATGTGCCACTTGATGGTTAAGTGTAGCCGTTTGCGTAATTAATTGAAGGTTTGCGTAATAAAGGGTTAAAAGCGTCAACATGTCAATTCTAACCTCTGAGTGACCTTTTAACAAACCAAGAGCTTCATAATATTTAATTATAACTCTCAAAAATGCCAATTAATGGTCGTCTAAGGTTTTTATGCCTATAAGTAAAGTTACGCGCAACTTTGCAAGTTAGAGGGACTAAAAGTGTCAATATGTTTAATTATACCTCTGAATGACCTTTTAGAGAACCCGAAGCATCGTAATGTTTAATAATACTTTCAAGGATGCCTAATATGGATTAGATGAGGCTTCAATGCTAATAAATGATGAAATGCGTAAGTTTGCGCAATAGAGGGGCCTAAAGCGTCAACTTTTGAATCTACGCCATTCGGTGACCATTTAAGCAAACGGGAGCGTAGTAATATTTAAATATATTCTTGGGAATGATTATTATGGGCCATGGAAGGTTTAGATATCATTAAACGGCATTTCGCGCTACTTTGCGCTATTAAGGGACTAATTGCGTCAAACTGCAAAAGGAGGTCGAATCGTATGGTAACGGACCTTACGGAATATTCCCAAAAGTTAAACATACCCTATTTATCCTTTATATAGCTTAGATATAGGTTTAGAGGTGTTTGGTACGCAAAAATAAACTTTTATGTCATGCAGGGACTAAAAGTGTCAAAAAGTGCACAAGTTTGCACTTTTGAGCATATCTCGCATTCTGAATATCCCCGGACACCCAAAAATTTATGTAAGCACTAAAATATTTTATTTTAGTGTGTGGCATGATAAAATTCTACTCGTCGCGTAATTGGGACCGTTTTTAGCGTTCGTCCGTGTTTCGTCGTAATTCGACGCACTACGTGACCGTACGGCCAAAGGAACCGACATCCGACATGTTTTTGAACATGTTTCATGTTCCCTATGTTTAAACATCATAGTGGGGCCTTAAAATGAGGTTAACGGGCCTTGAACGTGCCTAAAGTGACCATAAAAGCTCACAGGGGCCATTTCTGCCATATATGAAGGTGCTGTTTACTGCTAAACAGCTGTAAACAGCCTGTTCCAGCAGTTTCTATCAATTGTAAATGGTTTTTTTGGAAACTAGGGGCTGCCCATTGTTTATAAAACCATGGGTAATATGTCTAGGGTTCAGATTCAATCACGGTTTACGAGGAACGATCCTAACGGTCCTCAAAAACCTATAAATACCCTTCCCCACTTCCTTCATAACCCACACTTGATCTTGAATTCTCTATGTTGGGGACTTTGCTCCTCATACCTGAGAAATTAGGATCAACCCTCCTTGCTTGGACCCTTTTGTAAGTCCCCTTTCGTGCCTAGTTTAAATTTTAGCGTTTGAAACAGAAAAGTCAAGCGTTATCGATAAACGCTTTAACTTTTAAACGGTTAAGCTATTGTTTGTAACGAACATGGCTATGTGACCGTAATTAGGTAGGTAATTAACCCTCAAAAGGGCGCCTCCTAATTACCACGTTTACTTAGTTTAATTGTCGGGTCAAATGAAAGTCAAACGGGTTAGTTTTAAATAAAATGCATAACTATTAAATTAAAAGTCATAAAATCAGTTTTGCCACATTAATAACTTGGTAAATATTAGTTGAACATGTCTAAGCATGTTCAACCCGACAATTCTAAGTATAGACTCGGTTCGGAACCGAAAGTCGCAAAAGTTGACTTTTTCTTTGACTTTCAGTTCTGACCCGATTTAGCTTAGTTTAGATATGCCTTAGGATTCCATTAGGACCATATTATAAGTTAGTATAACCCTCCAAGATTATACAACTTGGTTCCATAGAAATCCTAGTTCATGCGTGTTTCCGTTATATGCCTAAATGTTGACCGTTATGCCCTTTTGACCATGAAATGATATTTTTGAAAATGTGAAAGAATAGAAACCTTTATTACTGATATATAAATGTGTCCCTAAAATTTGACATCAGTTGGAAGTCTAGATTAGGAATTATGCTCAATAGCGTAATTAAAAAGCTTTTTATTAATTAAACGGCGTAATTAGCATATAACCTATTTAAACCCAATTTTTTATACCAAACTTTTTACCCAATGATATAAAATAATATTTTGGGATTTTTGAAGATTTTTAATTATTTTTAGGCTGAGCATAACATAGGGTTTTAAGCTTGATTCGGTAATTGCCGGTTTTGCCCTTTTGGGCTATAAAATGAGTTTTATAAATCCTTTTGACCCAAACCTTTTTCTACTGATCTAATATGTTAAATAAAATATTTTGAGCCTTCTGGAATATTAAAAATATCAGCTTTCTATACAAAACCCGGAAATGGCTCCAAATCGCCTTTTTAAGCGTTTTTAACGCATAGTATGTATCAAAACTAGTTTAAAGATATAAGGGTTGATGCCTACTGATTTTCTCAGTAAATTTTTATATTTTAACAGTAAGAAAAAGTTTTAAACTCAGATTTCCAGTTTTGGCCTTTTCAGGCTTATGTGAAATTACCAAAATGCCCCTACGGTGCATGGTATGATTATAATTAATAAATTTTACGTATAATTGATACCCTATTGTTATAACTTATTAAAATGAGTATATTTACTGATTTAATCAGACCTATAACTCAGATTACTATTTAAACTCTTTTATAAACTTTAAAAGGACCAAAATGCCCTTGCGAGACATAGTTTGAGTTTAAAATCATCCTGCGCATAACGGAAGGTATCTTACTGATATCACAACATATATAAGGCATATTAACTTAGGAAACCTGTATATGACTCTTATGGTCACCCGTTACGCATTTTCGCGTTCGGTACGGTTTATGTAACTAGTTTGCATAAATTGACCGAAACGGGTCAAACCTTATCATTTTCACTTCAAAATCCAGAATGTGTTTAAGTTTACCCATATTATACAAGTCCCTAAACTTTTCGGGTCTAAATCACATTCCAATCCGGTCTACGCTTAATCTTGCGTTTTGAACCGTAAACCTTTCCTTAAAACTAACCGGTCTAAGTTTCAACTTACATAAGACCCGTTAGGAATCTAATAGGTTATTAAAAACCTTCGTTCCAGATTAAGAGCCCCAGTAGAGGTACTTGTGCTTGCTGATTAGGATATACGGCTGAGTATAAATTGCATTTTAAGCTCAGGTAAATACTCTTAGCTTATTTTCCCTATACGGGCTTGGGATACGGTATTATAATAATACCGCTTGGTCGGGTATTGAATGTTTAATCGTATTGTGATTAAATTATTGAGGTAACCCGCTTTAATCTGTCTTGTTTGAAATAAAGGCCTTTAGGGGTTAATGACCATTTCCCGGATATCCTTGGCGTCATTGTATTATAAAATGGCCACGTCTTATGCACGGGGTGTAGGCGTACACCTGACAGTTCCATAAGGGAAACGGTATCTCACTCTCTTGTGGGCCTATACTTGTGGCGTGTCTGTTAATCTTGACTCGGTTTCTACATCGGGCCCTAAATGTATAACGAACATGTAAATCTGTATACAGGATTATTTTTATATAATTGTCCCAAGTTATAAAAGTTTTGTGCCATGTGCATTCAAATCAATTTTCTAAAACATTTTCAAAATGAGTCAGTTAAGTTGTATTTACCAGTGAAAACTGACGTATTTTCCAAAAGTGTAAGTGACAGGTACTATACGTAATTGGCTGAGAGCTCAGGGCCTCAATAGGGAATCTCGCAAGTTCTAGATGCCTAAAGTTTGTTGAACGATGTTATCATTCTGTTTAAGATCCGCCTGTGGATCCAACTTACATTCCGTTGTAATAATTGATATTACTTTTGAATCGGATTGTAATGTATTTATCTTTTGCTTCCGCTGTGCATTTAAATTGTGTTGTTTGACTATGATGATATCAACTACGTCATTATACCCCCACCGGTGACACGTGGAAAATAGGGGTGTGACAGGTTGGTATCAGAGCCAACACTGAGTGAATTAAACACTAGCCTTTCGTGTTTAATCTCAGTTACACAGTTGCACATTCTTGAGTCTAGACAAAGAACTTAGGACTACTCCTGATTTGTTTTTGTTCTTTATTTGTTTCCTTTGTTATTTTTCTGATTAGCCCCTGCATGGGCGAGTCAGTATTGTTAGAAGTCCTGTGTTAGGGCAACCATGTACCTGTTTAAATTTTAAATGGAACGGTTAGATTTAAAATAACGTTCCTATTATAGGATCTACCAATATTATAAATTGGCAAAATCCAAAAAGGACAAGACCTAGCCCATGTGTCATTTTAAGGACAGGGCCAAGATGACAGTTCCTCAAGTAGATACAGATCCTTATTAACATCCCCATTTAGGGTTGTTCTGCTCTTAATACTAAAAAGAATCTTAAAGTTAAAACCTAGCCTACCTGTCAGTTCAGGCACGGCCAAGATGGTAAAAACTATTCAAAAGATTCAAATTCTTGTTAACATCTGAAAGCATGTTAACATTTTCGACAAACTGTGATCTGATAAAATCACATAAGTCATCTTTAAATTGGGATATTTCAATTTCCCTTATTTATATAACCATCCCTTAAGGATGAAGTGCCTACGGGCTATAATTAACGCCCTGTGGGGCAAAAGACTGTTGTAGTCTTTGACTCTCTGTCAAGAAAAAGGTAATGAAATATGTTCAAACCAAAATGCCTCGATTCTCCGAAATCATGGCTTATAAATTTAAAAACTGTCTTTATGACTAAGCCTTTTGCGCTACTTTAATATCCTTAATGTTTTATAATTAGGATAAACTATAATGAAAATACTAATTAAATATAACTAACAAATTAACCAATATGGTTTATATTACCATGGTTGATGAATCGTCAAAAATAATGATTCCATAATAACCTCTAAATAAATCATTGTCAGTATTTATGTAGCAATCAAGCTACATGGCTGGATCAGAGGAGGTCAACAGCCACCCGAGGGAGAACAATGACATTACCAGAGTTAACATAACTGGTGAGGAACTGCAGGCATTAATAGATAATGCTGTTACTCGACCTCTTGACAGACAGTATAATGAGTCAAGTGGTACACACTTTAAGACTCTATCTGTTGCTCGTAGTAGCCCCCTCTTCTAAATCACATGATTCAAAGGAGGACGATGTTCATAACTCGTCAAATCAGAGGAGTGTTCCGCCTAGACAGGTTGTGCTTAATCAAGAACCACATGTTAAAACCTGTTCGTATAAATAGTTTGTCTCCTGCAAGCCCAGAGACTTCACAGGAGAAAAAGGAGCCATCGACTGCATGACGTGGCTCGAGGAGGTGGACACTGTTGTTGATATTAGCGGATGTGCAGAGCAAGACATTGTGAAGTTTGTTTCACAATCTTTTAAAGGAGAAGCTCTAGCTTGGTGGAGGTCGCTAATCCAGGCTACTGGGAAAATCCCGTTGTATAATCAAACATGGGATCAGTTTGTTGCTTTTATCAAGGAAAATTACTGTCCTCAACATGAAGTTGAGAAAATTGAAACCGATTTCTTGGCATTGGTCATGGAAGACTTAGATTGCCAGGCATATCTTACAAATTTCAATACTATGTCTCGATTGGTTCCTTACTTGATCACACCAGAACCAAAGCGTATAGCTCGCTTTATTGGGGGACTAGCCCCGGAAGTCAAGGCAAGCGTGAAAGCATCGAGACCTACTACATTCCGGTCAGCGGCAGAATTGTCGCTATCTCTCACACTCGACGTAGCCAGAAACAAGGCTGCAAAAGCTTCGGAAGAAGGGAAGCGTAAAAAGGAGGATGAGGGTTCTCATCACTTCAATAAGAAGAAAAAGGGGAACTCCGATCATAGGAAGAGTTCCGAGTTAAATAAGGGTAACCAGCAGATGGGTGAAAAGACCAGGTGCAAAACATGTAGGAAATTCCACCTAGGGAAATGCAGATTTGAATCTCAGCCTCTTCCTTGTGGAATCTGCAAGTCCAAGGAGCATAAGACCTTGGATTGCAAAAAGTTGAAAGATGCGACCTGTTATGGTTGCAACGAGAAGGGGCACATCAAGACTAACCGCCCTAGGAATCAGAAGAAGTCTGAAGAGGCCAAGAAAGTAAACGCATGAGTCTTCCAGATGGACACCAGGAGGCGATATAGAAAGATGACATCGTAAAAGGTACTTTTCCTTATCAATGATGCTTATATGGGGATTATTTCTGGCGCAGAAAAGTCTATTGAGGACAATAAATATTGTAAGCTATTGTATCCGCCTATTAGGATCTTAGGCTTATAACGCGAGGTAGAATTGGCCGATAACATTTAGAGACTGCTTCAAAAACCTTAGATGGATGCTTTATATCCATTAGGAAACGCTCTTATCCAATATCCTAATGTCAAGCTTTCAAGCTATCCAAAATCATCAATATGATCAAGACAGATGTGACAACTGATCCCCTGTCAAACAGGTGATGGACTAGGTCTAAACCTTAATTGCCATTAATGGTCTTTTATGGCCTAGGCTAAGCATAATTGATATATATATACATATTTAAATGACGTTCATTGAGAATGTTCGTACTATATTAACCTGTATGGTTTAACGATACCATGGTTGGTATATATTAGGGCATCAGGATGATGAGTAGCGGTTGTTGGATTGCAACTAAATAATTGTTTTATTTGGTGTTAGGAATCAAATATCGAGTATGACAAACTCGGATAAGACAGCCATTGATCGTGTTATGGATAATGCGACACATACGAATGATGACACAATTGTGAACCTTAGAATTTCCAAGGATGTTCTACAGACTATGATAGACGCAGCTGTTGGAAAAGCTGTGAAGAAGGCTGTGAAAAAGCTCAAGGAGCCCAATGCTACTTGCTCCAAATCTCAACCAATACCACCCTTCATTACTCACGAGAAGGATCTCGTTCATGCCTCCAATGTAAAGGGTGAACTAAAAAGGAAAAGGGAGAAAGATAACTCCCAGAGTGCTAAAAAGAAGAACAAACAAAAGTCCAACCAGAAACCTGTATGCAAGACCTGCAAAAAGCGCCATTATGGGAAATGCAGATTCGAATCAAAATCCCAATCACAGCCCAGGGCTTGTGGGATTTGCAAATCTAGCGAGCATAAAACATTGGAATGCCAGAAGATAGGAGATGCGACTTGTTACAACTGTAACGAGAAAGGGCATATCAAATCAAATTGCCCAAGGTATGCTAAGAAGCTTGAAGGAGATAAGAAGACCTACGCTAAGGTCTCCCAGATGGATGCAAAAGAGGCCATACAAGATGACAATGTTATAACCGGTACGTCCTTATCCGTGATGTATATGCAAGGATATTGTTTGATTCAAGTGCAGATAAGTCGTTGTGGAATAAATTTTGTAAGTTATTTAATCTGCCTGTTAGAACCCTAAGCATAAAATATGAAGTTGAAACAAACGCTAGGAGTTCTGCTTTATTTCGGATACCAATCAATCCTTCATAGATGGTAAGTATAGCAAACTCTTAAAGACTCCCATGAGAACCTTAGATATTAAGTGTAAGGTAAAACTTACTGGCGAAAATCATTAGAACCATATCTTCTGTTCCCGTCAGAAACCTTCAGCCATAAAATTTTTGAAGTATCTTCTCTATAGAGGAAGTACGTCAGCATATATGGTTGATATCTCTTTAATCTCTATCGATTCCGAATACCAAATGGTATGATAAAAACGTCATATGTGGTTGGTGTATCTTAATAAGTTCCATAGATTGCTTCCATGCCTGATCAGTATGGAGGTTTAATGCATGGGACCACAAAGATATCCCGATAGTCATATGGTACTAAAGTCAACTAATGGTATTCAAAGAAGATATCCAGAATGGAATTGTCCAAATAAATGTTCCCGATTAAGGAATTCATGGACTTGTAACATAAATGTGTCACTTATTTGACACCAGCAATAATGGATGAACTGGAGCCTGAGAATTGGAAAATCTCTGTAACCTCCTTGCATTTTGACTATCTTCTCCACGATTACCCTGTTTACCTCCTGAGAGGCGAGTAGAGTTAAGATTAAACATCCCGCTTAGGGCTGCAGTATTATGAAATCTCCATGTTGATTAGTACCACCAATTAGGGAATAATCGAAACCCTGATTAAGTAAGTTTTAAAATAGAGGATTCATATAGCCTAACTTAGTATTCTGAGAATTCGGTATAGTTAATTAAGAAAGACGGTTCATTTTGCTTATGCATTTGATTACCGCAATCCTATTTAGGCAACAATTAAGAATCGCCATTAGCTGCCCAGGATCGTCGATTTGATCGACTAACAGCAAGGATTAGCTATTCCTTAATACTAGATTTAAGCAATGGTTGGATTAACTATCTCACCTTAAGATAAGCTCTTCTATAATAATTGATATATAAGTATCAAGCTGCTTCTTTGGAGACCTTGTATAGATAGAATGTTAAACAATTATCGTTAGACAGAAAACTGGTAAGTTCAATTATCAGGATTTGAAAGTTGCCTTAGAAACAACGAATAAGATCATACAAATTCATAATCATCTTAGAGTTGCCAGTAATCGGTAGAAAATCAAGGATTAATAAAAATCGCAACCCTCTTAAGTCCTTAATAAGGACTAGGGTTCAATTGAAAGTATCGCTCTAAGAAGAGTGTACTGAAAATTTTATACAACAGGCTAGTTAAGCTCTGATTATATATAGGATCATTCGAGGAAAATCGAATACATCAAAGGTCAATAGCTTTTAAACTAAAACCTAGTTATGGAACATGGTGGAACTCGCAGTGTGACCCACACTAATGATTTAAGGATGTATGTCACCAATAAGTCGAGAAGCATTATCACATAATGATAGACGTATCTATGATATTATAAGAAACCCGTATCGATTAAGGATCGTCAAGATCAGAATCTAAGGAAGAAAACATGAACCTATTATAAAGGTCATTTAGGATGCCTCTAGAGGCCCAAATAGGCTGTGGAAGTTAGGTCCGTTATGCGACAAAAAGTACTTCCATTACATTAGAAAATCTCGAGGTCGAGATTTCTTTTAAGGGGGTGAGGATGTAACACCTTGTAAAATCACGTCCAATGAAGTCTTGACACGTGTAATGAACCCTAATGAAGTCAAACATTGAAATTTAGGGACTAATTTTTCGAAAAATCGAAAACTTTGATTATGAAAGGACTGGAAGTGTTAGCATACCTAAAATAAGTTTATAAATAACCTCTTACGATGTTTATATTCACAAATGTGCCACTTGATGGTTAAGTGTAGCCGTTTGCGTAATTAATTGAAGGTTTGCGTAATAATGGGTTAAAAGCGTCAACATGTCAATTCTAACCTCTGAGTGACCTTTTAACAAACCGAGAGCTTCATAATATTTAATTATAACTCTTGGAAATTCCAATTAATGGTCGTCTAAGGTTTTTATGCCTATAAGTAAAGTTACGCGCAACTTTGCAAGTTAGAGGGACTAAAAGTGTCAATATGTTTAATTATACCTCTGAATGACCTTTTAGAGAACCCGAAGCATCGTAATGTTTAATAATACTTTCAAGGATGCCTAATATGGATTAGATGAGGCTTCAATGCTAATAAATGATGAAATGCGTAAGTATGCACAATAGAGGGGCCTAAAGCGTCAACTTTTGAATCTACGCCATTCGGTGACCATTTAGGCAAACAGGAGTGTAGTAATATTTAAATATATGCTTGGGAATGATTATTATGGGTCATGGAAGGCTTAGATATCATTAAACAGCATTTCGCGCTACTTTGCGCAATTAAGGGATTAATTGCGTCAAACTGCAAAAGGAGGTCGAATCGTATGGTAACGGACCTTCCGAAATATGTCCATAAGTTAAACATACCCTAATTATCCTTTATATAGCTTAGATATAGGTTTAGAGGTGTTTGGTACGCAAAAATAAACTTTTATGTCATGCAGGGACTAAAAGTGTCAAAAAGTGCACAAGTTTGCACTTTTGAGCATATCTCGCATTCTGAATATCCCCGGACACCCAAAAATTTTTGTAAGCACTAAAATATTTTATTTTAGTGTGTGGCATGATAAAATTCTACTCGTCGCGTAATTTGGACCGTTTTTAGCGTTCGTCCGTGTTTCGTCGTAATTCGACGCACCACGTGACCGTACGGCCAAAGGAACCGACATCCGACATGTTTTTGAACATGTTTCATGTTCCCTATGTTTAAACATCATAGTGGGGCCTTAAAATGAGGTTAACGGGCCTTGAACGTGCCTAAAGTGACCATAAAAGCTCACAGGGGCCATTTCTGCCATATATGAAAGTGCTGTTTGCTGCTAAACAGCTGTAAACAGCCTGTTCCAGCAGTTTCTATCAATTGTAAATGGTTTTTTGGAAACTAGGGCTGCCCATTGTTTATAAAACCATGGGTAATATGTGTAGGGTTCAGATTCAATCACGGTTTACGAGGAACGATCCTAACGGTCCTAAAAAACCTATAAATACCCTTCCCCACTTCCTTCATAACCCACACTTGATCTTAAATTCTCTAAGTTAGGGACTTTGCTCCTCATACCTGAGAAATTAGGATCAACCCTCCTTCCTTGGACCCTTTTGTAAGGCCCCTTTCGTGCCTAGTTTAAATTTTAGCGTTTGAAACAGAAAAGTCAAGCGTTATCGATAAACGCTTTGACTTTTAAACGGTTAAGCTATTGTTTGCAACGAACATGGCTACGTGACCGTAATTAGGTAGGTAATTATCCCTCAAAAGGGCGCCTCCTAATTACCACGTTTACTTAGTTTAATTGTCGGGTCAAATGAAATCAAATGGGTTAGTTTTAAATAAAATGCATAACTATTAAATTAAAAGTCATAAAATCAGTTTTGCCACATTAATAACTTGGTAAATTTTAGTTGAACATGTCTAAGCATGTTCAACCCGACAATTCTAAGTATAGACTCGGTTCGGAACCGAAAGTCGCAAAAGTTGACTTTTGCTTTGACTTTCAGTTCTGACCCGATTTAGCTTAGTTTAAATATGCCTTAGGATTCCATTAGGACCATATTATAAGTTAGTATAACCCTCCAAGGTTATACAACTTGGTTCCATAGAAATCCTAGTTCATGCGTGTTTCCGTTATATGCCTAAATGTTGACCGTTATGCCCTTTTGACCATGAAATGATATTTTTGAAAATGTGAAAGAATAGAAACCTTTATTACTGATATATAAACGTGTCCCTAAAATTTGACATCAGTTGGAGGTCTAGATTAGGAGTTATGCTCAATAGCGTAATTAAAAAGCTTTTTATTAATTAAACGGCGTAATTAGCATATAACCTATTTAAACCCAATTTTTTATACCAAACTTTTTACCCACTGATATAAAATAATATTTTGGGATTTTTGAAGATTTTTAATTATTTTTAGGTTGAGCATAACATAGGGTTTTAAGCTTGATTCGGTAATTGCCGGTTTTGCCCTTTTGGGCTATAAAATGAGTTTTATAAATCCTTTTGACCCCAAACCTTTTTCTACTGATCTAATATGTTAAATAAAATATTTTGAGCCTTCTGGAATATTAAAAATATCAGCTTTCTATACAAATTCCGGAAATGGCTCCAAATCGTCTTTTTAAGCGTTTTTAACGCATAGTATGTATCAAAACTAGTTTAAAGATATAAGGGTTGATGCCTACTGATTTTCTCAGTAAATTTTAATATTTTAATAGTAAGCAAAAGTTTTAAACTCAGATTTCCAGTTTTGGCCTTTTTAGGCTTATGTGAAATTACCAAAATGCCCCTACGGTGCATAGTATGATTATAATTAATAAATTTTACGTATAAGTGATACCCTATTGTTATAACTTATTAAAATGAGTATATTTACTGATTTAATCAGACCTATAACTCAGATTACTATTTAAACTCTTTTATAAACTTTAAAAGGACCAAAATGCCCTTGCGAGACATAGTTTGAGTTTAAAATCATCCTGGGCATAACGGATGGTATCTTACTGATATCACAACATATATAAGGCATATTAACTTAGGAAACCTGTATATGATTCTTATGGTCACCCGTTACGCATTTTCGCGTTCGGTACGGTTTATGTAACTAGTTTGCATAAATTGACCGAAACGGGTCAAACCTTATCATTTTCACTTCAAAATCCAGAATGTGTTTAAGTTTACCCATATTATACAAGTCCCCAAACTTGTCGGGTCTAAATCACATTCCAATCCGGTCTGCGCTTAATCTTGCGTTTTGAACCGTAAACCTTTCCTTAAAACTAACCGGTCAAAGTTTCAACTTACATAAGACCCGTTAGGAATCTAATAGGTTATTAAAAACCTTCGTTACAGATTAAGAGCCCCAGTAGAGGTACTTGTGCTTGCTGATTAGGATATACGGCTGAGTATAAATTGCATTTTAAGCTCAGGTAAATACTCTTAGCTTATTTTCCCTATACGGGCTTGGGATACGGTATTATAATAATACCGCTTGGTCGGGTATTGAATGTTTAATCGTATTGTGATTAAATTATTGAGGTAACCCGCTTTAATCTGTCTTGTTTGAAATAAAGGCCTTTAGGGGTTAATGACCATGTCCCGGATATCCTTGGCATCATTGTATTATAAAATAGCCACGTCTTATGCACGGGGTGTAGGCGTACACCTGACAGTTGCATAAGGGAAACGGTATATCACTCTCTTGTGGGCCTATACTTGTGGCGTGTCTGTTAATCTTGACTCGGTTTCTACATCGGGCCCTAAATGTATAACGAACATGTAAATCTGTATACAGGATTATTTTTATATAATTGTCCCAAGTTATAAAAGTTTTATGCCATGTGCATTCAAATCAATTTTCTAAAACATTTTCAAAATGAGTCATTTAAGTTGTATTTACCAGTGAAAACTGACGTATTTTCCCAAAAGTTTAAGTGACAGGTACTATACGTAATTGGCTGAGAGCTCAGGGCGTCAATAGGGAATCTCGCAAGTTCTAGATGCCTAAAGTCTGTTGAACAATGTTATCTTTCTGTTTAAGATCCACCTGTGGATCCAACTTACATTCCGTTGTAATAATTGATATTACTTTTGAATCGGATTGTAATGTATTTATCTTTTGCTTCCGCTGTGCATTTAAATTGTGTTGTTTGACTATGATGATATCAACTACGTCACTATACCCCCACCGGGCCCACCGGTGACACGTGGAAAATAGGGGTGTGACTCTAGTGAAAACCATCACTTTATTAATAAGTCAAACCCAATCCCAAGTCTTTATTTTGACCCGTTTGATGTTCAAGTGAACTACGCCACTTTAGAACACATCAAACGCATCCTTTATGCTACGATTCTGTCTATACACTAAACTCAACCATATATGCATAATTTAACGAGACTAAAGTCACGTACCTTTAAAGCACACCTTTTCCGCGTGTATCACCTCCGGCGTGTCCACTTGACGTTCCGGATTCCTTGCCTAAAGAGTTCAATTCATAACAAGATTACAACTCTTTCATAAGCTTTAACGCATTATTTCTTAACATATTCAAATATGTGTTTTACCCAACCTTTAACGTTTTAACCCTCATTTAGGCGTTTTATCAAACACCTAGCAGGTCAGATTTCTACATGATCTAAACCAAGTTCATGACTAGAGTTTATCACCATAATTAGCTTCAATTAGACTACATGTCCATATTTTAACATCAACAATTTAGAGATTTCCTCATAAATTTCATTTTACACTAGAACAAGAGTTTTAATCCTAGTGTTTATCAAGTTCCACTAACATATTAGTCACCCACTATGGTGATTTTGATCCTTACAATTATCATGCAAGAATCTATCAAGAAATCATCTAGGGTTTGACCCTAAACCTTATATCACTTCAAATTTCATGTTTACAACACATAATTAAGCTCTATACTCGATTTCAATCACATGCATGAACATTAAATCGAATCAAAATGACCTAATTCGACATACCTTATGACCCCTTTGTCGAGGTGATCACGATTCTATGTTCAGATTTCGATTTCAACTTGATTTTGACCTTCAATTTGATGGTTTAGAAGAAGTTAGGGTTTTGGAAGTGTGGGAGTCGCCCCCTGTGGTTCTTGATCGACCAGACATCCCAAATGGGTGTTTGGTTTTGTTTTTAATTCAATATTGATAATACAAGTTTCAATTTTGACAACATGAGCCCCTCCACTTTTTTTTAACCTATAGTTTGTTCATTCTAACCATATTTCGAGTTATTTCTAGGCTTCTAGTTAACCAGGTTATAATTTCCTAGTTAAATAATTTCTTGTTTATTTATACTTTATAATTTTAATATAAAGTTTTTTTATTTTCGGGATGTTACAATTGACCCTATAGATCTGAATACTTCAGTTCGGGAGCAGGAAAGGAATTCGGTTGGAGATGGTCCTCTTCATACTGTTCTTCCGAACTCTCCGACCAATCCACAGGTTTTACCGGAGTGCGGGATTCGTAATCTGGGAGAGGCAGCTGAAGTCGAGTCGACTGGGGTCGGGCCACAGTTTGATTTTTCTGAAGAGGTGGAGGCTACGGTCAGGGTTGGGGCGCTTATTGGAGTTGATCTTAATAGTTTTATCCCAGCGACTGAACAGCTAATTGCTGATGAAGGTGTCATAAATGGTGCAAGATGAATTGTCTCTCTATAAACTTGCGGGGGGTGAGGAGCAGCCGGAAGTCAGATTGGATCAGGGGACTGAAAACCAGCTACGGGGTTCATTTTATTGCAATTCAGGAGACAAAGTTACAAGATGCGGAGTCTTTTAAGTTCAATCAATTCTGGGGTAGAGCTGAGTATAGGCTAGCGGTGGAGAATTCCCAAGGGAGATCTGGGGGGCTTGCGTGTATATGGTGTCCAGCGGTTTTTAGGAGCGTGGATGTAATTCATAACAGGTACTTTATTGTAGTTTCGGGTTTTCTTGTGCAAACCGGTTGTAGGATAAATTATATGAATATTTGTTAGTGCAGTATGTCTATCGCCTCCGTCATCTCAAGTCGTAGCTGAAACTGATTAATTCTAGCTTTATATTGTAATATTAGATAGAAAAGGCAAGGTGGCATTATTGTAAATAAGGGGAACTCTCCTTATAAGCCTTGGCCTATAAATAGAAGCCTTAGGGTTTCATTTAGGAACTTTTGACACTTGTGCTCATTTGCTACATTTGAGAGCTCTAGTTCTAGAGAGAGAAACTAGAGAGAGAAAGTGTCTAGGTGATTCACAGTTCCTGTAACGATTTCAGATCTTTGAATAGAATCACAGTTATATTACTGTTCGTGTGTTCGGTCTCACTCGTGCACGGATTCCGCACGTCGTACGAGTCAGTTCGCAATCGTTCGGATTCAAACCGGTCCTTACAAGTGGTATCAGAGCAGGTTCTCGGTTGCGAGGATCAAACACACGATTTCGCACTTGATTTCAATAGATTCAGATCGAACTTTCACTCAGATTTGTCTAAGTGCTTCATCTTTCATCTCTGTCACGTTTTTAAACAGAAAAACGCAAAATTAACCAGGATTTACGGTTAAAAATTGATAATTTTTGGATATGTTGTGCGAATATACATGATCTAATAGCCTATAAATTTTCAAATCATAACTCTAAGTCATTTGTGAGAAAATTAGATTTTTGTGGTTCGAAAATGTTGAATAATGTTGCTGCTGTTGATGTTCATCCGCACGCATGACTTCTCCGTGCGGATGACATATCCGCGTTGACTGATTGTTGACCTATACGTACGGATAAGTTGCACGCACGGATAACCAATCCGCTTTGACCTTCGTTGACCTATCCGCATGGACACTTGTACGCACGGTTAAGTAATCCGCATCAAAGCTATACGTGTCAAAATACCACACGGATCAACAAGTCGCTTAGTCAACATTTCAGGTCACGTGATCTCTTTCACTCTTACAGTTCATTAAATTCATTGACTTTCTTACATCATAATCCCATGTGATATTGTCAGTTCATAAGAATTGCATGTGATAGTGATAATGTTTGTCGGATATTGATTGATTATCAGCAAATCACGTGATCATTCTGAATTCAGTGAACATGTGATCAGTCTGCATTCGGCCATTGTTAAATTCATGTGACTGTTTCAGAGCTTGAAAGTCAAGAGCATGTGATATTGTTTGTTGGTCGAATAGGAGTTGTGTCACCCGTACGGATAAGTCATACGCACGTATAAGTCATACGCACGGATATGCCATACGCACGGATAGCATCATTTCCCATACGCACGGATTACTTTCAGCCATCCGTGTTGACTTGTTGACTTGCCACACGCACGGACAACTTGTCCGCGCGGATAACATCCCCACCCGTGCGTATCACCACCCGTGCGGATAACATCATCCGGATCCCCACCCGTACGCATCACCTTAGTCACCCGGATCCTCATCCGCACGGATCTCCATACGGATAGCATTTTTAATCCGTGACATTGCACCTCACTCGACCGACCCACTTTTAGTCAACATTATATCAGCTTCATCATTATCTTTCATGTGATTCTTATACAAGCCCATGTGAAACATTTAAAGGCACCGACCCATTTGATCAAGCGGCCCAATGAGAATTTAGAAAACAAGAAGTTTGTTGACTATTATCATTGATATTAAATTGACATTATTCACGTTAAGACAATCGGGACTATTATCATCGATCTAATAAAAATAAACTGTTGATTGCATGTGAATTAATTTTGACAGTCACGTGATTTGGTCATTGCTTGTCTCACTGATTGCTTTCATGTGAGGTTATAAATTGAGGTCCTATAAGAATTGTGTCTTATCATTTTTGTCGGCAATTTTAGATAAAGAATCAATTTTTGTCTCATTGATTGTTTGTGATAAAGGTTTAAGGTGATTCAAAAAGAAAGCATAATGGCTAAAATGTTTGATGAACAGGAAAACGAGAATCTTAAAAATTTAAACGTTTGGACTTCTGGATCTTGGATTGATAAGAAGAATAAGAAGGATGTTTGGATTAAAAGATTCGAAAATTTCTTGTGTATGAAAAATGAACCTTTGGAACAATTGGACAGATGGTTTGATGAGTTGATTGATAAGTTCGATAGATATGAGATAAGGGTTTCAAATGCTGAAAAAATTTCAAAATTTGCTGATGCATTTCCTTTAGAGTGGAAAATTTTTTTAAGTGAACTAAAAAGGGATGCTAGTTTCTCAAAGCTTCATTTTAGAGAATTCATCGATAAGCTCAGATCACATAAGTTTGATAAAGAAAAAAGAAAAGAAGAGTTGATGAATGAAATGAATAGGGACTTAGGAAAAATAAATTTGGATGTGATAATTGAAATGAGAAAAAGAGTCTCTGTGTGTCTTGCTGCAAAGAATGTCATGAAATATGATATCAAGAGAGGTTGTTCTATTGATGAATATGCAAACCCTCTTGATTTTGTTAAAATTTTTTGTGCAGGAACTACCAGGATGGAAACAAAGAAAGAAGCTGATATTGAAAAGATGAATGAAAAATGCTCAAAATGTGATAAACTTGGAGCAGACAATGCCAAATTCTTGAGTGATGCGGAGAATTTGATATTGGAAAACAAAGCTTTGAAAGATGGGAATAAAGCTGATGATGAACAGATTCTGGAGTTGCGCTTGAACTGTGAAAAACTGAAATCTGAAAATATCAAACTGTTGAGTGATGTGGACAGTTTGACATTGGGTAACAAGATTTTGAAAGAAAAAGAAAAAGAGTTTGAAAACGAAAAATTAAAATTTGAAAATGATTTCAAAAGTCAGTTAAAGATTTTAGAAGATGGGAGAGATGTTTTTGGTAAAAATAATCTTGAAAAACAATGTGAAATAAATTCTCATCTTGATAAAATCATTCGACTTGAGCATGAAGCCGAAGGTAATAGAAAGAAAATTGCTGATTTAGAAAACAAATTGAAAAGTTTTGTGACTTCTGCATCATATGTTTGTCCAAAACCGATCAATTCTATTCCAATAAGTGACAATGTCACAAATTTTGACAAAGTCAAAATTGAAGATTGTGATGACAAAGCTGATGATGAAAAAGAAAAGAAAAATATTTTTAGATTTACAAGAAAAATTTAAAAATACTGTTTTGCAATCTACTGAAACAGGTGAATGTTCTAAGCAAAAACCTGTTAAGAAGAGTGTAGAACAGAAACAAAAAGTTAAAAATTTGAAAAATTTTAAAAATGAAAATAAAAGCTCATCAGTTCAGTCATCCAATCATTATAAAAAACCACAAAAATCTAAAAATGAAAACTCACAAAATGTTGGTAATAAGTGGTGCAGGTTTGACCACAGTGCTTCAAAGCCAAAACCAGTTTTCAAGAGGAGAAATGATTATCACCAAGCCAAACAATGTTATGATTTGAAGGTTTGGACTAACAAAAGTGGATGGTACGATAACAGAGTGTGCTATACTTGTGGTGTTAGAGGACACATTGCTGTTAACTGCCAGAATTTGAATTTTGAGACAAGAAGATGCTTTGAATGTAATATCAGAGGACATATTGCCAGAGATTGCCCAAGGAAATCGATGGGAAGATCGAGGGTTGAATCTCAGAGAACGGTAAAGAAACCAGTCATTGTCAAGCCCAAAGAACAGAAAGTAAAGCTTTCACAGGGGCAGAGAGACAAACCGAGGAAGAAGAGGAAGAAGGCGAGAGAGTATTTGGAGAAGATTTTGTCTTCAGGTTCACCAGTTGGTTCGAATAAGAGTTCTGATGAATCGATTCACTCGACTGCAAAGCCAAGCAAATCGAATTCTTCAGATGCAAATATGAGGACAAACAAGAAGAAAAAGAAAGTTATTGGCGATGAATCTGGCTCATCCAAGTCAGACAAGCCAAGTTCGGGCAATGAATCTGATTCCACAAAATCAGATGAGCCACAAGTTGAGGTAAAAAAGGAAGAGACAGTTCCTTTAATGAATGATGAGAATTTTCCACCATTACGAGCCGCAAACATAAAATCAAAAGGTGTTGATGCTGGAAAAATGTTTAATAGCAATGTTAAACATATTTTTAGCAAGATGGCTAATGGAAAGGTAAAAGGGGCAAAATAATTTTATGAAGAAAAGAGAAATGTTCAAAACACACCCAAGACTGGTCAGGCTTGGGTACATAAATCTGTTGGTTGAATTCCTGACTTGCCGGAGCTTCCAGGTTGGTAAGTGTGAAGCAGGTATCGGCATCATTCTTGAGAAATTCACAGGATGGTAACTGTGATATTTCGTCTTACAAGTGGTTAATCAAGGACATTAAGTTGTACTTGATTTTCTACAAGTGATAGTGGTGTTTGAACTAATAATGTTAAATTTTCAAAATGGTTAAAAGAGAACAAGGTGATGAGATGACCCCGAACCCACAAGTGATGGGTAAACAAACTAATTTTTCCGGAAAAACCATTCTGATTAAAACAAACTTAAGTGTTTTCAAATCATTATGGGAAAATAGTTTGTTGTAAGGGGGAGTTCTGATTGAATATGCCGAAACCCTCACGACGGAACAAACATGATTACTTTCACAAGATTGAAAAACGGTTTTCAAACTGTCGAAAATCAATGGGTTGTAAATCATGGGGGTACGTTATTTTTTCTGCAAATCAGTGCATGAGAAGCAGAAAATGGATGGCGAGACAAAGCTATCAGTATTGGTTGTCAAATTTTCTTTAGAATGGTTTTGAATTTTAGGGGGAGTAAGATATTGTCAGAAAATACAAAAACATTTGAAAATTTGAAAAAGCCAAAAACATGATAAAATTCAAAAATGAGTTTTGTGTAAAAAGAGGAAATGATAGTACATCAGTAGACAGTTACAGTATGCTAAAGAAATGTAATGTTTAAATAGCGTTAAACAGTCTCACTGATGATGTGTCGGTAGGTTTTTATACATTTAGTAAACTTTTTCGGGATATAAACCTAAATTCAAACTTGCTTATTTCGTGGGGAACACTACTTGGATATATAGGTAACCCCTGAAATCTTGTTTGAAAGGTCTCATAATCTGATATACTAGGTCTTTATACTCAATGATGTCTAGGGTATTATTCCGGGACTTCTGCTGAACGGTAGTTCTGACCTTGTCCTTGGATAATACTTTCTGCAAATGCTTGAAACATAGCATAAACCCTCAGCATGCCGATGAAACAATAAAATTGATAGTCGCTGCTGTTGTAGCTAAAGATCCTCTAAAGGGGACATTCCGAAAAGTCGAAGCTGATATCTCTCTGCGTATACGGAAGTATCGACCTGAGATCCCTCGGCCCTCGCATACCTAATTTATGTACAAATATCATTGTAGTATACTCACCTGTAAGACTGATTATTGGGATTCTGGATACGGGAGTATATTCAAGAGGTGGGACACATGAATGAGCCAAGTTCATAAAACATGTAAAACGTATCCTGAATCAGTTGAACTTTGTATGAAAATTTAAGTGGATCAGTATATCGACAATCTAAGTGAATTGTTTAATTCTTATTGTGTAACTAAGCTCAACGGTACTTGTGACCTGTCAGAAACTGATATGATCCTCTGTCGCAAATTCAAACAAAAATATTGTCTATAAATATGTTTGTACATATTTCTTTACTGCTTTTTATTTTCAGAAAAATACAAAAAGATTTTTGATTCTGCTTTATTTTCGACAACCGATGTCTGAGAGCTGAGTTTCAAAATCTAAGTATGCTGATCGTGTTTCTGAAAAATAAAACAAGTTCATTAATTTGAAACTTGAATGTTTTAAAATCAAAAATAAAAAACAGTTTGTGATATCTCCAAGGTCATTAGTTTGGACTTGGATTATTAACTGTGAGGGATTTGGATGCTTAGATTGTTAAAATTTGTAAAAGAGCTAGTTTCCGATCCGGTTCGTTGAAACTGCCAAATCTTTGAAGATTGTTTATAGGGGGAGAATATCAAGTAATCCTGGATATATCTCATATTATTATATCTTAGTCCCAGGATCTTGATTTAGAAAGTTTGATGGAGCCAGGTTACGATACCTGGAAATCTAAAAATGTTTTACTTATAAACGTATGAGTGTTGCAGATGTTGTACCAGACTACGATCCCGACAGCTGAGTCTAAGGGGGAGTCTGAAGACGAGCTCAACGCAAGGGGGAGCGTGCATTTCAAGGAGCCACGTAACTATCCCAGAGGAGCTTGTAACCGAAAAGACAGGTGTCGATCCCAAAGCACGGAAGCTTGACGAAAGGGGGAGCCTGAAGAGTCTACTGAAAGGGGGAGCTAAAGCTGAAGACAGATCCACGGGGATTCTGTTCGAGCAAGAGGGAGTCTTCGTTGCTGAAAACGTGTTAAAGCTTCAATAAGACTCAGTGAGAGAGAGAAAAACCAGAAGCTACGAGCCTGACTAAATGTTGAGATTGACTGCGGCAATATCCAAGGGGGAGTCTGTTAGTGCAGTATGTCTATCGCCTCCGTCATCTCAAGTCGTAGCTGAAACTGATTAATTCTAGCTTTATATTGTAATATTAGATAGAAAAGGCAAGGTGGCATTATTGTAAATAAGGGGAACTCTCCTTATAAGCCTTGGCCTATAAATAGAATCCTTAGGGTTTCATTTAGGAACTTTTGACACTTTTGCTCATTTGCTACATTTGAGAGCTCTAGTTCTAGAGAGAGAAACTAGAGAGAGAAAGTGTCTAGGTGATTCACGGTTCCTGTAACGATTTCAGATCTTTGAATAGAATCACAGTTATATTACTGTTCGTGTGTTCGGTCTCACTCGTGCACGGATTCCGCACGTCGTACGAGTCAGTTCGCAATCGTTCGGATTCAAACCGGTCCTTACAATATTTATGCTCCGAAGGATCCGTTAAGTAGAAGAGCGTTGTGGTCGGAGATGTTGGAAGTTAAGAATTCATTACAAGGATTATGGGTATTGATGGGAGATTTCAACGAGGTTAGGGATGCTAGTGAGCGTCTTAATTCCGAATTCGTAGAAGCTAACGCTGATGCGTTTAACCACTTTATTCTCTCAGCGGGTTTGGTGGAGTATAATATGGGTGGAGGCAATTACACATATATCTCCGATAATGGGAAAAAATTAAGTAAACTTGATCGGTTCCTTGTATGTTTGGGCTTTAGGGAGCAATGGCCAAATGCAACGGTGCTTGCATTGGATAGGGTAGCGTCGGACCACCGGCCTATCGTTCTTTCTACTGTCCAATCAGACTTTGGGCATATTCCATTCAGATTTTTCAATTCTTGGTTCGAGTTCCCTGGATTCCTTGATTTTGTGCTCTAGAGGTGTGGTGCTTTCTCTTTTTCGGGTCCGGAAGATCTTGCCCTAGCAATTAAGTTGAGGTGGTTAAAATATAAGATTAAATCTTGGTTGAAAGTGGAAAAAGAAAATAAAGAAGGTCTTTATGATAGAAAAAAAGGAGGTTGGCAATTATTGAAAACCTGGCGGAAGATCGAATGTTGGTGGAAGAGGACTTGGTTGAAAGAGCGGATTGTAGAACTTACATGGCTGAATTTGACAGATTAAAGCAGCTAGACTTGAGGCAAAAATCTAGATCCAAGTGGGCGATTGATGGTGATGAAAACTCCGCTTTTTTCCATCATATTATTAACTCGAATATTAGCACGAATCGGTTAAATGGTTTAATGGTTGGCGACGTTTGGATTACGAATCCTTTGGCTATAAAGGAATCCCTTTTTGGATTCTTTCTTCATCAGTTCTCGGAACCTATGCCTGTATTGGTATGTCCGAATCTGGCTACCATTTCGGATAATGAGGCCATTATGTTGGAGAGTCCATTTACAGTAGAGGAAATCAAAGCAGCAGTGTGGGATTGTGATGGGGATCGTGCTCCAGGGCCGGACGGTTTCAACTTTAAGTTCATAAAAAGGTGTTGGGCTGGCTTTCGGGATGATCTCGTTAAGTTATTTAATAAGTTCTATGAGACGGGCTCCTTGAATTCATGCAGTACATCCTCTTTTATCGCTTTGATACCAAAAGTCAAAGATCCGGTGAGTCCAAAAGATTTCAGGCCTATTAGTCTTATTGGTGTTATCAACAAGGTCATATCTAAAGTACTGGTGAATCGACTAAAAGGTGTAGTGGGGGGTTTGATATCGGAGCAACAGTCGGCGTTCTTGGCGGGAAGGAATATCATGGATGGGCCGCTAGTTCTAAATGAAGTTTTAAGTTGGTTAAAAAAGTCCAAGCGTAGTGCAATGTATTTCAAAGTGGATATAAATAAGGCATATGATTCAGTAAATTGGGCCTTTCTTGATTCGATTATGTTACAGATGAAATTTCCGAATAGGTGGCGGTCTTGGGTAATGGCAACTTTGCACTCGGCCAAAGCTTCAGTCTTAGTAAATGGCTCTCCTACCCGAGAATTTTAATGCTCAAGGGGGCCCCGACAGGGAGATCCGTTATAACCTTTCCTATTCGTTATTGTAATGGAAGCACTTACCGTTATAATGAAAAAAGCAGCTTCGATTGGCTTGTTTAATGGGATTAAAGTAACGAATGAGGGGCCTTCCTTGTCCCATTTGATATATGCGGACGACGTCATGTTTGTGGGGGAATGGTCACTGTCAAATGTTAATAATTTGAGGCGGATTCTGAGATGCTTTTACTTAGTCTCGGGATTGAGAGTTAATCTCGCCAAATGTAGTATATACGGTGTGGGAGTTAATGATGAGGCTGTCCAAGAAATGGCACATGTCTTGAGATGTAGGCAAGGTACGTTCCCTTTTAAACACCTCGGTCTTTTGGTTGGTGCTAACATGAACTTGGCTCGGAATTGGAAACCGGTGATTGAAATTTTCAAAAATAGGCTATCTATATGGAAAGCAAAAACATTGTCATATGGTGGGAGAATTACACTAATAAAATCGGTTTTAAATGCTTTACCAACATATTACCTATCCTTGTTCAAAGCACCGTTGAAAGTCTTAGATGCTTTGGATAGGATTCGTAGAGTCTTCTTTTGGGGAGGATCGGAAGAGAAAGCCAGAATGAACTGGGTAGCGTGGGATAGAACAATAGCACCGACTGAATATGGGGGGTTGGGTTTTGGTTCACTAAAGGACGCTAACTTAGCCATGTTAGCAAAATGATGGTGGCGGTTTAAATCGGAAAAAACCGGTCTGTGGCGTAGGGTGGTTTGGGCTATCCATCACAACTCGAGGGTGTGGAATAATATCCCAGTAAAAAATTCAGTTGCGGGCCCTTGGAGGAGTATTTATAGTATCTGGCAGCCCCTATTAGTTGCTAAAATAGATCTAAAAAATGCTTTTTCAGCAGTGGTGGGTAATGGTAATAATACACAATTTTGGTTAGATAGTTGGATTGACCCGGAACCTCTTTATCTTAAGTTCCCGAGCCTATTTAAAGAGGAGAGGTTTAAAGACTGCCTGGTCTCAGATCGTTGCTCCAATAGCGAAGTCGGTCCGGTTTGGTGTTGGGCCTGGGCTCGGCCAGCCCTCGGTCCAGAAGCAGCCGATCAACTGCAGCAGCTGACGTCGCTGTTAAGCAGCGGCTCGGTGACGGCAGTTTCAGATAGATGGAAATGGCGGTATGAAGTGGATGGTTCTTTTTCTGTTGCTTGCATTAAAAAATTGTTATGTTTGGCCGGTCGGGGCAGCCCCGGAAGTGCTTTCGAATGGAACAACTGGGTCCCAAAGAAGGTTAGCATAGTAGCTTGGCGGGCAGAAATGGAAAGGCTACCCACTAAATGCGCGCTGGCTAGAAGGAATGTGCCGGTTCCGAATCAAATGTGTGTTTTTTGTGGCGAGTACGCTGAGTCGTGTGATCACATATTTGTATCGTGCCACTTTGCACAAATGGTGTGGCAGAACTTGGCGGGCTGGATTAATATACAACCGATTATAGCGTTTGGTATTAAGGACCTTCTCACACTACATGGTTCTAGCTCGGGTTCGCGGAGAAGAAAGGCTATTCATGCTATAATCCTGGTGGCTTTTTGGTGTATATGGAAGACGAGGAACGATATAGTATTCAGGCAAGCGGTCCCAAACTTCACGAGAACTCTTGACGAGAAAAAGTCTGGGGCATATCTATGGATTAAGAATCGATCAAAAGCGACAACATTGACATGGGAAGATTGGAGTCGGTTTAATCTAGACGGTATGTGATATAATGATGTAATAGAGTATTGGTTTGATTGGTTTGTTGTAATTCGGTGTACATTTGGTGTGTAGCTGTAACACCCTTAATAGTTTAAACAGAATTTAAGTAATATTTATAAAAACTTATAAATATCAGAGTATACAAAAACATTTCATGTTTAAAACCATACACACTAGTGAAAGTACCAAGCATATCCAAGATAATGCATAGTCAGTTTAAAATCAACCCCTACTAGTCAACTAACAACTAGTTTAAAGGATTCAAAACACTATTAACAAAAGTATTTACAACATGTTTAAAGTTTAGACAAGATTATATTTAGTGCGGAAGCTTCAAAATGCGTGTTCGGTTCTTGACAAAGTGCTTGATCACCATCCGGGAGAAACTCATCCATACCTAGGGTCAAACACTAAAAACATTAGTTTTGACATCAATACATTACGTATAAACGAATTCTAACATTTCAAAATAATAAACAAAATACAAGTTTTCAGGGTTCCACCGTAACTTACGGTGTCACCGTAAGTTACGGTAGACCCTGAACATCCTTGATCTGCCGTAACACATGGGCATCATACCGTAAAGCTTTTGATGTCCACCGTAAATTACGGTGGGACCGTAATTTACGGTGGGTTCTGCACATCTGCCCTTAGTCTATTTTTCAACTTTAGAATGTCATAACTTTTTACCCATTAGTCCGATTTAACCGATTCTTCTTCCTATGAGTCCGTAATAAAATTATGGATTCAACCATGTAAATTTCACAACGCGGAAACCGAGATACCGACAATTGGTTCACAATTTCCTTATTTCCATTATTCAACCCAATAGTGTAGGTGCATAGCACCCCTTTTTCCATTCTTAAAACCTTTAGACATAATTACCCAATTACCCGGGCTCACATACTTGGTGTATTCACGCCAATTCCATGGCTTTGCAATTCCTCTAGGGTTAACACTTGTTTCTTCGGAATTCAAGCATTCCGTTTCAACAACCCTTTTTCATTTAACATTTATTGTTTGACCCATATTCCGGGTTCTTATACTTAGATTAATATCACCAAATCATTGGTATGGTACAATTTATCATTTAACAAGGTATAAGACTTTCAAGTCTCTACTCTCATGATTCTTTTGAAAACCTCATTTTGACCCGTTTGGTTATTTAGTGAAAACCATCACTTCTTTGACTAACCAAACTAAATACCAAATCTTTACTTTGACCCGTTTGATGGTCAAGTGTACTTCGCCACTTTAACAACGCATCAAACGCATCCAATTCACTACAACACCGTTCACACAACATAACTAATTATTTACACATAATTTTAACGGGGCTAAAGCCACGTACCTTTAAAGCACACCCTTTCCGCGAGTATCACCCCCGGCGTGTCCACTTGGCGTTCCGGATTCTTTACCTAAAGAGTTCAATTCATAATAAAATTAGAACTCTTTCATAGGCTTTAACGCATTAATTCATAACATATGCAAATCTGCGTTTTTAGAAATCTTTAACGTTTTATCCCTCATTTAGGCGTTTTATCAAACACCTTGCGGGTCAGATTTCTACATGATCTAACCCAAGTTCATAACTTGAAATTATTACCCAAATCGACTTCAATTAGACAATATACACATATTTTAACATCAATAATTTCAGAGATTAGCTCACAAATTTCAGTTTACACTAGAACAAAAGTCTTAATCCTAGTGTTTATCAAGTTCTACTAACCTTCTAATCACCCACTATAGTGATTTTGATTCTTACAACTAACATGCAAGATTTTGACAAGAAATCATCTAGGGTTTGTCCCTAGACTTTACATTACTTCCAATTTCATGTTTTACAACACATAATCAAGCTCAACATTTGATTTCAATCACATGCAAGAATTTGAGTTGTATCAAAACAACTTAATTTGACATACCTTATGACCTCATTGACGAGGAGATCACGATTCTATGCTCAGATTTCGATTATGCCATGATTTGGGCCTTCAATTTGGGTTTTTAGTAGAATTTAGGGTTGTGAAGATGTGGGTGTCGACCCTGTGGTTTCTTGGTCGACCAGAACTCCCAAATATGGAGTGTTTGGTTTTTGTTTTACTAATTGTTAGTAATTTGAGTATCAATTTTGACAATCTAGGTCCCTCCACTTTCATTTAGTTTATATCTTTGGCTTTTTAACTCATTCCTGTGTTACTACAAGACTTCTAACTAACTGGGTTATTTATCCCAGTTAATTTATTCTTGTTTATTATACACTTTAAAATTCGAGTATAAAATTTTGAAATTTCGGGATGTTACAAGTCCACCCCCCTTAAAAAGGGTTTCGTCCCCGAAACCGTAATACGTACCAAATAGTTTAGGGTAGAGCCGTTGCATCTTTTCTTCGGATTCCCATGTGGTATCCGCACCCTTCCTGTGCTCCCACTTAACCTTCACTTGGTTAATTACTTTGTTCCTCAGACTCTTCTCCTTTCGATCTAAGATTGCAATTGGCCTCACTGCATAGTTGAGGCTGTTGTCCACCTCGATGTCATCATAGCGGATACAAGCAGTTTCATCTGCTAAGCATTTTCGGAGATGTGACACATGGAAGGTGTTATGAATTCCACTCAACTCCTCGGGTAGTTTAAGGCGATATGCTACGTTACCAACCCGTTCAGTGATCCTGAATGGCCCAATGAACCTCGGACTCAACTTCCCTCTTTTTCTGAACCGAATGATTCCTTTCCACGGAGATACTTTCAGCATTACCTTATCGCCCACTTGGAACTCAATAGGCCTATTTCGCTTATCCGCGTACGACTTTTGTCGATCCTGAGCTGCTTTTAGGTGAGCTCGGACCACATCAATTTTCTCATTCGTAGTTCGGATTATATCAGTAGGTGCTAATCCTCGTGGTCCCACTTCTCCCCAACACACCGGGGTTCGACACTTTCTACCATATAACATTTCATACGGGGCCATTTTAATGCTCGATTGATAGCTATTGTTATATGAAAATTCGACCAAGGGTAGATGGACATCCCAACTACCTCCGAAGTCGATGATGCAAGCCCGCAACATATCTGCCAACGTTTGTATCGTTCTCTCACTTTGCCCATCCGTTTGCGGATGATAGGCAGTGCTAATGAACAGTTTAGTTCCCATTTGCTCTTGAAATTCGCGCCAGAATTTAGAGGTAAACCGAGTATCTCTGTCTGACACAATGGATATCGGCACTCCGTGGCGTGCTATGATTTCATTGGTGTACACTTCCGACATCTTCTCGGATGTATAAGTTTCACGAATCGGAATGAAGTGAGCACTTTTTGTCAATCTATCCACGACTACCCATATAGCATCAAACCCGCGATTGGTTTTGGGCAATTTGGTTAACAAATCCATCGTGATTTGTTCCCACTTCCAAACTGGAATATCCAACGGTTGCAATCTTCCATATGGCTTTTGGTGCTCCGCTTTGACTTGTAAACAAGTCAAACACCTCTCCACATATTTCACAATATCTCTTTTCATTCCGGGCCACCAATAGTTTTGTTTTAAGTCATTATACATTTTGGTCGCCCCCGGATGAATTGAATAATGAGATTTATGGGCCTCGCCAAGTAGACGCACCTTGGCTCCACATGTATTTGGAACCCAAATTCTCCCAAACCGAGTTTTCAATCCTTGGTTATCATCCTCCAGGTCTTTTAGCTGCCCAACTATTATTTCCTTCTTCACATTTTCTTCCTTGACTGCTTCAATTTGAGACTTCCGGATTTGTTCAATCAAACCCGATGTCACAATTAGTTGCATCGATCGTACTCGAATAGGCGTATAATCTGTCTTCCGGCTCAACGCGTCTGCCACTACATTAGCCTTCCCGGGGTGGTAATGTATTTCACAATCAAAGTCTTTGACAGTTTCTAACCACCGCCTCTGCCTCATATTTAATTCCTTCTGATTGAAGAAATACTTGAGGCTTTTGTGATCGGTAAAGATAGTGCACTTCACCCCATACAAATAATGCCTCCATATTTTCAAGGCGAACACCACTGCTGCAAACTCAAGGTCATGGGTAGGATATCTTTTCTCATGAGTCTTTAGCTGTCTCGAGGCATAGGCTATAACCTTGCCCCGCTGCATCAAAACGCAGCCAAGTCCCGAATGCGATGCATCCGAGTAAACTACCATATCCTCCGTTCCGTCTGGTAATGTCAACACCGGCGCATGGGTCAATTTTTCCTTGAGTGTTTGGAACGCCCTTTCTTGATCCTCGGCCCAAATAATCTTTTCATCCTTACGGGTTAGTTTGGTCAATGGCGTAGCAATTTTGGAGAAATCATGTATGAATCTCCGATAATAACCCGCAAGCCCCAAGAAGCTTCTGATCTCCGAAGGATTCTTCGGTGGGGTCCATCTTGACACAGCTTCTATCTTTGAAGGATCTACTAACACCCCGTTTGCACTAATGATGTGCCCAAGAAATTGCACCTCCCGTAACCAGAAGGCACATTTTGAGAATTTTGCATACAATTTCTCTTTCCTGAGCGTCTCCAACACTTCACGCAAATGACTTGCGTGTTCTGCTTCATTCTTGGAGTATATCAAGATGTCATCAATGAACACTATCACTGACTTGTCTAACATGGGTTTGCAAACCCGGTTCATGAGATCCATGAAAGCCGCGGGTGCATTAGTTAACCCAAAAGACATCACAAGAAACTCATAATGTCCGTACCGAGTACGAAAAGCCGTTTTCGGTACATCCTCCTCTTTGACTTTTAACTGATGATACCCCGATCTGAGGTCGATTTTTGAGAACCAACTTGCACCTTGTAATTGGTCAAATAGGTCATCAATTCTTGGAAGCGGATATCGATTCTTTACCGTGAGTTTATTCAACTCCCGGTAATCAATGCACATACGCATGCTCCCGTCCTTCTTTCTCACGAATAATACCGGTGCGCCCCATGGAGACACACTTGGCCGAATAAATCCCTTGTCGAGCAATTCTTGGATTTGTGACATCAATTCTTGCAATTCTGATGGCGCTAACCGATACGGCGCCTTAGCCACAGGTTTTGCGCCCGGAATCAATTCAATTCCGAACTCTACCTCCCGTTCTGGCGGTATTCCCGGTAAATCTCCCGGAAATACATCCGCGTATTCACATACCACTGGTACATCTTCAATCTTCGGCGTCTCTTTATCAGGTTCGTTTGCGTATATCATGAATGCTTTACATCCGCGCTTCATAAGTTTATGAGCTTTTAGTATTGAGCACATAATGGGACTGCCCCCTTTTTCGCCATAGATGGTGACTTGCTTTCCGCTTGGAGATGTCAATTTTATCTCCTTGCGGAAACATATCACTTCTGCATGATGTCGAGATAGCCAATCCATCCCGACCACTACTTGGAATTCTCCCATTGACATAGGGATCAAGTCTATTAGATATTCCTCATCATCAATGTTTATTTTGCAGTCACGACATACATCACATACAAGGAAACTTTTGTTATCACCTATTTCTACTTCTAATGGCATAGGCAATTTCATTAGTACAAAAGAAGGATGTCGAATAAATCCATGTGAAACAAAGGATTTATTCGCACCCGTATCAAATAACACATGCGCGGGGATCGAGTTTATAGCAAATATACCTGAAACCACATCGGGTTCCACCTTTGCCTCAGCTGCCGTTAACTAGAAGGATCTTGCTTTTGCTCTTGGTGTCTCAGTACGTGTATCCTTGTCATCTTTCTTCCCGATCAATTCCGGACACTCCGATTTCTTGTGACCCGGCTGATAACATTTGTAACATACCGACACCTTCCCCGAGCACAACACAGCCGTGTGCCCGGTTTTCCCACAAATAGGACACGACTTGTCCTTAAACCTGCACTCATTCTTGTGCCCTTTCCCGCATATCTTGCAGCTTGATGACCCGCTTTTTCCTTCTTGTTTCTTTGAGGATTCATTCGGACATGCCTTTTTCTTTGGGCTTGGGTTGACTACTTGTGCCCTTCTTTCGCCTCTTTCTATCTGTTTCTTCAACTCTATCTCCCGTTCCCGAGCAACGTTTATAATCTCGGTGAGAGTCTCATACTTCGAAGGAGTCATAAACTCCCTATACTCGGTGCTCAACATATTATAATAATAATATATTTTCTGCTCTTCATTCGTTATGAGATCATCACAAAACTTCATTTTATCCATGAACGTTCCCGTGATTTTATCGATAGATTCACCCTTGTGTCGAAGCTGCATAAATTCTTCCTTGATTTTGTTTATGATTGCCTTGGGACTATGATGTTTAAGAAACGGCGTCTTAAACTCGTCCCATGTCATAGCCTTAGCCGCTTCACTTCCGGTCACTTTCTTCTTGTTATCCCACCAATCTTTCGCCTGACCCCTTAACTGACCCGTTCCATAAGCCACGAAGTCATCCTCATCGCAATGGGTCCTTTCGAATACTCCCTCCATATCACTTAGCCACCGTTGGCATATTATTGGGTCAACTTCCCCATTATAGATTGGCGGTTTACACGCCATGAACTCTTTATAAGAACAAGATTTTCGTCCTCCCGACTTCTCCTTTGCTAAATTGGCATTATCCTCCAATTTCTTGATCCTTTCTTCCACTACTGATAAAACCGTGTTTTGGATTTTGTCGATAAAGCCCGACAAACTGTTTTCGATTGCTTTTCCTACCTCCTCAGCAATCACTTCTCTCGTTTGCTCGGTGACTCATGGCACCGCATCATCATTGCCTTTATCCGTCATCTTTAACTGAAATGTTTACATTAAGCGTTAACATTTCATTTATGACGTATGATTTATTCACTTCGGTTTATTCAAGTTCATAACTTGTTTTCACCGTTCTTATTTAATGCACTTTCTGGGTTTGAGTGTGTTAACACGCTCTTCCTATGCATTTCCATTCATTACCTCCCTCTTTATACTTAGTAACTCAACTTTAAAACAATTAACTCTTACCGGATGTTTGATCAAGCTTGAAACGAACACTTGTTAACAACCTTGAGCTCTGATTACCAACTTGTAACACCCTTAATAGTTAAAACAGAATTTAAGTAATATTTATAAAAACTTATAAATATCAGAGTATACAAAAACATTTCATGTTTAAAACCATACACACTAGTGAAAGTACCAAGCATATCCAAGATAATGCATAGTCAGTTAAAAATCAACCCCTACTAGTCAACTAACAACTAGTTTAAAGGATTCAAAACACTATTAACAAAAGTATTTACGACATGTTTAAAGTTTAGACAAGATTATATTTAGTGCGGAAGCTTCAAAATGCGTGTTCGGTTCTTGACAAAGTGCTTGATCACCATCCGGGAGAAACTCATCCATACCTAGGGTCAAACACTAAAAACATTAGTTTTGACATCAATACATTACGTATAAACGAATTCTAACATTTCAAAATAATAAACAAAATACAAGTTTTCAGGGTTCCACCGTAACTTACGGTGTCACCGTAAGTTACGGTAGACCCTGAACATCCCTGATCTGCCGTAACACAGGGGCATCATACCGTAAAGCTTTTGATGTCCACCGTAAATTACGGTGGGACCGTAATTTACGGTGGGTTCTGCACATCTGCCCTTAGTCTATTTTTCAACTTTAGAATATCATAACTTTTTACCCATTAGTCCGATTTAACCGATTCTTCTTCCTATGAGTCCGTAATAAAATTATGGATTCAACCATGTAAATTTCACAACGCGGAAACCGAGATACCGACAATTGGTTCACAATTTCCTTATTTCCATTATTCAACCCATTAGTGTAGGTGCATAGCACCCCTTTTTCCATTCTTAAAACCTTTAGACAAAATTACCCAATTACCCGGGCTCACATACTTGGTGTATTCACGCCAATTCCATGGCTTTGCAATTCCTCTAGGGTTAACACTTGTTTCTTCGGAATTCAAGCATTCCGTTTCAACAACCCTTTTTCATTTAACATTTATTGTTTGACCCATATTCCGGGTTCTTATACTTAGATTAATATCACCAAATCATTGGTATGGTACAATTTATCATTTAACAAGGTATAAGACTTTCAAGTCTCTACTCTCATGATTCTTTTGAAAACCTCATTTTGACCCGTTTGGTTATTTAGTGAAAACCATCACTTCTTTGACTAACCAAACTAAATACCAAATCTTTACTTTGACCCGTTTGATGGTCAAGTGTACTTCGCCACTTTAACAACGCATCAAACGCATCCAATTCACTACAACACCGTTCACACAACATAACTAATTATTTACACATAATTTTAACGGGGCTAAAGCCACGTACCTTTAAAGCACACCCTTTCCGCGAGTATCACCCCCGGCGTGTCCACTTGGCGTTCCGGATTCTTTACCTAAAGAGTTCAATTCATAATAAAATTAGAACTCTTTCATAGGCTTTAACGCATTAATTCATAACATATGCAAATCTGCGTTTTTAGAAATCTTTAACGTTTTATCCCTCATTTAGGCGTTTTATCAAACACCTTGCGGGTCAGATTTCTACATGATCTAACCCAAGTTCATAACTTGAAATTATTACCCAAATCGACTTCAATTAGACAATATACACATATTTTAACATCAATAATTTCAGAGATTAGCTCACAAATTTCAGTTTACACTAGAACAAAAGTCTTAATCCTAGTGTTTATCAAGTTCTACTAACCTTCTAATCACCCACTATAGTGATTTTGATTCTTACAACTAACATGCAAGATTTTGACAAGAAATCATCTAGGGTTTGTCCCTAGACTTTACATTACTTCCAATTTCATGTTTTACAACACATAATCAAGCTCAACATTTGATTTCAATCACATGCAAGAATTTGAGTTGTATCAAAACAACTTAATTTGACATACCTTATGACCTCATTGACGAGGAGATCACGATTCTATGCTCAGATTTCGATTATGCCATGATTTGGGCCTTCAATTTGGGTTTTTAGTAGAATTTAGGGTTGTGAAGATGTGGGTGTCGACCCTGTGGTTTCTTGGTCGACCAGAACTCCCAAATATGGAGTGTTTGGTTTTTGTTTTACTAATTGTTAGTAATTTGAGTTTCAATTTTGACAATCTAGATCCCTCCACTTTCATTTAGTTTATATCTTTGGCTTTTTAACTCATTCCTGTGTTACTACAAGACTTCTAACTAACTGGGTTATTTATCCCAGTTAATTTATTCTTGTTTATTATACACTTTAAAATTCGAGTATAAAGTTTTGAAATTTCGGGATGTTACAGTAGCATCTTTCTACTATTAATAAAATTTCTGTCGGCCGTTAAAAAAAAAAAAGATATTGCCAGACACTATATTTGAGGAGCATTCATTACGTTAGTTATTTTAAGATTTAACTGGGATTTCATGAGGCTCCATGAAATATGATCTTGATCTTTTCCTTTCATTAATGATTGGTATAGTATAATCAAGGCATTGAAAGCGTACAAGTGAAATCATTTTCATTTTTTAATACTGTAGCTAAAATCACCACCTTTCCTTTGCAGAATTTAAACTCATAATCCATTGGTTGGGATATAAACCACTTTACCAGTAACCTCCCCTTAGGGACAAAAATGTTTTACTTTTTTTTTTCTGAATGGCAAAGGGTACGTTACTCATACTTCTAAACTACACCAATAAATATTAAATTACACCTTAAGTCAGAATTTGAACTCTGACATTTTCTCCAAGAGACAAAAGGCTCTACCACTTGACGGACCCAAGAATTTTTTACTAAGGTTAGAGACAAAAATGTTTTACTTTTTTTTTTTTGAATTGCAAAGGGTACGTTACTCGTACTTCTAAACTACACCAATAAATACTAAATTACACTTTAAACCGGAATTTGAACCCGGCTATTTTCTTCAAGAGACAAAAGGCTCTACCACTTAGCTATTGCTAGAATGGCAAAAATAAAAAAAAAGTAAAAACTGTTAATATAAAACCATTAATGTATATATATTATGTTTGTATTTCAATTGAAGGTAAATGATTTAATGCCATGTCTGGAGGTTTCATGCAATTCTGTGTCTGACTTGTCAAGTAATTGTTTTTACTTCTTTTTACTTGTCAAGTATCTACTCACAACCTTTTTTTTTTGTTCGTTTAGCTTCTAAATCTTGACCGGATTTCTATGATGAAAATAAAAGAACAAGAAAAATGATTCTATGTCTTGCTCAATGAAAAGAACTATGTATTCCTTCAACAACTAATGATATCATAAACACCTACACAATTGTTCAAAATGACTAAGCCCCTTATAACAAAAAAAAAGGGTGTTGGCAGGGGATTTTTACATGGTTTAGAAGCTTTCTCTAACGGTGTTAAAAACTAGCATCATTTTACCAAAACCAAAAAAATCAACCTACAACAATTCGGATCATGAAACATGCAATCTGGAAATTAAATCAGTGAAGATGTCTTCTTGGCAATGAATTGTTAGACCTCCCATAGGATGGTCAAACCCGAACTCCTCTTCGGACCGCCGAAGCAAATTTTTAAATAGAGGATGTTCAAGAAATGATAACGGAACCACAAATCGAGTTTTTTGAATTTCTCCAACATAGACAGCCAAATAACCTTTCGGAACATCCAACTTGTTTCGGTTGCATAATCCTTGCAATTTGCTGAAGCTTTTCGTTTTGCTACTCAAAGAAGGAAACCGAATGATGCCCATTTCTTGACAAGAAAATTTGACAAGTAGGATACCAGACGTGCTTTAAAATAACCGAAGGAAATATATATTCTTATGATAGGTTTTGAAGTAGTGTTGTAATAATAGCATGCTAGTATTTATAGTGTTTTGGGCCTTTTGGCATTGGATTCCAAATTGAAAGCTAAACAAATATATATTGTTTTTTTAAACGGGAAATTTGAATCATTGACGAACCACTGTAGTATCATCGTTCTATCAACGAAACAACCTGATCATATCCACTGAGCGAAACAACCTGATTATATCTATTTCCACTAGGCTATAATGTCTATACACTAATCCTGAAGAAAAACCAATAAATCTGAGAAAACCCCCTTATAGAAAGCGAACCCATGATCTAATAGTTCGTAAGCCTTATCTACCTCAAAATGTCACTAGATAATGTAATCGAAAAACACCTATATATGAATAACCTATTTTTAGTATGTGTAAGCGTCCATGTGATAACCTAACATGGCTCGTTGCTGATTTTTATATATTTTTTTTTGAACGGCCAACAAACTCAATCCCGGGTACTCTTGGGGCACCCACTGGACAAACGGAGTACTCCGAGAGTAACCCGAGTCCACCACCAATTCCGGGGAAAACCCGGTAACCCACCCGCCCGTAGGCATGACAGTGAAATTACCGGTAAAACCCGTTTGGCTCAAGGATCCAACCCAGGTTTCCCTGGGTCTGCTATCATTGCCCACCAATGCCCCACTCTGCACCAAGTGAGAGTCGAAACTGCATCCCTCAAGAGAAATGCAAGCCCTCCATCACTTGACTCCATTTATCAAATTATTGGGTACGGTGCACGTCATAAATACTTTTGATTAGTTTGACTTGGCTATTTCTTAATTTGATACTTAAAGTTGATTAAGAATTTTGTTGGTGCACTTGTGTCTGTACTTTGTCTGTATTCGGTCATGATGTAAACGATGTCCTTGTTAGTCATGTAAGTTTGACCAAGTCAACCATCCTCCTGGTTTGACTTGGCCAAACAGTTAGAAAATGGTTGTAAAATGTTCTGTGTCGAAGGTTGGGCTTTCGAAGGATTGTTTCTATCCTTCGATAAGCTCGAAAGATATCCCACGAAGGATACTGATGGACTTCGAAGGATATGCCATCCTTCGAAGTGTTTGTGGATCCTTCGATGGCTTCATGATCGACAGATCATCTTTCGGGCAGTCCACATGATCCTTCGACCATACAACCTGTGCTGGGTATATATATACCCATGCAGTGTGTGTTCGAGGTAGACTTAGAGAGACAGATACAAGAGACAGAAAGATACATTCGAGAGATAGTGAGAGCATTCTGTCAAGAACACACACACACACATTAGAGAGTTTGCAATACAGATTTGTAAACCTTGTGCTTGTAACCGGAACCTTTCATACGCATTAATACAAGTGGTGTTAATCGGTGAACCTTGTGTGTTTTGTGTTTATGCTTGTCTCAACTCGGTTGCACTCTAGCTTGGATTCCGCACTTGCTAGTGTGTTAATATAACAAGGTTAAGGTTTAACCTCATCCTCCACGAGGGACCTACAAGTGGTATCAGAGCCTTGGCTCTTCTCCTTGTTAAAACCGAGTAGTTTTCGGGCTTGTTTCAGATTTTTGAAGTTCTTTTTTTTCTGAAAAATCTGTTCAAAACTTCGAAATTTCTGTTGTTTTGCTTGAAGTTTTTATAAAAACCTTGTTGTTTATCATTTTCACATGTTAAAGAGTGGTTTTTAGTGAAGTTTCGGGCAAAAATTCGTGTTCGGAAAGTTGTCGGATTACCAGAAAATTCAAATTTTCTGGGTGTGTTCATCATATATTCTAGTGTTCTTCAAAGCTTTACACCTTTTGATCTTGTTTAATTAGTGTTGAAAGTTGTTTGTGTATTGGGAAGGGATATTTGGTTAAAATAATCAAACCAAATCTGGTTTTGGCAGAAAGTACAGTCTGATCATACTCTTTTGCCGAAAGTTGACTTTACCAACCCATCACCTTTTCACCAACCTATCATATCAGCGTCATTTGTGTCAGAAGCGATCGAAGGATATCTTTCGATATCGAACGATCATCTTTCGATCAAGGAAGGCTCGATAGATAATCATCTTTCGACCCATCCTTCGAAGTTTGTGTTCTATCTTTCGAGCTCAAGGGAATCTATTCGGAGGATACATTTTCGAAAGATAAGGATCTTTCATTGTGAATCTTTCGAGATAGTTATTCGAAAGATAAGGATCTTTCATTGTGAATCTTTCGAGATAGTTATTCGAAAGATAAGGATCTTTCATTGTGAATCTTTCGAGATAGTTATTCGAAAGATAAGGATCTTTCAAATTGTGAATCTTTCGAAGTCTTTGTTCGAAACTCAACAGTGATCTTTCGAACACTGTTGATCCTTCGAACAAGTCTTGATCTTTCGAACAAGGCTGTATCTTTCAATTCGTGTCTGTTTGAACTTAACAGTTTGTGTTTGTGTAGGTCGTCTATTAGTATTTCATCAAAATGAGTTGTACAAGTCCTTGGGACTGGAGTATTGACTCACAATCTAGTCAAGAGCTAACCTCTGCTGCAGCTTGGGCGAAAAGTATGTTTCCACCGCCATCAATCAGTCCAAGTCAATGGGCTTTGGTATCCAATCAAAGTCAAAGCATTCAAAATCTTTTGATTAGTGAAAGCGAAACGGGAAGCAACAATCGTCCACCAAAGCTGAACCATATGAATGACTTTCCATCATGGAAAAACCGTTTTCACACGTATGTTCAAGGGCAAAGTACCGATCTTTGGACATGTTTCATCAATGCATTCAATGCTAATCTTGAGGTTGTAGCATCCACTTCAGAAGGTTATGCTAACATGCTCGAAAATGACAAGAAGGCTTATGAATTGGAGAAAAAGGCCTTTGCTACACTTACACAAGCACTCAACAAAGATATCTATCATCAGTTCTCCTACTGCAAGACCACGAAAACATTGTGGGATGCCTTAGTTGCTAGAGGTGAAGGCAATGCAGCTACTCGAAAGTCTCGTCATGATTTGTTGAAGAAAGAGTTTGAGTCGTTTCAGTTTTTGGAAAACGAAACTCTAAATGATATGACCACACGGTTCTATCATTTGATTAGTGAAATATGTGCTTATGGGGTTGTATCTACTCAACAAGACATGGTGAATAGGTTTGCTGACGCATTACCTCCAAAATGGAGTTCGTTTATTGAGCTGCTGAAGCATACTGGAACTCTAGACACGGTTAACATCTATGAGTTTATTCAGAAACTGGAACATAAAAATGATGAAGAAATCAGGAAAGCAAAGCGAGCTCCCACTCCTCAGAATACAGAAATGTACCTTCTAGGCTTCGATGTTTTGGCAAGATCCGCTGCAGCTCAGCAACCTAAACTTCAAACTGCATTTGTGTCCAACACAAGTTCTCTTCCGTTTCCTCAATCAACTGCTGCTCCGGCTTTTGATCCGAGGTCTTACATTCCCGTCCCAACACAGCCACAAGTCCAACCACCGCAACAACAACAACAGGCTCATTATACAAACAATCCTCAACCTCAACCTCAAAACCCTAACACAATCCGAGTCGATAATTCAAACCTTTCACACATCAGCATTGAAGTTGCTAAGGAGCATATGGAAATTATCAATACAATGGTCAGTGCTTACTGTGGTTTGGTAGCAGGTAAGCTTGGAAACATCAACATGACCGATGAAGATTATCAACAGATCGACAAGGAAGAAATGGAGTTGATGGATATCAAATGGGCTTTTGCTAGTGCAGTAAGAAGGGCAAAAGATTTCATGGCTCGAACTGGAAGAACTTCGTTGGAAGGAAAGAAAGATACAAAGTATGGGTTTGATATCAACGCCGTTACATGCTACAATTGTGGTAATAAAGGGCACTTCAAACGTGAGTGCACTCGACCAACAAAACAAGGCAATCACAACCCTTTCAGAAACCAGACGAGTACTGCAAATGTGAATGCCCAGCAAGATAACCGTGAAAGGAGGATTGTGGCAGTTAATAACAATCAGGCACAGCCTGGATCTTCAAATCCCAATCGGGCTTTGACTGTTCAAGCTGATGAGGGATGTGACTGGTCTGTGCAGCTTGGTGAAGGTGATCAAGGAAGTGGAACAGCTTGTTATGCAAAGATCATCAATCACATCAAGCATGTTCATAAAGAAGAGTCCTCTGAGAGTGATGACAGTTCTGGTTATTCTGGAAGTTCTGATGAAGAAGGCTCTGTTTCTGGGGATAATCAATCAGAGTCTGATGAGAAGGAGGAAGCAGGTTCTGGTGTTGAGGATTTATTGAATGAAGCTGATGAACTTATATGTCAGAAATCAATTCTGATCAAGAAGGCTGCTACTACATCCAGGGAAATGGAAAAGTTCTGAACCTCCTGCTCCTAGTGTTTGTGAATCATGTGCTGAAATGAAGCTTGAATTAGAAAAGCTTCATAGTCATAATCAAAATTTGGTTATTGAACTTTCCAAATGCAAAGAGGCAAATATGGCTTTAACTCGGAACGAAAAAGATTTTAAATCAGTAATTGAAACATTAAAGAAAAACGTGTCCGAAGTGAACAAAGTAGTTTACCACAAGCAAGTAAGTATAAATGAATACATCAACATTGTGGAAGAAACTAAGAAGCAATTAGCCATTGCCCAATGCGAGCATGATGCGATCAAACAAAAATTGGAGAGTTATTCTAACTCCCAATTTGTGCTTGATCACATTATCGATGTTCAACAACTGAAGGGAAATCAGAAAGGCATAGGGTATAAGAAATGTCCGCCTCCTTTGATGAATAACTATACCAAGATGCCTGATGAGGAGGAAATGCCTCGGTATGAACCCAGTGTGCCTCTTGATGTTGAGGAATTTACTACTGGCCTAGGGTTCAAACCGGACAATTCTTTAAACACATCCTCTAAGCAACAAGAAACTTCATCATCCATGAAGCAAAGTCCTCCAGTTATCGAGGACTATGAGACATCGGATGATGAATCAGAAGTGGATGTAAGTGAACAGAATAAATCACTTAACAAGATGAAAGGAGTAGTTATTCCACGAGAGAATCACATTCTTTGTGATCCTGATACTCCTGATGTCTCCTCTGTTAATAAACAAGTGATTGATTCTGTCAAAGTTGATAAGACATGTATGTCTACTGTTAAAAGCAGTAATGTGTTGTATACATTGGTTGGAGATGATAAAATCTACTCAGATCACGATTTCCCAATTAAAAATGTAAATCAATCTTTGATTGATAAAGTCTTTGAAGACAACACAAACAAATTTTTGGGAAAAACACTTCCGGGAATTGTTGTAACACAATGTGATCCAGTTCCTAAGGCTGAGATTAGAAAACAGTTTGGTAATCAAAAATCTTCAACCACTCAACAACCTAGTGCTTCTAATGGTAAACAACAAGTCAAACGAGCTCAAAAGCATAAAGTCTCTCAGACGAAGTCTGAAACAAAAGGAGCTCGATCTCAAAGGAAAGCAAAAAGTGTCAAATTCGTGGCATCCACAGGTACTGATAAGATTGAGACTTTTGAGAATAAATCAAACACAGATTTTGTACAACAGGTCACAATCTTAAAACGTAACATTGATAACAATTACACTCAACACACAACTGGGTGTGATGAAAAGGATAGTACCTCAGGTTCCACGAGTTCGACATCTTGTGGTCAATCAAGTTCTCCTAAATTTGTTGAAAGGAGAACATGTTTTAAATGTGGAGAATTTGGGCACATCATCAAAAACTGCCCAAATGCTCCAAAGAATAAATTTGTTGAAAAAGCTCCACCTGAAACAGTTCATCCTCAACGTCGGTCAGTTTCACCTAAACATGATAAACGAACTGTAAAAGAACAAGAAACTAAACAACGACGTAAGAACATGAAAACTGTTGAAAAAGCCTTGAACTCTGAAGTTAAAACAGTTAACAGGGAACCAAGTGTGTCACAACCTGTAAAACCAGAAGCTTCAAAAACTCTTTACAATCAAACTGGTAGGCAAAAACAAACTTGGTTACCTAAGGGGGTTAACAATTCAGGGGGAGCAGTTGTTCTTGAAAATCATCAAGAGATTGATATCACGTTTCGTGATGCTCAGGGACGACCCAAGACCACTAAGGCTTGGGTCCCCATCCTCAACTGATGTTTTTAAATGACATGTGCAGGGTGTTCCAGGAGGAACTATTAATAGTCATTGGATTGTTGATAGTGGAGCATCCAGGCACATGACTGGCGTCTTACGGCTCTTATACGACGTGAGATATATTAGAGGAGGGTATGTCGCATTTGCGGGAGACAAAGGCGGATTCATCACTGGAGAGGGAAGTATCTCCAATGGTATTGTGTGCTTCGATAAGATCAATTATGTTAAGCAAATTGATCATAATCTTCTCAGTGTGTCGCAAATCTGCGATAAAAAGTTCTCAGTGCATTTTGATGATGCCGGCTGCTATGTGCTGAAACCTGGATTCAAAATTCCACAAGAATGGATTCTCTTATCGGCTCCGAGAGTTAATGATCTTTATATTCTCGACATGAGCCAGGCGATTACAACATCAGCTCAAGTCACTTGCTTTGTCTCGAAAGCCACAGAAAAGGAGTCTATATCTTGGCACAGAAGAATGGGACACATTCACTTGAGAAAGATGAACCATTTGGTGAAAAATAATCTTGTGAATGGTGTGCCTGTGAGAAGTTTTCATTTACAAGATATCTGTGTCTCGTGCCAAAAAGGGAAGCAAACAAAGAAGTCTCACCCTTTGAAGAAAATCAACTCTGTCAGCATACCTCTTGAACGTCTTCATATGGATCTTTTTGGACCTATGAAGCACAAGACAACATTCGGAGATGCTTATTGTCTAGTTGTTACTGATGATTATTCTAGATTTTCTTGGGTATCCTTCATGGGACACAAGAGTGAAACTCCTGGCATCCTCAAGGATCTTCTTACAATGTTGGAGAATCTCTATTCGTTGAAAGTGAAGAGGATCCGAAGCGACAATGGAACCGAATTCAAGAATCAAGTTATGGATGAGTTTTGTACTTCTAAAGGCATTCTTCATGAGTACAGTTCTCGTTATACTCCACAACAAAATGGTGTCGCGGAGAGGAAGAATCGGACGATTATCGAAACTGCAAGAACAATGTTAGTAGAGTCGGAACTCCCTATTCAATTCTGGGGGGAGGCTGTATCGGCTGCATGCTACACGTTAAACAGAGTTCTTACAGTAAAGAGACATGGCAAAACTTGCTTCGAACTCCTTCAGAAAAGAAAACCGGATCTTTCTTACCTAGAACCATTTGGTGCTCCATGTACTATGATTGAGCCGGATGGAAAGTTTGGAGCTAGAGCTATCGAGGGTTTCTTCCTTGGATATGATACTCCGAACTTTCGTGTTTGGAATCTGGCTACCAGAAAGATTGAGCTATGGAGTGAAGTGAGGGTTCAAAGGTACACGAGTCCTGTTAGGGCTCCGGGTGATCCGTGGATGTTCGATTATGATGGACTATTTGACTCCTTCAATCTGCCAACCTTTGACGAAGAATCAGCAACGGCTAGAATGTTGTTTGAATGTGACAACGCTGCTGACTCGCCTTTGGTTAGACCTATTGTTGTTGACCCACAAGCTTCTTCGTCTGTCAACAATATGGTTCAAAATGAGGTTTATGAAGATGCTGATGATTATAATGAATCTTCTGAAGATGATGAATATCATGATGCAGCTGAAGGATCTTCGGCTCAAGCTGCTCCTGTTCAAGGTGCCTCTGTTGATACACCTCATATGCAGAATGTAGACACTGCTGAAGGGAATGCATCCACCTCTACACACATTCCTGGTGTGGAGTTGGTTGTTGATCTTAATCTTAACAATTTGGGTATCAATGCACGTGTGTCAGAAAATCCTGAAATGAGGATTCACGATACCCACCCCCAGCAGAATATTATAGGAGATGTCCATCGCGGTGTGCAGACGCGTAATCAACTGAGAAACAACCGGAATGCTGGTTTGTATTCAGCTATAAGAGAATCTGGTCTTCAGAATGACTGGTCCTTCGCGTGTTATGTGTCACAAGAAGAACCAAAATCATGGAAAGAAGCGTTGAAAGACAATGCTTGGGTTGAAGCCATGCAGGAAGAATTGCAGCAATTTCAAAAGCTTGGTGTTTGGAAGCTTGTTGAAAGACCTGAGAACTACAAGAAAATTGGCACTCGATGGGTTTTCAAATGCAAGAAAGACGACCGTGGAGTGGTTATTCGGAACAAAGCACGTTTAGTCGTTCAAGGTTTTCGTCAGATAGAAGGAATCGACTACAACGAAGTCTATGCACCTGTTGCACGTCTGGAAGCAATTCGGATCTTTCTGGCTTATGCCTCATTCAAAGGATTCAAGGTTTATCAGATGGACGTGAAAAGTGCATTCTTACATGGTGTGGTTGAAGAAGAGGTGTACGTCGAACAGCCCCCAGGTTTTGAAGATCCTATCCATCCCGATCGGGTTTGGTTGCTCAACAAAGCTCTCTATGGTCTTCATCAAGCACCGCGAGCTTGGTATGCAACCTTATCTACCTATCTGCTGGAGAACGGTTTTCGAAGAGGTCTTATCGACTGTACTCTTTTCATCAAAGAACAAGATGGAGATCTTCTTCTGGTACAGGTATACGTTGATGATATTATTTTTGGTTCTACTAATGATGTCTTGTGTAGGAATTTCGAGCGCATTATGCAGGATAAATTCGAGATGAGTGCTATGGGGGAAATGACCTTCTTCTTGGGCCTACAAGTGCAACAAACTGAGTCTGGGATATTCATCCATCAGACTAAATATGTTGGTGACATCTTGAGCCGGTTCCAGATGTCTGATGCAACGCCCATTGGTACCCCACTGCCACAAAATCATGGAATTACTCCAGACTTGAAGGGTGAAGCTGTTAGCCCCTCATACTATCGCGCAATGATTGGATCTCTTATGTACCTCACAGCATCAAGGCCAGACATAATGTACCCAACGTGCCTGCTTGCCAGATATCAAGTCAACCCGAAGGCCTCACATCTTGCAGCTGTAAAAAGGATTTTTCGTTATTTGAAGGGTTACCCTGACGCCGGTCTATGGTACCCTTGGGATAATAACTTTGACTTGATCGCATTCAGTGATTCTGATCATGGCGGATGCAAAATCGACGGCAAATCCACAACGGCTGGATGTCAGTTTTTAGGAAATCGCCTAGTCACATGGCAGTGCAAGAAGCAGACGTGCGTCGCTACATCAACATGCGAAGCTGAATACATTGCTGCCTCAAGTTGTTGCTTCCAAGTTCTTTGGATCCAACAACAATTACGCGACTACGGTTTTGAATTCCTAACTACTCCTATTTACGTTGATAATTCTGCTGCATTACAGATCACTAGAAATCCTGTGCAGCACTCAAAGACCAAACACATCGAAATCAAATATCACTTCATATGTGATTGCTTTGAGAAAAGGCTAATCGATGTTGTTAAGGTCCACACCGATGACCAACGTGCCGACCTTTTTACCAAAGCATTTGACAAATCAAGATTTGACTTTTTATTATTGGTAAACGGCATTAAGGTCAAGCAAGAGTAGATCAACATCGGAAAATCATTTTTGTAAATACCTTTATGTTTTTAAATTTGTCTTAGTTTATTGATTTTAGGGGGAGTAAATCCAAAAACTTGAAAATCCAAAAACATTGAAAATTTTAAAAACAAAAACCCAAAAAAAAAAAAAAAAAAAAAAAAAAAACAATAGAAAAACAAAAATGAGTTTCCTGGCGAGCAAAAGAGAAAATGATAGTACATCAGTGGTCTGTCTAAACCTCTTTAAACCTTAAATGAAAAACGATAAGCAGCTCTATATAAGATGTATCGGTAGGCTCACAATCATTTTAAAGTGTGCAGGGTGATATAAACTTAAATCGACTGAAGACCAGGTGGGAACCATTCATTGGCATATGGTCTTAGTACCGAAATTTTGTTTGATAGATTGCCGAGGTTCTGAGATATTCGGTCTTTATGCTGCTTATCATCTGGGTATCATGGTTGTATCTTTTACCGAAAAATAACGGGGACGCAAGTCTAGATCTTCCATGATACCATACATACGTGTACATATTTCATACTGCATTCGACCTCAATAAGTGATCAACAATCACATGTCCAATCAAATAAGTGATAATATATCACATTTATCCGGGAGTCAAGTTCGTCTCTCTGCTGTACGAAAGTACTGACCTGTTCACGGACTTGCTCCTGTGCCCTCATGCATCGAAAATCAAGTTCCTCATCAATAAGTGATTATATCACATAGGGCTTGTTTTCAAATCAAAATAAGTGAGAATCTCACATCATATACGGTCAAACAGATGATAATCGGTATACTCACCGGTAAGATGAACCATCGTGCATACCTTGATACGGGAATGTGTCGTGATGTGGATGAACACCGGTCGGTAAGTATAAATCATACCTTAACATATCCCCTCGCCATGATTACGAATGATAAGTTGAGCTTATGTGGACAACAATACCGATAATTGTTATTGGATGCTTATCTAAAATGTTAACTAAAAGAACAACAAGAGCGTTTTGGCATGACCGTTCACTGATATGATTCTCTTACCCTCGAAACTCGCAAAAAGAATGTTTGTATATATTTATTTACTGCTTAACTTTTATTGTTTTTTTTTTTTTTTTTGTTTTTTTTTTTTAAACAGTTTCGTCGTTTGGTGCATATCAGCACGACATTAGCGGTGATGTCGTTTGATAACACTCAAAGGATATTAAAATTGTTGTCTTTTAATTTTATTCAAAAATACCAAAAAGATTTTAGGTGTGTTTTGATATAAACTTTATAAAAACCAAAAAGATTTTACTTCTTCTTTATTTTCGATCGTACGATGTTGGAGCTCGAATCTTCGTTACCTGAAACCTGACTGAAAACCGAATTGACTAAATCTTCATAAATGGTCGTAATTTGCAAGTCTTTGAAAGTTAAATCTAAAATTGACAAATTTATTAAACTTTCAAACTGTCGGACGGTGTTTGATTGTGACATGGTCATCCGTGTGTCATGTGTTTATACTAAATATGTTCCAAGCAGTTGTTCTCATTACGCGTTTAGATTTCTTGCATGTGCAGATTCTAAAGGCAAAGAGAACATGGTCGATGACAAAGCTTCGGAATGAAGACACGACGTGAAGGCACTCAAAAAGATGAAGTTGATCGAGTTGCCGCTGACCATCATCAACACCACAAGGATCTCAAGCATTGAAGAACAAGTCATTCACGAGCATAACTCAAGGGGGAGCTTATGTTAAGGGGGAGTTTGTCAACACACTTCCTACATGATACGGGTAGTTTGTTGATACACTTTCTGCTTTCAAAACGTGAAGACCTTGAAGATCCTCCGACATCGAAGACTTGAAAGGACATCAGAGTCCTGAAGACACGAAGATCAAAGATGATCAAGATCGAGACAAGATCGAGACAAAGCTACAGCCAAGGGGGAGTTTGTTGGTGCACTTGTGTCTGTACTTTGTCTGTATTCGGTCATGATGTAAACGATGTCCTTGTTAGTCATGTAAGTTTGACCAAGTCAACCATCCTCCTGGTTTGACTTGGCCAAACAGTTAGAAAATGGTTGTAAAATGTTCTGTGTCGAAGGTTGGGCTTTCGAAGGATTGTTTCTATCCTTCGATAAGCTCGAAAGATATCCCACGAAGGATACTGATGGACTTCGAAGGATATGCCATCCTTCGAAGTGTTTGTGGATCCTTCGATGGCTTCATGATCGACAGATCATCTTTCGGGCAGTCCACATGATCCTTCGACCATACAACCTGTGCTGGGTATATATATACCCATGCAGTGTGTGTTCGAGGTAGACTTAGAGAGACAGATACAAGAGACAGAAAGATACACTCGAGAGATAGTGAGAGCATTCTGTCAAGAACACACACACACACATTAGAGAGTTTGCAATACAGATTTGTAAACCTTGTGCTTGTAACCGGAACCTTTCATACGCATTAATACAAGTGGTGTTAATCGGTGAACCTTGTGTGTTTTGTGTTTATGCTTGTCTCAACTCGGTTGCACTCTAGCTTGGATTCCGCACTTGCTAGTGTGTTAATATAACAAGGTTAAGGTTTAACCTCATCCTCCACGAGGGACCTACAAATTTTCTATTTATTAGTTGGTTAGTAAAGAAAATATTGTGTGACACATTATTATCATAAATAGTAATTTCCGTAACATATTCTCATATATTGTGTGTGACACGTTAATTTTTTGCTTTACCATAAGTAAAAGCACCAAGTGAAACCCAAAACAATAATCATATGCCATGGCTACTAATGTGACCGCCTGAATCAAAGGATCAACTTGTATTATTCATACAAAATTCATGTGCACATGTTAGCTAGCATGATTAGAAATTGATCTTCTGGGATATTCATGATCTATGTCCGTCTTAATAGCATAAAGTAATTGATGTCCGGTGTTTAAATAATGCTCTTTTTTTTTTTTCCAACAAGCGACTCAAATAGCTATGTTTCTTGATTGTTAAAGGTTTATTGTAATGTCGGAAACAAATTCCTTTAATTAGGACACACGATCACATATCTACTTTTACTCATGTATTACACCATATGATGTGATGATTAGATAGTTAAGCACATATGATACGCTATTGTATTGCCTGCTAAATTATAGACCTCGTGTAATTAATTCACAGATTTAAAGATAGAATTGTGTAATTTTATAATAAGGTATACACAAATTTATATAACTAAATTGAAAATTGGATAAATGCACCGCAACTAGAGTGTCTCAAGAAATATTAAACTTATCTACATGTTATATATATAGCACACACATATATATTACATAAATTCATACGTAGTACATACATACCTACATACTACACTTTACATTTGAAAATCGTGCTACGTGAGCTTCTGAATGCTAATTGCTGGTGTTTCTAGGATTCCATAATCATTAATTTTCATATTAATTATTCAAAATTAAAAAATATAAATAATTTTTTGTTAACTGGAAAACGTAGATAGACAGTCATACCATTCTGTCTCCAATAAAGAAAGATTCCATAGTTTATTGTGAGTAACCTAAATATTCTCACGTATCCGATTTATACGCGTTCGTAACATAATTTCTATTTTAATATTCTTGAAAAGATGATGGGCAAGCCTGTGAGAGTGTGAAGCTTTATCATCCTAACATTAGTTGCTTAGCTAGTTAATAGCCAACTATTAGAAAAATACGTAGAAGACTTTTATCTCGTGACGGAGAATAGTATAGTATGTGAACGAGAATAGCAAATCAACGCACGTCTCAAACACTTAATTATTTGTTTATGCACAAGACTTGACATTCTATTTTCCATTAACTATTCTCTTAGTCTTAGTCTGCAAAGTCATGTGAGGCTCCGTCATGGAAGACAAGTTGATAAATCATTTTCAGTTATTAGATATTATATTATATTGTAACTCATTCATTATCATTCGATCAGTTAATGCGATATTTAAAAAATCGTTAACAAGTTTCTTCGCTACCATAGAGGCAGTGCTCTAATGGTACACCGGTGACTTTCTATAGGGAACACTACAAGAAATAAGGGCATTAGGGGGGACACTTTTAGCGGCGACATGTAAAAATTTGTCGCTAAAAGTCTGATCCGTGTTTAGGCATCTTAGATGAGATTCTGGCCATTGATCAACAAAACATCCGACGGTTGGTGTTATATCTTGATATATCCCCTAAGCATCAACAAAACCCTTAGGCGGCCTTTTGTCCCACTTCCCCGCAAATTGCACAACCCTTCAAAGACCATCACCGGTGCCTGCGTGTGTCTGAGATGACCACCACCACCTGAGACACCGACACCACCTGTGACAACTGGCACCAAACCGGTAATTTCCGTATACTTTAATTATTAATTAATGACTGCAATTATGTGCCTAAATGTCAACAATGTCTGATTACATACTATACAAGTGAATTCATGCACGTTTTATACTACAAGAATTACTTTATGCATTAATGAACAGCGTTGCGTAAGAAATACTAGTAAACTCACCGGTAAGACACATTGTGTCAACAATTCTGCAGAAAGCAGTTAGATAATAGAATTGAGGCCTAGGTGTAGGTCCAACGACAAGAATACATTAAAACCCAAGAGTACATACAAGGGTTAACATATAGACTTTCCGGAAGCTAAAATACGCACTAAATAACACCCGAAATACATTTTAAAAGCTGAATTTTATATATTTCAGCAAAATTCAGCAATATAACAAGATTTTACCATGCAAAAACATGATAAAATGGTCCAGAATACTTTCCTAAGTGGCGGGAATTGAAAGTATCACAAAAGGGGACATAAAGGACACTAAACGGTGCAATTTAGCACTTTAACGAACCGGTATTTAACCGAACAACCGGACATTACCCGGAACATCAAAATATTACAAGAAGCATTGTTTTAATATTTTTGAGCTAGTTATGATCACTGAACACCCTAACACACTATATAACACCATATATGTTTAACACCTAAACACTACACTTGAAATCCAACCATTTAACTTAACTACCCATGAAATTACATTTAACCCCCCCCCCCCCCATTACATGTGGACGGTCACATGTGGGCCCCCACTAAGATCCTTACTTGATCTTATATGATTCACTTAATCTTCCTAAGATTTATCCAAGATTATGCTATGTACTAAACAAACATAGGATCCATTGGATAAAGGTTTAACATGTTATAAGATGGACCATAAGCTCACCATCATTTCACACACCAACTCTCCTTCTTCCTCCTCTCCAAACTCGGCCGAAACTACCACCCACATCACCACCTTCATTCAACTTTGATCACCCAATTCCAAGTTCATTTAAAGGTGCAAGGAGGTGATTAAGGAAGCTCGGTGCAAGTGGATCTTGAAGGACCTCCTTTGCTAGCCTTTATCCACTCGATTTCTTCATTGTTTCTTCCCTAGCTTTAAGGTAGTTGTAAGATTCTTGAACACCCTTGTTTACTTCCATTTTAGTTGGTTAAAAGATATAACATGTTGATTATCACAAGAACACTAAAAGACATACACACGAATCTTGAAACATAAGATGAAATATGATGATATCTTGATGAAATGATGTTGTGTAATAGATGTATAATGTTTGCTTGTTGATTACTAGAAATATTGATATTGATCATTACATGAAGCTTGCTAGATTGTGATTAAACACATGATCTAGCAAGTTAGGGGATGATTATGTGCTAACATAAGATGATCATCCTCTTGTTAAGACATGAACTTGATGAATGAATGATTTCTTGTAAAGTAATAAACAAAGTAAGCTAGTAAACTTATAAATCTAAGATGTATGAATGATTTTTCTAAAAGAACCAAGTTTAAAATATGATTTTTAGAAGATCTTGGTTTTTACTTAAACTTACACTATTTTTGGTGATAAAATAAGTGTAGAGACACTAGAGAAACAAGAAGATTTAATAAAGAAACATTTTTGTAAAATATGCTTACAAGTTGTAAAAGACAAAATCCTTCAAGAACAAGATTTACAAACAACCATGTTTTTAAGGGTAACTAAACCTACTAAATAACATGGTAAGTTACTACAAGTTTTCACAAGAACTTCAAGTTCATGATGTAGTGTGATTTACATGATCTAGGCTTAATGGTAAGACTTGATTGTGTTGTTGATGATTTAAAAGAAAATAAACACATGTTTTGGAAACATGGGAAACCTCCATTTTTAGGGGAAACCATGTCAAAATTTTTATAAATTTTGACACTTAGAAAAATATAAGTTTTTGAGAAACTTATTCCCTAAAAATGTTTCTAAAATATTTACCAAGGTTTCCCTAATTTTTGTGTTAAGAAATGATGATTTCTTCAAGACTAAAATTGATATCAAGTATGTATATTTTTGAGAAAAATATATATATTTATTGATCACCAAATTTTGTGCTAAGTGTATGTAGTATGTAATTACATGTAATAGTGTATTAGGACTTGAAAATACACTAAATACTCCTAAGGAGTAAAAATACAAAAATACACATACAACGTGCTTAGACAAATACAAGAGAATATATATATATGAAAATATATTACTTGATAGAATAAATAACTTGGACAAGTTATGATCATGAAATGAAGTTTTGGACAAAATACATAATTCGGGTGAAAAATACAAGATACTTATATTTATTTTTGAGATAACAATATAAGTAAGACACATAGTTAAAAATATAAATTATTTTTTAACACAAGAACAAATACATAAAAGATGGTGACTTGTACTTGTGCGATATAAGTCTAGTGACTAACGTTAATAAAACACGTTTAGGTCACGACGCTAGATAAGCAAAAACTGGTGAAGTTTACGGCGTAAGGAACGCAAAGTTGTGAGTTCATGCTCCCCCTTTTCTTTTAACTGTTTTTAGTTTTATAACTTCGGGGGTGAAATACGTGTTACAAATGTTACAATGTTTACAAATGGTATGATGGATACAAAAACAAGAAGCACTCTTGGTGATAACTAGTACCAAGTATGATGCGTTTTAAGGAATGATACGAGAAATCGTGTCAAGAATAAGGTACCATAAGCATCATTAATCGTGTACATACTAAGACCGCAGAACAAAAGGTTAGATCTAATGGGTTTTCGGGCAGCCGAACTCTTGGTGAAAACTAGTACCGAGTAGTGCTTTTGTGTCTCAGTCGTGAATCGACAACTAGAAAAATGCATATGGTTTGGATGCTTCCTATGTCGTGTCACATGTTAATGGCCTTGCAACCCATTAACAACCTAGATACATACAGAATACTTGATTTATACAAGAATGCTTTATTTATACAAGGATACTTGATTTATGCAAGGATACTTGATTTATACAAGAATACTTGATTCATACAAGAATACTTGATTTATACAAGATGCATACCATGTTTTTCATACAAAGTATACAAACGTTCAATACAAGAACTGCATGAATTCACACCAACATTATGTTGACGTTTTTTTCCAAAAACTCACATGTATTTCAGGTAACTAAAGTGGATGTGCGCGCAGTCTTACTCATGCTCCTGGATGTTGTTTATGTTTAACCTTAAATAAAGTTGTAAACTTTCAGACAATGTGTTGTCTCGTGATGTAAACACTTAATCTATGTTTTCAGTAATGTAATGTTTGGCATTTGAAGTTATTTTTATGAGCATGTAGTGTGTTTACCAATCGTATGCAATGAAAACCTTTCATGATCACACCTCGTGCTTCCGCCTTAGAAAGGGGTGTGGCAGATTGGTATCAGAGTTGCGATTGTAGTGAACCATGATTCCTTCTCGAGTCTAGTCTACAATCTCTAGGATCCTTTCACGAAAACAATTTTTCAAAAAGTTTTCATTGCATAAAACTTCCCGCGACATCCACTACCTGAAACTGTTTACAAGAGTCAAGAAAAGACACTACGAGACCTAGGGTACACTGGAGTAGCACACGTCTTTGATTAAAAAATTATTTGCAATTATGTGCGATAATTGATATATACATATACTAGAAGTAGAATGTCACAAGTATACATGACTTTACCTGAAAACAATGGCCTATCTGAAGGAAGTGATACGAGGATGAAACGAACTGTGCGGACTGTGCAAGGAGTTACGTAATTATGGATGCATACATAATTATGGAATTCAGTGCACAGAAACCACATCAAGTCTTGCCACGTATAGACTCCCTCAGTGCAAGAAAAGGTCAAACGTGAACACCCCTCCCCCAACCTACTAAGTACCCTGCTGGAGTAATAATTGTTTAATGTCACTTATGTGGTATATGCTTGTATATATATACTACTACTGTCTCGCATGACGATATCAAACAAAAGTCTAACCCTATTGTGTTGTGTTCTGTCAGAACATGGCACCCAGAAGAGCTGTGAACGCTCGTGATCAACCTCCTCCTCCCCCACTGCCAAGAACTGCCGAAGAGCTGGACGCTCTACTCGAAGAAAGGATCTCCGCAGCTATTGCCCAGTACAAGGCAAACCGTACAGAACAAAGTGGAGGACCAAGCAATGCAAGACGCAATGGGAATGGAGATTCATCTGGAGGAAACGCAGCTCAGGGCTGCACTTTCAAGCAGTTTCTCGACTGCAAACCGCTGAACTACGACGGCACTGGAGGTGCAGTGGCGTTTGTATGCTGGACGGAAAAGACTGATGCCACTATCCGCATGAGCAAGTGTACCGCGGATCAGCAAGTCACTTTTGCTACTGGGTTGTTTGTTGATGAAGCTTTGACTTGGTGGAATTTGCAAGTCCAGACTCTGGGTGATGATGCCGCATACGGCATGACGTGGGATGAGCTGAAGGAGAAAATGAGAGAAAAGTATTGCTCTCGTGCTGAACTCCAAAGGTTGGAGACTGAATTCTGGCATTTGACCATGGAAGGTGCATACATTACTGGGTATACTCGAAGGTTCCATGATTTGTCTAGGGTGATCCCCTACATGGTGACTCTTGAATTTAAGCGCGTTGAGCGCTACATTTGGGGATTGGCCTCATAATTTCGCGGCATGGTAACTGCGGCCTAACCTGCAACAATCACTGAGGCTGTAACTCTGGCTGTCAGCCTTACTGAAGATGCTGTTCGAATGAAGAAGTTATCGCTGAACCCAACTGAAAAGGCCGAGACGCATGCCGAGTCGTCTGGTGACAAGAAAAAGGAAGCATGCGAACCTGAATCAAGCGACACATAATAACAAGGGTTTTAACAACAAGAAGCATGACCCCAACCCGCCTCAGGAGGCGAAATCTCTTGCAATCATGAATGACGCTCCTGCCAAAAGATACTTGGGCACTCTGCCCATTTGCAACAATTGCAAGCGTCATCACGAAGGGGTTTGTCGCATTCCAAAATGTGACAAGTGTGGAAAACTGGGTCACCATACTGAAGACTGTTGGGGTAAAGGAAACAGGAACGGAAATGGAAATCGCAACGGTGCTGGTAATAGAAACAACGGTGGAAACGGAAATGGCAATGGTAACCGGAATGGGAATGGAGCTGGGCAAAATCAAGGATACTTCAGTTGTGGAAGCAAGGATCATTTTATGAAAGACTGCCCAAAGGGGAACAATGCTCAGGCTCGAGCATTCGTAATTGGAGCAAGGAACGCACACGAGGACCCTAATGTGGTCACCGGTACGTTTCTCGTTAACAACCACTTTGCATCCATATTATTTGACACTGGTGCCGACTATAGCTTCGTGTCTGTGGAATTTAAACGCATGCTTGGAATAGAATCTAGTAGATTAGATATTCCTTATTCTATAGAGCTAGCCAATGGTAAACTTGTTGAATCGAGCGAAGTTGTTAGAGGTTGCACACTAGAACTTGGTGAACGGAGATTTAGCATCGATCTCTTACCTATTCATTTGGGTAGCTTCGATGTAGTGGTCGGAATGGACTGGTTGTCCAAGAACAAAGCTGAAGTTATTTGTCATGAGAAAATCATTCGCATCCCTTTGGCGAGTGATGAAACTCTCATCGTACATGGAGAAAAACGAGACGCGCCTCTGCGAATCATCAGTTGTATGAAAGCACAGAAGTGCTTAAGGAAAGGATGCGTCGCTTTCCTGGCACATGTTGTAGATAAGAAGGCTGAGGAGCCGAAACTCGAAGACATTCCTGTGGTGAAGGAATTCCCTGATGTTTTTCCCGAAGATCTGCCAGGATCACCTCCGCAACGACAAGTCGAATTCCGCATAGACTTGGTTCCAGGAGCCGCTCCTGTAGCCAAGGCTCCCTATCGGCGTGCACCATCCGAGATGCAAGAATTATCTACACAACTCCAGGAGTTGTTGGATAAAGGATTCATATGGCCAAGCTTCTCACCCTAGGGAGCTCCAGTATTGTTCGTGAAGAAGAAGGATGGAACACTACGGATGTGTATCGATTACAGAGAATTGAACAAGCTCACTATCAAGAATCGGTACCTGCTACCGAGGATTGATGACTTATTTGATCAATTGAAAGGGTCAAGCTACTATTCCAAGATCGATCTTCGATCTGGATACCATCAGTTAAGGATACAAGAGGAAAGTGTACCAAAGACTGCATTCAGAACACGTTATGGGCATTACGAGTTTCTTGTGATGCCATTCGGACTGACAAACGCGCCAGCGGTATTTATGGATCTAACGAACCGCGTATGGAAACCATATCTCGATAAATTCGTGATTGTATTTATCGATGATATCCTGATTTACTCGCGAACGAAAGAAGAACATGAGTAAAACCTCAGAACCATTTTGGAACTACTAAAGAAAGAGAAACTTTATGCAAAGTTTTCAAAGTGCGAATTCTGGATTCGCGAAGTACAGTTTCTTGGCCACGTTGTGAACGAGAAGGGCATTCATGTAGACCCATCCAAGATTGAAGCAATAAAGAATTGGGAAGCCCCCAAAACCCCAACTGAAGTTCGACAATTTTTGGGCCTAGCAGGCTATTACCGGTGATTCATTGAGAATTTCTCCAAGATAGGTCAACCGCTAACTACCCTTACCCAGAAAGATAAGAAGTACGACTGGGGTGACAAGCAGGAAGAAGCCTTCCAGCTACTTAAAAATAAGCTATGCGATGCACCAATACTATCATTACCCGAAGGCACTAAAGACTTCGTGGTATACTGCGACGCTTCACGACAAGGTTTGGGTTGCGTGCTCATGCAACGCCAGAAAGTCATCGCTTATGCTTCAAGACAATTGAAGGTACATGAAAGAAATTATACCACTCACGACTTGGAACTCGGCGCAGTGGTATTCGCCTTGAAGATCTGGCGACACTATTTATATGGTACTCGATGTACAATCTTCACAGATCACAAAAGTCTACAACACATATTTGATCAGAAGGAATTAAACATGCGACAACGACGATGGGTCGAACTGCTGAACGATTATGACTGTGAGATTAAGTACCATCCTGGAAAGGCAAACGTTGTAGCGGACGCATTAAGTCGAAAAGAAAGGGTTAAGACCCTAAGGGTTCGAGCATTAGAAATGACTATTCGAACGAACCTCACTGTACGCATTCGTGACGCACAACAAGAAGCCCTCAAGATGGAAAACCGTAAGGCTGAATACCTCCGGGGTATGTTGAAATATATGGTGCCAAATGAAGAGGGAACCTTATACTTTAAGAAGCGTATTTGGGTTCCGCTCTATGGCGGTATGCGAGAAGTCATCCTTAATGAAGCTCACAAGTCGAGATACTCGATCCATCCAGGATAGGACAAAATGTATCAAGACTTAAAGGAATATTATTGGTGGCCAAGACTTAAAAGTGATGTTGCTGTTTATGTTGGAAAATGCCTAACCTGTGCTAAGGTTAAGGCTGAATATCAAAAACCGTCCGGTCTACTACAACAACCAGAAATTCCCATGTGGAAGTGGGAGCAAATCTCAATGGACTTCATAACAAAATTACCCAAGACCCCAAGAGGGCATGATATGATATGGGTAATAGTCGATCGGTTAACGAAGTCTGCGCACTTCCTACCGATCCGAGAAAAAGATAGCACTGGAAAGCTTGCTGAGTTATACTTGAAAGAAATCGTGGCACGTCATGGAGTGCCTATCTCAATTATTTCAGACAGAGACGGACACTTTATCTCAAGAATCTGGAAATCCTTTCAGGAAGCCTTTGGATCTCAGCTAGATCTAAGCACGACCTTCCATCCGCAAACAGACGGTCAGAGTGAACGAACCATACAAACGCTGGAAGATATGCTTCGTGCATGTGTTATGGACTTAGGCGGCAGCTGGGATACTCATCTACCCTTAGTTGAGTTTTCCTACAATAACAGTTATCATACGAGCATAAAAGCCGCACCGTTCGAAGCTCTATATGGCTGCAAGTGTCGATCGCCCTTATGCTGGGCAGACGCTGGAGACAAACGAATGGTTGGTCCTGAACTTGTGCAAGATACAACCGATAAGATTATGCAGATCCGAGAGCGCATTAAGGCGGCTCGAGATCGACAAAAGAGCTACGCTGATAGAAGACGAAAACCATTAGAATTCGAGGTGAGAGACAAAGTTTTGTTAAAGGTCTCACCTTGGAAGGGTGTAGTAAGATTTTGAAAGCGTGGAAAGCTGAATCCACATACATCGGACCATTCAAGATTTTGGAAAGAATTGGTACCGTGGCATACAAGTTGGAATTACTGGAAGAACTTAATGGAGTACATGATACGTTCTATGTATCCAACCTCAAGAAGAGTCCAACACAAGAAAACGTGATCATCCCTGCGGATGAAGTGCATATTGATGACACCCTCCGATTTACAGAACAACCCATTGAGGTTACAGACTGGAAAGTCAACAAGACCAGGAGGAGTAGTGTCAAGCTTGTCAAAGTACGTTGCAAGTCTAAGCACGGACCCGAGTACACGTGGGAACGTGAAGACCAGTTTAAAGAAAAGTACCCCCACCTGTTCAAGAAAACTCCTGCGAGAGTAAGCTCAGCCTGAATTTCGGGACGAAATTCTTTTAACGGGGGGAGACTGTGACAACTGGCACCAAACCGGTAATTTCCGTACACTTTAATTATTAATTAATGACTGCAATCATGTGCTTAAATGTCAACAATGTCTGATTACATACTATACAAGTGAATTCATGCACGTTTTATACTACAAGAATTACTTTATGCATTAATGAACAGCGTTGCGTTAGAAATACTAGTAAACTCACCGGTAAGACACATTGTGTCAACAATTCTGCAGAAAGCAGTTAGATAATAGAATTGAGGCCTAGGTGTAGGTCCAATGACAAGAATACATTAAAACCCAAGAGTACATACAAGGGTTAACATATAGACTTTCCGGAAGCTAAAATACGCACTAAATAGCACCTGAAATACACTTTAAAAGTTGAATTTTATATATTTCAGCAAAATTCAGCAATATAACAAGATTTTACCATGCAAAAACATGATTAAATGGTCCAGAATACTTTCCTAAGTGGCGGGAATTGAAAGTATCACAAAAGGGGACATAAAGGACACTAAACGGTGCAATTTAGCACTTTAACGAACCGGTATTTAACCGAACAACCGGACATTACCCGGAACATCAAAATATTACTAGAAGCATTGTTTTAATTTTTTTGAGTTAGTTATGATCACTGAACACCCTAACACACTATATAACACCATATATGTTTAACACCTAAACACTACACTTGAAATCCAACCATTTAACTTAACTACCCATGAAATTACATTTAACCTCCCCCCCCCCCCATTAAATGTGGACGGTCACATGTGGGCCCCCACTAAGATCCTTACTTGATCTTATATGATTCACTTAATCTTCCTAAGATTTATCCAAGATTATGCTATGTACTAAACAAACATAGGATCCATTGGATAAAGGTTTAACATGTTATAAGATGGACCATAAGCTCACCATCATTTCACACACCAACTCTCCTTCTTCCTCCTCTCCAAACTCGGCCGAAAATACTACCCACATCACCACCTTCATTCAACTTTGATCACCCAATTCCAAGTTCATTTAAAGGTGCAAGGAGGTGATTAAGGAAGCTCGGTGCAAGTGGATCTTGAAGGACCTCCTTTGCTAGCCTTTATCCACTCGATTTCTTCATTGTTTCTTCCCTAGCTTTAAGGTAGTTGTAAGATTCTTGAACACCCTTGTTTACTTCCATTTTAGTTGGTTAAAAGATATAACATGTTGATTATCACAAGAACACTAAAAGACATACACACGAATCTTGAAACATAAGATGAAATATGATGATATCTTGATGAAATGATGTTGTGTAATAGATGTATAATGTTTGCTTGTTGATTACTAGAAATATTGATATTGATCATTACATGAAGCTTGCTAGATTGTGATTAAACACATGATCTAGCAAGTTAGGGGATGATTCTGTGCTAGCATAAGATGATCATCCTCTTGTTAAGACATGAACTTGATGAATGAATGATTTCTTGGAAAGTAATAAACAAAGTAAGCTAGTAAACTTATAAATCTAAGATGTATGAATGGTTTTTCTAAAAGAACCAAGTTTAAAATATGATTTTTAGAAGATCTTGGTTTTTACTTAAACTTACACTATTTTTGGTGATAAAATAAGTGTAGAGACACTAGAGAAACAAGAAGATTTAATAAAGAAACATTTTTGTAAAATATGCTTACAAGTTGTAAAAGACTAAATCCTTCAAGAACAAGATTTACAAACAAACAACCATGTTTTTAAGGGTAACTAAACCTACTAAATAACATGGTAAGTTACTACAAGTTTTCATAAGAACTTCAAGTTCATGATGTAGTGTGATTTACATGATCTAGGCTTAATGGTAAGACTTGATTGTGTTGTTGATGATTTAAAAGAAAATAAACACATGTTTTGGAAACATGGGAAACCTCCATTTTTAGGGGAAACCATGTCAAAATTTTTATAAATTTTGACACTTAGAAAAATATAAGTTTTTGAGAAACTTATTCCCTAAAAATGTTTCTAAAATATTTACCAAGGTTTCCCTAATTTTTGTGTTAAGAAATGATGATTTCTTCAAGACTAAAATTGATATCAAGTATGTATATTTTTGAGAAAAATATATATATTTATTGATCACCAAATTTTGTGCTAAGTGTATGTAGTATGTAATTACATGTAATAGTGTATTAGTACTTGAAAATACACTAAATACTCCTAAGGAGTAAAAATACAAAAATACACATACAACGTGCTTAGACAAATACAAGAGAATATATTTATGAAAATATATTACTTGATAGAATAAATAACTTGGACAAGTTATGATAATGAAATGAAGTTTTGGACAAAATACATAATTCGGGTGAAAAATACAAGATACTTATATTTATTTTTGAGATAACAATATAAGTAAGACACATAGTTAAAAATATAAATTATTTTTAACACAAGAACAAATACATAAAAGATGGTGACTTGTACTTGTGCGATACAAGTCTAGTGACTAACATTAATAAAACACGTTTAGGTCACGACGCTAGATAAGCAAAAACCGGTGAAGTTTACGGAGAAATGAACGCAAAGTTGTGAGTTCATGCTCCCCCTTTTCTTTTAATTGTTTTCAGTTTTATAACTTCGGGGGTGAAATACATGTTACAAATGTTACTATGTTTACAAATGGTATGATGGATACAAAAACAAGAAGCACTCTTGGTGATAACTAGTACCAAGTATGATGCGTTTTAAGGAATGATACGAGAAATCGTGTCACGAATAGGGTACCATAAGCACCATTAATCGTGTACATACTAAGACCGCAGAACAAAAGGTTAGATCTAATGGGTTTTCGGGCAGCTACACTCTTGGTGAAAACTGGAACCGAGTAGTGCTTTTGTGTCTCAGTCGTGAATCGACAACTAGAAAAATGCCTATGGTTTGGATGCTTCCTATGTCGTGTCACATGTTAATGGCCTTGCAACCCATTAACAATCTAGATACATACAGAATACTTGATTTATACAAAAATACTTGATTCATATAAGAATACTTGATTTATACAAGATACTTACCATGTTTTTCATACAAAGTATACAAACGTTCAATACAAGAACTGCATGAATTCACACCAACATTATGTTGACGTTTTTCCAAAAACTCACATGTATTTCAGGTAACTAAAGTGGATGTGTGCGCGGTCTTACTCATGCTCCTGGATGTTGTTTATGTTTAACCTTAAATAAAGTTGTAAACTTTCAGACAATGTGTTGTCTCGTGATGTAAACACTTAATCTATGTTTTCAGTAATGTAATGTTTGGCATTTGAAGTTATTTTTATGAGCATGTAGTATGTTTACCAATCGTATGCAATGAAAACCTTTCATGATCACACCTCGTGCTTCCGCATTAGAAAGGGGTGTGACACCACCGCCGGAGCACTAGGCCCCCACCATCTGAAACCCCCAAATCACCACTGTATTTCACCATTCGCGTCTGCTGTGAGACCCACCATCTGAAACCCCCAAATCACCACCGTATTTCACCGTTCACCACCGCCGAAATATGTCGCACCACTGCCGGTTTCAAGAAACTCACCACTGTATCTCAACAATTTGATGAATTTGGTAATTTTTTGTGCTATATATTGTGTTAATTTTTTTTTAAACTTGGAATTTCGATAATTTATAGTCTGGGGTTTGTTAGAAGTTGATATCTAAAGCTAATTGTTAAAACTTGATATTTAGGGCTAATGGTATGGTTTGTTGCAAAAGGAACTGTTGTTTTGGCAGAACACACCCGGTAAGTTTGCTTTTTAATTTGTTTAGTTTAGTTTGTGTTAATTGTTTAATTTGTGTGTTGTTAGTTTGTGTTTAACTGGTTGCAATATCCTTTTTTCAGCAGATTTCCCCATCGGACGACCACCACACAACAACCGGTGTTTTTCATAAGGTAATTTATTCTTGTTTTTTGAACAATTGCAATTGACTAGATTTCATGGTTGAATTACATTTTAATGGGGGTAACTTATGAGAACTGCACTTTCATTTTTCTTGTTTTATTTGTTTAGATTTCTTGCAATGACTAGATTACATCTTTATTGAAATTTGGGAATATGAATTGCCCTTGACTGCTTCGTTTGTTGGCATTTGAAAAACATACGGTATCAATATATTATATTATAATAAAATGGTGACTTGGATGTGAGGACCATATAACTAGATTAAGTTTTCTAAAAGAATTCAATAAACAATATGTTTGGGGTGGTAAAATTGGGAAGAATCTAGTAAACTATATATGCATCTATGGTAGATTACCGGGGGTTCAAGTCAAAACATGTTCTAAGCAAGACATGTTCGGGTAAAAATGGGCCATTCAAAGAAAGTATCCGTTTTTTCAGATCAAAATGAGTTCAGACCGACCCGACATCGACTCGAGTTAAAAAGAGTTCTTTTACATGGTGATATAAACAAACTGCTATGTAAACAAACTGCTATGTAATTTTTGGTTGTTTGAATGTGAATTACTGTTTAATTCTTTGTATACTTATGAACGTTTTGGTCCATGTATGTTTAGGAAAAACTTAAAAAATGTGCATGTAATTGTATGTGGGTAACAATGTAAATAGCAGTAAATTATTTTTTTCCTTTTTTTTACTTTTAGTGGTGACCCTTTAGCGATGACATGTTGCCGCTAAAAGTCAATAGCGGCGACAAAAAGGACTTTTAGCGGCGACACGAGTCGTCGCTAAAGGTGCCTGTTTCTTGTAGTGATAGAAGGTTGCTGATTGAAGTCTTGTTCGTGACAAAATGTCATGTGTGAGTCATGTATTTTACCATAGAGGGTTTTCAGGCGGTGGGTTTCCTTTAGAATTGGCGACAGGTCGGTCATCAGTGTTGTCTGCAATCACGGACATGGGTGGCCTTGTTTCAATGGATGTACCCAGTTGGCCGGACTTTGTTAGACGTCAAGGAAAAAAAGAAAAGCATTCCATCGCTCAAGTTTCGGGTTCCCTCCCGTGTGTATGCACAGGGAATTCTGCCATGATCCCAACTAGATTTAACTGAACCATACACAACAACTTGCAAAGTGCATTCGAAAGGGAGTTGATATGGCAACTGGATTCTGCCAACGTTGTTTTTTCGCTTTTAGGTGAATTATACATGTTAGTGTGAACTCATTTGATGAGTTCATATTATACATGTAATTATCTATAAAAAAACTTTCGTCGTCACAATTTTAAAAAACCCGTCTACCGGACGGGTAAAGTACTAGGTTCTAGTTGGGTGTTATTATTTGTTTAAGAAAGGTAGTCTCACACCCCGATATTTCCACGTATTACCGGTGGGCCCGGTGGGGAGTATCGTGACGTAGTTGATATCATCATAGACAATTTATCACAGTTTAATACACAGCGGGAGTTGAAAGATAATAATATTACAAACCGAATGAAAGTAATATTAATTGTTACAAAAACAGTTGTAAGGGATCCACAGGCGGATCAAAGTTAAAAGGAACATTGTTCAACAGATTTATAAACATCTAAGCTTGCAAGACTCTTTATTGATGCTAGGAGTAGCCAGCCCATTTCGATTAGTACCTGCACTTAACCTTTTTGGAAAATACGTCAGTTTTCACTGGTAAATACAATTAACTGACTTATTTTGAAAATGTTTAAGAAAATTGATTTGAATGCACAAGACACAAACTATCTTTTATAACTTGGGATAATTATTTAAAAATAAACTTGTTAAAGAATTACATGTTTATTATACGTTCAGTAGCCCGGGCTGAAAACCGGGTTAAAGATTAATAGACACACCACATAATATATCCCACGGAGAGATTTTCTCGAACAGGTGGGTAAATTATTTTACATACGCATCGGCAGGTGTATGCCTACACCCCGTGCTTAAGTCGTGGCCATTTCAATGAATGAGTCGGGGATATCCAGGACATGGTCATTGTTGATACATATTATGTGGATATGGCTCGGCTCGGTTCGACTCGGCTACGAAGTGAAGGCCGTAGTCAAGACATCCTCCTGTCTTGACTCGGTATGATAGTTACTTCGTAATGTTCGATGTACATGTAACTGCGTGTGTGCAGTATACATGTTAGTATAGCTTGTTTGTTTGTTGTTTGTTTGTTCTAAAGCCCAAGTCAAGGCCCAAGCTCAACATACCTGGACGAAATCAGGGGCCCAACAAGTGATGAAATCCCTTGTTGGCGAAATCCCCTGATGATGAAATCACTTGTGGTGAAAACACCTTGTGATGAAAACACTTATGGCGAAATCCCCTAGGTGACGAAATCACGTGATTTCGTCCATGTGTTTTCGTGGGTCTTGATTTCGTGGACCACTTTACTATATAAACACAGACAACAGACATAACACAGTTAAGGAAGTCTGAATAGATTTCAGAGCGAACACTGTAAACACACACACACTGAGAGTTTGTGAGAGCATCTTGTAAACATTGCTTTGTAACCGTTTTCTAGATTAATACAATGGAGTGTTAATCGGTGAATCTTGTGTTTTACGTGTTCGTAACTTGGTTTAACTTACCCGTTTGGATTCTGCACTCTCGGGTTTGTCGGAAAACAGGGAATAGAGGTTACTCGATCCTCCGGGTGGACCTACAATTAGTATCAGAGCATTGGCTCGATTCCTTGTTTAAACCAAGTAGATTTTCATGTGTTTCCAGATTTGTTCTTGATTTTTGAAACAAAAAGTTTATATTTTCAGAAAAATCAGGTTTAAATCTTTGAAAATCTTGTGTTTTTGCTGATTGTGTTTATAAAAATCTTGTTATGTTTCATTTATACATGGTAAGAAAGGATTTTTATTGATCATTTACGCAAAAATTGTATTCGGAAAATTTTCCGATGGCTGGAAAACTCATTAGTTTGATCAGATCTTCATAAAGTTTCTTTGTGGCCTTCAAACTGTTCTTGAATAATATCCATGTTTGATCTGATTTGTGATTGAATTATTGTTGATATTGTTTGTTTATTATTTGTTTGAATTAGTTGCCTTGCAAATGATGAAACGTTGAAAAATTGGATGTGTAAGAGATAAGGTGTTTGACAATTTGGGCTTATTGTTGTCAGAGGATAAGATAAGGATTTGAAAATATCTCATTTGTCTTGTCTGGTTGAAATTGTCAACGAAAACACCCCATTTTCGTCCACTGGCCCTCAACGAAAACACCCCATTTTCGTCTCACATATATCTTCAGACGAAATCACCTTTGTTTTCGTCAAACATCACAGTTCCTAGACGAAATCAGCCCCTGATTTCGTCATCAACACATCAGCGACGAAAACAGCCCCTGATTTCGTCATAACAGGCATTTCAGCGACGAAATCAGAAGTTTCTGGACGAAATCACTTTTTGCGACGAAATCACCTTTCAGCGACGAAATCACCTTTCGCGACGAAATCACCTTTCAGCGACGAAATCAAGTTTCGCGACGAAATCACCTTTCAGCAACGAAATCACCTTTCGCGACGAAATCACCCTTTCAGCGACGAAATCACCCTTTCAGCAACGAAATCACCATTTCAGCGACGAAATCAAACATATCAGCGACGAAAACCCCTATTTTCATCACATCCTTGTGTTATTTTTAAACAGAAGACTTGTAAAACATTTTTAACTGTTTAATTTGTGTGATTTAATCAGGTATTCGTCATTATACATTCAAAATGAATCCGGCTTGGGGTACTCCGTCAACTGCAGAGAGCAAATATAGAAGTACGAGTTTATCTCCATCATGGGCCGAATCTCCCACACCACCTCGAATTATGGCAGAACAATGGGCATCGGTTACTAACCAAAATAAAAGTGAACCGAATATGGCTAGAAATATGTATGGTGATCTAGTACCAGTTGCTCAGTTACCAGCAATTTGTGTCCCAACCACCGATTTGTATGGATATCCATTACCACCAGTTGCTGCACAGTGCCATCGTTCTACTGTAGCACCATCTTCTCTTGATCCAAGGAACTGTAGTCAAACAAAAACGGCGTTTTATGCTAAAATTGTAAAAGATGCCAGCAATGGTGAATCATCGCGAAACGATGACAATTCTGAACATGACAGTAGTTCAGTTGAAGACATTTCAACTTCAGTTGAAGATGTTACAACTTCAAGTTCAAGCGAGGATGGATCTGAATGTGAATTATCAAGGGAGGTTTTTGATTCTGATGCAGATAGGTCAACATCTGAGAGTGATTCCAGTCAGGTACGTGTCGATGAATCAAAATCTGATAGTTGTGATAGATGTGATATGTGTGTTGGATTAAATGTTAAATTGTCTGATTTGCAAAGCAAATATGATGTGACATTTATCCACAATCAACATTTGATCATGGATCTTTCGAAATGCACAGAGGCCAACATGTTTCGTGAAAATTATGAAAAGTGTGACACCTGGGTCAGTGCGACCATCAAACAAATACCAAACCAATGAAATATTGTATTTCATACTTGGGATCTGTATAAATATGTGTATCTTTTACACATATCAATTCTTGTTCGATTACAAGCTCTAAATCGCTTTCTGGAAGGTTATACGCGCATTGATGCGTAAATATAACCAGTTTAATGCAACGAACACTCCAGAATAGTGAAATAGGCTTAACATACCTTAAATAACCTTTACATAACTTAGAAATAAGTTTTGAAGGCTTTGGTATGGCAAAATCAAGTTAAATCGCTTACAGGGACTAAAGTTGACAAACTGCGAAAGTATGCCAATTTGAACTATAACAGACATTCCGGAACATGACCATAAGTTAAACATACCATAAATATCCTTTACATAGCTTAGAAATAGGCTTTGAGGGGTTCGGTGTGCTAAAATAAACTTTTGGGTCATTCAGGGACTAAAAGCGTCAAAAAGTGCGCAAGTTTGCACTTTCGTGCATAACTTACGTTCTGAATACATCCGGACATCCAAAACTTTATGTAAGCACTAAAATATTTTATTTTAGTGTTTGGCATGAGAAAAATCCATTCGTCACGCAATTTGGATCATTTTTCGCGCTTATGCGCATTCCGTCGTAATTATGCGAACATCGCGATTGTATGGCCAAACGAACCGACATCCGAGATATTTTTGAGCACATTTTAAGTTCCCTATACTTTAACTTCATTTTAGAGCTTTGAAATGGGGTTAACGGGGCTTAAATGTGTCAAAAATGCATCAAATAGCAAGTTTGGAGCTTCAGGGGCCTGTTCTGCCATTTTTGAACGTGTCAGACCTGCAAGGTCCTTGCGCACCTCCACACTTTTAGTGTTACGGTGCGCAAGCAGGGATCAGATGCAGAAAATCGTTTTTGGCTGCTGTTATCAGCTTTTAAACACTCCAAAGGCCATTTCCACATGTTGCTAACTGATCATGGGGGGCCAATTGATGTTCATGAGCTTGCCAACAAGTGTAGGGATGTGATCATTCCCTCTTCTCCAAGAAACGATCCTAACGGTGAACCGAAAACTATATATACCCAACCCACTTCATTGCAAAACCCACTTGAAATCTGAGATTTCTCTAAGTTGGGGTGTTTCATCACCTCATACCTGAGAATACTTGGATTATCAATCTTACGGGGACCCTTCGTAAGTGCTCCTTCGTTCTTTTATTGCTTTTCGAGTCCGAAAGTCAAACTTTGTTTGACTTTCTGCATTGACCAGTTTATGGTCAATGCGAAGTTCGTTTGAACTTCATAACGTGAGCATGATCACGATGGTTATAGTCCTTAGTGACTATACCTACTGATTACCAAGTTATCTAGGCTCAGTGACGAGTCGTAGTTTCGGCCAAAATGCGCATTCTTGCGTATTTTGTAACCAAACTACTTTTAGGTATCAAAACCGTTTGTTTTGATACCAAACCTATTTTTCTACACTTAGTTAAGCATGTTTTAACATGCTTAGCTCGTCACTTTTAGTTTAGTGCTTATATAGGGTCGTAAGGTAAGCGATCTAAACAATCACTTATACTTTCGAACCCGACCCGTTTGGTCGATCATTAGGATCCGACCAAACACATTAGGTGACCATAGTATATAGGGAATAACCTTCCGAGGTTATACCTTATGGTCACTTCGTTTAAGTAGTCGTATGATAGGTAGTTTATATGCCTTAGGTAAATTACCAAAATGCCCTTTTTACGCCAAAATTCATTTTAAGCGTATGTAACATAACTTTTGGTATCTAAACTGATTTGGTAACAATATTAGACGTGTTAAGGCATATTTTACTTTTCATAGGACTAGTTAGGCGTTCCGAAGGCGTTTTACGCGAACGACGCGTTAAAGAAGCATAAGCTACCTAAACGGGTCGTGAGGGGTCGTAAGCAATTAGGTTTGGTTTCATTTAGTATGTAGGCTTTGTTAAACCATATTACATGAGTCACCATACTCGTTTGGTTTACGAACCCTCATTCTATCCAATCCTTCGATTTAGGTCCGGTATATTAACATAGTACCTATATTAGGTGCCGTTTGATATCCGTGATCTCTAGCATTGCTTGGTGGTTATCTTAGGACTTCTGAGCAATCTCAAGTGAGTACATAGACCCCTCTTTTACTGTTTTCCAAACTGTTTTGGGGTGTAACACTTGTGCCTACTTGTTACTTTCGTGCTTTTCATGTTTTCACATCATATACTTGCTATGTTTATTAGTACATTTATAGTACATGATTTCAATACATTTTATGCTAGGTATGCCCATTGTGTGCATACTTAGTACATCACTTTACAATACATTTTATGCTATGTATGCCCATTGTGTGCATACTTAGTACATCACTTTACAATACATTTCATGCTATGTACGCCCATTGTGTGCATACTTAGTACATTGTTTTACATTACACTTATGCTATGTATGTCCATTACGTGCATACTTAGTACATTGTTTTACATTACACTTATGCTATGTATGTCCATTACGTGCATACTTAGTACATTGTTTTGCATTGCATTTCTGTTGCATATGCTCATCCAGCATATGAACACATTATACTACATTTTGAACCGTTGTAACCTTTTGACTATGTGAACCGTTTAACCCTTTGATTATATGAACCGTTTGTAACTATTGAACCGTGTGAACCAGTTGTATCTGTTGACATGATTTACATTTGACAATAGACATTTGACTATACATGAACATTTCTACAATTGTTAAACATTTCATCTTGATGGTTTGGTTTGAGTAAGTGATTTAAGTAACGATGCGTATGTAATATGATACAAGCACAGTGGACACGCCGCTGGTACTTCCTATATATAAGTGTTTGTATGGTATCACATATTGTAGCGTTATTTGAATCATTTCAATTTGAGACATAACATTTTATACAAATAACATACTTTTCACAAGACATTGATTTACAAACAACTTATCTTATACAAACTCATTTTACATGGTTACTCATTTAACCATACATTATTCTCTTATTTATACATATCATCTGATCTTATCGTTTTTCAAATGATTTACAAGACAAAGCAAGTTACAAAGTTCATGACTAAACATTTTCTCAAACATAAGTCATGAATTCTGTTTTCACAAAACCTATGTATCTCACAGGCATTTTTATGCTGACGTACCTATTTTCACATGTGTTTTCAGGAGATGATGCATAGGACTGATCAAGACATACTTAGGCAGACCTGTGCCTTAGTGACTTAAAACGAGACAAGAACTAGTTAATTTATGTCATTTACTCTTTGGTTCTTGTTTAAAACAATGTAAACTTTCATGTTTGATTAATAAAACGAAACTTCAATTGCCATGGATTTGAAACAATTAATTCTGTTACAACACTCCCCGACGTTTCCGCCACGTTTTGTATGTTCTACGTGGTCGGGGTGTGACAGAAAAGTTGGTATCAGAGCCAATGGTTATAGGGAATTAGGTTATTAGTAATACTTTGACCTAGTCTATAACCTTTCTAGGACCCTAACGCGAGTTTACTTGCGTTTAGTCATAAAACAGTACCGTCACCTATCCTTAGGCGACGACCACAACAAGAACATAAATTTCAAAACCGCTTTGAAAACTAATCATCTGTTTTAGGATGATTGATTACTAGGTTTTGAACCCTCTGTTATAAGGTTTTGAACCCCTTTGAATTATCAAAACTCTCGTCGAAGTTTTGGGTCCTAAATAGTGTGAACACGTGCAAACTGGAAGGGTGAATGCCGGTACCCTGGGTTTTCTGTCTAAGGGTAGAGTGTTCGTACAAATCCACATAATCGGACCAGTCACTCTTACCTGGGAACTCTTGGGGTGAGTGTCCACTTATAGGCGAGCATGTCTTCGCAATACACTATCAGGATCTATTTGCTTTGATTCAGCCTTTGTGTTGTTTGTTTGCTTCGTGGTTCAAACAAATGACCATCAACCATGATTTTGGTCGGTAATTGTAACATCCTATTCTTACCCAATGCCATTTCATTTGTTTTCTTTCTTGTTTCTCTTTTAGAATGCCTCCTCGACGCGAAAACCAGATAGCGACTGCCGAACTGGCAGAAATCATTACGCAGCAAATGGCTGCTCAATTCCCAAACCTCTTTGCTCAATGGAACCAAGCCAACAACAACAACAATGGTCCATGCAATTTCAAGAGTTTTAACTCGGCTAAACCACTCAAGTTTAATGGTTCTGAGGGAGCGACTGGGCTTCTTCAATGGTTCGAGAGCATTGAGAATACTTTCCGCCACGTGCAGTGTCCTGAGAATCGCAAGGTCGAGTTTTCTTCGAGTTTGTTCCAGAAGAGGGCCCTTACGTGGTGGAATGGGGTTATGAGAGATCGTGGTGCAGAAGTTGCTCTAGCACAGACATGGGCTGAACTTAGGGCCCTTATGATGAGGGAATTTTGTCCTCGTCATGAGATCAGGGCCTTGGAAAGGGAATTTGACGATCTTACGCAAGATAGCGGTGAGCATCGAGCGTACACGGACCGTTATGAGGAGTTAAGTCTGTTATGCCCAAACATGGTCACGCCTTTAGATAAGGCAATTGAAAAGTACATTGATGGCCTCCCTGACTCAATACAAGACATTGTGACTGGTAGCAACCCTACTACAGTTAGACAGGCCATTGAGCTATCTGCAACCTTGACTGAATCAAAGATCAGGAAAGGTAAACTTTTCCGAAAAGGTGACAAGAAACCGGTCGAGGAATCGAACCCAATCGAGGAATCAAAGACCATGGATGAACAGACTGGATCCCCTAAAAAGTCAAAGAAGCGAAAGGCTTCTCAGAACTTCACCATGGTTACTCACAATGATCAAGCCGTCCCCAACCAACCAGCTCAACCCCCTGCTAGGAAGCCATACAATGGAACTGGACCCTTGTGCAACCAATGTAGCCTCCATCATCATGCCAATGTAAAGTGTCGCAAATGCCAAACTTGTGGACTTATAGGCCATACAGCAAGAGTCTGCCCAGTTGCAGCTGCACCAAACCAAGCTGGCAACAATCCTGCTCAAGGTCGTTTTCTACCAGGTTCTTGCTTCAACTGTGGCGAGATGGGTCATTTCCGAAGAAATTGCCCAAAGCTTGCTAATGTAAATCCAGCACAGGGATGAGCATCTGACCGACAACATCGTTTAGAAATAATCACGTCTTATGTATTATTTTCTTTTGTTGTCATGGTCCACGAAACAGTTGTTATCATTGTTTATAAATAAATCTTTTATTTACATTGCAATGTATTTATGTGGTTGTCTGTATAAACAACATATCCCTTACAATACCGACAATCAAGGAATCGTATTCCTTGAAAAGCAAACTACCCCCCAAAATTTTTCCATCTTATGATCTCTTGCGTTTCCACGAAATTCCTAAGTACCCGTTTATTCTAAGGAAACGAAGTACAAGGCGCAAGTTACAACACGAGATGAATACCCAAAGTACCACTATAAATCCTTAATAAGGGTACTTAAGGATATTTCCATAAATCCTAAAATTGTTGTGTTCCTTAATTCGAATATTACGTTTCTTTGAAAACAAAATCGAATTTTGGGAGAGCATCCTATCTTTTCAGATAGATCCCAGAGGACATTGAAGTCCAGCGACTGGTTTCCTGGTGTACTTTGAATATCCATATTCAATCACTAACAAGTTAATAACAAATTAATAACTGAGTTAAGCAACTATGTGATTATGTGCTTTTGTGTTCCCTTTTATGTTTTTGGTGTAATCCAAGTTTTTGTTATCTAAAATCCTTAATGGACTTCTACGTTGTAGTTAAGTCCCTTGGGTTATAAAGTACTACTCCATAATTAGACCCCTTGAGTGGTCTAGTTAAACAGATTGATCCAAAAATCTGGTTAGCAACATCATGTGATGATATAGCTGAAAGGACTACTTGGTGGCCTAATTAAAAAGATCATTTGTCGATCTAATTAAAAGGACCCTATGGTAGTCTAGTCACCCTCATCACAGGTTTGATTTTCTTCCCCTAAACATTACAAGATAAACTGTGCGGACTGTGCAAGGAATTACGTATTTATGGATGCATACATAATTATGGAATTTAGTGCACAGAAACCACAGCGAGCTTTGTCATGTGCCTAGAAGTTAACTCTATTCATTTCCATTTCTGAGGAAGCACCCGTTGAAAATGACTCCATTTGTTCATTTTCGTTTCTGAAGATTGTCCGTTGAGGAAATGAATATCCGTTTGATTATCCTTTTCATTTCCATTTCTAAGGAAGCACCCGTTGAAAATGACTCCGTTTGCTCATTTTCGTTTCTGAAGATTGTCCGTTGAGGAAATGAATATCCGTTTGATTATCCTTTTCATTTCCATTTCTGAGGAAGCACCCGTTGAAAATGACTCCGTTTGTTCATTTTCGTTTTTGAAGATTGTCCGTTGAGGAAATGAATATCCGTTTGATTATCCTTTTCATTTCCATTTCTGAGGAAGCAACCGTTGAAAATGACTCCGTAAGTTCATTTTCGTTTCTGAAGATTGTCCGTTGAGGAAATGAATATCCGTCTGACTATCCTTTTCATTTCCATTTCTGAGGAAGCAACCATTGAAAATGACTCCGTAAGTTCATTTTCGTTTCTGAAGATTGTCCGTTGAGGAAATGAATATCCGTTTGTTTCTCCTCTTCATTTCCATTTCTGATGAAGCACCCGTTGAAAATGACTCTGTAAGTTCATTTTACGTTTCTGAAGAATGTCCGTTAAGCAAATGACAGGATCATGCCTTGTATATCTGGTGGTTATTTGACACAAAGTCACAAATAGGCTCCTACGAATAAATTTCGGGACGAAATTTCCTAAAGTAGGGGAGACTGTGACACCTGGGTAACTGCGACCATCAAACAAATACCAAACCAATGAAATATTGTATTTTATACTTGGGATCTGTATAAATATGTGTATCTTTTACACATATCAATTCTTGTTCGATTACAAGCTCTAAATCGCTTTCTGGAAGGTTATACGCGCACTGATGCGTAAATATAACCAGTTTAATGCAACGAACACTCCAGAATAGTGAAATAGGCTTAACATACCTTAAATAACCTTTACAAAACTTAGAAATAAGTTTTGAAGGCTTTGGTATGGCAAAATCAAGTTAAATCGCTTACATGGACTAAAGTTGACAAACTGCGAAAGTATGCCAATTTGAACTATAACAGACATTCCGGAACATGACCATAAGTTAAACATACCATAAATATCCTTTACATAGCTTAGAAATAGGCATTGAGGGGTTCGGTGTACTAAAATAAACTTTTGGGTCATTCAGGGACTAAAAGCGTCAAAAAGTGCGCAAGTTTGCACTTTCGCGCATAACTTACGTTCAGAATACATCCGGACATCCAAAAATTTATGTAAGCACTAAAATATTTTATTTTAGTGTTTGGCATGAGAAAAATCCATTCGTCACGCAATTTGGATCGTTTTTCGCGCTTATGCGCATTCCGTCGTAATTAAGCGAACATCGCGATTGTATGGCCAAACGAACCGACATCCGAGATATTTTTGAGCACATTTTAAGTTCCCTATACTTTAACTTCATTTTAGAGCTTTGAAATGGGGTTAACGGGGCTTAAATGTGTCAAAAATGCATCAAATAGCAAGTTTGGAGCTTCAGGGGCCTCTTCTGCCATTTTTGAAAGTGTCAGACCTGCAAGGTCCTTGCGCACCTCAACACTTTTAATGTTACGGTGCGCAAGCAGGGGTCAGATGCAGAAAATCGTTTTTGGCTGCTGTTATCAGCTTTTAAACACTCCAAAGGCCATTTCCACATGTTGCTAACTGATCATGGGGGGCAAATTGATGTTCATGAGCTTGCCAAAAAGTGTAGGGATGTGATCATTCCCTCTTCTCCAAGAAACGATCCTAACGGTGAACCGAAAACTATAAATACCCAACCCACTTCATTGCAAAACCCACTTGAAATCTGAGATTTCTCTAAGTTGGGGTGTTTCATCACCTCATACCTGAGAATACTTGGATTATCAATCTTGCGGGGACCCTTTGTAAGTTTTCCTTCGTTCTTTTATTGCTTTTCGAGTCCGAAAGTCAAACTTTGTTTGACTTTCTGCATTGACCAATTTATGGTCAATGCGAAGTTCGTTTGAACTTCATAACGTGAGCATGATCACGATGGTTATAGTCCTTAGTGACTATATCTACTGATTACCACGTTATCTAGGCTCAGTGACGAGTCGTAGTTTCGGCCAAAATGCGCATTCTTGCGTATTTTGTAACCAAACTACTTTTAGGTATCAAAACCGTTTGTTTTGATACCAAACCTGTTTTTCTAAACTTAGTTAAGCATGTTTTAACATGCTTAGCTCGTCACTTTTAGTTTAGTGCTTATATAGGGTCGTAAGGTAAGCGATCTAAACAATCGCTTATACTTTCGAACCCGACCCGTTTGGTCGATCATTAGGATCCGTCCAAACACATTAGGTGACCATAGTATATAGGGAATAACCTTCCGAGGTTATACCTTATGGTCGCTTCGTTTAAGTAGTCGTATGATAGGTAGTTTATATGCCTTAGGTAAATTACCAAAATGCCCTTTTTACGCCAAAATTCATTTTAAGCGTATGTAACATAACTTTTGGTATCTAAACTGATTTAGTAACAATATTAGACATGTTAAGGCATATTTTACTTGTCATAGGACTAGTTAGGCGTTCCGAACGCGTTTTACGCGAACGACACGTTAAAGTAGCATAAGCTACCTAAACGGGTCGTGATGGGTCGTAAGCACTTAGGTTAGGTTTCATTTAGTATGTAGGATTTGTTAAACCATATTACACGAGTCACCATACTCGTTTGGTTTATGAACCCTCATTCTATCCAATCCTTCGATTTAGGTCCGGTATATTAACATAGCACCTATATTAGGTGCCGTTTGATATCCGTGATCTCTAGCATTGCTTGGTGGTTATCTTAGAACTTCTGAGCAATCTCAAGTGAGTACATAGACCCCTCTTTTACTGTTTTCCAAACTGTTTTGGGGTGAAACACATGTGCCTACTTGTTACTTTCGTGCTTTTCATGTTTTCACATCATATACTTGCTATGTTTATTAGTACATTTATAGTACATGATTTCAATACATTTTATGCTAGGTATGCCCATTGTGTGCATACTTAGTACATCACTTTACAATACATTTTATGCTATGTATGCCCATTGTGTGCATACTTAGTACATCACTTTACAATACATTTCATGCTATGTACGCCCATTGTGTGCATACTTAGTACATTGTTTTACATTACACTTATGCTATGTATGTCCATTACGTGCATACTTAGTACATTGTTTTACATTACACTTATGCTATGTATGTCCATTACGTGCATACTTAGTACATTGTTTTACATTGCATTTCTGTTGCATATGCTCATCCAGCATATGAACACATTATACTACATTTTGAACCGTTGTAACCTTTTGACTATGTGAACCGTCGTAACCCTTTGATTATATGAACCGTTTGTAACTATTGAACCGTGTGAACCAGTTGTATCTGTTGACATGATTTACATTTGACAATAGACATTTGACTATACATAAACATTTCTACAATTGTTAAACATTTCATCTTGATGGTTTGGTTTGAGTAAGTGATTTAAGTAACGAGGCGTATGTAATATGATACAAGCACGGTGGACACGCCGCTGGTACTTCCTATATATAAGTGTTTGTATGGTATCACATATTGTAGCGTTATTTGAATCATTTCAATTTGAGACATATAACATTTTATACAAATAACATACTTTTCACAAGACATTGATTTACAAACAACTTATCTTATACAAACTCATTTTACATGGTTACTCATTTAACCATACATTATTCTCTTATTTATACATATCATCTGATCTTATCGTTTTTCAAATGATTTACAAGACAAAGCAAGTTACAAAGTTCATGACTAAACATTTTCTCAAACATAAGTCATGAATTCTGTTTTCACAAAACCTATGTATCTCACAGGCATTTTTATGCTGACGTACCTATTTTCACATGTGTTTTCAGGAAATGATGCATAGGACTTATCAAGACATACTTAGGCGGACATGTGCCTTAGTGACTTAAAACGAGACAAGAACTAGTTAATTTATGTCATGTACTCTTTGGTTCTTGTTTAAAACAATGTAAACTTTCATGTTTGATTAATAAAACGAAACTTCAATTGCCATGGATTTGAAACAATTAATTCTGTTACAACACTCCCCGACGTTTCCGCCACGTTTTGTATGTTCTACGTGGTCGGGGTGTGACAAAAAGGAATTTAAAAAAATAATTGAAACATTAAAAGAAGATAAGACCGAGCTAACGAAAATGGTTTCAAGAAAAAAACTGAAATAAACCTTTACATCAATAGGCTCGAGTTAATGCAAAAAGAGTTGGCCTGTGCTAAGTGTGAAAGTGAGGCTATCCAGCTTAAGCTGAATAGTTATTCAAACTCTAGGTATGTGCTGGATCACATCATTGACATATAGAAAAAGAAAAATGATGTCACGTGCATAGGTTATAAGAAGTGTCCACCACCTATTAAACACGATTATTCTTCGATGCCTGATGAGGAAAATAAACCTCATTTTGAGCCCTCAGTTTCATTGAGCCTTGAGGAATTCACATTTGGGTTAGGTTACAAAAAGGAAGTATCCTCAGATTCGGATGAATCAGCAGATGCGAAAGTGTCAACAGCTGAACGAAATCAGGATCCTCCAGTCATTGTTGAGGATGCTGATTCGTCAGATGATGAATCCGAGGAAACTAACTATGAACAGTCAGAAACGGTAACAAAAGAGGAAAACATACCTCTCGAAAATCACATTCTTTGTGATCCACCTGCAAAACCGTTTGTGACTGCTAAAGCCAAGTCTGTTGAATCCTCATCGGGAAGCTGTGAAAGCGTGAACTTGCTTTACACGTTGATTGGATCTGATAAAATATATTCAGACAAGGATTTCCCTATCAAAAATGTCAATCAATCTTTGATTGATAAAGTTTTCGAAGATTCTACAAGTAAGTTTTTGGGAAAGTCAAGCCCAGGAGTTGTAGTAACTCAGTGTGCTCCTATCCAAAAATCCGAAGTTAGAAAGAAATACGGGAATCAAAAATTGCAAAACAATCAACGAAAGCAAAATCAAGCTGCCCAAGGAAATGAAAAAGGCAAACAGAGCCAAAACAAGAAAAAGGTTCGGAAGATAAACTTCATGAAATCAAGAGGGACTGATAAAATTGAAACTTTCGAAAACGAATCCAACACGGATTTTGTTAAACAAGTTAAAACTTTGAAAAGAAACAGTCAAAACAATTACACACAACACAGAAACGGTTGTGATGTAGGACCAAGTACCTCAAGATCACGAAGTTCATCATCAAGCTCTTACAGTTATGATACTCTGAGGTTTGTTGAGCGGAGATCATGTTTTGAATGTGGTGAGTATGGGTACATTGTCAGAAATTGTCCATATCTCATGGAAGGAAAGGCAAAGGTTGATCCCCCCATGGTAACAGTTACCATAAAATACCTGTTTCACCAAAACAGGACCCTCGTCTTGTTAAACAACGGGAAATGAAATAGAAAAAGAAACAACGACAAGAAGTTGAAAAGGTTTTAAAACCAGAGGTTGTCCAAACGCAGTCTGTTAAATCAGATGTTAAAAATGAAAAGCAAAAACAGATTTGGAAACCAAAATCGGAAATTGTTTCAAGGGGAGCTACATCAATTCCGAATCATCGGGAAATGGATGTTACAATTCTCGATGATGACGGACGACCCAAGTCTGTGAAGGCTTGGGTCCCCCTCTCCAACTAATCTCTAAATGAGTGTGCAGGATGTTCCAGGAGGAACAATTGATAATCTTAGGATTGTTGATGGTGGAGCGTCCATGCACAAGATCGGCGACATAAGGCTCCGAAATATTGTTACATCTAGGAGAATATTGTTGCCATTGATGGAGAGAGAAAAGAAAAGGGAAAGAAGTCAAAAATGTCTGATGCAAGAATGATGATGAAAGAATTTGACCACTTCGACAAAATGAAGATCATTCCAAAGTTTGGTTGTCAAAGGTTTCAGATCTTGTTGCTATGAAGAGTTTTTCTCGGATTAATTGAAGTAGCTGCAAAATCGACTTTGAAATCCACACCTGGTGGATATCCAGTTTGGGAGAGCACTCAGATTCCTTGCAATGCATGAAGCTGTTGTAGGATACGGTTTTAAATTTCTAATTTCTCCTATACTTGTCGATATTTAAGCTGCTTTATGAATTATTATCATCTCGTACAGCACTCTTCAAACTGACACGTTGATCTTGAATATCACCTCACACGTGATTGTTTCAAAATGAAACTCATCAATGTTGTCATGGTCCATACCGATGACCAGTGTGCCGACCTTTTTACCAAAGCATTTGATAAATCAAGATTTGACTTTTTATTATTGGTAAACGGCATTAAGGTCAAGCAAGAGTAATCCACATCGGAAAATCGTTTTTGTAAATAGCTTTGTGTTTTTTTTTAAATTTATCATAGTTTTGTTGATTTTAGGGGGAGTAAATCCAAGTTTGAAAAATTCAAAAACATCGAAAAATTTCAAAATGCAAAAACAATAGAAAAACAAAAATGAGTTTCCTGACGAGCAAAAGAGAAAACGATAATACATCAGTGGACTGTTGAAACCTCTTTAAACTGAAATGCAAAATGAAAAATGTTAAGCAGCTCTATATATAAGATGTATCGGTAGGCTCACAATCATCTTAAAGTGTGCAGGGTGATATAAACCTAAATCGACTGAAGACCAGGTGGGAACCACTCATTGGCATATGGTCTTAGTACCGAAATTTCGTTTGAGAGATTGCCGAGGTTCTGAGATATGTGGTCTTTATGCTGTTTATCATCTGGGTATCATGGTTGTTTCTTTTACCGAAACAAACGGAGACGAAGTCTAGATCTTCCATGATATCATACATACGTGTACATACTGCATACGACATCAATAAGTGATCAACAATCACATGTCCACAAAACAAGTGATAATATATCACATTTATCCGGGAGTCAAGTTCGTCTCTTTGCTGTACGAAAGTACTGACCTGTTCACGGACTTGCTCCTGTGCCCTCATGCATCTGAAAATCAAGTTCCTCATCAATAAGTGATTCTATCATATAGGGCTTCTTTTCATCAAAATAAGTGAGTTTCTCACATATTTTTATACGGCAAAACAGATGATAAATGGTATACTCACCAGTAAGATGAAATCCTCGTGCATACCTTGATACGGGAATGTGTCGTGATGTGGATGAACACCGGTCGGTAAGTATAAATCATACTTTAACGTATCCCCTCGCCATGATTACATATGATAAGTTGAGCTTATGTGGATAACAATACCGATAATCGTTATAGGATGTTTATCAAATTGTTAACAAAAAGAACAACAAGAGTGTTTTGGCATGACCGTACACTGATATGATTCTCTTACCCTCGAAACTCGCAAAAAGAATGTTTGTATATATTTACTTTTATTAGTTTCTGCAACTATGTATATATTTATTTACTGCTTTCAGTTCTTAAGTTTGAAATATTCAAAATACCAAAAAGATTTTAGGTATGTTTTAATATAAACTTTATAAAAGTCAAAAATATTTTATTTCTGCTTTAGTTTTGATTAACCGATGTTGGAACTCAAGTCTTCGTTGCCTGAAATCTGATTGAAAACCAAAACGACTGAATCTTCATAAACGGTCAGAGTTTGCAAGTTTTGAAAGTTAATAATCAAAATTGAAAAATCTGTTAACTTTTCAAACTAACTGTCGGACGGTAGTTGAAAACATGGTCACATGTGTGTTATTTGTTTAATGTTAACTATATTCCAAGCAGTTGTTCTCATTACGCGTTTAGATTTCTTGCATGTGCAGATGCTAAAGGCGAGGAGAACATGTTCGATGACAAGCTGAGGAATGAAGACACGACGTGAAGGCACTCAAATGATAAAGATGATCGAGTTGCTGCTGATCAATCATCAACACCACAAGGATCTCAAGCATTGAAGATCAAAAGATTCACGAGCATAATCAAAGGGGGAGTTTATTGATACACTTCCTAGATACAAGCAGGAGTTTGTTAATACACTTTCTATGTGTAACTCGTGAAGACTTTGAAGATCCTTTCCGAGAAAATGAACCATCAAGAGATGGAAAACGAGATTACGAACCTCACGAGCAGCATCCAAGGGGGAGTTTGTTGATACATATTATGTGGATACGGCTCGGCTCGGTTCAACTCGGCTACGAAGTGAAGGCCGTAGTTAAGACATCCTCCTGTCTTGACTCGGTATGATAGTTACTTCGTAATGTTCGATGTACATGTAACTGTGTGTGTGTAGTATACATGTTAGTATAGCTTGTTTGTTTGTTGTTTGTTTGTTCTAAAGCCCAAGTCAAGTCCCAAGCCCAACATACCTGGACGAAATCAGGGGCCCAACAAGTGATGAAATCCCTTGTTGGCGAAATCCCCTGATGATGAAATCACTTGTGGTGAAAACACCTTGTGATGAAAACACTTATGGCGAAATCCCCTAGGTGACGAAATCACGTGATTTCGTCCATGTGTTTTCGTGGGTCTTGATTTCGTGGACCACTTTACTATATAAACACAGACAACAGACATAACACAGTTAAGGAAGTCTGAATAGATTTCGGAGCGAACACTGTAAACACACACACACTGAGAGTTTATGAGAGCATCTTGTAAACATTGCTTTGTAACCGTTTTCTAGATTAATACAATGGAGTGTTAATCGGTGAATCTTGTGTTTTACGTGTTCGTAACTTGGTTTAACTTACCCGTTTGGATTCCGCACTCTCGGGTTTGTCGGAAAACAGGGAATAGAGGTTACTCGATCCTCCGGGTGGACCTACAGTCATTAACCCCCCCCCCCCAAAGGCTTAAAATAAACAAAACAGATTAAACAGGTTATCTCAATGATTTAACCTTCATACGATTAAAATTCAATACCCGACCAAGCGGTATTTTATATACCGTACCCCAAGACCGTATAAGGGAAAATAAGTTAAAAGTATTTACCTGAGCAAATTATACAAATTTATCCCAGCCGTACAAATTAGCAAGTGCAAGTGTCTTTTACTGGTCTTCTAAATCTGGAACGAAGGTTTTAATAACCTATTAGATTCCTAACGGGTCTTACTTAAGTTTAAACTTAGACCGGTTAGTTTTAAAGAAATGTATACGGTTCAAAACGCAAGATTAAGCGAATACCGGATTAGAATGTGGTTTAGACCCGACAAGTATGAAGACTTGTATAATATGGGTAAACTAAACACATTCTGGATTTTGAAATGAAAATGATAAGGTTTGACCCGTTTCGGTTAATTTATGCAAACTAGTTACATAAACCGTACCGAACGCGATAAATGCATAACGGGTAACCAAATGAGTCATGAGCAGGTTTCCTAACTTAATATGCCTTAAATATGTTGTGATATCAATAGGATACCTTCCATTATTCCCAAAACGAATTTAAAATCAATTTAAGCCCCGAAGGGGTATTTTGGTCATTTTAAAGATTATAAAAGAGGTTAAATAATAAACTGAGGTTCTGGTCTAAAATGATCAGTAAAAATATTTAATTTAATAAGTTATATCAGTAAGGTATTGCATATATGTGAAATTTATCATTTATAACCAAACTATGCGCCGTAGGGGCATTTTGGTCATTTCACATAAGATTTAAAGGTCAAAATTGGAATTATGAGTTCAAAAATTTTTCTTACTGTTAAAGTATAAAAATTTACTTAAAACATCAGTAGGTATTAAGTCTTATATGCCAAAAATAGTTTTAACCCATACTATGCGTTTAAAACGCATAAAAGTCGGTTTTAAGCGATTTTTGGGTTATAATAGGAAATCTGAGTTTTTGATCAGTTTATAAAGTTCAAAATATTTTATTTATCATATAAAATCAGTAGTAAAAAGTTTGGTATCAAAATGTTATGTAAAACTCATTTTATTAGCAAAAAGGGTATAACCGACAATTACCGAATTAAAGCAAGAACCCTATGTTATGTTCAGTTTAAAAATTAATAAAAATCTTCAAAAATCCCAAAATATTATATTACATCAGTGGGTAAAAAGTTTGGTGTCAAAATTTGGGTTCAGATAGGCTTTATGCTAATAATGCCGTTTAATTAATAAAAAGCTTTCAAATTACGATATTGAGCATAACTCCTAATTTAGACCTCAAACTGATGTCAAATTTTTAGGACATGTTTATAAATAAGTAATAAAGGTTTTTCTCCTATCACATTTTCAAAAATCTCGTTTTAAGGTCAAAAGGGCATAATGGTCAAAATTTAAGCAATTAACGGAAACATGCAAATGAATCGGATTAATTAGGAACCAAGTTGTATAATCTCAGAGGGTTATACTAACCTATAACCTGGTCCTAATGGAACTCTAAGCATTGTCTAAACTAAGCTAAATCGGGTCAGAACTGAAAGTCAAAGCAAAAGTCTACTTTTGCGACTTTCGGTTCCGAACCGAGCCTAAACTCAAAATTGTCGGGTTGAACATGCTTAGACATGTTCTTACATTAATTACCAAGTTATATAAGTGTTAAAACAGGTTTCATAGCTTCTACATTGTTAATTATGAATTTATTTGCAAAATAACTTTCTGTTGACTTTTTAATATTAACTTTGACCCGACAATTGACCTAGTTAGAGAGGAAATCAGAGGGTGCCCTTTTACGGGTTTATTACCCACATAATTACCAACTCATAGCCACTTTCAATTCAAAAAATGACTGGACCATTAGTGATTAATCACTAGGTCAAAGCTTAATTACGACGACTTTGACTTTTTGTCATTAAACTAATAAAACATGAACTAGAGAGGCTAAGATTACTTACAAAGGCCCTTAGCACGAATTAGGAGCTTGAGAAAACTTGCTTGACGTCCAGAGAGCTCCAGAGAAAGAGTTATAATGATTTTTTAGTGAATGAGCAATGAACTAGCAAACAAGTGTGCTTATATAGCCAAACACAACTCACAATATCACTCCACATAAGTCTAAGATTGATTCCTGATCATCCCAGGTGTCCCCTATGCATGAAAATCTGTTGGCTAAGCTCCTGAATTCGAAAACCATCATGCAATGGCGGTGTAACCTGCTGAAACAGGCATCTGCCAACTTTTTCTGCATCTGCAGGTTTCAGGCGGCCCGTGTAAGGATTGGCCAAGGCCTTACGCAGCCGGTATGAGAGTCTGATTCGGTCACAAGTTTGTCAGCTTTGCACATTTGGTCCCTGGTCCTTCTAAACTTGATTTTAACTTGTTTTTATTGTACTTTTAACCCCCAAACTTGACTTTTAAGGACTCTAAGTCATAAATAAATTTCGTTAAGCTCCCGGTTAGTTATACGATCACCGAAAAGTCCTGAATTTCAACGTTGACGCTTTTAACCCCTTATTTACGAATGTTAACGTATTTTCCCCATACGATATCGAAACCTTGTGAAATTTTTATTACTTATTCTCGGGAGCATAATTAATCGCTACAAAGCTTCGGGTTCATTAAAAGGTCACTCAGATGTATAATTTAAACATGTTGACACATTTAACCCTTGTGGCTTGCAAACTTTCACTTTCTTCCACAAACGGTTTCATACGATTCATGATTTATTCGTTTAAGGGTATAAACATCGTGTAGGGTTGTTGAAAGGCAAAATTATCAAATGTTGACACTTTGAATCCTTCTACGCACATACTTTCATTGTTTGTCAACTTTAGTCCCTCTGAAATAATTCTTCACACGTCTAAAGTCCATGACACGTGTCTTTATAATATTGGACATGATTTTGCGAGGTGTTACAGGTAGCTTGGTAAATCACACAATATTTAGTACAAATGAGGGCGTAAGAGTTCTAATTTTTGGGGGTTTGATTAATATCAAAACAAAAGAGTCTTGAGAGTGTTTCTCATAAAATCGTGTGTTTGTGATCCAACTACTGCAACAATTGGTATTGCCTGTTGAATCACCACCAAAGAAGACAAACTTTCGAGCGGTTCAGTTTTGCAATCCGTAAGAGATTCTTAATGTGATAGTCATGATATATCATTGTAAACAGAAGTGTACTACTGGCCGATTTACACTACGGCTAAAGATTAACCACCACTATAAACATAAGTGTACTACTAGCCGATTTACATGACTCCTAAAGATTAACCGACAGTTTTGTTCAAAATAATTAAACAAAATAATTTGCATTGAAGACATTCAATAACATTTATTTTTTGTTTATTTCTTTGCAAACCTGTTTCACCATCTACTCACCTATATATACTAAGGGCTCCTTAGTTTACAAATACGCCTTTAGACACATAGCAATCTCTAAAACACATTCAACATTATTTCTCTTTTATGGCTTTCATCTTCGGGTTTCGGGGTCTTCTTCGGCATTGCAACTGCTTAGGTTGTTGTATCCCGATAAAAAAACAAATTCTCTTGGATGACTCAAAATTTGTTTAAAAGGACCCGTGTAATTTACTGCTTTCCTTTGATTATTGTATTGTATAAGCGTTGAGTATTTTGTTCAGCTCTAATGGTTATGTAAGACTCAAAATTTGTTTAAAAGGACCCGATAAGAAACAAATTGTCAGCCTAGAAACTTTTGCGTTTAGTATTTTGTTCTTGTTTTTTGTTTATTTCAGCTCTAATGGTTTTATAATTTACTGCTTTCCTTTGATTATTGTATTGTATAAGCGATTTTATCTTTTATTTTATACGTGAATGATTCCTAAATATATTACACTAAATGTTTAAAAATCTTTCAACGTGAGCTTTTGAATGCTGATTTCTGGAGTTTCTTATTTGTATTAAAAAATAAATATTTTAGTTAACTGGAAAACAGAAATATACAGTAATACCATTCTGTCTCCATCAAGAAAGATTCCATATTTTATTGTGTTAACCTAAATATTCTTGTGTATCCGACTTATACGCGTTCGTAAGTTAATATCTATTTTAAATATTCATGAAAAAGATGGTGGGCAAGCCTGTGAGGCTTTATTATCCTAGATTAGTTGCCAAGCTAGTTATAGATCCTCTTGAAAAGCAAGTCAAAGTGGTTGATTAATTATATAGCAAATCATATTCGTAAACTAATAATGAAAAGCAAGTCAAAGTGGTTGATTAATTATATAGCGAATCATCTTCGTAAACTAATAAAAAAATACGTAGGAGACTTTTTCTGGTGACGGAGAATAGTATATTATTTTGCTCATTTGATCTATATGTGTATACCCGTAATTAATTTAATAATTATTCATATGACTTATACTATATGCATTGTAGATTCTATCAACTATTCTTAAATCTACAAAGCTCAGTAGCTCTGTCATCGAAGATCAGTTGCCAAGCACTTTATGCATATAAGGGTGTGGGGAGTGGTTAAACACTTTGGAGTGGCAAACCAAAAAACCGACCAATCAGAGCGCGACAAGTCCAGGGGCGTACCCACCTTATGAGGTGGGTGGGCGGCTGCACCCCCTGAAAAAAAAAATTTAGTGGTATTTTTCGCAAAAAATCCCGACCGCACCCCTTGAAAATTTTCGTCCGCACCCCTTGAAAAATTCCGACCGCACCCCTTGGAAAATTCAGACTGCACCCTTTGAAAATTTTCGTCCGCACCCCTTAGAAAAAAATGTCAGGAATTTATATAAAAAACCTGTTAACACGGATTGAAACCCGATCAAATTATGTACACAAGTTAGCCCATTAACCCCTTTAATAAAACTTAAATTCAATCCATCAGGCCCAATAACTTAATACCCATTCAAGCCTAACCCAACTACTAGTTTTGTTAAACAACATCAGTCCACATAATAAAAAAAAAAACCTAAATCGCTGCCACTAGCCAGCGACTCCTGTCATCCCTCTGCCTCACTTCAGCGCCGAGCGACAACATAATTACGTTTGGCGACTGCAAACTGGATAATTCAGGCCGCCCCAGACAGGTACATGTTTTTTTTTTTTTTTTGTTATTTTGATGTTTATACGATTTTGTTCAAGAGTCATGAGATAATAGGATTTTAGGATAGGTTAAAAAAAAGTTTAAACTTTTATGTGTTTTGAGGTAATTTGGGGTTGTCTAGTCTTTATAGGATGGATTTGTTGTTTCTTAATCTCTTATTGATTATATGATTCTAGAAACAGATATATATGTTAAAAAAGTTTAAAATTTTATATGTTTTTATGTATTTTTGGGTTGTTCTAGTATTTAGTTGGGTGGTTTTGTTGATTATATGATTGTTGGTTGGTAAATAACAATTACTAGGGTTTGAAATTCAAAATTTTAAATTGAAAATTAAGGAACATGGGCTATGGTTGAACACTTGAAGATCCTTGTTTATTTTGTACGTGATAGGATTAGGAAGGAACAATGAGTAGGGAAGTTGTGCTGCGATTTCTCAAGAGGAAAGGGGTTAAACCACTTTTTTTCGCCGGATTCTTTTAACCAATATTTGTTTTAGATAAATTTTTTTGTTCTCTTATTTAATGATTAAGAGAAATAGAAGTAGGGATGGTTTGAACTTTGATGTTTTTTTGTTTGTTAATGTGATAGGAAGTTAGGAACTAGGGTTTGATTGTTTGAAAGTTGAAATGGACCCGACCCGACCCGATTTGATTTGACTGGCTATGAAACTTTGTTTGTTTGTGTTTACTTGTTTTACATGACCCGACCCGACCCGCTATGAACCGATTTTTTTTATATAGCTAGGGTCTAAAATCTTTAAAAAAATTCCGCACCCCCAGGAAAAAAATCTTGGGTCCGCCACTGGACAAGTCAATCAGTGAAAAGTGTTTAAACTTTGGTGAAAAGTGTTGGCAATGGTTTAGACATTTGATAAAGTGGTAAACTTTAAAAAAAAAAAGGAAAAAGGTGTGATCGGTTGAGAGATGGAATGGACCCCACCCACACACCCCCTCTCTCTCTCTCCTTCCTCCCCTCACCGATTCGGCATGCCACCACCGATTTGGCAAACTTTGGTGACTAAACACTTGTTGGCGGTGGTGTTTACCACTCGGTAAAGGGGTTTGCCACCCTTTACCGATTACCACTCCGGACACCCTAAGCCTCAACCCGTCTTTGAAAGTAGGATGGGTCTTCTTTCCCATCAGAAAACTACTTAGAAGCACTACTAAAAAAAACATAAATAAATAATCTCATCTAATTCAATTTGGCTGATAATAATCCCAAGTCAGTTATTGGCCGATAATAACCCGAACTGGTCAAATTTTTTGTAAAATAATTCGCCGTTAAAATAGTTTAATGAAGTTAAGTTTTTTTTTTCCGAATTACAAACCGATGTTTTAAGGCTTTTGATCAGAATGAGGATACGAGTCGATTGATATAAAACTTATCTCGAAATACTCCCTCAACCCCACGAAAACGGTGCTTCAATTCGGGTGTTTAAACTTTCAATTAACAAAAATTAAGCCATTTCGAGCACAATTTCAAGGTAAGTTTTAAATCAATCGACTCGTATCCTCGTTCCGATCAAAAGCCCTAAAACATCGGTTTGTAATTCGGAAAAAAACTTAAGTCCGTTAAGCTATTTTAACGGCGGACTATTTTACAAAAAAAAAAAATTGACTAGTTCGGATTATTATCGGCAAATAACTGACTTGGGATTATTTTTTTTTTACGGCAAATTTGGATCACTGACGGACCACTGGAGTATCATCGTGCCACCAGTGAAACCACCCGATCATATCCATCTCCACTAAGCATAATGCCTATACACCAATTCAGGAGGAAACCCAATAAATACGGGAAAACCCCCTTTGTGGGAATCGAACCAAGGACCTATTGGTCCCAAAGTCTTATCCCACCCCCAAGATGCCACTAAGCTATAAAGCCATGGACAACTGACTTGGGATTATTATCGGCCAAATTGAGTTAGGTGGGATTATTTATTTCCAATTCGCCAAAAACATATGGGTTATACGATTTATCTGATTTCTAATAGCCGCAACCATTATTAAAGGAATGTTCAGACATGGTAGGAACTAGCATACGGGTCGACCTGTAGTATTTAAATTAATATATGATACCCCTCAAAATGAGTATTGAATTTAGGGTTATTGGATTTTATTAATCCAAAGTTTCACCAGTTGTCCGATAATAATCCCAATTTCAAAAATTCCATCTGACAATCTCAACTTGTAAGATGTTGGCCCCCATCGATCCTTTTTTCAATTGAGTTATAACCCAATTAGTTTTTGCTTACGTTGACCGTTATGTGACGTGGCAGATGACTTGGTTGCTTATGTGGCACCAGAGGTGTACAAATCGTTTTTTTTTTTCAAAGACCGGTTCTTGTTATTAACCGAACCGGTTTTTTCATCAAAAACAAAAACTGGTTTTTTTTATAACCAGTTTTGGTTACTAATCGGTTTTTTTAACTCAAAACAATAACCGGTCCAACCAGTTACGACCGGTTTATTCCAAAACAACTGGTTTTTTATAACCGGTTTCGAAGACGAATATTCCTAACTGGTCTATAACCGGCGGTTCCGGTTATAAAAAAACTGGTTAAAAAAAACCTGTTTCGGTTTTTTTCCCGGTTTCGGTTCTAAAACCGGTTTTTTTGTACACCTCTATGTGGCAGCATCACTATCTCCACCTCCATCCCCACCAATTCCCACCACCACCATCCCCACCATTAGCCACCACCACCACTATCAACCCCCACAACCACCCACCACCGTTAGCCACCACCAACCTTCAGCACACTGTCATCAACCACCTTCAACTCTATCACCACACTAACTAAAAATCAATTCGAATCACTCTCATTTGTCCTTTTACAACTATTTCTAGAGAGAGAAAATTGTTTCTAGAGAGAGAAAGTGAGCAGAGGTTGCCGGAGAAGAAGACTTGACCTTCGTCGGAGTTCCAGAGGTCGCCGGACAATTGAAACCTTACGTTTTATCATCAATCAGCATTCGTACAATGTCTAGTCATCTTCTCCGATCATCTTCGCGAACGTCCAGTCATCTTCTCCGGCGACCCATGTTAAGTAACAGCCTATGGTGCTTGTTCGGCAGCTTGTCATAGGTAGCAGCCTCTGGTCATCTTCTCTAATCATCTTCACACACAGATGGAGATGGCAATGGTAACTGGTGGTGGTGGAGATGGTAGTGGTGGTGGGTGGAGATGACGGTAGTGTTGGTGGAGGCGACAGTGGTGGTGGGCGGTGTAGATGGCGGTAGTGGTGGTGGCTGATGGTGGTGGTGATGGTAAGGTGGAGGTGAGGTAGTGATGAGAGTGCCAAATCATTGTCCATGTCAGCAAATAATAAAGTTGTGTGCCACGTCAGCATCCAAGTCAGCAAAAACTAACTGGGTTATAACCAAGTTAGAAAAGGATCGATGGGAGTAAAATCTTAAAAGCTGGGATTGCCAGAGAGAATTTTTTAAGTTGGGATTATTATCGACCAACTGGTGAAACTTTGGATTATTAAAATCCAACAACCCTTGAATTTAAATAAGTATTTCAATTATTCTTTACTAATAGTGTAAAACGGTGTATGGACATTATCATCTAAAAAACTACATTAATTAAGAGAAAAATGCTCAAATAATCCCTTTGTTTGGTGAAATTTCACCTATAATCCTTATCTTTCTAAAGTTCCACCGTTTGAGGTGGCAGTGCTATGGCGGTGGTTAGGAAATGGGGGCGGTGGTGGTGGTGTTATGTGGTGTGGAGGTTTTATGGTGGTGGTAGTATTGCGGTGAAAGTTGCAGATGGTGATGGTGGTGAAGAGTTGGGAAGATGAAGTGGGTGGTGGGTCTCACAAAAATTTTTAAACATTAATATATTTCCTTTAAATTTTTAGTTATTAATTTAACAGTGAGGGTACTGAGGTAATTCCATACTCACTTATCTAAGAAAGCTAACCTTCATTCAGGTTACGTGCTATCCTAGAAACCAATGTGAAAAGTTAAGGATTATAGATGTAATTTTAGAAAGATATATAAATAAATTTTCACCAAACCACCAAAGTTATCTCGACTTTATTTGACTATAGGGTGTGGTCATGACCTCATGGTCACCATGACCCTCCACATTAGCTTTTTGTCATCTATTTCTAATCCATCATTCAAAACCACTACCCTAAGGGTGTGGTTATGATCCAAACCACTATTCTATTATTTTAATTTATTTTTGTGAAAATGAAAATGAAATATTAAAAAAAGGAAAGGAGGCTCATGATTGCCATGGTTTAATCCATGTCAACCATGGTGAATGAGGCAAGAGGATGATGTAGCAATCTATTAATGGTCCTATATGATAATTAATGATCCAATCCATAACCCCCAAACCCTTTAGACTACCCGGTATGGGGGTCGGCCGTGCCCCGGCGAGGCCCGGTGCCGCACCCCCACACCGCCCCCCTCACGGGCGTCCCGTCTTCTCCGCCGGCTGGATGACGCGTGCGACGGGCCTACTTCTTCTCTCTCTTTCATCTTTCTCTCTCCTCTCTCTCTCTCTCTCTCTCTCTCTAAAATCAAATCAATTTAATATTTTTTAATTGTTTTTATAAATAGTGTGGGGCTCCATCCTCCTCCCCCTTGGTCCATCCCCTTTAGGGCCATCCTCACTTCCGATGACGTGACGTCCTACAAGGCAGCCCATTCCTTGAGGATGACCCTCACCATACCCACTAGCCTTAGCCTTGAACTAATCAAAGTGAAAAGCAAACACGTAAGTATTGAGTTTGAAAAAGTATTTCAATTACTCTTTATTAATAGTGCCACCAAATGATGTATTTTACATTTTCATAGTAATTATTACCTCACAAACTTTATTCTATCACTTTGTGTCACACCCCAACCTATTGAGTAATCATCGGGGCGCGACACTGAGCGAAACAGATTGTTCAGAAGTTTCCACAACAACTACAATTACCAATTATTTAAAGCAACATGTCCCATACCATGTCATAAAAGGTAACGTAATTATTACAGGCAAAATCTAGTCAAATTGTTCTATTCCGACAACTCAGATTTCAAATACAGACAGTGTTTATTTGTTTCTAGACCTTTCCTAGCCCCGATTTCACAGCAAGCTAAACACATAAGCATCCTAAGCACCTGTCACATACGTTAAAGTAAAAGTCAATACACATAGTGTAAAGGTGAGCATACAAGTTTGATAGTAGTATATAGAGTTCGAAATCGTTACGCATAACCAGCACGTACACAGTGTGAAATGAAGCACGTAAGTTATCGACATGAACCTATCAATACCAATGACCGCGGGTTGACTGCCCAAGGCAGTTCGTAATACACACTCACCACTGTGAGCCATGTAACAAATTGTCCTTAACAACCTCTGAGTGAACAGCTGCTGAGTCCAAACAAACAGTACTATCGTTGCTAAGGCAGGTAGACAGCATTCCATGTGTAAACATAACAAACAAGCATTCATTAAGTCACGTATAACATGCGGTAACGATTAGCGTTTAAAGTATTACGTAGTGTGTTCGATGTGGTTTAGAATAAGTAATGTATGTAACACCAAAAGTGCGTAAAGCAAAAAGGGATCGAGTATACTCACAGCGATGATGGATTGAAGGGAGCGCTAGAGTTAGATTAGTCTGATCAGAACGATAGCATAATGATAAGAGATACGTAAAAGGGTGAGGTGTGTCAAAGGATCGGACGGTACTCCGATCGGATAGCCATCCGATCGGGTAGCCAGTCGATCGGGTGACAACCCGCTCGGATGGTCATCCGGTCGGGTGACATTTCGAGTGGATTGTTTCTTCGTTTGGGAAGGATGTGTTTGTGTATGATGGCTTGAATTTTAAAGTTTTCGTTGTAGTATTTTGAAAACATAGAAGTATCTCTACCTTTCAGGTCGATCGACCGAACGACCGTTCGATCGGGTGACAATCCGGTCGGTTGGATACTTCAGTGAGAACAAGTTCACAGCAGTTTGTCACTCGATCGGATTGTAGTCCTGTTGGGTGGCAGTCCGTTTGTATTGAACATGTTGAAAATTGTTTAAGTGTTGAAGTCAGAACATTGCATAGTCGAGTGACAATCCGATCGGGTGGTAATCCGATCGGACAGTGGTTCGTTCAATGTTCACAACTTCAGGTGTTTGAGATAAGAGTTAAGTGTGGGGCCAAGGTGCAAGCCGATCGGGTGGCAACCCGATCGGGTGACAGTCCGATCGGACAGCAGTCCGATCGGGCGACCCTCCATTCTGGTCGACCTGATCGTCTTACACTTGGTTGTTTTGATGGTTGTCATTTTATCGAGATGATTCGATAACGTGCTGGACAACGGAAACCTCGTCTATACTTGGTAATCTGATCGGACATGAACCACCCAAATCTGACCAGTTAACTGTTCGAGACGGTGTTTCATGTTCAACCCGAAATCGGTAGTCTCGTGGATAGAATCCAGATCTTGAACCAACACTTCAACAAGAAAGAGTAGAAGATCAGGACAAGCTCCGATTTTATCAATTTTAAGTGCATTGAGTGTAAAAGAGTTGAAAGAAAGTTAGAAACCATCTTTCACTCCTTTTTCACCATGAATATGTTTCGATCTATGCAAAATCTTTGTTTATTTGTGTGGAAATCGTTCAGATCTAAGTTGTTCTTGGTGGATTGAAGCCAAAACATGAAGTTCATAAGAACACCATGATGACATCATCCTAGAACACCTCAAATCTATTGATTTCACGGTTAAAAGTTAAGATTCAAAAGATAGATAGGTGTAGGAGTGCGTGTAGATCAAGAAAATACAAGATTTAGGTTGAATACTTACAAGAATCGCGTGAAATCGGAGAAAAAGTGGGCAAGAAGCGCTGGTCGGACGAGAGGTGCGGAAAAGGTAAGTTTGTGATGTTGACAGGGGTATTTATAGGCTTTCCATAAAAGGAAAGGGGGGAGAGGCTGGTCGATCGGGTGGTAACCCGATCGGGTGACTGCTCGATCGAGTGTCACCTCGATCGGGTGGCAGCCCGATCAGGTGGCAGCTCGATCGGCTGGCCACTCGATTGGTGTGCAAAGCGTGACGAGTTTTGCTGTTTCGATTGCGATTGCGAGCGTTGCGATGCGATAGAGTTTCCTAGTCAAATTACTTTTAATCCCAACTACTATATCAACATACAATCATCCTTATTTCATATTCGTTTAGCGTTTGCGATTCGATTGCGATTGAGTTTCGATTGCGTTTCGATTAATCACCACATCATAAATATAAATAAACATGCACAAGTAACACATAAGGCACACACACATTAAACAATATCTAGAACGCGTAATTCGAGTTGCGAGTGCGAGTGCGATTGCGATAGCGATAAAGCGATCAAACATGCGATAAACATCGAATAAACCTCGATTATTAATAAGTACTCCACATAATACAACTAACGTAAAGCATAAAATAGACTATCTACAAGTCAAAGAAGTCAAAACATGATTTGAGCAAGGAGTGACAGATCGCAATTAGCAATCTTGTCTCCCTTGAATTCAATCTTGACTTTGACTTTGACTTTCTAAACACGGGGTGTTACACTTTGGATACATGGTATGGGATGATCCTCCCTTGGAGGATGATCCGCCACTTAGGCGCCACATCACCATCCTTGTGAGGATGGTCCATCCTACAAAATTAGTGGAAATGGGAGGATGATCTTACCCTACCACTTTATTATTTTTTTTAATCTTTCACTTTTTTTAACATTTAACAAATAAATTAAGAAAATATTTTCATTAATATTAAAAAACAATACATAAACTTAAAAAAATCCTAATAAAAAAAAAACATAAACTTAAAAAACATCAACCACTTTGATGCTTCTTCATGATGTCGTGTTGTAGTTTTATAAAAGTAGAACGTTTCGGCTTGGGATTACTATCAACATCCATCGTTAATATTTCCCACTCCTTGAGCCGAACCTTATCATCGGACAATCGAATCTTTTCTCCCGCCACGCGTAACTTTTCTCCCGCCACGCGTGTCTTTTCTTCGATGGCCCGCTCCTTCTCCCTCGCCTTTTGGGTCGTGACCTCGGTGTACGTTTTAAATTGGGTTATAAACTCGTCCATCTTCGGGTCGACCTTTTGCTTTTCTTTCTCCTTCGCCTGCTCCTTCTTTGATGTGTCCCAGCCCGGGGGACGTTCCGATTCTTTTACGGCGTATTCTTCTTCGTCGAACTCGGCATCATCGTTTAAGTTTATGTGACATCTCGCGTCCGATCCGCCAGCGCTATAACTACCGGATTCCGATGTCCTTTGGCGCTTCGCCATCTCCACCTCGTTCGGAATCGGCGCCCATTTTTGGTGCGTTCGCATAATTTCCCATGCCCGAACGTGTGCGAACATGGTACCATTGTTCGACTTGTAAAGATCTAACGCCTGTTTGAACACATCCTCGTCACTCATGCCGCTACGATGCCCACTTGAATATATTTTATTATATTCTTCGCAAAACCTATTGACGAACCTGCTCATTTTTCGCCACTTAGATGACACCGAGTCGACATCTCGATACGGGCCTTGGTCCATTAGCTCAAGGAACTTCGCCAAAACCGCCTTCCAAAACCCCTCATCCGTTTGATTATTACCTATAAAATATGTTACAAAAAAATATGTTACAAAAAAATATGTTACAAAAAAATAAAATACTAATACTACAAAATATAAATTTAAAAAATAGTTATTTTTACGAACCTTTTATCGGGTGTGTGGACGTGCCTACATAATCCTTCGCTAAGGCTTCTTCCTCGAGTTGCGTCCACGGTTTCACCTTTGCTTTGGACGGTTGCTCACCCACAACTTGCTTGCCTTTTCTTCGTTTACCTTTTTGCGGTTAGGTCTCGGGAACCACTTTGACATCCTCGTCGGGTTTGGATCGGGTGGGTTGCGTCGGGTTGAGAGGGCTGCACGGGTTGGATATTAAAAACACTCCGCATCATCAATTGTTGTATGACTTGACTTTGTTGCGGGTGAGCAAAAACGTTCGGTGAGTTTTGGAATGCGGCAAAGGCGTTTGAGGAAAATTGAGAGAATTGGTTCGGTTCTATCGTCCGATAGTATCCCGGAACCGAGAAAACATTCGGGATGTTCGGTTGGGTCGGGTTGTTGGGGACATTCGGGTTGTTGAAGGGATCCATGGTAGAATAGTATTTTATAAAAAGTGAAGATGTTTATAAAAAATGAGAGAGAGAGAAGAGTTGTAGTAGATGAAAAGTGAGAAAAGATGTGTTAAAAATGGTGAATGGATTTGAATTTGGTTTGGATTTTTATAAAAATGGGGGAAATTACCGTTTGATCTTTTTTGAAATTGGAAATAATTTTTTTTTATTTCAACGGTCATCATCGGAAAAGGGGGATTTTTTGTCCTCACATACTCCGTCTCAAACGTCTTCAACTCGACGGTCACGACGAGGACGGGGGGAGGGGGGGCACGGTGCTGGGTTCGGCAACGATCCAAGACGGGGTGGGGGGGGGGCGTTCCCCCATACCGTCTAGCCTTAGTTTTACTATTTGCAATTACGATTCATGCATACCGAGACAATGTGTTATTGGTTAACTGATTTTTCCATTAATTAAAAAAAATGTTGTCACATCAATGCAATTCAACACGGTTCTATTAACTAAATTTCACGTTAACTAGGTGTTTTGGGTTAACTAAACCGCAATCATTAACAATTATTATATAATAATTTTTATTATTATTTAATTAAATATTAATAATAAACAACACTTAAAAACACAGAAACTACAATATTATAAAATTTAGGTTTTATAAATTATTCAAACTAGTTATTTTCCGCCGGCGCGTTGCGGCGGGACCCAATGACTACAAAAGGCGTGTCAGTAACGGCAAACAGATACCGAATATCAAAACATAAATAAAATGACGTGGTAAAGATAATCACTCCATCATAAAAAACAATTTTAAATAACCTAATATATAATAATAGGACCCACACGTCCTACACGTTGAAAATTCGGTTGTTTTCAGTTCAGTTATTACGGTGCTAACACGTTAAAATATGGATGAGCTCGGTACCGGTAACGGCAACGAAAGTACCGATCAAGAAAATCATCGAAATTAGGTACCGGCACCGAAAATGCTCGGTACAATACGGTATGGTATTTGAAGGTAAAAATCAATAAATACAGGTATGGTGCTAGACCGGTGTTGAACCGAAAGTAACGATTCTGAAAACGCCAAAAGGTGGGTACCAAATTGGCAACGAAAATGATTTGGTATAGTAAATTTGGTACCGATACGATACCGGTTCGTTTACAGGATTTGATACGATTTGCTCATCTATATTCTAAATATCCAAGTTAATTTTACATGCTACAAGTCATTCATTACAGATAAAGACAAAAAAGAAAGCAAAATAAGTTGTTGTATATATAAAACCTCATTCAAACGAAATACAATTTACTTACTGTGTGTATGAAAAGTAATCTAAACGGTGCAATTGCTTGCATTGCTGCGTTGCTACAGGATTTGATGAGCTCGGTACCACCAACCGGTACCGAAAATACCGTTACCGAAATCCCCAAAAGTGGGTACCGGTAACGAATATACCTAGTATGGTACGGCTTGGTACCGGTCGGTACTGGTACGGCACCGGTATTTGAGGGTAAAAACCGGTGAATACCTGTGCAGAACCGGTACCGAAAATACACCGGTTTGGTAAATTTGAGACCGGATTACTTGCATTGCTGCGTTGCTACAGGATTTGATGAGCTCGGTACCAACCGGTACCGAAAATACCGTTACCGAAATCCCCAAAAGTGGGTACCGGTACCGAATATACCTAGTATGCTACGGTTCGGTACCGGTCGGTACTGGTACGACACCGGTATTTGAGAGTAAAAACCGGTGAATACCTGTGCAGAACCGGTAACGAAAATACATCGGTTTGGTAAATTTGAGACCGGTACCTATACCCGATACCATTTGCTCATCTCTTAATGATATTACTATTCATTCTAAAAAATAAATAATAAATCACATTAGTGTTCATTCAGTTTCAATTTTATCATATATAGATTAGATATTTAAAAACAAAACTTCATGGACTGAAAGAGCATTTTTGAAAAGGTTTTAAATTTTATGTTATTTTTAAAGGCCCTAACTATCTGCACACCCAGTTTGCCTATCTGCACACTTAGGGTTTACCTACGCTGCGTATAGGTCTATACGCAGCGTATAGGGTTAACCCTATACGATGCGTATAGACCTATACTCAGCGTATATAAACCATGGATTTCAGAGCCTTATCAGTAATCACTGCACAGAACACAAGGGTTTATATACGCTGCGTAGGGACCTATACGCAGCGTATATAAAGCTCAATTTTTGTATTTTTTTTATGTATTCCTTTGTTTATTTATAAAAAAAGAAAATTATTTATAAAAAAACAATATTATTGGTAAATAATACAAATATAAATTATAAAAAGAGTTAATTGCTCGGATGGTCCCTGTGGTTTCAAGTTTTTTCACGTTTAGTCCCCATCTTTTGAAAATAGCAGGTATGCTCCCTATGGTTTGTCATTTTGTTACTCGGATAGTCCCTGAGTAGATGTCAGTTAGTTTGGAAATAGCATGTATGCTCCCTATGGTTTGTCATTTTGTTACTCGGATAGTCCCCAGAGTAAATGTTGGGGGACTATCCAAGTAACAAAATGACAAACCATAGGGAGCATACATGCTATTTTCAAAAGGTGGGGACTAAACGCGAAAAAACGTGAAACCACAGGGACCATCCGAGCAATTAACTCTTATATAAAATTAAAAATAATACAACTATTATGAATTATAAAAATTAAAAAAGAAAATTATTTATAAAAATACAATTTTATTGGTAAATACATCCCCTATACGATACTTATACTATACACTATACGATACGATGCAACACGATACGATAATATACGATACGCTACTATATGTGTGATTTAGGTCCCGTATTGACCTCGTATAAGCCTATAAGTGTGATATCGTATCGTATAGATGTAGTATAGGTCACGTATTGACCTCGTATAAGCCTATAAGTGTGATATCGTATCGTATAACGTAGTATAGGTCCCGTATTGACCTATATGACGCTATACGATACGATATCACACTTATAGGCTTATACGATGTCAATAAGTGACCTATACGACGCTATACGATACGATATCACACTTATAGGCTTATACGAGGTCAATACGTGACCTATGCGACGCTATACGATACGATACGATATCACACTTATAGGCTTATACGAGGTAAATACGGGACCAAAACCACACCTATACGATACGATATCACACTTATAGGCTTATACGAGTTCAGTACGGGACGTAAACTACGTTATACGATACGATATCACACTTATAGGCTTATACGAGGTCAATACGTGACCTATACTACATCTATACGATACGATATCACACTTATAGGCTTATACGAGGTCAATACGGGACCTAAACCACACCTATACGATATGATATCATACTTATAGGCTTATACGAGGTCAATACGTGACCTATACGATGTTATACGATACGATATCACACTTATAGGCTTATACGAAGTCAATACGTGACCTATACTACACCTATACGATATGATATCACACTTATAGGCTTATACGAGGTCAATATGTGACTTATACGACGCTATACGATAAAATATCACACTTATAGGCTTATACGAGGTCAATACGGGACCTAAACCACACCTATACGATACGATATCACACTTATAGGGTTATACGAGGTCAATACGGGATCTAAATCACACCTATACGATACGATATCACACTTATAGGCTTATACGAGGTCAATACGTGACCTATACTACGTTATACGATACGATATCACACTTAAAGGCTTATACGAGGTCAATATGTGACCTATACCACACCTACACGATACGATATGACACTTATAGGCTTATACGATGTCAATACGGGATCTAAATCACACCTATACGATACAATATCACACTTATAGGCTTATACGAGGTCAATACGGGACCTTAATCACACATATAGGCCTATACGGGTGTTATATCGTATCGTATCGGGTGTTAATTTTCTTTTTTTTTTTATAAATAAACAATGGAATACACAAAAAAAATACAAAGAATGGAGCTTTATATACGCTGCCTATAGATCCCTACGTAGCGTATGAGACAAAAAATGACACAACTTCCCTTGTATTTGGCTTCGTATAGCCTCAATACAAGGATATAAATGACATTTTCAGTCCTTTATATACGCTGCGTATAGGTCTATACGCAGCGTATATAAACTATAAGGGTTAAAAAAAATAAAATTACCACTGGTTTGGGGTTAAAAATAATTTTACCACCCTTTATATACGCTGAGTATAGACCTATACGCAGCGTATATAAAGGTCAGAAAATGTCCTTTATACCCTTGTTTTGAAGCTATACGAAGCCAAATGCAAGGGTAGTTGTGTCATTTTTGTCTCATACGCTGCGTAGGGATCTATACGCAGCGTATATAAAGCTCCATTTTTGTATTTTTTATGTATTCCTTTGTTTATTTATAAAAAGAAAAGAAAATTAACACCCGATACGATACGATACGATATAACGCCCGTATAGGCCTATATATGTGATTTAGGTCCCGTATTGACCTTGTATAAGCCTATAAGTGTGATATCGTATCATATAGATGTAGTATAGGTCACGTATTGACCTCGTATAAGCCTATAAGTGTGATATCGTATCGTATAACGTAGTATAGGTCCCGTATTGACCTATATGACGCTATACGATACGATATCACACTTATAGGCTTATACGAGGTCAATACGTGACCTATACGACGCTATACGATACGATATCACACTTATAGGCTTATACGAGGTCAATACGTGACCTATACGACGCTATACGATACGATATCACACTTATAGGCTTATACGAGGTCAATACGGGACCTAAACCACACCTATACGATACGATATCACACTTATAGGCTTATACGAGTTCAATACGGGACGTATACTACGTTATACGATATGATATCACACTTATAGGCTTATATGAGGTCAATACGTGACCTATACTACATCTATACGATATCACACTTATAGGCTTATACGAGGTCAATACGGGACCTAAACCACACCTATACGATATGATATCATACTTATTGGCTTATACGAGGTCAATACGTGACCTATTCGACGCTATACGATACGATATCACACTTATAGGCTTATACGAAGTCAATACGTGACCTATACTACACCTATACGATATGATATCACACTTATAGGCTTATACGAGGTCAATACGTGACTTGTACGACGCTATACGATACGATATCACACTTATAGGCTTGTACGAGGTTAATACGGGACCTAAACCACACCTATACTATACGATATCACACTTATAGGGTTATACGAGGTTAATACGGGATCTAAATCACACCTATACGATACGATATCACACTTATAGGCTTATACGAGGTCAATACGTGACCTATACTACGTTATACGATACGATATCACACTTAAAGGCTTATACGAGGTCAATACGTGACCTATACCACACCTACACGATACGATATGACACTTATAGGCTTATACGAGGTCAATACGGGATCTAAATCACACCTATACGATTCGATATCACACTTATAGGCTTATACGAGGTCAATACGGGACCTAAATCACACATATAGGCCTATACGGGTGTTATATCGTATCGTATCGGGTGTTAGTTTTCTTTTTTTTTATAAATAAACAATGGAATACACAAAAAAATACAAAAATTGGAGCTTTTTATACGCTGCGTATAGATCCCTACGCAGCGTATGAGACAAAAATGACACAGTTACCCTTGTATTTGGCTTCGTATAGCCTCAATACAAGGGTATAAATGACATTTTCAGACCTTTATATACGCTGCGTATAGGTCTATACGCAGCGTATATAAACTATAAGGGTTAAAAAGATAAAATTACCACAGGTTTGGGGTTAAAAATAATTTTACCACCATTTATATACGTTGAGTATAGACCTATACGCAGCGTATATAAACCTTGTAAAAATCTGATGCTTCAAACCCACCAAAATGACCCCAAATTTTCAGATGGTTTATATACGCTGCGTATTGATCTATACGCAGCGTATATAAACCTTGTTTTCTGTGCAATGATTGGTTATTAGGCACTGAGATCCATGGTTTATCTACGTAGCGTATAGGGTTAACCCTATATGCTGCGTATTGACCAATACGCTGCGTAGATAAACCCTAATTTTGCTAGGGTTTGGTGTGACAATATGCACTTTAGTGTGCCAATAGGCACACCCTTTTTAAATAAAACCAAACTTGAGGACTGAAAGAGCATTTTTTTCAAACGCCAAACGTCATCTTCTTCCTTACTGAAAACCTGCAACTAAATTCAATCACCCAACTTCATTAAAAAAACCCAGCCCAATGGTTTAAAAACCTGCAACTAAATTCAAACACCCAGCTTTTTTTTTTCCTTCTTTTTTGTTTTTGTTTTTATGACTGGCGGATCACCTGGTTTAAAAACACTACACAAAAGCCTTTTACAATTACATACCAAAAGTAAAATTGAATATTTTTTTATGCATACTAATTGTAGTCACTTTGCGTATATTTTTTTATGGGCAAATAACTCTTGCACATGGCTCTCATTAGTTAGGTTTTAATTTACAAGACATTTAGGGCTTCCGTATAATGTGTATCGAATAACATCTAACTTCAAATTGAAATGCTTTTTTATAGGTTAGGGTGGAGATACAATAAGAAGTTTATTTGGATAGGAAGGCTAGGAAGTGATCTTGACCATCCATTTAATTAATCAAGGGCTAAGATTAAATGAATGAAATTGAAGCAAAAAAAAAAGAGCCGCGTGGGTTTTTAGGGGCATTCTAGTCAATCCAACACAATAGTTTCTCTCTCCTCCAATTTCCCCCCATTTTTTAAACGTTAATAACTTTTTCATACGACATTATTTTTTTATAAAAATTGCACCAAAAAAACCAGCGTTTTTTTATCTTTAAAACGAATATACTATTGCTATATTTTCGAATTTTTTTTTAAAACTCAGTTGGGTAAAACGCAATGGAGAAAACCCAGTTGCGTAAAACGCAATGAAAAAAAAAACATAAAAAAATGACTTTTTCTAAAACGCAACGCACCAAAAACACAAAGAAATGTCTTATTTCTAAAACGCAATGACCAGAAAACACAAATAAATGTCTTATTTCTAAAACGCAATAGCCTAAAAACACAAAAGAAAATGTACTTTATAAAACGCAATGGACTGAATGTGTTTTACCTAAAACGCAATGCACCCAAAACACTTAAAAATGTCTTATTTCTAAAACGCAATGGCCAGAAAACAATTAAAAATGTCTTATTTCTAAAACGCAATGCTTAGAAAACACATAAAAATGTCTTATTTCTAAAACGCAATGGCCTAAAAACACAAAAGAAACTGTTCTCTCTAAAACGCAATGAACTGAATACACATAAAAATGTGTTTACCTAAAACGCAATGAGTAAAAACACTTCAAAAATGTTTTATTTCTAAAACGCAATGACCAGAAACTGTTCTTCACAGAACCAGAAACTGTCTAAAACGTAATGACCAGAAACTATTGTTCATAGAACCAGAAACTGTCTAAAACGCAATGACCAGAAACTGTTGTTCATAGAACCAGAAACTGTCTAAAACGCAATGACCAGAAACTGTTGTTCACAGAACCAGAATCTAACTAAAACGCAATGACCAGAACCTGTTGTTTACAGAACCAGAAACACTGTCTACGAATGCAGTTTTCCAGAGGCTATTTAAAGAAAATTAATTTTTCTGATGCATTTTTATTACAGCAATTTAATAGGAACCTGTTGTTTACAGAACCAGAAACACTGTCTACGAATGCAGTTTTCCAGAACCTGTTGTTTACAGAACCAGGAACACTGTCAACCCCAGCCAGGGGCTCTGCCCCTTGGACCCCGCCAGGGGCTGCCGCCCCTCGGACCCCGCTACCAGGGGCGCTGCCCCCGGACCCCCGCCAAGATCGTAAAACGCAATGACTAAATCAAAAACCCAGATCGTAAAAATGAAATTAAAGAATTTCTTACATGGATCTAAATGATTTCTTCAACAATTGATGAAGTTTGAATGATTGAAACACTTATCATTGCTCGAATCGAACGAATCGAGTGATTATCTCCAAAATCATCGGAAAAACGAGATTTTTTATGAAATTAAACTGGGTTTTCTTCAAAAAAGCTAAAGAACACGTTGATCGGGTGATTGAATCATTGATTTGTGATGAAAATCGCACTATAATGTAGTGATTATTGAGATAGAAAGTGAAGAAATGGTTGAATATGGTGGGTTTTGAAGTTACTGGGTTTTGAAAAGGAAGAAGAAATGGTTGGATTGACTAAAATACCATTTTTCTTTATTTTAAATGTTGCCACATGTCCTAATCCTATTGCTTCCTACACTTTCTAGCCAAAATAAACTTACTATTTGATCTTTTCCCTTATATGTTAATACACCGCAATATTGGGGTCAACAAAATTGGCAACCGGCCAATGCTGTGAATTCACACAAAATCTGCTGTTTTGAGTTTTTTAAAGTTTTTTTTTAATTTAAGTAAGAAACTGTGTGTTTAGAACTCTAGTTTTAGAAATACACTGATAAGCCAAAAAATTAGTTTTGTAACGCTAGAAAAAGGAGTATTGGCTAGGGCTGTTTACATGTTGCTAAGTTGTGACGTTTTAGTGTGAAGAAAAGTCTCTAATTTCAATTGTTACTGAGACGGGACATAATTCACCGGTTATAATTTGTAAACAAGATTCCATTGCTAATATATTTAGTCGCTACTTAAATTAATAAAAAATAAAAAAACAAAAAAACTAAATAAATATCATCTGTCACTGTATATTTAGAAGGCTCAATCTATTCACACACCCTCCATGCCTACACACTTTTGATGCCCTAGACGCCTTGTCTAGACCTATACGGGGCGTGTAGGCACTGAAATCAAGGGTCTCTGAGTGAGATGTCGGGCACAAAATTTAAGGGGTTTAGACGTCCCGTATAGGTCTAGACGAGGCATCTTGCAGGTTGGTGTTTTTTTTTAGTTGAAAAACAGGTGTTTTAGTGGGGTAATTTAATGTTTTTTAGAGGGTGATGTTTTTTGAGTGAAAAATAAGTGTTTTGGTTGGGTAATTTGAGTTATTTTTGAAGAACAGTATTATTTTTTTGTATTAAAATATTTTACCGTTTTCTAGATCGGCCCTTTAAAAATATTCAATCGTTTAAATATTACATTGTTTTTAACATTTTACTTTTTCAAATATTACCCTTCCATTAAAATATTATATTGTTTACATGTTATACCGTTTTCAACATTTAAAAAGAATTCAAATATTATATCATTTAAATATTATTTAACATTTGGAAAATTATATTGTTTCCGTATTATATTTCAATGTCAAGATTTTTACCATTTATTACGAAATTACAATTTAAGACAAACAATATATACAAGATAAGTTTGTACATCAATAACAAAATATAAACTACAACTAAATACTAAATACCGAAATATGAACATGCAGCTGGTCTATGCCTCCGGGTCCGAATCTAAATCTGAATCTGGCTGTTGTTGCTGCTGATGTGGTGATTGAGGTGGTAGGATCGATATGACATGTAACCCCTTTCTCTCTCGTCTATCCTACGCCTCCCGAACCAACCAACCCATCAAATCCATAAGCATGTCAACGTTGAGTCGTAAACATGGATCTGCTGCAGCTCCCGGGGCATGACCTGGAATCACGTGCTGTGGAAACTAGGGCGTCCCCGGGAGGTGGTGGTGCTGTGGCATCACTGGTCCGTCTAAATCCACCGAAGGCTCCTACACGACCGCTGCATCATCTAGCGGAGGATAGACTGGATCGAAGTGCCCAGTAGGTCCTCCGGAACCCATACGTGACCTCCGCGGGTTTTAAACCGCTCGCCGATGACGTCGAACCTATTAATGAGCTTCATCCCCCACAACATCGGAAAACCAATCCGCTTCGGCGCTATGGCCGGCCGTAAGTGTGCGTCCTCCTCCGGTAAATGACCTAATGAATGGGCAATGACGCTCACGTACGCGCCGCTATACAAAAATCTCCTGCCGGTGATGAGCGAAAGCAAAGTACTGGGCTATATCGTGTGCAAGTGCGCACGGCCTCCTGTACAACAAACAATAAAAGAAAAAGAGGCCGGTGCTCGTACACCACTCATTGCTGTGGCCGCCACCCGTAATAGAAGTAGAGAGCATCCTATGTAGATATCTGCAGATAGTGTTAGCGAAACACGAGAATTATTACTGTAATAAACGTACGTACCTGTACAACGGGTCATCAACATGTGAAATCCTCCCCTTCGCCTTGCCGTGCTCCTAAGTATCTGCCCCCGCAACCATCTCCCAAAATCCTAAAAGAGCGGGTCAATCAACCACTACTAGCCCCTGCGCATAAACATCTGTAGCGATCTCGTCCTGCAAGTATAAACTGCTATGAACCGCAAACTCTGCTAGCGTCATCGAACGCCAAACACTTGCAAGCCTGAAATAAACCTCAGGCGGAGGGGGAGGAGCCTGTGGTTGTGCAGGCGACTGGTCAGCCCGAGGAGGTGAAATGTGAACGTCGATAAAAAGTCGACCAATAGCTCCCTGTATCTCGGCGTGTGCGCTAACTCAAATAGACGGTGCCACGACAATCCACAAGAATGAAATAACGAAGTCTAGGCATCTCAATTCTTCGTCTATACGGGCGGCCTCGTCTAACCTTTGTTTTACTTGCTTTGTTGTTGGTCGTCCACGAGTATTTTGTTGGACAACCGGTGGTTTCTTGGTAGATTTGTTTGGAGTCAACACCGCTTTAATCTTTGAAAATAAGTTTTTTTCTGAGTAGGGGGTGCGACTCTAATTGTTGTCTAACAATATTGAGCTCTTCTAACACGTCAACGTCATCATCTATCAATTTACATGGTTGTAATTTTAGTTTCCTCCTGAAGAAGTCTACGTCTTCGAGTTGAATCGGACGCTCTGCACGGTTAAAACAATGCACTGTTTAAGACACATGATTAACGGACATATATCACAAAAGTGTTGTATTTTTAACAATTATTACCTTCACGTACGTACTTTTCCAGCCTACAAGCACGTAGGTGGTCAAACAACGGGTTTCTATGGTGGTTAATTCTTTTTTCGATGCTTTCTCGAAAACTCTTCCTTATTTCACCGTATTGTGTTTAAACTATATCCTGGATACAACCAACTATATGGTCCAACGAGCTCCTATCTTGGACGTATCTCTTTAAATTGGCGTGTTGGCTCTCAACTCTGTTTGTGGTATGCTGACCAAAGTTACGACTCTGATCAGTCCATGCAAAGACGAACATTTCCTTATAATCTTTCAGCCAGTTATCATACACATACTTAAAGACCCCTAAAAAGTAAAAAAAAAATAATTTATTAAATGTACATAGGTCAGTCATATGTTATTAAAAAAACTTACTTGAACGTTTGCACTCCACAAGTCGCTTGTGCGGGTTGGGCAAGTGGTACTCGTATATGGGTACTGATGGAGAATCACATAATGTCCCCCAGAATGACAATTTTTTTTGCCAATCTTCTTCTGTGAAGGCGCTCTTGCAGTGCTTACAAATATTCTGTTGTTTGTGAAACCTACAAAGATACCTAGAGGCATTTGGAAATACTTTAGCACACGCGTTCATTAGGGTCAGGTCTCTGTCCGTTACAATCACATGTGGCTCCATACATTCATCCAACATTGACTTGATCCTCTCAGGCACCCATACAAAGTTATCACTCCGTTCTTTACAGATAACGGCATGCACGATACAAAACGAATAGCTGGTAGGCGTCATACCAACAATCTGGACAAATGGCACCCTATCGAACATGTAACAGAGTGATATATGGGGGGTGCCTCACCACCATATCCTTCACCGTCCGGATAGTTTTGTTGAACGTACAAAGACTGTGATGCATTGTAACTTTTGTAAGGATTGCTCAGGGAAATGAATTGATGATGACCACCGTCTCCTCCGTATCTATCTGGATAGTGTTGTTGCACGTAAGAATATTCACACACGTATACATAATCTGGATACCCTTGTTGCGCCAGATAACATGAGAGTCATCTACATGGGATGTTTCATCAACTGGGGGATGCGTGTTCAAATCTAGAAATGATCTATTTTGATTTCCTTGTACACTAGACACAACCTCCTCTTGCTCGTTAGAATCGGGAACGCCAGTCTCCTCCTAAAAACGGTATCATCATTGGTAAATAATTTAAACAACAAGTAATTTAAGCTAATAACTGTTACCGGATCGACTTCGGGCGCCCATGACTCGCCAAAATACGGACCAAATAAGTAGTTGTCGTCCCAGTATGATGACATTTCAGTACATTTGAATGATATCAAATAGAAGGCAAAGAAGAAGCAGAGAAGTTCGATGATTTTTCGATGGTTAAAGAATGCTCTGCATGTCCCTATTTCAACAGTTTGAATTCCAATACATATGCCTCATACAGCTCTATACCTGTAGTATTACTTTATTCACGTGCGAGACAACATGTTTAATCAGTCTTCAAGACTCCCCGTCTAGGCCTAGACGAGGCGTCTTCCTCTGTCGTATACGGCTATCGTCTAGGCCAAGACGCCCCATCTGATGTGATTGATTTTACCTTGTACGAGGTTTGCAATCTGGTTGGAAACAGAAACCCTAGACGCCCCATCTAGGCCTAGACGAGGCGTCTCAAAGGGTGTGGAAATAGGCCCTTAGGTGTGAGAATATGTAGACCCATTTAGGAAAAGAAAAAAGGTTAAAATTAAAAATTAAAAAATAAATTAATCCTGCAAAAGTCAATCAGAACCATTTTGATATAAATTGTAACACCCCAAAAATGCATGATAAATTATTTATTGATTAACTTAACTAGTTAAGTTTAGTAAAAATAAGGGAAGATTTGAAAAGAATGAAAAATATGCAAAATGACAATAAAGGAATTAAAGAGGGGCTGAATTGTGATAAATAATAGTTGAAACCATGGAACACGCCTAAATTAAATACCTATCAATCTAGGAGGGGGTTAATGTGAAAAATTGTAATTAAAGGGATTAATAGGGTTTAAACCAAAAACACCCACTCTTGTGCGTGTTTTGGATCGACCAGAGTAGGGGAAACAAGGTTTAACCCTTGTTCTTGCAAGATTCATCAAATCAACAAGGAAATTCGAAGCTAATCGACTGCATGTCCTCAAATTTTCGAGTAGCTTAACATACCCAATAGAGTGGTAAGTTCAATTTTGTGTTTTGATGAATTGTAGGAATTGGGTTTCACCCAATTCATGAGTTTATGAAACACTTTGTGTAATTGGAGGTTAAGATTGTGAAATAGGGCATAATTTATGTTTGATTTTAGATTATTAGAAAGATTTTAGTAAAAACCCACTTTATGAAATTGTGTCATGAATAGGATGATCAAAGTAGATATAATCATGTGAAATCTTGAGAAAAATGATGATGTTGTAATGCTTGAATCTTAGAAAATTTATGTAGAATAAAAGAATGATATGAACATGGATTGATTGTTGATGAGATATAGGATGGACTAGTAGGATTCATGCTTTGTATACTTGTACATAATGCTTGTAATTACAATGCCCACCAAGTGCTTGATGAAATGCTTAAAAGAATAAATATGTGTAATTTGGAAGATGATGGAATGAAATTTAGTTATACTAAATAAATGAATGAATATGTTGATATAGGCGTGAAGGAAGAAGGTTCAAGCACTAGGAAGAAGGTTCAAACACTAGGAAATTGGAAGTCTCACAAGATTGAGGTATGTTAGTTTACACATACATAACTAATTTATTGTTTTACGCTTACTAGTTTTAAAAGGTAACTTGTCGTTTATGCCAAAATTATAACAATGGCAGTTCATGAAAGTCGAATAGTAAATAATATGATTCGTTATGTACGGATTTTGAAAAGGAGAAATTTATAAAGTAGAATGCATCATTACCGGTTCATCCTAGTCGAACCGGTTAATGGAAAGTTAAGAATGAAAGGAATGAAGTTTTACTCATCCGTCATGTACGGTTTGAGGTGTATGTGCAAGAATGTAAGGAATGCATTTGTTCATCTTACACGAGCCAAATGGAAGTTATGTCACGAATGCTAATATCCGTCATTAAAGGATATGTAGTGAATGGAATGTTTTGCCTCTACTTAGAGACAAGTATGTATCGAACCGTTTAACAGGTAGAAGTGCAAATTAAATGATGTAAAGTCACGTGAAAGACGAAATGGTTTATTCGATAAGTATGTTAATAACGATGGATTAACGTATTTGATTTTTGTTAAATGTAGGTAAATCCTCAACATAGGCGATTGGATGATTTGGAACGCACACATGAACTATGCCCACCTCACGCTTCCGACAATGCTAACTTAATGTGGTCTTAATTTGGTTTTATGTACTTTCAACTTATGTAGTCTTTTGATGTCCTTGTAGTATGGGCAATGACTTTGTAGTAGTAGTTTTGTTTTCGAACAATGTAGGTAATGTCCGTTTTGGGTTAAAAAAAAGTCTTTTATGTTGTAGTATTTTACCGTCTAAAACAGGAATTAGTGGTTTAAATAAGAATGGGTCATGCCGAAAATTTCTAAAATTTTCCTACATATTGTAGTCTTTTAAAAAGTAAAGTTTGGGGCGTTTTAAGTTGGTATCAGAGCCGAGGTTTGAGGGATTCGAGCACAAGTTGTAGCGCTTGAACTCAAACTGACAGCTCGCCCGAAAGTGTGATCGCTCCAAGATCGCAATGAGGTAAAGGTTTAAGTTATAGTAGATGCAAGTATGCATAATATGTGTACGATGTAAATATTTAAGTTAAATATGTGGGGGAGTAATACTGGGTGTTAAACGGGAAGGTCCAGGAATCGTAAGGCTGGAAACGGAGCCGAAAAATGAATAAAAACACCCAAACAAGACCTGCAGCGAATCAACAACAGACGGGCCATCGCCGACGCCGGATCTGTGCGTCGGCGACGCCCCTACTTGGCACGACGCCTTAATCACCTGTCTACGGGGGTTCTTCAGCCGACACCCATTTTTAAGCACCGTCGCCGACGGGCTTCTCGGTCGTCGCCGACGCTGAGTGTAAACTCAGCGTGCCATTTTGTGTTGTTTTTCGTACTAGGAGTTTCCGAGATGTCCGAAAGCCTATTTAATGATTACGTAGGGTCCATATAAGGTATAATAAGATATATGTAATCACAATTAGTGGTTACGATGGAATGGAAATCGTAAGAGTCGAAAGTAATGTGTCGAATGACACGAAATAAATGATGAAATTTTAAAAGGGAGTAAAAATTTGAAATGCATGATTACAAATGTAGTGATCAAAGACTAAAGTACTTGTTATATTGAAAGATCGTGATTAATAACGGATGTAAACGTCATTTTGTAGATGGCGGATACAAGGAACGTTAATGATGATGATGATACGGTCCGTCAAGAAGAATTTAATAGTAAAGTTATAGAACTGGCAGAAGGGGTTATACAAGCTAACCTTCCACAAATAGCTCAAGAAGTAGAAAGTTGGGTGTTGGGGGTTGTAGATGCAATGATGACTAGCAAAATCAAAGAATTGAAGGAATTGATTGAGGGATCTAAAAGTAAAAGCAAGGAACGACGGTGCACATACAAGGATTTCATGGCATACAACCCTGCAACGTATGATGGCAAAATCGATCCGATAGCATGCCAAAGATGGATTTCAAACATAGAGGCGGTGTTTATACAAAGTAGGTGTGATAAGGAAGATCAAGTGATGTTCGTAACTGGTCAACTCGCCTTTCAAGCAAAGGATTGGTGGGATGCGTATAGTAAGGAAGTTGGCGAGGACAAGCTTCAAGTGATGACTTGGCAGGAATTCAAGGAACCTTTCATGAGGTATCACTATCCTCAGTCAGCTATTGATAAGATTTAGGAGGATTTCTATAACAACCCTAAAGAAAACCGACACCCTCATAAATTTTCCGACACCCTAAAAATATTTAAAATATCCCAATATGTCCCTAAAAAACATCCCATACGTGAAAACGGACCCCGAATACCTTTTATATTATTAAAATTAATTAAAAATGAAATTTTTGGGGCTCTCGCGGGGCGCGTAAGCCACCCTTTGAGCCTACGCTGGCCGCGAGCGATCGAAAACGTGACGACATCCGGTGATGACACGTGTCATCATCGTGGTGAAGCTAGTCGATGACCCGGATGAGCTAAACCCTACCCGTCCTGGTACGCGGGCCGCGTAGGCCTTAGGCTACTCTTACGCGGGCCGCGTAAAACTCAAAATCAGCCCCTATAAAGCTGGAGCTTGGGCCTTCAATCGAATTCGCTCAAATCTTTCTTTCTTTCTCTAAATTTCACGTAGTATACTCTATACTCGGGGTCTAAATACCCCCCTAAATAGCGAAGTTCTGCTCCGTTGTAAGTATCATAACCCCTGGATACGTATTAGATACTCTGCCCGATTGATTTAGGGTTTCGTAACGGCTGTCGTGGTTCTGCCCGACGTAGTCGTTGGAATGCCGTCTCGGGGAGGGTATTGCTAATGTTAAAATGGGTTATTATACTAACACGTGTGCATTTGTGTAAATTATAGATTATTCCCAGGAAATCCTTACTGAAAAACTAAGACAACAATGTGAGTAATCTCCTTTTTGCCAATTGTTTTTACAAAACCTCACTTAATTAATTATATATTAAACAGTTATTGAGTATTTGTAAGGATACAACTATCGTCGGTATGTTGGGGTTTTGTATACAAAATTTGTTACTGCCTTGCGAGGGGTAACATTTCCACAAGTCGGGTCTGACAGTACCGTGGGTGGTAATTGGTATGACTTGGAAACAAATATAATTGCGAGACCGCCCTCAATACTGTACAATGGTTTTTATTAAAACTTGATTAAACTGGGATTCACTCACCAGTATTTCCCACTGACAAAATATTTTTAAACGTGTTTCAGATAACAAAATGTGAAAGCCAAATAGAAGCCAGCTGGACGGCACTGAAGGCTTGGAAAAGTGGCAATAAAGTTACCCAAAAAGAAATAGATGTTTTAATTAAATAAAATAGGATTCATTCCTATGAAATTGTGTGTACTAAAAACTTGGGTCATAACCCATGTGTTTAATATTATGAAAATGTGGTATTTTACTCTGATAAAATATTTCCTAACTACGGTCCTGATGTAGTTTCCGCTGCCAAAATTAGACATTGCCAGATACCACCGAAACTGGCCGCGGCCGTCCGTTCCTGTATTTATATAGGGGGACGGGGGTTGCGACAGACGGTGGTATCAGAGCTAAGCCACTGATTCAGCCACAGAAGTGTTCTGCTGACACCAAAATTCAAATTGGTAGGAAATAAATTACGGGAATACGTGCATAATTGTATTTTCTTTTTATGTGTTAATTTACTATTTGTTAGTTTACAGTATGAGCGACCAAGGACCATCTGACGCCTACCGTCAATTGTCTGGTTCTCCTAGAAGTGAAGGTGCCTCTTCTCAGCCTGCCATCTCGGGGTACTCTGCTGATACGGAAGAAGGAATATTCGTATTTAAGGCTCAATCTGAAGAGTCATTTCCTCAGAAAAAGAGGGGATGGTTCAGTAGGGGAACACATGAGCGTAGAAAGTGTATGAAAAAGTTACAAGAACAGAGAGCACTTGCCGCAGCTAAAAGAGAAACCGATGCTTATGCCCAACATATGCTTAATAGGGGTATAGCCAATATCCACATCCTAGCAACAACTACAGCTGACCCTAACCTAGAGCAAATGTTAGCACCCCAACCACAACCACCAATTCCTGACCAACCGATAGAGATAGAAAACCCTGAAAATCAAATAGAAATGCATGATTTTAATCCGGAGGAAATACCTAGGGTACCCGCACTAAATCCCTTAGACCCAGATTATGACCCATGGTAGGATGATAATAGGGACTATGTGCAACGTTACCCGATACACGAAGACATGCCCATGCAGAACCTAGGAGCCTACCCAGGGTTAGACCCTCTAGATCCCTATTACGATAATGATGTATTCATTAGGGAGATTCTAGAAAATCCTTACCCATACCAGGCCCCTATACCTCCATACCAGGAACCCGCACCCCAAATTCCAAACCCAGTCCTAGAACCTGCACCCCCAATGAGTGTAGAAAAAGTACAAGAACTTAGGACATTTGGTAAGGAAATTTTAGAAAATAGTGAAAGGATGAGACAGGTGGGAGAGCGACTCGTCTGGAAATACGACGAGCGTAATATGGATTTCTGGATGAATCCATATCCGTAGAAGTGATGGTGGAGAAGGTTATAATAATAATAATAATAATAATAATAATAATAATAAAATATGTGTGTATGTGTATGAAAAAAAACTACTGATGCCTATTACTAGTAGTGTAACTTTAAATTTCAGTCGGTATTGTAATTTTAATTTCAGTACTAGTGTGTAATAGATGCATATTATATGAATAGAGTAAAGTCGCAATGATCGACGCTTTTGACCAAAGTGCGTGACATGTGATTGACTATATTAAATATTATTTTGTGATATTAATGAGGGGTAAATGTTTAAAATTCAGATGGACAATGAAGTGAACCAGGAAAACCAGAGTGATAACCACCCGAATAACGATAATTTGAATAATGAGAATCCGAACAACAATAACCATGGAAACCAAGTGGATAATAGTGCCATCCAACACATAGTGGCACAAGGAATCATAGATGCAATGCCATTTATTATCCAAACTGTTAAGGAAGCAGATAATAAAAGTAAGCATAGCAGTAAGCGACCAACTGAACCAGAACACAGTGTAAACAATGGACCCGTACTTCAAGTGCCCATTCCTAAAAGAAGAAGAACCATGCCTTATGGTTGTTCTTACAAAGAATTCTGGTCCTGCAAACCAATAGAATTCTCGGGCAATGAAGGACCCATTGCAGCTCTACGCTGGATAGAAAAGACTGAGGCTGTTTTAAAAATAAGCAAGTGTGCTGAAGAAGACAAGATAATGTTTGCTTCTAATCTGTTTAAGAACTCAGCCTTATAATGGTGGAACACTATCCTCCAGTCAAGAGGAAGCGATAGGGTTTACAACATGGAATGAGAGGAATTTAGGAATATGGTAGAAAAGAAATTCTGCCCTCCCAATGAAAAGGAACATATAGCAAATAAGTTCCTAAACCTTAGGATGATCGGGGTAGATAGTAAGGGGTATACTACCACATTCTTTGAATATGCTAGAATAGTACCAACCCTTGCATTACCTGAACCGATATTAATCTCCCGTTACATCTGGAGATTAATTGGAGAGATTAGACATGTAGTCAAGGCAGCTAGACCCCAAACTTTAGAAGAAGCTGTAGAACTAGCAAATACCTTGACATATGAATTAATCCGTACTAGAGAAGAAGACCAGAGGAGAAACCTAGCTCAAAGGCTTACCCAAGAATTCCGTTATGGGAATTCCAACCGTAGGAATATAGGTTCTACCTCTGCACCATACTGCAAGGCCTGCAAGAAAAAGCATTCGGGAAAATTTTCCACTCACTGCAATTTCTGCAAGGCAGCAGGACACAAAGAAGAAGATTGCAAGAGAAAATCCAGTAATGGACTGTGCTTCTACTGTGGAGAAAACGGTCACATCAAGCCGAACTGTCCGAAATTGGCTCCAGCTGCGAACAAGAAGAATACTAAAAATGCTAGAGCATTTGTTCTGACTGTAGATGAAGCCAAAATGATTCCGGACGTCATAGCCGGTACGTTTTTAGTTAATGATGTTTTTGCTAAAGTATTATTTGACTCTGGTGCAAACCAAAGTTTTATTAATACTTCATTTTGCAAACTTCTTAATCAACCATTAACTAAACTCTCACAAGAATGTCTGGGTAGAGACAACAAATGGAGAAACGGTTAGGATTTCTGAAATCTTGCAGGGAGCAAGAATAGTAATTTTAAATCAAAATTTTATTGCAAACCTTTACCCAATGAATCAGGCAGGATTTGATACAGTATTAGGAATGGACTGGTTAATAGCCAATAAAGCCAGTATTTTATGTGATCAAAAGTCAATTCAAGTAAATTCACCAAGAGGTGAAAAGATCACAATTAAAGGTGATAAACCATCTAGATCCACTAAATTCATCTCTGTGATGAAAACCGCAAGTTATATACGAAAAGGATCTATAGTGTATTTGATTTCCATAATCACTAACACTTAAGGAAAGGAACTAAAAGACATTCTAGTAGTGTCTCAGTTTTTAGATGTCTTTCCAGAAGAATTGCCAGGGCTACCACCAGACAGAGAAGTTGAATTCAGAATCCATCTGCTACCCGGAACAGAACCAATTGCCAAAGCACCTTACCGTTTGGCACCCGCCGAAATGCAGGAACTGAAGAAACAGTTAGATGAATTATTAGAGAAGGGATTCATACAGCCAAGCTCATCGCCACGGGGAGCACCTATTTTATTCGTCAAAAAGAAGGACGGATCAATGTGTATTTGCATTGACTACCATGAATTAAACAAGGTCACGATTAAGAACCGGTACCCATTACCGAGAATCGATGATCTGTTCGATCAATTGCAAGGACCTCGATTCTTCTCTAAAATCGATTTAAGATCAGGATATCATCAATTAAAGGTATAGGAAGAGGACATTCCTAAAACCGCATTTAGAACAAGGTATGGCCATTATGAATTTACTGTCATGCCATTTGGTTTAACCAATGCCCAAGCTGCATTTATGGACATGAAGAACCGAATATGTAAGCCATATTGGGATAAAATCATAACTGTCTTCATAGATGATATTCTAATTTAATCTAAGAGTAAAGAGGAACATGCAAAGCATTTGCACGCACTTCTAAGTCTATTAAGAAAGGAAAAGCTTTACGCTAAATTTTCAAAGTGCGAGTTTTGGTTAAAGCAGGTACAGTTTCTTGGACACTTAGTTAACCATGAAGGAATTCATGTGGATCCAACAAAAACCGAGGCGATTACCAAATGGAAAACCCCTGAATCACCAACCGAGGTTAGAAGTTTCTTAGGATTGTCCGGTTATTATAGAAGATTTATTCGAGACTTTTCTAGAATAGCCATTCCCTTAACCAAGCTAACCTGTAAATCCATTAAGTTTGAATGGGGACCAAAACAAGAAGAAGCATTTAGAATTCTTAAGCAAATATTAACCCACGCACCCATACTAGCATTACCAGAGGGAACTGAAGATTTTGTAGTATATTGTGACGCCTCTAAGTTAGGTTATGGATGTGTATTAATGCAACGTCAAAAGGTTATAGCTTACGCATCCAGACTACTTAAGAATCATGAAGAAAATTATTCAACCCATGATTTGGAATTAGGAGCTATAATTTTTCCCCTTAAGATTTGGAGACATTACCTTTATGGTAGTAAGTTTATCATATTCACTGATCATAAAAGTTTAAGGTATGTTTTCGGGCAAAAAGAGTTTAATATGAGACATAGACGCTAGATGGAAATTCTTAGTGATTATGATTGTAAAATCCAGTATCATGCAGGGAAAGCCAATGTAGTGGCTGATGCTTTAAGCCGAAAGTATCACGAAAAGCCATAAAGGGTACGTTCTCTTAAATTAAATCTACAAGTGGATTTAAATGATCAAATTAGAAAAGCACAAGAATCAGTAATCAAGGATGATACTGAAAAGTTAAAAGGAATGATTAAGGAATTAGAACAAGGAACAGATGGAATTTGGAGATTTCATAAAAAGAGAATGTGGATACCTAAATTAAGGAACCTGCGCCATCGTATATTAGAAGAAGCCTATAAGTCCAAATATACGATGCATCCAGGAAGTAATAAAATGTATCAGGATTTAAGAAAGAATTTTTGGTGGATAGGAATGAAAAAGGATATAGCAGCCTATGTTTCTAAATGCTTAACCTGTTCACAAATTAAAGCTGAACACCAGAAACCCTCAGGATTGCTGCAACAATTGGAGATGCCAGTGTGGAAATGGGAATTTATAACAATAGATTTTGTTACCAAATTACCCAAAACAAGAAAAGGTAATGATACAATCTGGGTGATTGTAGATAGACAAACCAAGTCAGCTCATTTTCTACCAATGAAAGAAACTTTTAGTATGGGACAATTAGCTAAATTATATGTAAATGAAATCGTTTCATTACATGGAATACCTTTATCAATTTTTTCTGATAGGGACAGTCGTTTTACCTCTCATTTTTAGGCAAGTTTCCAAAAAGCAATGGGAACCAAACTAAATCTAAGCACAACATATCATCCTCAAACAGACGGACAAAGCGAAAGGACAATTCAGACAATGGAAGACATGCTTAGAGCTTGTGTAATTGATTTCGGAGGTAATTGGGACGATCACTTACCTTTAATAGAATTTTCTTATAATAACAGTTATCACACAAGTATCAACGCTGCACTATTCGAAGCACTTTATGGACAAAAGTGCCGAACCCCAGTCTGTTGGGTAGAAATTGGGGAAAAGCAACTATCTGGACCTGAGATACTGCAAGAAACAACTGACAAGACAATTCAAGTCAAGGAACGACTGAAAGCAGCACGTGATCGACAGAAGAGCTATGCTGATAACCAACACAAACCATTGGAATTTCAAGTAGGAGATAAAGTATTGTTAAAAGTCTCTCCTTGGAAAGGAGTAGTAAGATTTATCAAACGAGGGAAGCTAAGTCCCAGGTATATTGGACCTTTTGAGATTATTATAAAAATAGGACCTGTAGCCTATCAGCTACAACTGCCAGAGGAAATGGCAGGAATACATGATGTATTTCATGTATCAAATCTCAAGAAATGCTTAGCCGATGAATCACTGATGGTACCTCTTAAGGATATAGAATAAATGAACAACTCAAATTTGTAGAAAGGCCTCTACAAATTGAAGACAGGAAGATTAAGAATCTTAAGCACAAGAGATTAGTTCTGGTCAAAGTAAGGTGGGACTCCAAAAGAGGACAAGAATACACATGGGAGCTTGAAACAGAAATGCAAAGGAAATATCCACACCTGTTCCAGTAGACCTCGAGGACGAGCTCTAAAACAAGGTGGGGAGGATATAACAACCCTAAAGAAAACCGACACCCTCATAAATTTTCTGACACCCTAAAAATATTTAAAATATCCCAATATGTCCCTAAAAAACACCCCATACGTGAAAGCGGACCCCGAATACCTTTTATATTATTAAAATTAATTAAAAATGAAATTTTTGGGGATCTCATGGGGCGCGTAAGCCACCCTTTGAGCCTACGCGGGCCGCGAGCGATCGAAAACGCGGCGACACCTGGTGATGACACGTGTCAACATCGTGGCGAAGCTAGTCGATGACCCGGATGAGCTAAACCCTACCCGACCTAGTACGCGGGCCGCGTAGTCCTTAGCCTACTCTTACACGGGCCGCGTAAAACTCAAAATCAGCCCCTATAAAGCTGGAGCTCGGGCCTTCAGTCGAATTCGCTCAAATCTTTCTTTCTTTCTCTAAATTTCACGTAGTATAATCTATACTCGGGTCTAAATACCCCCTATATACTGAAGTTCTGCTCCGTTGTAAGTATCATAACCCTTGGATACGTATTAGATACTCTGCCCGATTGATTTAGGGTTCCGTAACGGCTGTCGTGGTTCTGCCCGACGTAGTCTTTGAAATGCCGTCTCGGGGAGGGTATTGCTAATGTTAAAATGGGTTATTATACTAACACGTGTGCATTTTTGTAAATTATAGATTATTCCCAGGAAATCCTTACTGAAAACCTAAGACATCAATGTGAGTAATCTCCTTTTTGCCAATTGTTTTTACAAAACCTCACTTAATTAATTATATATTAAACAGTTATTGAGTATTTGTAAGGATACAATTATCATCGGTAGGTTGGGGTTTTGTATACAAAATTTGTTACTACCTTGCGAGGGATAACATTTCCACAAGTCGGGTCTGACAGTACCGTGGGTGGTAATTGGTTTGACTTAGAAACAAATATAATTGCGAGACCGCCCTCAATACTGTACAATGGTTTTTATTAAAACTTGATTAAACTGGGATTCACTCACCAGTATTTCCCACTGACAAAATATTTTTAAACGCGTTTCAGGTAACAAAATGTGAAAGCCAAATAGAAGCCAGCTGGACAACACTGAAGGCTTGGAAAAGTGGCAATAAATTTACCCAAAAAGAAATAGATGTTTTTATTAAATAAAATAGGATTTATTCCTATGAAATTGTGTGTACTAAAAACTTGGGTTTTAACCCATGTGTTTAATATTATGAAAATGTGGTATTTTACTCTGATAAAATATTTCATAACTACGGTCCTGATGTAGTTTCCGCTGCCAAAATTAGACAATACCAGATACCACCGAAACTGGCCGCGGCCGTCTGTTCCTGTATTTGTATAGGGGGCGGGGGTTGCGACAATTTGTTACGCCTCCGACAGAAAAACGAGACGATTAACGAAATAACAAACACCTTCTTGGATAAGATGAAGTTCTGCAGAGATTTTGTGAAGACAGAAATAATGAAGATCAATCGCTATTATGGTATACTAAAGGCAGAATTTAGGGAGTTTATCACTCCCTCAAAATGTGAAACCCTTGATGAGCTTATTAATTAGGCTCGGGATAGAGAACTAGAGATTAAAAGACTAGAGGAACGTGGTGAAAAAAGATCAAAGGAAAAAGGGGCCAATTCAAGTCCGTCTAAGAAGGCGAAGTTTCAAGACCATGGAAAGAAGGATAAGTAGAAGGGTAGTATTACTCCTTGCAAGACATGTGGGAAACTTCATACTGGGGAATGCCTCTTAGGCAAGAAGGGGTGCTACAAATATGGTGATGAAGGGCATACGTTCTATAAATGCCCTAACAACCCGAAGACTTGTTACAACTGTTTTCAAAAGGGGCATGTTAAGTTGGAGTGTCCCAAACTTCAGCAATTGTCGAAGAAGGAGGGAAAGAATGAGGAAAACTCTAGGGCGAAAGGGAGGATGTTTCAAATCACATTCGAAGAAGCCAAGGCTCACCCAAATGTGGTTTCATGTATCTTTTTATTAAATTCCATACTAGTTTATGTTTTGTTCGATACTGGAGCCACTATGTCGTTTATTTCAAATGAAATCGTGCAACACCCTTCATTTAAGATTGAACGAATTCCGATACCCTTAGTTTAACGCCCAACGTCCCTAAACTTTAGGATTTTGTCAAGATCGGTCCCTGAAATTCGTCTATCTGTCATTTTAACCCCTAATCTATGTGGAAGTCTATGTTATATACTTGTAATGCCTAAATCCACGTGTGGAATGTCTATATCTTTGGAATGTCTATAACTATATGCTTGGAATGCCTAACTCTATATTTGAAATGTCTAAATCTATGTTTGGAATGTCTAAATCTATTTGGTGCCAAACTCCTTATACCCGTGAAACTTGATTCTTGGTTGAACGAGAGAATGGAGCCTTGTCACTGGCGGAATCTACTAATCTTTGGAACTTTTGACGTTTATGATATAGTCTAGTTATTCTATTACTCAATAATACGCAACGCTTAATCTAACTCGCAAAACGAATCAAAGACGGGAACGCGGAAAGGTTGGATTGGCCAGAGTGGCAATCCGATCGGATCGCCACCGGATCAGATTACCACCCGATCGGATTGCCACCCGATCGGATTACCACCCGATCCAAGCCACACCGCCTCAAGTCCCTTCCACAATATAAATAGGCCTGTCACGTCACTTTATTCCCTGATGTGACAGCCCTGTTCGATCAGACGCACACACACTACATTTTCTCCTTTTCTTGGCGATTTCGGTACGTTTCAAGCTAGATTCTTGTACTTTTTTGATCTACACTTCATTCTCTACGTGATTCACCTTTGAAATCACACTTTTCACCGTGAAATCACTCAGATCTGAGATCTTAAGGATGATGTCATCATGTTGTACAAACTGTCATATGAGGTCATTCTTGGTGAGATCTAGCTAAGATCTAAGGGATTCCATGTATTTATCACTAAATCTAAGCTAAATCTAAGTATTTTCATGGTAAAACTTAAAGTTTCTTCATCTTTCCTTCAATCTCTCACTTTAAATGGTGAGATCCGGTCCTGAACGGACTATAGACTTGATTATTAGTCTAGAGTCGGCTCAAGGACGGATTTCCACCGGAATATGATGGCCGGAATACGGAGTTTGACATAAACGTTATCGCGAACAATAACTGATCGGACTGGGGTGGTTCCCACCCGATTAGAACGGCTGTGCTACGATGAGTTTACCATTGTCACAATACGTACCATGCCGTCACCGTTAAACTTAGAAAATTTTACAAAATGATTAAGAGGACGAGGTTCGCCCGATCGAGCGGCAACCCGATCGGACAACAATCCGATCGAACATCCACCCGATTGAGGGACACATACCTTGCAACCTTGGATCTTTGAAACCTTCCAACACTTAGTAACTTTTTCAAAAACTTGGAGTTTTGGAGATTTCAATCGAGTGGCAACCCGATTGGACAGCCGCCCGATCGAGCAGCCACCCGATCAAGATAACCAGAACCCTTAAATTATATGCTTGAGCATTGACACTTGAATCGCATGACCACCCGATCGGACAGCCATTCGTTTCACCCTCACACTAAGCCACCCGATCGGACAGTCCTTGTTCACACTAAGTCACCTGAATCGACTGGCAATCCGACCGGATAGCCATCCGATCGGACAGCCATCCGATCCAGTGACCGTCTCCAACACTTTATTCAATCTCGTTATTCTGCCCGACTTTTATCCTATTGTAATCTAGCCAGGCTAATTCTAAAAGAGCTCCCTTTGATCCAATAACAGTTGCGACTGTTAAGCAATCACTGTGAGTATACTCGATCCCCTTTTTACCTTTAAACTTTGGGGTGTAACATGTATTCTATATAAACTTGAATCCTTGCAAACTAAACTCTATCCTATGTGTATGTGAAACTTGTGCATTTCTAGTATTCTATTTTGTGTTATGTGACGTTTAATCCAGGGTGTGTAGTTCCGCCTAAACAATAGTAGCGCTATAGGGGGTGCACCTCTCCCATTATTCTCAGGGATATTGTTAGGAGGATTCTAGTTTACCTTGAGTCTTGGGTAAACACTAAAGCATCGGGATACTTGGGCTATCACTGCGTGGACTTCGACACTAGCATGGCTGAAACTATTTTTATCGCTTACATTGTGGATATGAGTTATTTTAATCTATTATCCTATTATCAAACTTGTATACTAACCAATACTTTTGTATTGATATTTTAATACATGTTGCAGGCTGATAGGTTGCGATGGAACATGTGAATCAAGCTAGGAGATGCTTAGAAACATCACCTAGTAAATTTAGTCTTTTGAACAATTTGAACAATTTATGATTTGCGTTGTAATGTGATATTTGTGATGACGTTTGTTAGACTATTGCATGAAATCAATTAACTTTTATTGAAACAATAGTGTTATGGAAATCTCATGAGCAATCTGAACGCCTAGTGCTCATACCCTGATGTTTCCACCATCGGTTGGGGTGTGACAGATTGGTATCAGAGCCATAACTATAGGGAATTAGGATAAGTAGGGATACTTGCCCTATTCTATAGTTCTAGGAAGTTTGACTCTTATTTGTTGTTTAAGACTTATGCATTCTACCGTATCTGCTTCCTAGCAGCATATATTCCTGCTAAACTTACATGCCTTTCCTAAGGCTAACATAATGTACACTTTATATTTGAAAACACTGTTACTCAGTGTTTGTATTTTGCACAACATTTGCTCTCAAGTCAGGAGTGACATCCGAACCTTGATGGTAAAATCTCCATATTATTCTAGTAGGTCTTGTCTGCGGATAAGTACCAACGCTATTTAGGGTACGATGTTGTCAAGTTAGAGGTGAAACTCAGATGTTGATAACTAGTCCCACTCCTTGATTTTATGTCTCGCCAAAGTCTCATGACTTCCAATCAATTAGGAACATGGAATGGCTAAAAGGACGAATACCGTAGGCCTAACATCGATGACGTATTTGTCCAAGTAAGTCAAGACACGTTACCTCAATTCGAAAGGGGTTCGAATCGCTTTGGTTAGTCACCGTTCCTCTACCCGGAACAATCCTATGTTTTATGAGCCTATCTTTTATGCTATCTCGATTTTTAGGTATGTGGTTTTAAGCTTGATTCTTCGTTCATTTTGGCTTACTTTTACACTACTCACACGTGTGCCCGCAAACTAAAACGTTAATTCTAATCTCAGATCGAACTAAATTTATGAAGCTTTACCCTATTTGATCAATCTATGTGATAATGTGTTTGTAAGGCACTAGATGTAACATGGCATGGAATACGAGGGTAAAGTGACGTGTCCGAAACATGGTGGATACGCCGCTGGTACTTCCTATATATAAGTGTTTCTGGCATGTTACCAACTTACGTACCAAGTGCCATGCGAAACTTAGTGTCTGTTGTTGAATTCTAAACTATGGAAGGCCTATTTGTGTACTCTATAAGAAATCTATGTGAAATCTATCATGTATTCTAGTAAAGTCTATGTGTAAACTACGTATGTGTGGATTAAGAAACAAAATACGAAACGTAGCCTAGGGCCAAAGACGGAGGAGAAAGTGGCATGTCCGAAACATGGTGGATACGCCGCTGGTACTTCCTATATACAAGTGTTTCTGGCATACTACCGAACCTTCGTACCACGCGCTAAGTGAAGCTCGTAGTTTTGTAGGCTCGGTTTGAAGTTATGAAATCTATTCAGGTTAATCTATGACGTAAATCTATTTGGTCAATCTATGTGGAGATTTTGTTTAAATGAAGCATGACACCGACGACGAGACGGAGGTGGCATGATTGAAGCATGGTGGATACGCCGCTGGTACTTCCTATATATAAGTGCTTCCGTCATGTTGCCAAACTTTCGTAGAACGTGCCATGTGGGAATTTGTCGTTGTGGACTGTGATAAGATTGTCAACTCTAATCTAAGTTAAACTATTGATTAATCTATGTGGATTAGTTGGGTTAATCTATGTTATTTAATCTATTCTGATTAGCCTAATGTTGTGGTTGGTGAAGTATGACATCAATGACGAGGGGGAAATGGCGTGATCGAAGCATGGTGGATACGCCGCTGGTACTTCCTATATATAAGTGCTTCTGTCATGTCGCCGAACTTTCGTAATACATGCCATGTGGGATTTCGTTGGTTGAGAATTGTTGATTAATCTATTAAAGTCTATAGAAGGTCTATTGAAATCTATGGCAATCTATTGAATGTCTATCGAAACTATTGAAGTCTATTAAGTTTATTTTAGACTATTTGAAGCCTATAGTAATCTATTTGAAATCTATGAAAGTCTATATTAACCTATGATGAGTGTAGATTACGACATGTAACATGACATCGAGTACGAGGTGGAAGTATTGTGTCCGAAGCATGGTAGATACGCCGCTGGTACTTCCTATATATAAGCGCTTCTGACATACTGCCAAGCTTCGTGCAACGTGCCATGTGAGGGTCGTGGGTTGTGGTGTTAAATCTATTGAAATCTATCGAGTTAGTCTATGTGTATGATGAGAGTATTGTTGGCAATTGCGACACGTAACATGACGCCGAGTACGGGGCAAAAGCGATGTGCCCGAAACGTGGTGGATACGTCGCTGGTACTTCCTTTATATAAGCGTTTCTGACTTGTTTCCAAGCTCCGTACAACGCGCCATGCGAAGGTCATTCGTTTGCGGTATCTATGTGAATCTATGTGAATCTTGAGTCTTAGTCTGTCGTGCGTAAATCTATGATAATCTATGTCAATCTAGACTTATACGATTCTCTCATTGGATCTTTAGGATGTCTTCTCGAAAGCTATCCAACACTCTCAGGAAATCCAGGGAGAAGTCTCAGAAAAAGATGATGTCATTCATGGCCGACCAGATTGCTTGAGTCGTGCAAAAGATCATCTCTGAGCTCCAAGGATCTAACACCCCTCCATCCTCTGTGGACTCCAAGGCTGAGAAGCAGAAGCCTACAAAGTTCAGCTACAAACATTTCATCTCTTGCAACCCTAAGCCTTTCACGGGCAGTGATGGGGTGACTGCTATGCTCGGGTGGTTTGACAGCATCGAAGTTACCTTCATTAACAGCGAGTGCCCAGATCACTTGAAAACTAGGAGTACGATTGGAATGTTCCAAGGCAGAGCGTTGGAGTGGTGGTCGAACGAGAGAAACATCCGTTCTAATGAAGAATCCTATGCTCTTCCGTGGGCTGAGGTGCGAGAACTCATGATGCTAGAGTTCTGCCCTCCTCATGAACAACTCAAGCTTGAAGAAGAGTTTTGGCATTTGAAGCAAGTTGGTGATGACAACTTGGCTTATACTACCCGGTTTAAGCAGCTAAGTCTTATCGTCCCTCACTTGGTTTCGACTCCTAAGCGGATGATAACCAAATACATCAACGGCCTACCTCCTGCTATGCGTGATTCCATTGAAGCAGCTTAGCTACAAACTATTGAGGAAGTCTACCATCTAGCAGCAAGTTTGAACAACAATCGTGTACGTGATAAGCAGTTTGCTACCCCTGCTCCTTCAAAGTCTGCTAACCAGGTTACCCAGCAGCCAAGTGGTAGCAAGAACAAGAAGAGGAAATCTCAGGGTTCGGGATGTAATGCTATCGTCCCTACTGCTAACCCTGCTACAAAAACCTGCTCCTACCACTACTGCTGCTAACCCTGCTGCTCCTGAAGCAAAGAAGCAATACACTAGGTCTTATCCCAAGTGTGCAACTTGAAACTTCCATCATCCTACTGCTTCTGCATGTCGTTTGTGTACCAATTGTAATCGCTATGGTCACACGACTCCTTATTTCCGTCAAGCTAATCAGGCTCAACAAGCCCAACAAGCCCAACAAGCCCCAGCTCAGGCAGCTTTACTTGCACCTCTAACTCCTCTGCAGAATCCTAAACCGGTCAATGTTGTTCGTGCATGCTTCCAGTGTGGTGATACTACGCATCTTCGTAATCATTGCCCCCAGCTGAACCAAGATCAACAAGCAGCCGCTCATGGACGATCATTCAATCTAAATGCTAATCATGCTCGCAACAACAACGACGTGGTGAATGGTATGTTTCTCGTTAATAACCTTTATGCTTCGATCCTATTTGATACTAGTGCCTATAAAAGCTTTGTGTCTATGGAATTTGAGTCTTTGATAAATTGTACACGCTCTAAGTTACCTGAGTCGTTCTCTGTTGAGGTCGCCAATGGTAAGTCTATCATACGTGATTGTTCCTTGACTCTTAACGATCACGTCTTTTCTGTTGATATCATACCCATGCGTTTGGGTAGCTTTGATGTCATTATCGGTATGGATTGGTTGCGTAAGAACCATGCCGAGATTGTTTGTCATGATAAACTGGTTCGTCTTTCCCTACCGTCCGATGATGTTCTAAACATCTATGGAGACCGACCTTCGAAAGGACTAAGGCTGATGTCATGCACACAAGCGAACAGAAGTTTACGTAAACAGAACCCTGCCTTTTTGGCCCATGCGGTGGAACAAAAAAGCAAGGGGAAGAATATAAACGATGTTCTGTTTATGTGTGATTTCCCTGATGTCTTTCCTGAGGATCTACCTGGTCTTCCTCCTCCTAGATCCGTCGACTTTCGTATTGATCTCGTACCTGGTACGACTCCTGTCGCCAGGGCTCCCTATCGTCTTGCACCTTCCGAGATGCAAGAATTGTCTAGCCAACTACAGGAATTACTCGATAAGGGTTTTATTCGTCCAGTACCTCCCCGTGGGGTGCTCCCGTTCTATTTGTCAAGAAGAAGGATGGCTCGTTCCGTATGTGTATCGACTACCATGAACTTAATAAGCTTACCGTGAAGAATCCTTACCCTCTACCTCGCATTGATGATTTATTTGACCAACTACAAGGCGCGTCCTGTTTCTCTAAGATCGATCTTCGATCTGGATATCATCAGTTGCGTGTTCTCGAAGATGATATTCCAAAAACTGCGTTTCGTACTCGATATGGGCACTACGAGTCCGTAGTCATGCCTTTTGGCTTGACCAACGCACCTGCAGTGTTCATGGACCTTATGAACTGTGTCTGTAAGCCCTATTTAGATCGTTTTGTTATAGTCTTTATTGATGAAATCCTTATTTATTCCAAGTCTAAAGCCGATCATGCTCGCCATCTACGTCTTATGCTTGAGCTTTTATGTGGTGAACGTCTGTATGCTAAATTTTCTAAGTGTGAGTTTTGGATTGATGAAGTGCAATTTCTTAGTCATATTGTTAGTAGTCAGGGTATTCATGTTGACCCTTCTAAGATCGAGGTAGTGAAGAATTGGTGTACACCTAAATCCGTGTCTGAGATTCGTTCTTTTCTAGGATTGGCGGGTTATTACCGCCGGTTCATCGCGGATTTCTCTAAAATCACTGTTCCTCTTACTACTCTGACCCAAAAGGAGAAACCTTTTGTTTGGGGTCCCGAACAAGAGGAATCCTTTCAAACCCTTAAGGACCTTTTGTGTAACGCTCCTGTTTTAACCCTACCTGATGGAAATGACGACTTCATGGTGTATTGTGATGCCTCGAACCATGGCTTGGGCTGTGTGCTCATGCAGCGGGACAAGGTCATTGCTTACGTATCTCACCAACTCAAAGTGCATGAGAAAAACTACACTACTCACGATCTGGAGCTTGATGCGGTCGTTTTTGCGTTAAAGATCTGGCGACACTACCTTTATGGTACAAAGTGTGTGGTCTTCACCGACCATAGGAGCCTTCAACATATCTTTGACAAAAAAGAACTGAACATGCGACAAAGACGTTGGGTGGAACTACTTAACGACTACGACTGCGAAATTCGCTATTATCCTGGCAAGGCGTATGTAGTGGCTGACGCTCTTAGTCGTAAGACTCATGTCAAGGCTATTCGTATATCTAGTGATTTGAATGCTTGTATTCGTGAAGCTCAGTATTCGTCTGCTAATGAAGGAAGTCTATCTATTGAAGTTCTTGGTGCTAACGTCAATCAGCTCGAAACTAAATCTGATGGTCTTCAGTACTATCTAAATCGCATCTGGGTGCCGGATCGCGATAACCTACGTGAGCTCATTATGAATGAGGCTCACAAATCCCGTTACTCTATTCATCCAGGCGCTGATAAGATGTACCAGGATCTGCGTATGACTTATTGGTGGCCTGCAATGAAGAGGGACATTGCTGTGTATGTTTCAAAATGCCTCACCTGTCTGAAGGTGAAAGCTGAACATCAGCATCCCTCCAGACTTTTAGAGCAACCTAAAATCCCCGTTTGGAAGTGGGATAGTCTTGCTATGGACTTTATTACTAAGTTACCCCGTACACCTGCCGGGCATGACAGTATTTGGGTGATCATTGACCGATTGACTAAATCAGCCCACTTTCTTCCAATACGCGAAGATTATAAAGTGGAGAAACTTGCTAGGATCTATACCGATGAGATTATATGCCATCATGGCATTCCTCTTGACATAATCTCTGACCGTGATGGTCGTTTTACTTCACGTCTTTGACAAACATTTCAGTCCGCTATGGGTTCGCACTTGAATCTTAGGACGGCCTTTCATCCTCAGACGGATGGACAGACCGAGCGTACTATTCAAACCCTAGAGGACATGCTCCATTCTTGTGTCATCGACTTTGGTGGTAACTGGGATATACATTTACCATTGATAGAATTCTCGTACAACAATAGCTACCATTCCAGTATTCAGATGGCACCTTTTGAAGCTTTGTATGGACGAAAATGCCGATCTCCTCTCAACTGGCATGAGGTTGGGGAAAAGTAGTTCACTGGCCCTGAAACTATTCAAGAGACAACGGATAAGATTCTTCAGATCCGTGATAACTTGATCAAGGCTAGAAGCAGACAAAAGAGCTTTGCTGATAAAAGGCGCAAGCCTCTAGAATTTGCTGTTGGTGATCGAGTTCTACTCAAGGTATCTCCCTGGAAGGGAGTAGTTCGTTTTGGTAAGAAGGGAAAGCTCGCTCCTCTCTATATAGGTCCTTTCGTGATACTTGAAAGGATTGGCAAGGTGACGTACATACTCAACTTGCCACAAGAACTAAACAATGTGCACCCGGTGTTCCACGTGTCCAATCTAAGTAAATGCCAAGCCGACGAGGAACTGCAGGTTCCCCTTGAAGACTTACAAATAAATGAAGCTGTCCAATTTGTGGAGAAACCGGTCGAAATCATGGATCAAGCTGTCAAATGTCTAAGGCGCAGCAAAATTCCCATTGTTAAGGTTCGATGGGAAGGAAAGCGTGGTGCCGAATTCACTTGGAAGTTGAAAAGTGATATGAAGGCCAAGTATCCGCAGCTCTTCGAGCAGTCTTCATCTAAGATTTCGGGGACGAAATCTCCTAAAGGAGGGGAGACTGTAACGCCCAGCGTCCCTAAACTTTAGGATTTTGTCAAGATTGGTCCCTGAAATTCGTCTATCTGTCATTTTAACACCTAATCTATGTGGAAGTCTATGTTATATACTTGTAATGCCTAAATCCACGTGTGGAATGTCTATATCTTTGGAATGTCTATAACTATATGCTTGGAATGCCTAACTTTATATTTGAAATGTCTAAATGTATGTTGGAATGCCTAAATCCATGATGGAATGCCTAAATCTATGTTTGGAATGTCTAAATCTATTTGGTGCCTGACTCCTTAGACTCGTGAAACTTGATTCTTGGTTGAACGAGAGAATGGAGCCTTGTCACTGGCGGAATCTACTAATCTTTGGAACTTTTGATGTTTATGATATAGTCTAGTTATTCTATTACTCAATAATATGCAACGCTTAATCTAACTCGCAAAACGAATCAAAGACGGGAACGCGGAAAGGTTGGATTGGCCAGAGTGGCAATCCGATCGGATTGCCACCCGATCGGATTACCACCCGATCGGGCCACCACCCTAACCAAGCCACACTGCCTCAAGTCCCTTCCACACTATAAATAGGCCTGTCACATCACTTTATTCCCTGATTTGACAGCCCTGTTCGATCAGACGCACGCACACTACATTTTCTCCATTTCTTGGCGATTTCGGTACCTTTCAAGCTAGATTCTTGTACTTTCATGATCTACACTTCATTCTCTACGTGATTCACCTTTGAAATCACACTTTTCACTGTGAAATCACTCAGATATGAGATCTTAAGGATGATGTCATCATGGTGGTTTGTACAAACTGTCATATGATGTCATTCTTGGTGAGATCTAGCTAAGATCTAAGGGATTCCATGTATTTATCACTAAATCTAAGCTAAATCTAAGTAATTTCGAGGTAAAACTTAAAGTTTCTTCATCTTTCCTTCAATCTTTCACTTTAAATGGTGAGATCCGGTCCTGAACGGACTATAGACTTGATTATTAGTCTAGAGTCGGCTCAAGGATGGATTTCCACCGGAAGATGATGGCCGGAATATGGATTTTGACATAAACGTTATCGCGAACAGTAACTGATCGGACTGGGGTGGTTCCCACCCGATCAGAGCGGCTATGCGGCGATGAGTTTACCATTGTCACAATACGTACCATGCCGTCATCGTTAAACTTAGAAAATTTTACAAAATGGTTAAGAGGACGAGGTTCGCCCGATCGAGCGGCAACCCGATCGTACAGGAATCTGATCGAACAGCCACCCGATTGAGGGACACATACCTTGCAACCTTGGAACTTTGAAACCTTCCAACACTTAGTAACTTTTTCAGAAACTTGGAGTTTTGGAGATTTCAATCGAGTGGCAACCCGATCGAACAGCCGCCCGATCGAGCAGCCACCCAATCAAGATAACCAGAACCCTTAAATTATATTCTTGAGCATTGACACTTGAATCGGATGACCACCCGATTGGAGAGTTGTCCGATCGGACAACCATTCATTTCACCCTCACACTAAGCCACCCGATCGGACAGCCGTCCGATCAGACAGTCCTTGTTCACAATAAGTCACCCGAATCGACTGGCAATCCGACCGGATAGCCATCCGATCGGACAGCCATCCGATCTAGTGACCGTCTCCAACACTTTATTCAATCTCGTTATTCTGCCTGACTCTTATCCTATTGTAATCTACCCAGGCTAATTCTAAAAGAACTCCCTTTGATCCAATAACAGTTGCGACTGTTAAGCAATCACTGTGAGTATACTCGATCCCCTTTTTACCTTTAAACATTGGGGTGTAACATGTATTCTATATAAACTTGAATCCTTGCAAACTAAACTCTATTCTATGTGTATGTGAAACTTGTGCATTTCTAGTATTCTATTTTGTGCTATGTGACGTTTAATCCAGGGTGTGTAGTTCCGCCTTAACAATAGTAGCGCTATAGGGGGTGCGCCTCTCCCATTATTCTAAGGGGGTATTGTTAGGAGGATTCTAGTTTACCTTGAGTCTTGGGTAAACACTAAAGCATCGGGATACTTGGGCTATCACTGCGTGGACTGATACACTAGCACGGCTGAAACTATTTTTATCGCTTACATTGTGGATATGAGTTATTTTAATCTATTATCCTATTATCAAACTTGTATACTCGCCAATACTTTTGTATTGATATTTTAATACATGTTGCAGGCTGATAGGTTGCGATGGAACATGGGAATCAAGCTAGGAGATGCTTAGAAACGTCGCCTAGTAAATTTAGTCTTTTAAACAATTTGAACAATTTATGATTTGGGTTGTAATGTGATATTTGTGATGACGTTTGTTAGACTATTGCATGAAATCAATTAACTTTTATTGAAACAATAGTGTTATGGAAATCTCATGAGCAATCTGAACGCCTATTGCTCGCACCCCGATGTTTCCACCATCGGTTGGGGTGTGACACTTAGAGGTAGAGATAGCGGATAGTTAGAACTATGTGTTACATGAGGTTTGTAGAAATTGTAAGTTCACTATAGAAGATGAAGAATTCGATATCGACCTCATACCTATGGTTTTGGGGGAGTTTAAAATGATAGTGGGTATGGATTGGATGGCACGACACCATGTGGAGATTGATTGTGAAAATAAAGTAGTACTTGTTCAATCTCCAAGTGGAAGGAAAATGAGTATTCAAGGGGAGAGAAATGTAGAAGCGAAACTGTGTACTCTCGTTCTAGCCGCTAAGTACGTACTTAACGGGAGTTGAGCATATGTAGTAGAAGCTCGACAAAGCCTCCCGAAGCTTGAAGATGTTGAGATCGTAAACGAATTTTCGGATGTATTTCCGGAGGAATTACTGGGACTTCCCCCTGAACGAGAAATAGAGTTTCGCATCGAATTAAATCCGGGTGCAAAACCGGAAGCAAATTCCCCGTATAGATTAGCCCCCACTGAGATGCGGGAGTTAATGACATAGTTACAAGATCTACTTGATAAGGGCTTTATACGCCCGAGTGTGTCACTGTGGGGGGCACCTGTCTTATTTGTAAAAAAGAAGGATGGGTCGATGCGCATGTGTGTCGACTATAGGGAACTGAATAAAATAACCATAAAGAACCGCTACCCCTTAATCAGAATTGACGATCTTTTCGACCAGTTATGAGGGGCGAATTGGTTCTCAAAGATAGACTTGCGTTCGGGATATCATCATGTCAGGGTACGAGAAGAAGACATTGCGAAGACTGCATTTAGAACCCTATATGGACATTATGAGTTTCTAGTTATGTCCTTTGGGTTGACGAATGCGCCAGCAGCATTTATGGATCTTATGAACCGGGTATGTCGACCCATGCTAGATAAATCTGTGATCGTGTTCATAGATGATATTCTAGTCTATTCGCGAAGCAAGACTAAACATGCGAGACACTTGCACGAAGTACTTGAAATTCTCCGTAAGGAAAAACTTTATGCAAAATTTTCAAAGTGTGCCTTTTGGCTCAGAGAGGTGCAGTTTCTGGGTCACATGACAAATTCGGAAGGTGTTTTAGTAGATCCGTCAAAAATTGAGGCCGTAATGAAGTGGGTTTCCCCGAAAAATCCAACTGAAATAAGAAGGTTTCTAGGCCTCGCGGGGTATTATAGAAGGTTCATACAGGATTTCTCGAAGATAGCGTTACCCTTAACCAAACAGACGAGGAAGAAAGAGAAGTTTGTCTGGGGTAAAGAACAGGAAGAAGCCTTTCGAATGTTAAAGGAGAAGCTGTCGAGTCCCCCAGTCTTAACCTTAGCGGATGGGACAAAAGATCTGATTGTTTATAATTCAGATGCCTCACCGCAGGGTTTAGGGTGTGTTTTGATGCAAAGAGGAAAGGTTATCGCATATGCTTCACGACAATTAAAACCACATGAAGTAAACTACCCAACGCACGATTTAGAATTGGTAGCGGTAGTGTTCGCCTTAAAGATTTGGAGGCACTATCTATATGGTACGAGATGTACAATCTACTCGGATCACGAAAGCCTCAAATACTTCTTCGAACAGAAAGATTTAAATATGAGGCAATAGAGAAGGTTAGAACTTATCAAAGAATACGATTGCGATATCCTTTATCACCCGGGAAAGGAGAATGTGGTGGCAGTTGCGTTAAGCCGAAAAGAGTATCCACCGATTCAAGTAAAATCCATGAAGATGATAGTTACACCACGCTTACTTGAAATGATACGAGACTCCCAAATAAAGTTGATTCGAGCGGAAGACCCAAAGAAAGAAAGAATGAAAGGTATAGCCAAAAAATTTGAAGAAAATTCGATCGGACTCAAAACAAGATTCGGTCGAATTTGGATACGACGGTTTTGCGAAGTCATGACCGCGCTACTCGAGGAAGCTCATAAGTCACGGTATTCAATCCATCCCGGGGCAACAAAAATGTACCGGGACTTGAAGACCAATTATTGGTGGCCAGGTATGAAACACGATATTGTTAAGTATGTCGCGAAATGCTTAACATGCTCCCAAGTGAAAGTAGAACATCAAAAACCGTACGGGGAATTACAACCTTTGGAAATTCCGGTATGGAAATGGGAGGAAATAATGATGGATTTGGTGACCAAGCTTCCTAGAACGAAAAAGGGGGATGATACTATATGGGTAATCGTAGACCGACTTACAAAAAGTGCCCATTTTCTACCTATTCGAGAGGCTTACTCTTCTGAGAGAATGGCAAAAATTTATATGAATGAGATCATATCTCGACACGGGGTGCCCGTGTCAATCGTCTCAGATCGGGATACTAGATTTACCTCTCGTTACTGGCAGAAATTTCATGAGAGTGTGGGCACGAAGTTACACATAAGCACCGCCTATCACCCTCAGACTGACGGTCAGTCAGAAAGAACCATTCAAACACTTGTCGATATGTTGAGAGTGTGTGTCTTAGACTTTGGGGGAAGTTAGGATGACCATTTACCACTAGTGGAATTCTCTTATAATAATAGTTACCATAGTGGCATTCAAATGGTTCTTTATGAATTACTATACGGAAGAAAATGTAGGACTCCCGTATGTTGGGGTGAAGTAGGGTAAAGGGAGCTTGCGCCAAGTGATTTAATAGCAGTGACAAATGAAAAGATTGATTTGATTAGAGCTCGACTGAAAGTAGCTCAGGATCGGCAAAAAGCTTATGCTCGACTGAAAGGCGTCCTATGGAGTTTCAAGTCGGAGATTATGTTTTGCTGAAAGTATCTCCATGGAAGGGTATAATCCGTTTTCGTAAACGGGGTAAGTTGGGTCCTCGTTATATTGGACCGTTTAAAATTTTGGCTCGAGTCGGAAAAGTTGTATATCGTTTAGAATTGTCGTCTACACTAGACGGGATTCGCAATACCTTCCACGTAACGCAATTGAGAAAGTGTCTTGCGGATGAAACAGCGCTAGTACCTCTCGACGACATTGAATTGGACGAGGGGTTAAATTATGTCGAAAGACCGATAGCCATTAAAGACGTTAAGGTAAAGAATCTTCGCAACAAAGCCGTTAGACAAGTGTTGGTTCAATGGCAACACCGAAAGGGATCGAAACTTACATGGGAAGCGGAAGAAGAAATGCGGAGGCACTACCCTTTTATCTTTGGTATGTAAATTTTAATTTGTTAGGTGCCCAGGTTTCGGGGACGAAACCTCTTTTAAGGGGGGTAGACTTGTAACACCCCATAAATGCATGATAAATTATTTGTTGATTAACTTAACTAGTGAAAATAAGGGAAGATTTGAAAAGAATGAAAAATATGCAAAATGATAATAAAGGAATTAAAGAGGGGCTGAATTGTGATAAATAATAGTTGAAACCATGGAACATGCCTAAATTAAATACCTATCAATCTAGGAGGGGGTTAATGTGAAAAATTGTAATTAAAGGGATTAATAGGGTTTAAACCAAAAACACATACTCTGGTGGGTTTCACCCAATTCATGAGTTTATGATGAATTGTAGGAATTGGGTTTCACCCAATTCATGAGTTTATGAAACACTTTGTGTAATTGGAGGTTAAGATTGTGAAATAGGGCAGAATTTATGTTTGATTTTAGATTATTAGAAAGATTTTAGTAAAAACCCACTTTATGAAATTTTGTCATGAATAGGATGATCAAAGTAGATATAATCATGTGAAATCTTGAGAAAAATGATGATGTTGTAATGCTTGAATCTTAGAAAATTTATGTAGAATAAAAGAATGATATGAACATGGATTGATTGTTGATGAGATATAGGATGAACTAGTAGGATTCATGCTTTGTATACTTGTACATAATGCTTGTAATTACAATGCCCACCAAGTGCTTGATGAAATGCTTAAAAGAATAAATATGTGTAATTTGGAAGATGATGGAATGAAATTTAGTTATACTAAATAAATGAATGAATATGTTGATATAGGCGTGAAGGAAGAAGGTTTAAACACTAGGAAATCGGAAGGCTCACAAGATCGAGGTATGTTAGTTTACACATACATAACTAATTTATTGTTTTACGCTTACTAGTTTTAAAAGGTAACTTGTCGTTTATGCCAAAATTATAACAATGGTAGTTCATGAAAGGCGAGTAGTAAATAATATGATTCGTTATGTACGGATTATGAAAAAGAGAAATTTATAAAGAAGAATGCATCATTACCGGTTCATACTAGTCGAACCGGTTAATGGAAAGTTAAGAATGAAAGGAATGAAGTTTTACTCAATCCGTCATGTACGGTTTGAGGTGTATGTGCAAGAATGTAAGGAATGCATTTGTTTGTCTTACACGAACCAAATGGAAGTTATGTCACGAATGTTAATATCCGTCATTAACGGATATGTAGTGAATGGAATGTTTTGCCTCTACTTAGAGACAAGTATGTATCGAACCGTTTAACGGGTAGAAGTACAAATTAAATGATGTAAAGTCATGTGAAAGACCAAATGGTTTATTTGATTAGTATGTTAATAACGATGGATTAACGTATTTGATTTTTGTTAAATGTAGGTAAATCTTCAACATAGGCGATTGGACGATTTGGAACGAGCACACATGAACTATGCCCACCTCACGCCTCCGACAATGCTAACTTAATGTGGTCTTAATTTTGATTTTATGTACTTTCAACTTATGTAGTCTTTTGATGTCCTTGTAGTATGGGCAATGACCTTGTAGTAGTAGTTTTGTTTTCGAACAATGTAGATAATGTCCGTTTTGGGTTTTTTTTTAAAAAAGTCTTTTATGTTGTAGTATTTTACCGTCTAAAACAGGAATTAGTGGTTTAAATACGAATGGGTCATGCCTAAAATTTCTAAAATTTTCCTACATATTGTAGTCTTTTAAAAAGTAAAGTTTTGGGCGTTTTATAAATAAATAAACAAGTTTCAGATAAGAATTCTAAACATGATTCTCTATATAAGGCTGCAATAGTGACAGAAAAAAATAGATTGCGACGGAAATTATGTTGCTCAACCTAGCTGTGTTTAGGATAAGGAAATGTAAGGTCTCATACCCAAGGATCTCACTCAGACAACAATCACCAGGTATGCGGAATCCACCTAGCAATCACTACTGTATGGTATTGGATCAAGAAAGTGTAGAACAAGAATGATGAGAATGATGAATGACGTCATACACAGCAGCCGTCAATTCACATACAGTGAAAATGATTAGGGTTTCTTGAAGAACAAACTTTCCACAAAAGAAATCACCATGTATAGCATTACACTAAGAGTTTATATACAATGGGATGTCCTGACTACAAAAGTCAGGATATAGAAAGGCTCAAAGCCTAAGACAATACAAACCCTGACTAACAAATGCCTAAATTCGGACTAGAGAACCAACCCTAAGTCCTGACCAAAACAAGCATAAATTCTGAACAACATAATAGTTATAACAAATTACATAAAACACCCTTGAAGATTTGAGAGCCTGCACTTATCACCCAAAGTGCATTTACAGGAAAGTATACAAGTTAAATAAAAATAGTTTGAAGCAATTTTAGTGGTAGATCATTTGTGTTGAGGTTTGCCCATTAGATCATACACAATGGTTACTCTTGTTTCTGGTGTATTTTGGCACATTTTGATAGTGCATAGTCATAGTGGCATACAAACATAACGTACTATCTATTTAATTAAAAGGAGTTTGGATCATTTAGAACGAAAGAAGAATTCTGGTCCTAAAGAGGTCCACATCTTCTTCTTCCAAAACAAAGTGTGATGTGTTTGCTAACAATGGTCCTAGAGAGGAGACAATGTGGCATCCCCAAATCATAGTAAAATTTTGAAATACATGATGAATTTTAAGCTTTTTATACTGCAATTGGAAATTATGTTAACTTCATTTTTAAACTATCGTTCTTTTTATAGATTTTTGCTAAACTTTTTGAAGTTTTGTTAAGAGAAGTGACTTATGTGTATATACGCGTTACTTGATAATAGTAGAGTCATTTTGAACTATAGTCTTTAAGATTACTTTAGTTAAAGAATATGTTCCATAAGAGTTGTAGGTCCACCCGGAGGATCGAGTTAAACCTCTATTCCCTGTTTTCCGACGAACCCGAGAGTGCGGAATCCAAACGGGAAAGTTAAACCAAGTTACGAACACATAAGACACAAGATTCAACGATTAACACTCAATGTATTAATGCTATGAAACGGTTACAATGCGGTGTTTACAAATGGTCTCTGTAAACTCTCAGTGTGTGTGTGTTACAATGTGTTCGCTCTCAAATCTATTCAAACTTGTCTGTTGTTTCTGTTCTGTGTCTGGGTATTTATACTATCATGACGACGAAATCAAGAACCCGATGAAATCCCTCGGCGAACATCTAAGATCTCTACGAAATCCCTTGGATTTCGTCACATGTTGTGTCTTCGTCACCTCAGTCTTCGTCGCACATGTGTCTTTGTCGCATGGCACATCTTTGACGAAATCACATGTGATTTCGTCACTTTTTAGGCTTGGGCCTCATATGAGTCTTTGTCACATTGTAATAAGCCCAAAACAATGAGCCCAACAAATAACATGCATGTTCACGTTCACATGAATTCTCAAATTCATGTTGTAAGAATTAGTCAATCTTGTGACATCATCATGACATCATCATGATGATGTCATGATGATGTGTCAGCAGGAAACGTTCTCGGCTCTCCGTGCTTCGCGTGTCGAACTCTGGGGCATACGACGGAGGAATGTCGCTACGTCGGGCTTGAGCCGAACCTAACCGAGTCGAACCGAACCAAGTCGCGTCCACATAAAGTGTATCAACAAACTCCCCCTTGGACGCTACTCGTGATGGTTCGACTTCCATGTCTTTTGTGTCGGAGGATCTTCAAAGTCTTCATGTGACACAATCAGGGAGTGTATCAACAAACTCCCCCTTGAATGATGCTCGTGAATCTTTTGAACTTTAATACTTTAGATCCTTGTGATGTTGATGAGTGATCAACTGCAACCCGATCATCTTGATCTTCTGATTGCATCAACGTCGTGTCTTCACTTTACGGCTTGTCATCTGACACGTTCTCTTCGCCTTTAGCTGATTCTGATGTCGCATCTGCACATACAAGAAAGCTAAACACATAATGAGAACAACCGAGAAGAATAAAATCAATCTAAGAAAGTTTTCAAACGAAAACCTTACTAAGAATAGACATCAAACAATATAAGCGCATGACACATATGAGACCAACTCTCATTTAAACACCGACTGACAACAGTTTGAAAGTTTAAAAATGTTCAATTTTAACCCTTTAACTTTCAAAACTTGTTAACTTCGACAGTTTATGAAGATGCAACTGTTTTCCGGCTTACAATCAGGATTTTAGGTAGGATAGACTCGAGTTCCAACATCGGTCAATAAAAAATAAACTAGAAATAAAATCTTTTTGGCTTTTATAAAGTTTATATTAAAACACACCTAAAATCTTTTTGGAATTTCTCATTTTTCAAAAGTAAAGACGGAAAGCAATAAATAAATATATACAAAGATGCAGAAACGAAAGCAATAAACAAATATTTACAGACATTCTTTTTGCGAGTTTCGAGGGTAAGAGAATCATATCAGTGTACGGTCATGCCAAAACGCTCTTTTTTTTCAATTAGTTAACATTTAGATAAGCATCCTATAACAATTATCGGTATTGTTGTCCACATAAGCTCAACTTATCAGATGTAATCATGGCGAGGGGATACGTTAAGATATGATTTATACTTACAGACCGGTGTTCATCCACACACCACACATTCCCGTATCAAGGTATGCACGAGAGTTCATCTTACCGGTGAGTATACCGTTTATCATCCGTTTGACCGTATAAAAGATGTGAGAAACTCACTTATTTTGATTGAAAACAAGCCCTATGTGATAGAATCACTTATTGATGAGGAACTTGATTTTCATATGCATGAGGGCACAAGAGCAAGTCCGTGAACAAGTCAGTACATAGAAGAGCAGAGAGACGAACTTGACTCCCGGATAAATGTGATATATTATCACTTATTTTGATTGGACATGTGATTGTTGATCACTTATTGAGGTCGTATGCAATATGTACACGTATGTATAGTATCATGGAAGATCTTAGACTTCGTCTCCGTTATTTTCCGGTAAAAGATACAACCATGATACCCAGATGATAAGACAGCATAAAGACCGAATATCTCAGAACCTCGGCAATCTCTCAAACAAAATTTCGGTACTAAGACCATATGCCAATGTATGGTTCCCACCTGGTCTTCAGTCGATTTAAGGTTTATATCACCCTGCACACTTTAAAATGATTGTGAGCCTACCGATACATCTTATATAGAGCTGCTTAACATTTTTCATTTTAAGTTCATTTCAAGGAGGTTTCAACAGACCACTGATGTACTATCATTTTCTCTTTTTCTCGCCAGGAAACTCATTTTTGTTTTTCTATTGTTTTTGAGTTTTGAAATTTTTCACTGTTTTTGAATTTTCAAATTTTGGATTTACTCCCCCTAAAATCAACAAACTATGATAAATTTAAAAGACACAAAGATATTTACAAAAAGGATTTCCCGACGTCGGTTAACTCATGTTTTACCTCAATGCCGTTTACCAAAATTAATTTAATCAGAAAGGATTTATCGAATTTTGGAAAAATGAGTTGGCACGTCGGTAAGCGGTGCGGACCATGACAACATTGACGAGTTTCATATTAAAACAATCATGTGTGAAGTGATATTCGAGATCAATGTGTCAGGCCAAAGAGTGTTGTACGAGATGATAATAATTCATAAAGCAGCTTAAATATCGACGAGTAAAGGAGAGATAAGAAAATCAAAACCGTATCCTGCAACTGTTTCATGCATTGCAAGGAATTTGAGTGCTCTCCCAAACTGGACATCCACCCGATGTGGACTTCAAAGTCGATTTTTGTAGCTACTTCAATTAATCCGAGAAAATTCTTCACAGCAACAAGATCATAAACCTTTGGGTCCTGCTGGCCTTACACATTGCACCAGCGAAGGTCTTTGTTTTTCTCTTTCAGAAGTAGTGTGCGGTTATTCAATCCATGCCAAGGCATCCGCACACCCGGTTGGTTTATTCAACAAACATATTTTCTTCAATCACACCGCGAAGAAATGTACATTGCACGTTCATCTTGTTGATTTTGAACATCAGACGTGTTGCAGGTGCGTACATTTTGATTGAATCTATCCTGGGGACCCGATCAAAGCCTTGAACAATCAAACTTTGGTATGATTTTCATTTTGTCGAAGGTTTTCAATTTCTTTCGACAGACAATTCTGTCTTCTTTTCTTTTTCTCTCCATCAAAGGCAACAATTTCTTTTGTCGCCGATCTTGTGCATGGACACTCCGCTATCAACAATCCGATGACTATCGATAGTTCCTCCTGGAACATCCTGCACACTCACTCAGAGATTAGTTTGAGAGGGGGACCCAAGCCTTCATAGACTTGGGTTGCCCCTGAGCATCAAGAAATGTAATTTCAATTTCTTGAAGGTCCTTAAATTGCAAGCCTCCCCCTGAATCCTCACCTGTTTTCGGTTTCGAAGCTTGTTTCCTTTTACCAGTTTGTGTATTATTTACACTTTCTGGTTTTAATGGTTGTGACAAACTAGGTTTCCTATTAACAGTTTCTGATTTTAAAGCCTTTTCGATCACCTTCACATTTTGACGTCGTTGTTTTGTTTCCTGTTCTTTAACAGTGCGTTTGTCAGTTTTTGGTGACTCGGGATGACGTTGTTGGTGACCTTGTTCAGAAGGGGCTCTTTCTACAAAATTTGGTTTCGGAGAGTTTGTGCAATTTCTGATAATGTGGCCTAACTCCCCGCATTTAAAGCATGATCTCCTTTCAACAAAATTAGGAGATTCTGTTCGATGATCTGACGTTGAATTTGTAGACCCCGAGATACTAGCTTCACACCCATTTGTGTGTTGGGTGTAATTGTTATCACTATTACGTTTCAAAATGTTGACTTTTTGAACAAAATCGATATTTGACTTATTTTCAAAAGTCTCCACTTTATCAGTACCTTTGGAGGCCACAAACTTAACGTCTTTTGTTTCAACCTTAGCCTTAGGCTTTGGAGCTCGTTGTTGTTGTTGTTTACCCTTAAAAGCGACAGGTTGTTGCTTTGTCGGTAATGTTTGATTTCCATGTTGTTTCCTAACTTCAGCTTTTGGAATAGGATCACACAGAGTTACAGAAACTCTCTGGATCCCTTTTTCCAAAAACTTACTTGTAGTATCTTCAAACACTTTATCAATCAAAGATTGATTGACATTTTTAATGGGAAAATCTTGGTTTGAATAAATTTTACCATCACCGACCAAAGTGTACAACACGTTATCACTTTTAACGGTAGACACTGTCTCAGTGATAGGATCCATCTCTTGTTTAGCAGTTGAATGCACAGCAGGAGTAGGAGGATCACACAGAATGTGATTCTCAAAAGGAACTTCAACTCCTTTGTTCTTCTCAAGATATTTATCCTCATCACTCACATTCGGTTCATCATCTGACGAATCATAGTCCTCGACTGTGGGAGGACTTTGTTCCGTACCAACAGATGCTGAATTTTCGGTTGTTCCAGATGAGCCCTCTGAGGAACTGTTCGATTTGAACCCTAGACCAGTTGTAAACTCCTCATAATTAAGAGGTACAGTTGGTTCAAACCTAGGCATTTCCTCCTCATCGGGCATCTAGGTATAGTTGCCCCTCAATGGAGGTGGACACGACTTATACCCAACGCCTTTCACATTACCCTTTAGTTTTTGAACGTCAATAATGTGATCAAGCACATATCGGGAGTTTGAGTAACTCTCCAATTTAAGCTTGATCGCTTCATGCTCACATTTCGCCTCGGCTAGCTCTTTCTTAGTTGCCTCGATGATATTAATGTAATTATTAATACCGGTTTGCATATTAAAAACCGTTTTTGATAACTCAGAAACACTTTTCTTGAGTGTTTCAATTACCGATTTAAAATCTTTTTCGTTGCGAGCTAAGGCCATGTTTGCCTCTTTGCACTTTGACAGTTCAATAACTAAACTCAGATTGTGAATGTGAATCTTTTCAGATTCTTGTTTCATATCAGCACATTCATGTTTCATATCAGCACAATTACTACATATGCTAGGAGTTTCAGATTGTACCTGACTTGTAGAAGCTGAGACATTAGCCATAAAGGCAGTCTGAGAAGAGAAAGATCCATCTTCAGTGAGAATCTTCTCCATTTCTTCTGATGTAGCTTCAGCTTTCTTGATCAAGACATATTTCTGACACTTGACCTCCTCAGCATCATTCAACAAACTATCACCTTCAGAACCAGTTCTCTCATTCACATCCGATTCTTCATCCGAACTGCCACTGTATCCCGAACTATCATCATCTTCAGAGAATTCTTCTTTGTGCACATGCTTGATGTGACTGATGATCTTCGCATAACATGCACTTCCTCCTCCCAACTGTACGGACCAATCACATTCTTCATCGGCTTGTACTATCAATGCCCGGTTGGGGTTTGAAGGCCCTGACTGGTTGGTTTGGTTGTTAGAAGCTACTATCCCTCTTTCGTTGCTAGCTTGATTTGAAGTACTTGTTTGATTTTGGAAGGGATTTTGGTTGCCTTGTTTGCTCGGTCGCGTGCATTCACGTTTGAAGTGACCCTTTTCACAGCAATTAAAGCATGTGACAGCACCCTTGTCAAACCCGTACTTGGTATCCCTTTTGCTTTCCAAGCTGGTTCTCCCCGTTCTGCTCATATAATCCTTTGCCCTTCTCACAGCGCTAGCAAACGCCCACTTGATATCCATTAACTCCATTTCGTCCCTGTCTATCTGCTGATAGTCTTCGTTTGTCAAATTAATGTTGCCAATTTGACTTGCGACTAATCCGCTGTAGGCATTAACCATAGTGGTAAGAATTTCAATGTGATCCCGTGCAACTTCTACACTCACTTTGGAAAGATTTGAAGTATCAGGTTTGTTACCATAGAAGGCTTGTTGTGGTTGGGCTTGTGGTGGGGGTTTAGAAAAATAGGCAGTTGGATCAAATTGGGGTTGAGGTGTGGCAACTTAAGGTTTCGGAAGATAGGCATTTATATCAAATTGGGGTTGAGGTGTGGCAACTTGAGGTTTAGAAAAATAGGCAGTTGGATCAAATTGGGGTTGGGGTGGTGCAACTTGAGGTTTCGGAAGATAGGCATTTATGTCAAATTGGGGTTGTGCAACTACTCCTCCAAAATAGGAATTTGGGTCGAAAGCATTTGACACATAAGTTGTTTGTATCTTTGATTGCTGGCTTGTACTAGCAGCATGAGCAATCCCTCCAAAGTACATCTCTGGATTTTGAGGGACAGGAATTAGTTTAGCTTTTCTGATTTCTTCTGCATCCTTGTTCTCCATCTTTTGAACAAACTCATAGATACTGACAGTATCCAATACACCTGTATGCTTTAACAACTCAATGAATGGGCTCCACTTTGGTGGTAGAGCATCAGCAAACCGTGCGACTATTTCCTGCGAAGATACAATAACCTTGTAAGAAATCATTTCACTAATTAAATGATAAAAACGAGTTGTCATCTCATTCAGTGTTTCAGTCTGCACAAACATAAACCCTTCAAACTCTTTCTTTAGTAAATCGTGACGCGTCTTCCGTGTGGCCGCATTTCCTTCTCCTCTGTTAACTAGGATGTCCCACAAGGCTTTGGTGCTGGTACAATGGGCGAATTGATGATAGATATCTTTGTGCAATGCTTGCGTAAGAATAGCAAACGCTTTCTTTTCAAGATCATACGCCTTCTTGTCATTTTCAGCAATGGCCCCCAAAGTTGTAGCATTTGATTCGGCTTCCTCAAGAGCGTCGTTATATGCTGTGGTGAAACACGTCCATAACTCGGTGTTTTGACCTAAAACATAATTCTGAAAGCGACCTTTCCACGATGGATAGTCGTTCATGTGGTTGAGTTTTGGCGGACGGTTATTGCTACCCGTTTCATTTTCGCTTATGAGCAAGTTTTGGATACTTTGATTTTGATTTGCCACGCACGCCCATTGACTAGCCGAAATTCTTTCTTGTGGCATCAAAGACTTAACCCATGCCATATCAGGGACCGTGCTAATGCTCCAATCTAATGGATTAGAACTCATATTTGATATTAGAACAATTGTACCTGCTTAAGAACTTGAAATCAAATGGTTAACAATGAAATAAAATGCTTCTGTTAGAAATATCACAAGTATGAATGACGAAAATAGTGGTTTCCGTCGCTGATATGTGTAATTTCGTTGCTGAAATGGTGATTTTGTTGCTGAAAGGGTGATTTCGTCGCTGAAATGGTGATTTCGTCACTGAAATGGTGATTTCGTCGCTGAAAGTGATTTCGTCCAGAAAGATGATTTCGTCGCTGAAAGTGATTTCGTCGCTGAAAGTGATTTCGTCCAGAAAGGTGATTTCGCCCAGCTTATTGTTTTCGCCCAGTATAGTGTTTTCACCCGGCTGATTTCGTTGACAATTTGGTACAGACAAGTTGATATTTTTCAAACCTTATCCTTATCTTATCTTCTAACAACAAACCCAAAATGTCAAACAATCATGCTTTCGGCACTGTGGTTACCAACTATCCATCATGCCTTTTGTACAATATTTCAAACAATCAATATTATAATCACTAACACTTTAAGAACATATCAATTCAAGATCAAACAAAGATAATTAGTGAAGAACAATTTGAATAACACCAAGAACACTATGAATATCAAATGAACTGGATGAGTTTTCTGGTGACCAATAAATTTCCGAACAACAATTTTGCAATAAAGTTCAATAAAAACCCAATCCCAACATGTATACCAAAGATTTAATAAGGTTTTTAATAAAACAAATAGCAAAAACGCAAGGTTTTTCACGATTTTCAAACTGTTTTTCCAGACATGTATGAACTTCAAACTCTAAAATTCAGAAAAAACACTTAAAAATATTTCAAAAACACAAGAAAATCGACTTGGTTTAAACAAGGAATCGAGCCAATGCTCTGATACCAATTGTAGGTCCACCCGGAGGATCGAGTTAAACCTCTATTCCCTGTTTTCCGACGAACCCGAGAGTGCGGAATCCAAACGGGTAAGTTAAACCAAGTTACGAACACGTAAGACACAAGATTCAACGATTAACACTCAATGTATTAATGCTATGAAACTGTTACAATGCGTTGTTTACAAATGGTCTCTGTAAACTCTCAATGTGTGTGTTACAATGTGTTCGCTCTCAAATCTATTCAGACTTGTCTGTTGTTTCTGTTCTGTGTCTAGGTATTTATACTATCATGACGACGAAATCAAGAACCCGACGAAATCCCTCGGTGAACATCTAAGATCTCGACGAAATCCCTTGGATTTCGTCACATGTTGTGTCTTCGTCACCTCAGTCTTCGTCGCACATGTGTCTTCGTCGCATGGCACATCTTTGACGAAATCACATGTGATTTCGTCATGTGATTTCGTCACTTTTTAGGCTTGGGCCTCATATGAGTCTTCGTCACATTGTAATAAGCGCAAAACAATGAGCCCAACAAATAACATGCACGTTCACGTTCACATGAATTCTCAAATTCATGTTGTAAGAATTAGTCAATCTTGTGACATCATCATGACATCATCATCATGATGTCATGATGATGTGTCAGCGGGAAACGTTCTCGGCTCTCTGTGCTTCGCGTGTCGAACTCTGGGGCGTACGACGGAGGAATGTCGCTACGTCGGGCTTGAGCCGAACCTAACGGAGTCGAACCGAACCAAGTCGAACCGAACCAAGTCGCGTCCACATAAAGTGTATCAACAAGAGTCATGAAGTGTCATTCTCTACTAATACATAAAGAATGTGATATTATGGTTTTGTGAAAAATAATTACACTTATACTTCTTTGGGAAAGTGGTCAAATGGTTAAGTTTTATTAGCGCATAGCCAAGGTAAAATTGAAAAAAAGGTAAATGTTGAGTACCGCGGTACTATTGATCTGAATAGTAAAACACAATTTTGTTGCTAGATTCAAGTACACCATCCCGTTTAGACCTTGTCACGTAAAATATTATAGAAGATGATTGCCCAAAAGCATGATTTAATTACATCATATTAGTTATTCGCATTCAGCACACAATACTATTCTAAATACATCCATACTACTTTCACCATATTACTCCTTTCATCCAAGTGGTTTTGTAGTGTTTATCAGTCAATTTGTGATCTTTTATCAAAACTTGATCCTAACTTCAAATTTAGGTACCAAAGGCCTGGCCTACTGGTGCCAAGATGTTAATTAAATTTTGTTCCTTCATAAGTGTCGATGGTTTAGTTATAGCGGTGGACAAATTTTTCAAATTTAAGAGTAGCACGACTTAGAAAGTATGCGAGTTAGCACTTTAAAAAGTAAAAAATAAACTTTTGAATCAATTCACCAAGAGTAATTAAGTTATCATAGATTGTCATGAAAAGCAAGTAAAAGTGGAAGTGAGCTTGTGAATGCTCATTGCTATAGTTTATTGAACTTGATACATTCACTAGTACAAAACCATTTTTATGGTGGTGTCAAATTCAATTTTTGGTGGTGTTTTAGAATACATCACCAAAAAAAATAGATTACAAAGCACTATTAATGCTTAGAAGTTATACACCACCATTAAATTGATTTTTTGAGGGTGAAGTAGTTAATAACACCATTGGTAGGAGACTTGGGTTTTCCAATGGAGACTCAAATCCAATTCTCACTTGTGTCATATTAGGGTGGATATTGGGCAATGATGGTAACAAACCCACCGAGGGGGATTCGATCCTGAGCCGCACCCCGGTTTTCATCTGGCTGTTACTTCAACGAGGCTTCTCGTGTGGAGGCAGTACGGTTTCCGGGGGAATGCCGTAACCAAGTCTGCCAACCCAGCGCGGGCCCGGTTAAGACAACGGAAGTTTGGGCAGACTTGGCTAGGGCCGCCGATTAGGCGGTGTGACATTGGGTCACTCAAAAAGAAAGTCACTTTTAAAAAAAATTGATTTTTTGAGGGTGAAGTTGTTAATAGCACCATTAGATTGATTTTTTTGAGGACGAAGTTGTTAATAGCACCAGCAAAGTGAACCAATCAAAACATTTTGTTAGGCATCACATGTATCATAATCTTACGATTTTCAATTGCTCTCGTCCTATTCAATCAATGGTTCAAATCAAGCCTCAAAAAACACAACCTTTGTACCTACATATATACAGACACAATGTTAAAATCAAAATCTCTTTTAGAGAGAGAAAAATGTTAAGGAGGAGCAAAGCATCACTAAAAAGTTTTTCGGAACGGCTTCCACAGTATCAAGAAACTGGCGATGTGGCGTAAAGCGTATCAATGGCCTTATCTACAAAGAGACACGGGTATTTGTGAAGATCTTTCTTGATGATTTTATGCGTGATGCCATCAAATACACCGAAGATACTTGCCGGAAAACTATTACAATGATGGACGTCATTTATGCTTTGAAGTGCCAAGGATGTACAATTATACACTATGTTGATTTGGTTTGATTGTATGTGTTTAAATTGTTATTTTAGGAAATGGCTTTATAGAAATCATGTTTGTATCTCATTCTTTGTAGCTTCCCATAAACATGTAATTTTATTTCATTATGCTTGTAGATTTTATACATTTTTTGTTTGTATACTTTTTTGTTTTATTTGCCTTTATATTAGATCATGGATGTTTTATAAATAAAATAAAACTAAAAAATATTTGGTCAGAAAATCCATCGCAATAACCTTTTTATATTTTATTTTTAAAAAATACAAAGATAACCCAAGTGAACCAATCAAAGCAGTGTCAAAATTTTTTGATATTCTAGTAGTGGATTAAATGGTGGTAAATGCATATTGACACGTGTTAGAGACTTATGGTTTCTATTATTGATTTTTTGGTGGTGTGTTTAGAGATTTAATGGTAGACTAATTTGGTTTCTATCATTGATTTTTTTGATGGTGTTTAGATATTTAATGGTGGACCGATTTAGTTTCTGTTAACTTAAATAATGTTTTTAAATATAATTACTCGATAACTCATTCTAGGTTATAAAAAGAGGCTATTCTCGATTCTGATCATTGGTAAATATATACCATTCAGAAGAAAAAATAATTATTTAGAACTCTTAATGATTTTATTATGTGTGGACTAATAAAAGTGAAAGGAGACACATGTGAATGAGTATAGCGAATTTTTTTATTAATTTGATTGATAATGATGTGTCCTCATAATTGCTTATGCCTCCGACTTATACACGTTCTTTTAGTTTATTTGAATAAATATTCTTAAAATTTAATATTGTACGTTCCTGGAAAAGATGTTACAGGCAAAGTCGCATGAGGCCCCATTATCCAACTATCCAAAACAAGTTGCTATATGCAAGATTGCAATCTGTATATACGTACCACTAACTCTTCTCAAAGTAGTTCAAGTCATCTTCCTATCTCATCTCATCAAGGAAAACTACATTGAAATAGTATTCTTTCACGAGCTTCAACACATTCTTTTTGTTTTTCCTCTAGCTCACGTATGGGTCTTATGAGGTTATTTTCTTCTTTAGTATCTATTGTAAAAGGTTTTAGCAGATTGAATGCGTATCGCAACAGAAATTATCAATGGGATGTGCCAAAAGGTCATCTTGCAGTGTACGTTGGTGAAAAGGAGAAGAGGCGGTTTGTTATACCGATATCATACTTGCAACAACCGTTATTCCAAAAATTTCTACGTGAGTCAGAAGAAGAATTTGGGTTTGATCATTTGATGGGAGGCCTAACCCTTTCATGCCAAGAGGATGCGTTTTTTCAGCTCACATCTATATTACATTCTTGATGATATATGGGTAGACCACGGTAAGTTCTACTAAGGAATTGCGACAAATAACGCTGAATTTTTTTTGTCATGTGATATAGCATTCTATACTCGTCTTTTTATGAGTTATATATGTATTTGATGCTCCTTTAGTGATATCGATTCACCGAATTTTTAAGGGTGATTCCGATTGTTTGTAGACAAATGATAAGCCTTCATTCTTCACAGTTGTTTGTTTTTGTTCTTTCACTTCTCTGAGGGATATACATAGAATTTCATTTTGAAAAGTATATTTCAAGTTATTGCAAAAAATGTTTATGGATCAATTTCTGGAACTTTACGGTCTTTACAATAAGCGGAAAACTGCATTACGAGTTATTTTAAAGTACTATTTGTTGGGTGAAAACCCAAGTCGTCACTAGGAGTTGATAAATTTCGAAGTCACTCTATAAGCATGACGAACTTACCACATAAATCAAAGGTCTAGAACTCTAAATTTAAACTAAGACAAAATGGTCGCATTATCTGGTCCCAACATTTATTTACGAAAGAACAAGCTGTTGCAAAGTCAGTTGCAAATTGTTCCAGTCACAAGTTCTCACAGTTGAAGTGGCCATGGTCGTAATTATGTCGCTAAATTGAATTGCAGAATAACTCTCACACAAGTTTACTTCCATATATGACAAACCGTTGTGAGTTGTGACGAATGTTCATTTTGTGTATTACTGAAATTTTCACGAACGTAAATTTGATTGCTGATGGTCACACTCGTATGCTGGTCTCAAATGGTCCCAATTACACTCAGTCATCCCAGTCACAAAATCAACCATTAGTTTTGAGAAATTTAAATAGCTATTTTTTGAAAAGTAAAAACATACAATCAATCCATCCTTCAGCTCATGGTGTTGTAAAACAAACATTCTTTGTAAAAGAAGGTTGTTGTTTAGAAAGTCAAACCATCAAAATTGGTTCATTCATCATTGTACCATAAAAACGATAACAAATAAATATTATACTTTGAATAAAACTTTGTGTTGGAATTGATGTGTTGTGTTTGCTTGAAAGATAGGGCTAGTTGTTGTGGTCTATACTTGTGTTGGATTTAGATGCATTGGTTACATTTCTTCATGGTACGTTTGGTAAAATTGATACATGCAGTTGATGACTTTTTAGTTGTTTTCGTTAACTTTCACTAGAGTTGTTGTTTATTGTTCTACAGTTCATATGTGTGTATATCATTTGGTAACCCTGGCCTTGATTAGTGTTCTTGAGCATGAAATTGGATGTAGGTGCTTGATTAAACACTGGTTAACACCGGTGGTTAACTAGCTGGATCGTCTCTAATAATGTGGGTTCAATCTCCTTCTCTACTCGCTTATGACTGAGATCCTGCAAAACAGCAAACCGTTAGCACGTTAAGAGGGGAATATGAGGGTTTCCCTCTTAACCGGGTTCCGGCGTGAGTACTGTTCCGAGGAGTAAATAGTGTGTGTTAGAGGTGAAATGCAAGGAGAACCGAATGGATAACCTGAATGATAAAGGGTCATATTTATAGCCGGAGGGTGAAGGAGTAAGGAGCGACCTTGCCAGCTACTATTGGGCGACAGCTGTCCGACCAAGGGGAATATCCTCTTGGTCTCCTCTGCTGTGGTCAGGATAGTGGTCCACGTGGCGCACCAACATTTTTCCATGCTGGAGAAATCGTACCGCTGCTGTCGGTCTGCCCCCAGATTTGTCGCAGGTCTACATGGCGCCTGATTAATGGTGACACGTGTCGTCCCTTCTGTCTGGAGGAGCATCTTCGGTGCCACCTTGACGTCTTCCAGAAGCTTCTGGATTTGTTTGCTGATGTAAGCGCCATGTAGGACAAAGAAAGTGGTGTAGTCCCTGCCATGCGTGCATGGAATTGGGACCATACCTCTTCAGTGCTAGGTTTCGCAAAGGCCATGTCGTAATGGCAGTAGGTGGTGGTTGTCGAAGTTTAGGTAGCGTGGGGTGGTGATAGGTGGTGTTGGTCGGCTAGTGGTGGCAGGTGGTGGTGGTGGCTGGTTGGAGAACAAGATGGAGTGTATATTAGTAATTTCACACAACAACTAACAGAAAAGTTAACGATCGTCAGGTTAGGAGCAAAAGGTGTTAAAGAGGTACGAAACCTGTTAACTGAAATAAACCACAGGGAGAACAACAACAACTACAATAGAAACAATAGGAACAACAATTGGAATAACAACAACACTAACAACAACAACAACAACAACAACTGCAATCTAGTAATCTGACCCAGAGAGGGTGTTACGTGCGGCAAACTGAGATGGACTATGGCCACTTCTTGGTGATTTGACCAAATTGTGTGCTAGGTTCCCGCCTTATGTGTTCGTGCTAGATGAACTGGTGTGGTGTGTATTTGTGGTACGATGTTTATTTAGCGCTGTTGTGGTTTATACTAAGGAGTCCCTTGAATGATTATGCGATGAAATAGAAATGTAGTCGTACTTAACGACGTGTGCATGTAATATGTCCCAAGTAGGGGAATTACGTGTAAGAGTTGGTAGTAATAGAGTCCCATATATTAGTCGGTTTGGATGACAATCCTTATGTCGGCGCGTGCTGGATTTGAATTCTTTGTATGTTGAGAGTAATCTCTCACAAACATGGGAATTACGTGTAGGTGTTACAAGTCTTGAATGTGGGTTGTTTTGGGTGATGAGCTTAGTGTCGTGCAAATTGATATGACCTGACTGTAGGCTGTCTGGTTTGGGAGCTTTGCATATTGAAGATTGATGAAATGGGGGGGGGGGGGAATCTTGATTGACAGTTGTGCCACATGATTCTGCGCATCGAGACCTTTTCATCCGTTAGTCACCAGCGCCGTAACTCCAATCATAGCCATTTTTTGTTTAGGAGAAGCGTGATCAAGTAAACCGCTGCTTTTCAGTTTTCTGGTATTTCTTTAATCAGGTCTAGTAATTTGTTCGTTGATCTCGTGGTGTGCCTTTCTTGGTTACCTGTTTGTTTTTAGAATGTACGTTTCGATTATACCTCCTATGGATATATTTTGTTTCTAATTAGGGGACTGGGGGCGGGAGCCTTCTTCTCCGTGATAGTATTGTATAACTCGTGGAACATGGATAAACTCCACCGCCACCATATTTTTCAACGCGTGGAACATGGAAAAAGTTTGTAACGCGTGAAAAAATCAACGCGTGATGATCTGATTTTTGTGAGGGGAATTGTTGGATGGGGGGAAATTGTTGGGTGTGGTGGTGAGTGATAACCATTGCCACTAAAAAGGTTGTGAGTGATTGAAAAATGGTTGATGACATGGCGGAACTTGATTGGGTGTTGTGAGTGATGAGTGATGACCACCTCCACCCCCTTAGTTTGCGTGTAGACGCCTAGTGAGCAATCCAAAGTTCAGTTTGGATTGATTCGTAAACATGTTTCCACTGCTACATAAAATCTTAAGATACGTATACGAAACCCACCAGGATGCTAAATTTACAACTATTGTAATTCCGTCGCAAACTAGCCGCTAAATTTGTGTATGCTTTTTCAAACGTAAATGCCTATTTTCTTATAGCATTGTCAACTTCAGTCCTTGGTAATGCTCTATGGTAAGCCTTGGTTCATGTTCATTTTATCTTAGATTTTAACATGTTCAACATTCTCCAATACTTTACACGGTAATAAATGGATCCCAGAATAATTTAGTTATCATCGATCGTCTCCGGAAAAGCTAGTCAAAGTGGATGAATAATAGTTAAATCAATGCCGCCACTACTTTAAAATCCTGGCATGTGACCTTCTGAATGTTAATTGCTGGAGTTTCTTGTACAAGATATAATTCAACATTTTTAGTTTTAGTTAAAATAAGGTTTTAATACGATAACTCATACATGATTACACTTTGCAACAAGACGTTATACTCGATTCTGATTATAATTCGTATATATTCGACGAAAAACAATAATTCACATTAGCCTCGTATTATTCATTATTCAGAAGAAAAACAATAATTCTTAAATCTAATTAATAATTCTATCATGTGTGCTAACTGTATCAATAAGCTACTAAAAATACGACTCATGTGAATAAAAAAATAGAACATTTACGCGTTCTTTTAGTTTATTCCAATATTAATATTCTTAAATTCAATATAGAACATTCCTAGAAAAGATGTTGATGGGCCAAGCCATGTGACGCTAGATTGTCCAAGATAAGTTGATAAGCAGTCTATATATACAAGCCTCAAACCTTCCTCAAAGTAGTGCAAATCTTCTTCCTATATATATCCCATCTTAAAAAATATATATATATACACCGAAACAGTGTTCTTTCACAAGCTTAGACACACTTATTTCTTCTCACTGGCGTAGGGGTATTATGAAGTTATTTTCTTCTTTGAAATCTATTTTAAAATGTTTTAGCAGATTGAACTCATATCGCAACAAAAGTTATTTATGGGATGTGCCAAGAGGTCATCTACCAGTGTACGTTGGTGAAAAGGAGAAGAGGCGGTTTGTTGTCCCGATATCATACTTGGAACAACCATTATTCCAAAACTTGTTACGTGAGTCCGAGGAAGAATTTGGTTTTGATCATTCGAAGGGCGGCCTAACCCTTTCATGCCAAGAGGATATGTTTTTTCAGCTCACAACTGTATTACATTCATAATATATTATAGAGCACACATCTGCCAAGAAAGTACACTAATTAAGCCTCAGTGGCAAGTTTCTCCTATTGTTAATTGTGGTTGAACTAGTATATATTCGGCCGACTTTGTATACCCGGCGTTTAATAAAACGTTACGTTGTGAGAATGAGCGATAATTAAAACATAGAGATAAAACCATCGCAAGGTATAAAAATAATTGAGAAGCTTTCTAAAATTGATGATTAAGCATTTTAGAAGCGGGCTAGGGAATGAATAATATGATCAAGAAGTTGCAAACATATGGGATGATTATAACAGACAACTAGTTGTCTAATTGTGCTCTGCAAACATTGTGTGTGTGTGTATAGAGGACTTGGTTCCTCTACAATCCTATGAAGTGTAAGAAGATTTAAGAGATTGACATGTGACAATGATTAAAACTAAGAGTGGATGATATTTATGATAAAAACATCATTTCCTGCAAAATAAAACATCATATTTCATTTGTTATACGTAAAATATAACACTATGTACCATTTGTTAACTAAAAATAAAACATGATATACATGTTACTAATAAAACACTGCAAAATGAACCATTTGTTACCTACAAAATAAAACGCCATTTATCTCCTACAAATAAAACACTATTGGATAAAAAGAACAAAAACCACCACGGACTAAAAACACTTAGTTGAAATGTATTTTTTATATAACGATATAGTAATATATTAAAGATAAAAAACGCTCATTATTATAGTGTAATTATATATAGAGTTAAATGCTTGGTTGGTCCCTGTGGTTTGCAAAAATTTCATACTTGGTCTTAAGGTTTACTAATTACACGCGTGGTCCCAAAAGTTGTAAAAAATGAACTCGGTTGGTCCCCTGACCTAACCTTTGTTAAATTTCTCAGTTAACTATATGTGAAATGACTATACTACCCCTGGACAATTAAAAGAAATAAAAAAAGAATTAAATGCTTGGTCAACAACCCATCTTTTTCAGCCCACCCTCATCATCTTCTTCAACAACCCCCCTCTCTCTCTCTGTCACCACCATCAGCCATCATCTTTGGCCACCACAGGGACCAACCAAGCATTTAACTGTCATAACGTAACTAAACAAACAAAAAAGACAATCTAAAATTTTTTTTTAGTGTTTTTTTATGTACCAGATGGGAATCTTCAAAATCATAACTCATCCAAGTGCCATTAGGCAACACTTGCTGCATTTGATGCACCCCAAGTTCACTCACGGTGCTGCCACATTACAACTTCAGATCATCACATATCTATAGTTCAGAAGTCCAACGTACAATTATATAATCTCTATAAGAACCTTGCATTTACAAGAAGTGGCCCAAACAGGAAAGAATTTCAATTGTTCTTAATTGGGGATCTTTGGGATCTGCAAAATAATTATGAAGTTTAAGCAACGCAAAGTCAAAATTAAACTCTAATAAACGTGTTGGATTTACTCGAATCTGGTTAGGGTTTTGACAGAATTTTGTTTGTTCATAAAAATGAATTGATATTTTTTATTTGTGCAATACATGAAGTATATATACATATACATAATTCGGCTATAACCGCCTTGACTTAGGAATAAGAAATAATAATAATAATAATAATAATAATAACGTGTATAATATCTAGCTTATATGATTAAATATACGTGTCTAACAAAACGGAATGTAGCATTAACGCATACCAGCATAATAAGCAGGCGTTGCCAAAGATGATGGCTGATGATGGTTGAGAGAGAGAGGGGGGTTGTTGAAGAAGATGATGAGGGTGGGCTGAAAAAGATGGGTTGTTGTCCAAGCATTTAACTCTTTTTTTTATTTCTTTTAACTGTCCAGGGGTAGTATAGTCATTTCACACATAGTTAACTGAGAAATTTAACAGAGGTTAGGTCATGGGACCAACCGAGTTCATTTTTGACAACTTTTAGGACCACGTGTGTAATTAGTAAACCAATAGGACCAAATATGAAATTTTTATAAACCACGGGAACCAACTAAGTATTTAACTCTTATATATAAATACAAATAGTAACTTAAGTCACCTTAACCCACCATGGCATCCCTTCATTTAAAGACACCGAATCATTTAATGTAGGCACCCATTCATTCATTTTTTTTTCTTTTTTGAAAGGCTCAAACTATCTACACACCAACTGTGTAGATAGCCAACCCAAAAAAGTGTTTTTTGTTCTATGTGCATACCCTGCAGTGTCGAGTTTTGGCCAAAGCGTGGCGTTTTGGTTCGGTCAACCAGACAAAGATTGACGGGTGTCTGACGGGTTTGTTGACCGGATAAAAACGCCAAGCTTTGGTCGCGTTTTGGTCCTGTCAACCAGACCGGGTGTCAGTCTTTTGTCTGGTTGACAGGACCAAAACGCGGCCAAAGCTCGGCGTTTTGGTCTGGTCAACAGACCCGTCAGACACCCGTCAGTCTTTGTCTGGTTGACTGGAACAAAACGCCGCGCTTTGGCCACAGCTCGACACTGCAGGGTGTGCATATAGGACAAAAAAACACCTTTTTAGTATGCCAATAGGCAAATGAGTGTACAAATAGGTACACCCTTTTGAAAACCGTTACTGAAGGGGTATGGTCCTAAAAAAGCCACGCAAACCTCCATCAAGGTCGCGCGCGGGACCATACTCCTTATTCAACAAATTTCTTATTGGCAACCTCGCGCGGGCTACAGCACATTCTATTTTACCCGGCGCGAGGCCTAGACAATAGGAAGCTCCAATTACAACACTTAGCATTCTGAAAGAGCACTCACTCATCCAAACCCTGCGCGAGATAGTTACGTGCCCAGCAAGACTCGCGCAGGGCAGCAGCGCAAGGCTGTTTCAGATAGTACACAAGGTACAAGTAGCAGGAGAAAAGAGCCAATCAGCGTCCTTCTGGCCCTGCTCAATCGTGCTCCACGATCGTCTGACATGCAGGAGACAAAAGGTACTTAAGGACGCCTACATGGCACCAATCACAGGGCATAGACAACTGCCCCACGATCTCCACTTACCTGCTGATGGCAGAGGGGCGGCCAAGCCGACAACAGTGACACGTGGCTCCAATCACATTGCGCCAACTCCAGAAAGCTCCTAGAAGCCATTAACGGTCGACACCAGTGAGACAAGGAGCATATCCTCTATGTTGTCGCCTTCAGGCCCAAGGCCCATCAGCCCATATCCTCTTACACCTCTCCGGATATAAATAGAGACCTCACTTCACAGGTTAAACATTCCACTCCCTTTACTCTCACTCTTAATACACACTTACCTCCTCAAATACAGTCGCTTATTCTCACGCCGGAGCCTGGTTAAGAGCGAAACCCCCATATTCCCCTCTTAACGAGTAACGGTGTTCTGTTTTGCAGGATTAGACGATCATTACGAAGCTCAGGAAACCCTAATAAGATTAACTACTATGGTAGGAACATAAACCAAACTGATTAGCCCCTTAATTAGTTCAGTGTTTCTTTATTGGCGCCCACAGGTTTTCTACAAATCATTTTCATCTTCTTTTTTCTGAGTTTTCGTTGTTTTTTCCTTCGATCATGGCTGGTCAAGGAATCATTCCTGAGTTTGTTGGTTTCGGAGCAAACTCTAATGCAGTGTTGGGGGAGGACAATCAAAACGTCCAACCCCAACACATGGAAGAAATTGGCGAAATCGAAGTAACCAACACTGGAGGATCGTGCGGGAGCATCACCCGCATCACTCAAACGGTAACCCCAAGAAACAATGGTGCTGGACCTTCAAACCCAGCTCCACCTCAGAACGTTTCGGCGCTATTAGGGCTACCAGAGGGCGAAACTCCAGCCTCGTGGTACGCCAAAAATATTGCCACCATTAACGTGGAGTATCAATCTCTGATCGCACAACAAGCAGTCTTAACGGCAGAACCATCCTTGGTTACTCCCCAAGGACAGAGTCAGGGGGTGCGCCAGATACCCCCACAACAAAACATCCAAGGCAGAGCTAACAGACCTCCCCCTACGCGAAGGCTAAGCGTGCAGGACACGCGCGATACACGGGGAGAGACAGAAAGCTACTATGACTATCCGTCACACGTCCAAAGAGGTCCAGTTCATAGCCGGCTCACGCCGCGTAACATGAACAATGAATGGGAGGATACTGACCCGAATGATCCAACTTGGCAGGATGATGAAGGTTCGTCAGTCTTCAATCGCTTGCAGAGGAACCATGAATACTACAAACCAAGACAACACGTAGGGTACACCGAAGAGGCAGAGCGAGACTTTCGCCTCGCCTATCGACCAGCTGAAGCTACAGAACATTCAAAGTTCATTCCAAAGATCGCGCTGGTGCCGCTTTCAAGAGAGAAGTTACCTCCGACAGTTGGAAAGTTTAACGGATTGACTGATCCCGATGATCACGTCAGAGTTTTCACAAGCGTTGGTTGCATGGGAGGATGGAATATACCCATGTGGTGCCATCTGTTTATTCAAACTCTTACAGGGGCTGCTCGCGCCTGGTTCGACAGCCTTCCTCCGGGAAAGATCAAGTCATGGGTGGATTTCAGGACACAGTTTTTGAATCACTTCAGTCAACAGAGACGTTACCAGCGCGACACAGCCGAGGTAGAGGACATCTGGCATAGAGATAATGAGGGTCTAGAGGATTTCATCACTCGCTTCAACAAGGAGTGCTTGGAAATCGGTGGCGTAAGTGAACAACTCATGCGTTGCCACTTCAAGAAAGCCATTCGCTGTGATAGTCTCATTAGAACTATCACTAGGAAAGATGGAATGCCCAAAGAATGTGATAAGCTCATGGAAGCCGCGAAAATAGTCACGCAAACTGAAGAGTCACTGGCCGGACACAAGAACTATTATACTGAAGATCGATTTTCCAAGGGAAATTCGCGCGATCACAACAAGTACAAAAGTAATGATAGGAAATCCGGAAGATCAAGGGGCCATGAAGAGAGGCCACGCTATAGAGAAGATGCGCGCGAAACAATTGATAGAATCGGATATCGAAAAGCAGTCAGGGATGATAACCGAGAAAGCACTGGACTCCGCTCATAAAAACACCAAAAGAGGTGTTGATGACGAAGAATCATGATTTCAAGGCTCCAAGGCCTATGACGAACAAGAAGGGGCAAGACCCCAACCTGTATTGCGACTTCCATAAAGATACAGGGCACCTGACGGATGACTGTGTCAGTTTACGTCAAGAGATTGAGAGAGCGCTAAAAAGCGGGAAGCTAAGCCACCTGGTGAAAAACATGCGCAAAGAAACTCGACAGATCCAACGCCATAATGAGGGGAATCACAAGAGAGTCCGACGTTTGGAAACGCACATGGTCAACGAGCCAAGATATAGCGCAAGAGATAAAGGCAAGCGACCCTACGAGCCGACATGGCAAGAACAACAGGTCATTTTCCCGGTGGTGCGCGGGGGTCCTCGCGGCACGCGACCCATCGTCATCACCGATATTATCGGCCATTATGAAACTGAGTACGTCTTCATTGACCCATGAAGTACAGCCGATATCATCTATGAGCAATGCTTTAATTAATTTGATGATAAAGACAAAGCGAGACTCGAGCCGGTTGATTACCCCCTGTCAGGATTTTGCAACGAGATGGTTTTCCCACTTGGCCAAATAAGTTTCCCTGTCTCGCTGTCAGACGGGAAACATACAAGAACAACGAATGTAAACTTCATGGTGATGCCTGTCAAATCGAGGCATGATGTGTTGATTGGAAGAGAAACACAAGGCGAACTGAACATGATAACTTCCACGCCCCACTCAGCGATAGGGTTCCCAACCAAGACGGAGGTGGCAATTATCTATGCCAAGAAAGAAGTAATGTCGACAGAAGAGATGTGCCCAACAAAAGCGGCGAAGGTTTCAACAACCGAGCCAGAGAAATGGGTGTTAAACCGCAAGTACCCGGAGCAAACGGTGACGATAGGCCACGCAATCTCACCAAACATCAGAACGCATCTCAAGCAACTCCTGTTCAAAAATATGGATATCTTCGCCTGGACTCCGGCCGACATGACCGATGTCCCGCGCGACATTACCGAGCATTGTTTAAACACCTACCCCTCTGTTGAACCGAAGGTCCAAAGAAGGCGCAGCTTAGGGGCAGACAAAACCAAAGCAATGAATGAGCAGGTATGTGAGCTGCTAAAGGCAGGGATCTTGCGGGAGGTGCGTTATCAAAGTTAGGTTGCGAACCCCGTGATGGAGGAGAAGTCTAATGGGGGATGGAGAATGTGTGTTGATTACACAGATCTCAACAAGGCATGCCCTAAAGATTGCTACTCTTTGCCCGAAATCGACAAAAAGATAGACTCTCTCGCGCCATACAGATGGAAATGCTTCTTAGATTGCTACAAAGGGTACCATCAGGTTCAAATGAAGCTTGAAGACTGAAGAAACACTAGATTAATCGATCGGAATCAATTATCTAAGGGGTTTGAATCTGCATAAAAAGGTAAGTTTCCTCTCGTTTGATTCGGTTACGACTGATCTCCTTCTCCGATAACTCTGCAAAAAAGAAGCACCGTTAGCCTCGCCAAGGGGAGAAAAGGGTTCTCTCCTTGACCCGACTCCGGTGTGAGAATAAGTATGGGTTATGAAGAAGAAGATGTATTTGAGAAGTGTGAGTAACTTTCCTTCCATACCTGAGTAGTTTCATATTTATAACCGGGAGTCTTTGGGCGGGAAAACCTGTTAGTGAAAAGTTAACGGAAGATGCTAACCCCGTAAGCGGTTACATTTCCTTTCGTCAAGCTTTTTGATCCGACGTGAGAGCACACGGATCGTGGCTTAGATCGAAGGCTGGGGATTTGCCACGTGTAAAGTGATCAAGTGGAGATTACTCTCCAATTACATGCTTTCGTTGTGGTTTCAGGGATGCCTGAGATGGTGACACGTGTCCAGACGGTTATAACCGTCTTAGTGGTGCACGATTGTATTTCTTCCAGAAGATTACTGCTGTAATCTGGTGTTACTCCTTATCGTGTGGAATTAGGCTGGATAAAAAAATCCCAAGTCTGGGTAAATAATATCCAAGTCTGAATATTTAAGCGGAAGTGTTTATCCTTCGTTTATGGAAGAAAGCGCAAGGATTTACGATTTCCTTTGGGTGCGCGAGTGTTGATTGTTGACTTTTCTTTAAGTCTTCCTTTTGTGAGACCAATGCGCGGCCGCGCAAGGTACAAGGCTGAAAAGAAAGGTTGTGGTATGGTCCCAAGCACTTATTATGAGGTTTTTGGGACCTTACCCCTTCAAGTCCCCCCAGTCTAGTGTTGCATTTATGCAAATAAGTGGAGCACTGGACTTATAAGAGGGAAATGCTTTTGGGCGCGGAAAATAGAGAATCTTTTATGAGAAGATTTAATTTTGTTACAAAGGGGTTTTTAGGGGAAATTATGACTTTTGCTTTTTTGTAATCATGCCCTGATGTGTGATGACGTCAGTTGGTGATAAAAAATTGGTTTTTTGTGATATTTTTCCCTTTATGTCTTGGGACTCGTAATGGGCTTGTCAGTTCTCATTAATGAGGGTTCCTGTAGCGCCGTTCAGATGGGATGTTTTCCCTGACAATTAATCATGGTGATCAAGCTTTTCTTTTCCTCGGAGTCCGGTTCCTCTTTATATAGATTTGGGAAAGTTTATCTTCCTTCACAATTTGGAGAAAATGAAGGTGAAGGGTTCCGTTTGTACTCGTCGTCTCCTGGATATTCTGAGATTGTACGAAGCTGCTGAAGGCCTCCTACTACTCGCTAATTCTCCGCCTTTGATGGCTAAAGAAAAGAAGCCGGCCAACTCTGATTCCTTGACTATTGCCGGTTCTGCTTGCAAGGTTTTCCAGGAAGAGAGTGTTGTTGACGAGGAGTTTGGTGTGCTATCTGTTGAGAGGCTGATGACTCGCTTTCCGATGATCCAGAGAGGTGGATGTCAGTTTGTGTATCGTCGCCGGAAGAATCGCGATGATCTGGTGGCTGATGTTGAAGAAGACCCTGCTGTTGACTAGGGTAGTTTTGGGAACTGTGTATTCCTCCTTTTTCGATGTTTATGTTGGACTTGTTTACCACAACTTTTTTGAAGATCACTGCCGTGATCGTTATGAATGGTTGGTCATACTGTTTTTTGATTATATGTATATTTTGATGCACTTTTGTGCATGTAAGTTTCTGGTTACGTTTAGATTACAATATGTTGCATATGTTTAATTGCTTTTAGTAGGTAGAGCGAATGAGAAATGGTATTGTGCTCATGTGTGAACGTTTTTCTAAAAGGCGTGTTAGTTTGCCTTGTTTAGACTATTCATGAGGTGTACAATGTTTACCATATTGTTTTCGCGTAAACCAAAAGAATTATATGCAATTTGTAATAAACAGTAATATGAGTAAAGATGATGTTTGTATTGATAAGAGCACAAGGCTCGTAATACAAAGGATAATAAAGAAATACATTGCCTGTACGCTTTTATTATGCGGACTGGTTTAGCTTATACGTAACACCTGCGCAGCTGCTGCGCGTTCCAGGTGCGGGGGATCATCGTTCCATCAAGTCTTTTTAGGGTGTATGCCCCCTTGCCTAAGACTTCATTGATGATGTATGGTCCATCCCATTTTGGCGCTAATTTGCCTGGTTTCTCTGCGTTGGAAGCTTCGTTGTCGCATAAGACAAAATCACCAGGGACAAATGTGCATACGCGGACGCGCACATTGTAATATTTTTCGAGTTTGGATTTGTACCTTGCCTCTGTGATGGCGGCATTCTCGCGCCTTTCTTCGAGGAGGTCTAAATCCAGTCTTCGCTCTTGTTTATTGTTTTGTCTTTCCATAGCTAGCATGCGCGGTGATGGAAGACCAATTTCGGCTGGGATTACTACTTCAGACCCGTAGACCAGGCTGAATGGAGTTTCTCCCGTGCTAGTCTTTGGCATTGTACGATGGGCCCATAAGATGCTGGGGAGTTCGTCAACCCATCCTCTGCGCACTGTGCCTAGTCGCGCTTTAATGCCGTCGACTATCTGTTTGTTGACGCTTTCAACTTGACCGTTCGCCTGTGGGTGCACCACAGAGGCAAAATTATGCTCGATCTTCATTTCTTTGAACCATTTCTGAAGATCTTCTGAGGAAAAGTTTGTGCCATTGTCGGAGATGATGCGTAATGGTAATCCGAATCTACAAATGATATGCTCCCATATAAATTTGCGAATTACCATTGTTGTTGTTGAGGCTAGTGCCTTGGCTTCGACCCATTTTGTGAAATAGTCGACTGCTACAATGATGAATTTTACCGCGCCTGGCGCATCGGGGAATGGACCAACAAGATCGATGCCCCGCTGTTGAAAAGGCCAGGCGGAGGTGACTGGTACGAGCGGGTTCTTTGACCTGAGTGTTTTTGGCGCATGGCGTTGGCAGGCAGCGCATCTCCTTAATAAGTCTACTGCGTCCACGTGCATTCCCGGCCAGTAGTATCCCGCGTTCATTATTTTTGCCACGACCATGCGTGGTCCTGCGTGTATTCCGCATAAACCCTCGTGGATTTCTCTGACCAGGTTTTGGGCATCTGTTTTGTCAACACAGCGTAGTAATGGTCCCATAAATGACTTCCGGTATAGGACGCCATCCGCCATTTCATAGTTTATTGCTTTGTGTTGAAGTTTTTGGGCTTCTGTCTTTCCTTCCGGGAGCTTTCCGTGTTGTAGATATAAGATGATCGGAGACATGCAGGATGGATTTCCGACTTCTATAACGTTTACTTGTTTGAGATGAACCGAAGGGTTAGATAATACCTCTATGCGCACTTCTTTTGCTAAGTGCTTGAAGCTGGTAGCGGCTAATTTGCTTAGCGCATCTGCGTGCTTGTTTTCGCTTCTGTTTATATGGTTAACCTTGAATGTCTGGAATTGACTGATTAACATCCACGCTTGTTCAAGGTATAATGCCATAGCTTCTCCTTTCGCATCATAAAGGCCATTAACTTGTTCGGCCACCAGTTTTGAATCGACGTTGGCTTCAATGTTTCTTGCCCCCATTTTAAGCACTAAACGGAGACCCGCCAAGAATGCTTCATATTCAGCTTCATTGTTCGTGCTCCGGAAATCCAAACGTATAGCATATGTAAGCTCGTGATCATCGGGACTGACTAATCGAAGGCCTGCGCCGGCTCCGTCGTCATTGGAAGCTCCATCTGTGTGTAGAGTCCAGACCCTATCGTCGAAAACAGGAATAGGGTTCTGGATCGCCTCGCACTCTTGAATTTTATCGATGGGAACCTCTGTGGCGAAATCTGCTAGGACTTGCCCCTCGATCACTGGTCGCGGCTTGTATAGGATGTTGTATCCTCCTAACTCAATAGCCCACTTGGCTAATATTCCCGCAACATCGGGTTTGGACATGATTTGACCTAAGTGGTAATTAGTGAGAACTGTGATGACGTGACCCGAAAAGTACCGACGTAGGCGTCGTGATGCATGTACTAGTGCTAAGACCAGCTTCTCTATCATTGAGTAACGAGTTTCCGGACCGGTGAGCATCTTGCTTATATAGTAAATTGGAGTCTGAACGTTTTCTCGTTCCACCATTAATACTGCACCAACTGCTACTTCCGCAGCAGACAAATATAAGATTAGTGGCTCCTTTTCTCGTGGTGCTGTTAGCGTTGGCAACTGAATTAGGCATTCCTTCATTTGTTTGAAAGCTGCTTCTGCTTCGGGTGTCCACTGGAAGTGGGTTTTCTTGGCACAATTCCGTAGTGTACTGATGAACGGATAAGACTTTGCCGCGTGGTTTGCCAAGAATCTGTTCAAGGCTGCTAAGCGTCCGGCGAGTCTTTGCATTTCTTTTAGTATTGCAGGTGATGGCATTAGCTGGATGGCCTGCACCTTCTCTGGATTTACTTTAAACCCATCTCGTGTTTCTATGAAACCTAGAAACTTCCCTTCTTCCATTCCGAAGGAACATTTTGTTGGGTTGAGTTTTAAATTTACATTGCGCAATGAGTCGAATGTGCGCTGAATGTTTGCCAACATTATTTCTTCCTCATTGCTCATAATGACAAGGTCATCCATGTATACCTCGAGTGTTTTACCGATGTCTCCTTTGAAGACAGTATCCATTAGTCGTTGGTATGTTGCGCCTGCGTTGCCCAAGCCGAAGGGCATTTTGGTGTAGCAGAAGATGCCCTTGTCTGTACGGAAAGCAGTTTTGTCTTCGTCTTCTTCTTTCATCTGGACCTGATGATAACCTTTGTAACAGTCAAGAAAACACTTCCATAGAAATGAAGCTAGAGAGTCGACTTTTTTGTCTATCTCAGGAAGCACATAGCAATCTTTGGGGCATGCTTTATTCAGGTCTTTGAAGTCGACGCACATTCTCCATACGCCACTGTGTTTTTGTACCGTTACTGGATTGGCAACCCATGTATGGTATTTAACTTCGCGTAAGATTCCCGCATTAAGTAGCTCTGTTACTTGTTCATCCATGGCCTTTGCTTTTTCTTCGCTGAAGCTACGCCTCCCCTGAGCAACAGGTTCTGCTGATGGTTTGATGTTCAGGCAATGTTGCGCTACGTCGCGTGGAACCCCAGTCATGTCTGCTGGGAACCAAGCGAATATATCTTTTTTGTTGGACAACAATTCTTTTAATTGTATTCGTGTTGCCGGTGAAATGGCATGTCCTAGCAGGATGGTCTGCTCTGGATATTCGTTGTTTAGGACGCATTTCTCCGGTTCGTTTGATGCTGAAGGTTTGGCTACCTTTGCCGGTGGCTCGTCATCTACGTACATGACTTCTTTGCTTGAGTATAGAATTGCAACTCCGGTTTCTGTTGGAAATCCGCATGCAGCGTGTGGGATAGAGGTGATCATGCTGAATTCTCTTTGTGATCTTCTTCCGAGCAGGACATCATGGCGTGATGTTGCTGGCATAACCATGAAATTTACTGTGACTGTTCGTGAATGCTCGCCATCAGATAGGGTCACAGGGAAAACTATTTGCCCAAATGGGAATACAGCTTCATTGCAAAATCCGGTGAGAGGAAAATCGACCGGTTCTAGACGTGCTTTGTCTTCTGGGTCAAGCTATTTGAAGCACTGCTCATATATGATATCCATCGAACTTCCTGGATCTATAAACATATAGTCCGTTCGATAATGACCGAAGATGCCAGTAATAATTACTGGTCGCTCTTCCTGAGGGCCTCCAGGGACAACAGGAAATACAACCTGTTGTTCCCTCCAATGTTGATCATGGTTTCGTTTGTTTGGTCTCCGTGATGGACCTCCTTGAACCATGTTTATTTGTTTGGTTTTCTGATGATTGATATCTCTTGATTGTCGAAGTATCGCAACATAACTGCTAGATTGAATGTCCCCCTGATAGGGTGTTGATGGGTTCAATACTACAGTGTCATTTTTTTATTAGATCTGATGTTTAGGAACTCAGATCTGGCAATTTGTGTGAAAATTGAGTTTAAAGCAATCTGGCATCTGTTGAACCAGTACCCTGGGGATCTCTCTATGAGTTGATCTAAGGAATTCTTCCTGTCTGAATGATTGTTGTTTTCGTTTGTTCCCATGATTCCGTCAATCTGGGTATTTTGGGTTGTAGAACCCTCGAACTCGGATCGAGGACCTGATGGGTGAGACAATGAATTCTCTGCCATGTGAAAACAGAGAATGAAAAGAACTGAATCGAAACGAGATTAAAACTGAAAAAACAGAGGAATCGGTGGGCGCCAATGAAGAAACACTAGATTAATCGATCGGAATCAATTATCTAAGGGGTTTGAATCTGCATAAAAAGGTAAGTTTCCTCTCGTTTGATTCGGTTACGACTGATCTCCTTCTCCGATAACTCTGCAAAAAAGAAGCACCGTTAGCCTCGCCAAGGGGAGAAAAGGGTTCTCTCCTTGACCCGACTCCGGTGTGAGAATAAGTATGGGTTATGAAGAAGAAGAAGAAGAAGATGTATTTGAGAAGTGTGAGTAACTTGCCTTCCATACCTGAGTAGTTTCATATTTATAACCGGGAGTCTTTGGGCTGGAAAACCTGTTAGTGAAAAGTTGATGGAAGATGCTAACCCCGTAAGCGGTTACATTTCCTTCCGTCAAGCTTCTTGATCCGACGTGAGAGCACACGGATCGTGGCTTAGATCGAAGGCTGGGGATTTGCCACGTGTAAAGTGATCAAGTGGAGATTACTATCCAATTACATTCTTTCGTTGTGGTTTCAGGGATGCCTGAGATGGTGACACGTGTCCAGACGGTTATAACCGTCTTAGTGGTGCACGATTGTATTTCTTCTAGAAGATTACTGCTGTAATCTGGTGTTACTCCTTATCGTGTGGAATCAGCTGGATAAATAATTCCCAAGTCTGGGTAAATAATATCCATGTCTGAATATTTAAACGGAAGTCTTTATCCTTCGATTATGGAAGAAAGCGCAAGGATTTACGATTTCCTTTGGGTGCGCGAGTGTTGATTGTTGACTTTTCTTTAAGTCTTCCTTTTGTGAGACCAATGCGCGGCCGCGCAAGGTACAAGGCTGAAAAGCAAGGTTGTGGTATGGTCCCAAGCACTTATTATGAGGTTTTTGGGACCTTACCCCTTCAAAGACGAAGACAAGACAGCTTTTCGAACCGATCTAGGAATCTTCTGCTACACAAAGATGCCTTTCGGCCTGAAAAATGTTGGCGCGACATATTAACGCCTGATGGATAAGACCTTCGCTGGAGATATTGGGAAGCATATCGAGGTTTACATCGATGATCTGGTGATCAAAAGTCCTGAAGAGGACCAAATGTTGAAAGACATCGAAAAAACATTCAACTCGTTGCGCAGCTTGAATATGAAGTTGAATCCAGTCAAATGTTCTTTTGGTATGGAAGAAGGGAAATTCTTGGGCTTCATAGTCACAAATGGCGGCTTTAAGGTGAATCCAGAAAAAGTTCAAGCCATAGAGCGGATGCCGTCATCTCGAACAATCAAAGAGATGCAGCGATTGGCCGACCGTCTAGCTGCGCTCAATCGTTTTCTGTCAAATCATGCCGCGAAGTCATATCCGTTTATCAGCACTCTACGCAATTTCGTGAAGAAGCAAGAATTCAAATGGACGCCTGAAGCAGAACTCGCTTTTCAGCAAATGAAAGAGTGTTTAATTGAGCTTCCTACCCTGACCGCGCCGCTAGAAAAGGAACCACTAATCCTGTACTTATCTTCTTCGGATAAGGCAGTAGGGTCGGTATTGCTTGTAGAGAGAAATGGAGTCCAGACTCCAATTTATTATGTCAGCAGGGTACTCACCGACCCAGAAACGAGATATTCAACAATGGAAAAGTTGGTACTTGCATTACTCCATGCTTCTAGAAGGTTGCGCAGATACTTTACGGGGCACGTAATCACAGTACTTACCAACTTTCACATCGGAACGATATTGCAAAAACCAGAGACGTTTGGGCAGCTAGCAAAGTGGGCGATCGAGCTGGGGAGCCACAACATCTTGTACAGGCCGCGCCCAGCCATCAAGGGTCAAGTTCTAGCGGACTTCATCACGGAAGTCCCATTTGATAAAATCAAAGATTGTGAGCTTGTTGAGACTCTCGTGAAAGACACGACAAACGAGTTATGGATGTTGTACACTGATGGGGCATCAAACAAGGATAGCGCGGGAGCTGGATTGCGCCTCGTTAGCCCAGAAAACCATGAATTTACATACGCCATCAAGTTGGATTTTAAGAACACCAACAACGAGGCGGAGTACGAGGCATTTCTGGCAGGCTTACGCCTCGCCATAAAAATGGGAGCTAAAAATCTTCAAGCGCACGTTGATTCGCTTTTGATCGCCAGTCAAATCAACGGAATCTATGATGCAAAAGGCGAAGTCATGGCCTTATATCTGGATCAGGCGAAAGAATTGCTTCAGCAATTCAAGTCATACAAGGTAGTTCACATCAATCGCTCTGAAAACAAACCAGCAGACGCTTTGAGCAAGCTCGCTTCAACTTCTTTTCAACATCTCGCCAAAGATGTAAGGATTGAAGTATTCAAAAATCCATCAGTCCTGCTGCGCCAGGTAAATGTGATCGAAATAGGGCAACCATCTTGGATGACCCCTATAATTCAGTATCTGCAAGAAGGAGTACTCCCGGAGAGCAAAGCAGAGGCAAGGAAGATTCAAAATAAGGCCCTGCATTATGAGATGAACGGTGGTATTCTATACCGAAAGTCCTTCTTAGGGCCCTTATTGCGCTGTGTGGACCCCCAGGACGCGAATTACTTGATCAGAGAGATTCACGAAGGGATCTGTGGCATCCATGCAGGACCGCGCATGGTTGTCGCGAAGATTATGAACGCTGGATATTATTGGCCAGGGATGCATGTCGACGCCCTGAAGGAGCTGCGCAAATGCGACTCCTGTCAGCGACACTCTCCAAAAACCCTGCGCCCAAAGAACGATCTCATCCCCGTATCCACTACTTGGCCTTTTCAGCAGTGGGGAATTGATATGGTGGGACCTTTCCCTGATGCTCCGGGAGCCGTGAAGTTCATAATCGTGGCCGTTGATTATTTTACTAAGTGGGTGGAGGCCAAGGTTCTCGCCTCAACCACTGCAATGATGGTGCGCAAGTTTATTTGGGAACACATCATTTGCAGATTTGGTCTACCACTCAAAATCGTCACAGACAACGGTACCAATTTTGCTTCTGAGAATCTTCAAAATTGGATGAAGGAAATGAAGATTGAGCATACCTTCTCCTCCGTTGCACACCCTCAAGGCAACGGTCAAGTGGAAAGCGTTAACAAAAGCATTGTCGAGGGGATAAAAGCCTGACTGGGCACAAAGAGAAGAGGCTGGGTAGATGAGCTCCCAAGCATCCTGTGGGCTCATCGAACCATGCCGAAGACAAGCACCGGTGAAACTCCTTTTAGCCTAGTATACGGCTCGGAGGCAGTTATCCCGTCGGAAGTTGGACTCCCCTCACCGCGCTTGACAGCAGTCAACACGGTTGACAATGAAGCAGAGCGCCGTCTCGATTTGGATTTACTGGAAGAAAGACGCGAGATTGCGCGTATTAAAGAAGCAAAATACAAGACACAGCTGGAAAGGTACTACAATGCGAGAGTCCGCATTTGTACCTTCACTATAGGAGAATACGTCTTCCGAGACAACGAAGCTTCAAACGCTGAACGCCCAGGAAAACTAGCACCCAAATGGGAAGGCCCATATTTGGTACATGAGGTGCTAGGAAAGGGGGCATACAAATTGCGCACCCTGGATGGACACATCATCCCGCGCACATGGAATGCGCAACAACTGCGCAAGTGCTATATGTAACTACTCTAGGCCTTGTGCCATTTCCTTCATGTTGGCCACACGCCTTTTAATTTCCTATGTTGGCTAAATGCCCTTATGTTACTTATCTGCGATGTATGATTGGCCTAAGCGCCTGTTTCTCAATTAATGAAAGCATACGACATGTTTTCTTTTATCATAATGCTTCTTGAGTTACAAATGCATGTTAAACTTATGATTAGCACGAAAACACTTCAGTCAATTACGAGCTCTTGAGTTATGCCTTCAAGGTCCTCCACGAACATAACGCCAGATCGGGCAGTTACACTCACACAAGAGCCACACTTACATTTATTCGTGCTAACTTAACCAAAGTTTCTAACAAACAGTGCAATAATTGTAACGGAACAGAGTAAACGTAAACATCATATTTAAATAAGCGCAAACGCGCGACGGTTACATAAAACCCTTTATTTAATACAAAGTAAGCGCAACCACGCAACAACCTACATTCAACACCTAAACAAAAATTACAAGGCACAAAGCCTATCAACACTACCTATTCGAATCCATCACCATCATCATCGTCGTCATGCTTATCTCCTTCACCATCGCCATCATCGCCCGCAGTTTCCTCCTCATCAGATAATTCAACGGTTTCTAGTGGGTCAAGGATAGTCTTTAGCCGTGGACACCAATCATCATGCTTCAGCGCATCCGTCACTAAATCCATCACAGGTATGGATAGATGGTCATAAGCATGTTCAGCGCGGGCGAGCTTAGCATCAGCTTCATTGGTCACCGAGCAATGACTAGTGTCAAACTCTTGCCCAAACACCTCTTCAACATGCTGCGCACACTCCAAGTAGCCTCCACGATGAACAACCGCGCGAGAAGCATCTATAAGAGCAGCGACAGCTTTATCTAATTCTCCTGCATTTAAGATGGAGTTGGCCATCTACAACAAACGCAATACATAAGACACCAGGTTTGGATGAATAAAGCCAAGGTTAAGAGGAAAATCATACCAGAACTAATCCTCTGCCGCGCAGCTACTCAGCCTCGGAGACCAAGGTATCAACGATGCCTTGAACCTCGGAGTAGTTGTTTTGCGCCACATTGAGAGCAGATGTGCTAATGTCTCGCGCTTCCTTAGCTTTCTGTTTGGCCTCCTCAGCAGTAGCAGCCTTAACTTTCTCCGCCTCAAGATCGATTTCCAAGGACTCGCATTTGTCAACCTGCTCGTGCAGACGGCGCTTCAACTCAGCAATCTCGACGTCTTTGGCCGTCAAATCCTTGTCTTTACCTGTCAGCTGCGCCTTCACCTCAGCCAGCTCAACCTACAAAGGGCAAAAGACTTAGGCTATTATGCAAACAAAACACCAAGGAAAGGAGTAAACGTTTTACAAACCTCATTTTTCTCCTTAGCAGCTTGCGCAGCCTGCGCATCCTCGACCTTCGCTGTCAGCTCAGCAACCTTGCCTTCGAGCTCAGTAATCTTATTTCGAGCAGCATAAGCGCGCTGGTCAATGTCATGAGATCGGCAAAGAAATTCGAAGTGTCGAACCCTAACCATCCCAGGAGGACTCATTTGTGAGATATGAAACCCTTAGAACTGTAAAATATGGGCCATGAAATTCGTCGCCGGCAACCGGAAGTTACCCTGATGAAAGAAATCTTCAAACAATGTGATATATCCCGGTGGTGCGTCGGCAGCCGTCTGATTTTGACAGGGATATCTGGCATCCCATTCCGGTGGAAACCGGGAACTCCTCGTGATCTGCTCGAACAGCCCCAAGTCCCACCTAAGGACGGGAACTGGGCCTTCCTCACCGGGATTCTCCTCTTGATGTTCTTCAGCCATTGATGATAAAGGAGAAAGTTTGAATATTTTCTCAAGAAACTTGAAGATCTGCTACTATGTTCTTCAAAGGTTTGAAGATTCAAAGTGAATTCGAGAGCAAATAGGAAAGAAAGAAGACAACAGAAGATGAAAAGTGATTTGCTCTCATCCCTCATCGAAATGCGATGGGTAAACGTGCTGAAATCGCCGCGCACGTGACCAATCAGAAGACGACACGTCAGGCGAGAATCCCGGAGTGACGGTTACCACGCGCGCGTGGAGCTCACTCTCTTGACGGAATGACCAACCGTCAGAGACAACTTGATGACAGCCGTGTAAGTGGTCAACTCAAACGTCACCATCAACGACGTTTCTCACCAACTTGTCAGAATTCAAATTTCGAGAGTTTTCCCGCCCAAAATTACTACAAACTTCATCTAAAAGCTACTAGGGTCGCGCAGTATTAACAATGACTCTATAACCCTGCGCGCCTACACCCAAAGGCAGTGAACCACCTGGAGCCAAACCTGGTAGCCGCGCCGGAGTAAGCAACAAGAGCTCACACGCGCGCTGTCTACCCAAGTCAATGAAGCATTTTCTACAACTTTATTTTTCTAAGTCCAGAGCGCCAACCACTTGCCTCGCGCATGGTGCAGCACTGGACTGGGGGACTTGAAGGGGTATGGTCCCAAAAAAGTCGCGCAAACCTCCGTCAAGGTCCCGCGCGGGACCATACTCCTTATTCAACAAATTTCTTATTGGCAACCTCGCGCGGGCTACAGCACATTCTATTTTACACGGCGCGAGGCCTAGACAATAGGAAGCTCCAATTACAACACTTAGCATTCTGAAAGAGCACTCAGTCATCCAAACCCTGCGCGAGATAGTTACGTGCCCAGCAAGACTCGCGCAGGGCAGCAGCGCAAGGCTGTTTCAGATAGTACACAAGGTACAAGTAGCAGGAGAAAAGAGCCAATCAGCGTCCTTCTGGCCCTGCTCAATCGTGCTCCACGATCGTCTGACATGCAGGAGACAAAAAGTACTTAAGGACGCCTACATGGCACCAATCACAGGGCAGAGACAACTGCCCCACGATCTCCACTTACCTGCTGATGGCAGAGGGGCGGCCAAGCCGACAACAGTGACACGTGGCTCCAATCACATTGCGCCAACTCCAGAAAGCTCCTAGAAGCCATTAACGGTCAACGCCAGTGAGACAAGGAGCATATCCTCTATGTTGTCGCCTTCAGGCCCAAGGCACGTCAGCCCACATCCTCTTACACCTCTCCGGCTATAAATAGAGACCTCACTTCACAGGTTAAACATTCCACTCTCTCTACTCTCACTCTTAATACACACTTACCTCCTCAAATATAGTCGCTTATTCTCACGCCGGAGCCTGGTTAAAAAGGAAACCCCCATATTCCCCTCTTAACCAGTAACGGTGTTCTGTTTTGCAGGATTAGACGATCATTACGAAGCTCAGGAAACCCTAAGAAGATTAACCACTATGGTAGGAACATAAACCAAACTGATTAGCCCCTTAATTAGTTCAGTGTTTCTTCAGTTATAGAAGATAGAATTTTTTTTAAATTAAAACCGCTTGGAAAGTTTTTGATTTAGTGGTCGGGTGAGAATCTTTTAACAATTTAATTACTATTAAGTTAACTTAAAGGACATTGTAAGTTTGACTTTAATTTTCTATAATTGTTGTTAAAGAAACCGTCATTTTCTGTATTCCTTTATTCAAAAACAAAGTTAGAATATTTCAAAGTTATACACCCTTTTTCAAAAACAAAATTATAAAATTTCAAAGTAAATAAAGTTTCAAGTTTTGTTTTGAAACTAATATGGAACGAGTTTTGAATGTTCAAGGAAAAATAATAAATATTAGTTTTGACTATAAATAAAAGTCAGAATAATAAATTATTAAAGTTACAATTAGGTTTGCGTATATTATGAATCTGTTATCATGATGTACCAATTTCCTTCCATGAATCTTTTGTTTAATTTGTTGTCTGAATGTTAATTCTATACCATGAAGATGCATTAACATGTAAATTGTCGATGCATTCAATATTTTATTGTCCATCTTTTAAATATGATAATATATCCGTACTAAGTTTTGTTATGTACAAATTGACTTAATTCATTTGATTTGATATAGCGTTGTAGACCTGGGATAAAGTAAAAGAAAATAATATTTTTCATAAGCTTAACAATTTTGCATCTCATGTTATAATACTAAAGACTATCGTAATCAACATCCCGCTGCAACGCATGGGTTTGCGTCAACTTGTTTTTTAAACCAAATGGTGTATAAAAAGTTATTGACGATTAAAAAAGAAGGCGGAAGTTGTATGCGAGTTTCTGAATTTAAGACACACTCATATTACATTTATATTCCTATGTCATCAAATCAATCATTAAAAGTACAAAACAAGTTACAAAAATGTCATTGATCAATCTCATTCATCCAGAGTTATAATCTAATGGTGCATAAGACTTCTTAGGAAGAACACACTTTGTAAACTAACCCTACCTTATGTATATAGAAAGAAAGTGAATATGGTGTTGTTAAAGCATTTACATTCGATCCTCCGTATATATATAAGTAGGTATCTATATTGTATGAAATGGTTGTGAGTGGAAGAGATGAAAAATGTTACTGTTTATCAAGAAATTTGGTACGACAATGTTCAATCTCTAAAATTGTTTTAATATTTTTTGAAAATGGTTGTGATTGGAGGAAAGAGAAACTTTATGACAAAAGTATAAAATATATTATTTAATTGAAAATAAGAGAGAAAATAAGTGATTATAGTGTAATTATAAAGATGGAGATAGATAATAAATTGTAAATGCCCTTTGGCTTAAGGGTGTGGGGGCGTGAGTTGAGTCATCAATTGCCACATAGAAACATGATTCATACGCTACATTGCCCCCTTGGACACGTGTATAAAGCCATGGCACCCACGTCCCATCTTTTTGAGATTTTCGATGATAAACGTTGGGAAACAAGATATAAATATATAAACAAATTTCCCCCCTTTTCTATTCCTCCATCAAACCCTCAGATCAAACACAAACCCTAACCCCAAGCCAAGAAGAACAAGAACAAGACGACAAACAACAACAGCAACGCCAATTCCTTCAGTTGTCTGTGAAGCTCAAGAAGTGGCGTTCATGGTTCGGTTCAAAACCACGAAACCATTTAAACCGGTCAGCGGTTTGGTTACTTGGTAGGTTTCTTTTTTTTTTAAATTCGGTTGGCCGGTTTAGGAACTTTTAAGCCGTATCTAATGGTTTGGTTTACGGTTTATATTAGAAACCAGACAGAACAATAGGACCTTGAGCTTATAAGTTTTTTTATATTTTGTATGTGATTTCAATGATCTTAATGCAGGCCATAATACATAATTGACCATTTTTATATAGTTTTTTATTTGTTTAATTGTTGCTTGAGTGCTTCTACTTCAATGTTTAACTTGGTTACAACTTTCATTCAATCTTTTTTCAAATCTTGACTCCTAGAGTGTTCTTTTTAATTTGTTATACTATTTGTACTTACAATAGCAAAGAAAAAGAAGAAACGGGTTAGCTAGTAAATAATACCATGGATCCAAACACCCCGCCACAAACCCCGTGGATGACACATGTTGATCCGATGTGGGCAACTCCACAATTTTCTTTTTCAAGCTACAATCAAGTTCCTAACGCGTTCACGCAACTCCCTCAAATCCCAACTCCTAACGCGTTCACGCAACTCCCTCAAACCCCAACTCCTACTAGTTTCTTTCAACTTCAACAAATCAAATTTCAACAACAATATCACCAACAACTTCAAATTCTCCAACAAAGCCAAAGTCGACCTATTCGTACAAAGGTCGAATGGCTACAGACATCCGATACCCCTTTGTTAGACGATTTGGATGACATTGTGTAACACCTCGTAAAACTGTGTTAAATGATATAATGACACGTGTCCACTCTCAAATATGCCTATTAATTTGGACGAGAGGGACTAATTTTGTCAAGTTTTGAAACTTTGAATGTGGAGGGACTAAAGGTGTCAATGTGCCAATTAATGGCCTCTGAGTGATCCTATTCGGACCGTAAGCCTATGTGCTTACGGACCGCAAGCATATATATATATTTTTTTGTTTGGAGGCCATGTAACTCTACCCTCTTGCCACATTGCTCGCACAATACCACCTTCTTGCAGCTCTTGACACATCCATGAACACTTGGAGACATCCTACAACACTTCTAACACATGTCTTGATCCAAATCCAACATCTTCAAGTATAAATAGGAGCCTTGTGTCTTTACAAAACTTGCTCATTTCTTTCAAACATCTTCTCTACTCTCATCTGGAGCTCCTGATCATAAAATGACCTCCCTCGAAGTTCTAAATGTTTTCTTGGACCACTTGTAAGTGTTCCATCCCTTCTCTTTTCATTTTATAGGTTTTTATTAGCCGAAAGTCAAGCAAATTGACTTTTGCTTTGACTTTCGGTTTAGACCATTATGGTCCATCCATTGTTCGAATCGAACATGGCTACATGATTGTAATAAGGTAACTTGTAACACCCCGAAAACGGGTTTGGTAATCAAACTCCGTTAATACTAAAAGACGGGTAAAGTATCCTTAGCAGTAAAAATAACCCGGTAAATATTTGGATTTAAATAAGAAATCCTAATAATTAAATACAAGCGAATCAAAGAATTAAGGAATTGAGTTTATAAGAGCCCGAGTCAACGGGACTTAAAATAAAACGGGTTTTAACTCCTGGAACCCACTAAGTTAACTAGGTAAAATTAACCTAGTTAGTAGTGGGTAATTAAATAATAAACTATGAGTTATAGTTTCATTTATGAATCTCTAAACTTGAGGGACTAAACGTGGGCAACTAGAAAAGTGTTTTATTAAAACACTTATATAAAAAAAAAAGAAATCAAAACCACACACACATGTGTGTACGTATGCGACCAGGAGAAGCTCCATGGGAGCTCAAACCCTAAATTCAACAAATCAACAAAATTGAAGGTCAAATCTAGCCCGAATCGGATGCATGAACACGTATTATGATCACCTAGTCGTGGGGATCACAAGGTATGTTGAATTTTATGATTTAGTGATACTTTGAGATTATGATGAACAATCATAATCGAAATTCTGAAATCAATGTTGAATCTATGAGTGTTATTATGATGAAATCTTCGTTTAGAAACAAACCCTAGTTGAAAAACTTGATGAATTAGTGTCAATACTAGGGGTTTGATAATTACCCTATTATGTGCTAAGTGGGTTTGTTGACAATATGATGAACACTCGGATTAGAGTGTTAAATTGATAAATATTGATTGTTATGATATAAGTTCTTGATGTAGTTCATGAACGCTAGACATAGAGGTTAGATTTTGATTTAATCTTGGTGAAAATAATTAGTTATGAACTAGTTAGTAAATATGTAAAATTATGCACATTAGGCGTTTGTTAAAATGCCTAAATGAGAACTAAAGTGTTGAAATTTAGAGTGAAAACGTGTATTTGAATGATATGGAAATTACATGTGATATGAAGTGATAAGAGTTCTAAATACTATGTTGATTTAGACTTAATGTTGTAAACCATGTGATTGAAAGTAGTTAACTTTGATAAACTAAGTTAACTAAGCATGAAGTCGAACAGTAGCTTTGACATAGAAAATAAGTGAGGTGGAATAGTCGTGATTGTTAATGACTAATTTAACCGCCTTGTAAATGATTGACAATAGTTTGACGCGTAACAAGCTAGGTGAAAGCTTGGAGGAGGGAGCGGGTCAAACGGAGCAAGTACGGAAAGAAAAACGTGGCGTGGATGCGAGGTAAGTGTAAGTTACACACTTATGTAGAATACTCGTTTATTCGATACGTTGTAAACGGGATAACGATAATATTGGAAATATGGATTTTCGTTAAGATTACCTTGTAGTGTAATCTAATAATGAGGGAAAAAGGGCAAAAATGGAAATTGGTCAAGTGTCGACTAATGTAAATCAAGGTTAAAAGGATACCCATAGCGTAAGCCGAAATGGGTTGAATTTGTAAGAAAAGAGTTTAAAAGAAAAAGGGTATGGTAATAAAATCCAGGATGGGATGGATGTATGAATTGGAAATCAAAAACGTTGTTTTTGATTAAATAGATAACGTTGGGCATATAGTCCAAACAGGTCGAATGGTGGTGATAACACCATTTGACAATATCGACTAATGTGGTTGTCAAGTCTTATGTTAACAGGACCGATTAGCAAATCGGATAATTGCGTCACCATTGATTGTGTGATAATGAAAACGAGGTATAAATCGGGTCTACTTGTTGATCCGGGCCAGGTACGCATAATTATGTTGTAGTTAAAAGTGCTATTTTGGTCGAATAATTGGAGAGAGAGTCCTTCGTCGTAAAAGGACCAAAATTGACCAAAACGCCCTTGTAGGCTAAATTGAACAAACAACCCTTAGATGTTGTTTGGAAATGAGTTTCATGATTAAATAAATACTTAGAATAAGTGTAGAAGTTGAAAGATGTAATACGTTAGTCAAATAACTCTATTTGAGTCTTGCCGTAAAATAACAATCCGAAGGGTAAAACTCGGAACATATAGATATCCACATTTAAATCCAACGCACAAAGAGTTGTAGTTGAAGATTACTTGATAAGAAATGTAGGAATAAGATGCTAGAAATGAATGAAAGCGATCTCAAGCTTTAAAGTGCTTAAAATACCCTTAACGGGTCAAAATAAGCATACGAGCAAAAACCGGTTTAAATTGTGTAATGAACCTGTGATTAGAACCTAAAGTGGTAGATAACATTAATTTGAAGAAGTGTATGTGATATAAGGATCAAACAAATATGTTTGTTTGATAAAATACATAAACGGGTTAAAATTTGGTAAAAAGGTAACGAGTCGAAGGCTTAGAAGTCTCAAAATTTATTATGTTGGATGTTGGATTTTAACTCCATATGATGGAGAATTAAATTGCGGACGCGTAGGAAAAAGAATCGGGTAAAACGGATTAAAAACGAGAGAGTTATGCTCGTTTCCGTGAAATCGGGTCATGCTGGGAATATGCAACAACAGTTTAAAGACTTTCTGCCAAAAGGGGGCTAGGTGGGGCGTCTAGCCCCTAGGCGTGATGCCTAGCCCCCCTTGAACCTGAAAAACGTTTAGTTTTGTTTGTTTGACCCATATAACTTGTTTAAACTTGTTATTTAACTATCAAAACTAACTTTTAAGTTGGTTTTGATCATAGGTGATTGCCAAGAGTGCCCGGATGAAGATCAAGCTCGAAGAAGAACCGAACACGATAAAGTTAAAAGCTTCCGCGCGGCGTTTCGTCGTATCTTTTAAACGACGAATTCAATTACATTAAGTTGTTCTAAACTTTTAAATTGTAAAAGTTTTAGTAAACTCTTATTGACATACTTACGTGTAATCGTATAAACATGCATTTTTACGAATCTTATATAAAATATTGTATTAAACAAGCAAGGGTGTTACAAGTTGGTATCAGAGCCCTGGTTTAAGAGATTCAAGTATGGTGGGGAAAACCATGCTTGGACTTAAACCTTATGCTCATAATAAAGATTGGTGTTCGGTTCGAGGCTTGATCGCAAATCCGGTAAGTACATGTATATCAATGGTTTAGTATGATTAAAGTGTTGAGAACAACACATATGGTTATCGTGTAATACACGTTACACCAATAAAAACGATATAGAATAGATTTAGTCAACGAAATTACACGCGTTGATGCGTATAGTAGAAAAGCCTTGTATTATAATACAGGCATCCCTTAATGTCGAAATTACTAACTGTTGTATATGTTTTAGTTGAAGGACACTCGCATATGAAGATAGCGAGAGTTTAACAAATCGCAGATTTGACAGAGGAACGGTCCAAAGTGTATGCTCATCAAGGACCTAAATCATGTAGCGGTCGCGAACAAGGCTAATGGCAAGAGAAGCCCGTTAGGGCAAGCAGTACCAGGTGCACATTTTAAATATAATTGCACAAATAGTAATATGCAACAAATATGTAGAAATTGAAAGTTGCATATGTAGATTAAAAACTTGGAAAAACCCGAATAGAAAATGTATTCGGGATATTGTTTCCAAGAGAAACAAATAGAGGCATTACTTACATAGGGCGTGATGTGAAAACTATAAAAAGGTCATGTGTGTCATGTGTTAATCGCTTACTCTGGCCAAGTAAGTAGTGGCATATGATACCATGAACTTCTTATAGCGGACACATTTACATCCGATGTAGTAAGGACGGGGTGAATGGGACAAATTAAAAAGTACCCAAATGAAACAAATGAACAAAATAGTTGAAAATAATGTAAACGCACAGCCGGGTGACGGAAGCGTATTACATTAGGATAATGAGCCCGATAAAAGGGACAAGGATTAATATAAATGAATGATCAAAAGAAAAATCACGAAAATAAGTCATCTTGGACGAAAGGGCCATGGTGAACAAAACGGGCAAGTAAAACCAAAGTATAGATGACCGCCGGGTCATAAAAACAAAGGTGTTGCCCATACGAAAAAGATAATCAAGGTTGTTAACTTTAGTCGTAGTGAAGAAAGGATAATGATGATAATCGTCACTCATAATTAATGAGGCCGCCAATGGTGGTCACCTAAAGAATAAAAGACATGGTCGAATAAAAGCGACGGATTTCGCTAAGATGACCAAGTAAATCGAAACAAAGTCTTAACGCATACCGGAAGGGGGTGCAATGATAACGATTTCGGTAAAACACCCGGTTGATGGGTAAGGAATTAAACGCATGCGTAGACTGAGAAACATGAACGCGAAATAGAAAGTCAAAAGACTCGGAATATGAGTCATGACTAAAAGATGACAAGAATTTTCGCAAACATAAATTTTGGTAATTACGTTCAACCATTTCAAAGTTGGACGGTTCAAATAAAGAATGAAGTTTGACATTCATAAGTGATGAAAATTCACCCAAAATGAGTCAAACGAGTCAATTAAGAAATAACGCTTAATATAATAGGAAAACGCAAACCGGTGAAACCGGAAAGCTAAAAATAATAAGATAGAAGGACCCGGGTAATGGGTTGTAAAGGAGTATAAGTATGAACCGGGTAACGGTAAGCGTAGGACAAACCGACGTGTAAATGACGTTAGAAGTCGTAAAGTCGGAAAAGATAGTCCGAAAGTAAACAAATGAAACCTTAGACTACGGTCAAGGTCAACTAAAGTTCAAAAACAAAATTAAATGATTCCAAACATAACAAAGGATGCTTTAAAGCTATATATGTATAAATAGACAATTGAATAAAGACTAAAATAAAAGATGATCTACGGGATAATCATAACCTACGGGATATTAATTAGTGTAAAGGTCTACGGGGCCAAAATGACCCACGGGTCATGAATTGAAGCAAAGGGATCATAAGGGCCTCGTCTTAAAGAGATGAAAGCTTAGGGAAATAGCCTACGAGGTTAAGTGAAGGAACCTACGGGTCAATAGTGTAAGGTGAGGGAACTTGTTACGATTCCCCGCGTAAAACGAGAACGGAAAACAATAAATTATGGGTTGTCAATTTCCTTGATATGAGTAATTGACATAGTTAAAGAGAAAAACGTTAGACTAAAATTCAGTTTTAGTAAGAAATAACATTTTTACAAATATAAATTCTGATAGGAAATTGAATAGTAAGCATGAAAGATTCAAGTCTTGACGCTGATAGGCGCAAGACGATATATTCGAAAAGTGATCTTTTCGAAAATGAAAGGTAGATATATAAATTAAACATGATACGACACGATCACGGTTAAGAAATGTAATGTGAAGTAGAATCGCATTATAACCAAGCGAGCGGTAAAAAGTAACTGGACTAATAAGTCAGTTAGTGAGACCGGTGAAGGTCAGCAATTCAAATCGAGAAATTTGGTTTGCTCGTAAGCAGAGGATTCGGAGTAACTGAACCGAATAAATGAATTTGAAAACAAAAGAAATAGTTGCTAAAAGAGAAAGATTTCACTAAAGACCTTTAAACGGGTCAAGGTAACGGATTCACAAAGAGTTCGATAATATATAAAAGCGATGGATATTTCTAAGTTAACTAAACTAGTAGAAATAACGGAATTACGTTATTTCAAGTTACATTATGTCGTATGAGGTACGTAGATGTTCTGTAACCAAAAAGATATTACCATGATTTTTCTGGTAATACTAACAACTGGTTAAAGTATGAGTAATGCTTAAAAGATTACTCAGGTCAAACGCATTGAGTTTAGAACTCGATGAACTATGTAGGAAAGGTTTCGAGGACGAAACCTCTTTAAGGGGGGTAGACTTGTAACACCCCGAAAACGGGTTTGGTAATCAAACTCCGTTAATACTAAAAGACGGGTAAAGTATCGTTAGCAGTGAAAATAACCTGGTAAATATTTGGATTTAAATAAGAAATCCTAATAATTAAATATAAGCGAATCAAAGAATTAAGGAATTGAGTTTATAAGAGCCCGAGTCAACGGGACTTAAAATAAAACGGGTTTTAACTCCCGGAACCCACTAAGTTAACTAGGTAAAATTAACCTAGTTAGTAGTGGGTAATTAAATAATAAACTATGAGTTATAGTTTCATTTATGAATCTCTAAACTTGAGGGACTAAACATGGGCAACTAGAAAAGTGTTTTATTAAAACACTTATATAAAAAAAAAGAAATCAAAACCAAACACACATGTGTGTACGTATGCGACCAGGAGAAGCTCCATGGGAGCTCAAACCCTAACTTCAACAAATCAACAAAATTGAAGGTCAAATCTAGCCTGAATTAGATGCATGAACACGTATTAATGATCACCTAGTCTTGGGGATCACAAGGTATGTTGAATTTTATGATTTAGTGATACTTTGAGATTATGATGAACAATCATAATCGAAATTCTGAAATCAATGTTGAATCTATGAGTGTTATTATGATGAAATCTTCGTTTAGAAACAAACCCTAGTTGAAAAACTTGATGAATTGGTGTCAATACTAGGGGTTTGATAATTACCCTATTATGTGCTAAGTGGGTTTATTGACAATATGATGAACACTCAGATTAGAGTGTTAAATTGATGAATATTGAATGTTATGATATAAGTTCTTGATGTAGTTCATGAACGCTAGACATAGAGGTTAGATTTTGATGTAAATCTTGGTGAAAATAATTAGTTATGAACTAGTTAGTAAATATGTAAAATTATGCACATTAGGTGTTTGTTAAAATGCCTAAATGAGAACTAAAGTGTTGAAATTTAGAGTGAAAACGCGTATTTGAATGATATGGCAATTACATGTGATATGAAGTGATAAGGGTTCTAAATACTATGTTGATTTAGACTTAATGTTGTAAACCATGTGATTGAAAGTAGTTAACTTTGATAAACTAAGTTAACTAAGCATGAAGTCGAACAGTAGCTTTGACATAGAAAATAAGTGAGGTGGAATAGTCGTGATTGTTAATGACTAATTTAACCGCCTTGTAAATGATTGACAATAGTTTGACGCGTAACAAGCTAGGTGAAAGCTTGGAGGAGGGAGCGGGTCAAACGGAGCAAGTACGGAAAGAAAAGCGTGGCGTGGATGCGTGGTAAGTGTAATTTACACACTTATGTAGAATACTCGTTTATTCGATACGTTGTAAACGGGATAACGATAATATTGGAAATATGGATTTTCGTTAAGATTACCTTGTAGTGTAATCTAATAATGAGGGAAAAAGGGCAAAAAAGGAAATTGGTCAAGTGTCGACTAATGTAAATCAAGGTTAAAAGGATACCCATAGCGTAAGCCGAAATGGGTTGAATTTGTAAGAAAAAAGTTTAAAAGAAAAAGGGTATGGTAATAAAATCCGGGATGGGATGGATGTATGAATTGGAAATCAAAAACGATGTTTTTGATTAAATAGATAACGTTGGGCATATAGTCCAAACGGGTCGAATGGTGGTGATAACACCATTTGACAATATCGACTAATGTGGTTGTCAAGTCTTATGTTAACAGGACCGATTAGCAAATCGGATAATTGCGTCACCGTTGATTGTGTGATAATGAAAACGAGGTATAAATCGGGTCTACTTGTTGATCTGGGCCAGGTACGCATAATTATGTTGTAGTTAAAAGTGCTATTTTGGTTGAATAATTGGAGAGAGAGCCTTTCGTCGTAAAAGGACCAAAATTGACCAAAACGCCCTTGTAGGCTAAATTGAACAAACAACCCTTAGAGGTTGTTTGGAAACGAGTTTCATGATTAAATAAATACTTAGAATAAGTGTAGAAGTTGAAAGATGTAATACGTTAGTCAAATAGCTCTATTTAAGTCTTGCCATAAAATAACAATCCGAAGGGTAAAACTCGGAACATATAGATATCCACATTTAAATCCAACACACAAAGAGTTGTAGTTGAAGATTACTTGATAAGAAATGTAGCAATAAGATGCCAGAAATGAATGAAAGCGATCTCAAGCTTTAAAGTGCTTAAAATACCCTTAACGGGTCAAAATAAGCATACGAGCAAAAACGGGTTTAAATTGTGTAATAAACCTGTGATTAGAACCTAAAGTGGTAGATAACATTAATTTGAAGAAGTGTATGTGATATAAGGATCAAACAAATATGTTTTTTTGATGAAATGCATAAACGGGTTAAAATTTGGTAAAAAGGTAACGAGTCTAAGGCTTAGAAGTCTCAAAATTTATTATGTTGGATTTTAACTCCATATGATGGAGAATTAAATTACGGACGCGTAGGAAAAAGAATCGGGTAAAACGGATTAAAAACGAGAGAGTTATGCTCGTTTCCATGAAATCGGGTCATGCTGGGAATATGCAGCCACAGTTTAAAGACTTTCTGCCAAAAAGGTGGCTAGGTGGGGCGTCTAGCCCCTAGGCGTGACGCCTAGCCCCCCCCCCTGAACCTGAAAAACGTTTACTTTTGTTTGTTTGACCCATATAACTTGTTTAAACTTGTTATTTAACTATCAAAACTAACTTTTAAGTTGATTTTGATCATAGGTGATTGCCAAGAGTGCCCGGATGAAGATCAAGCTCGAAGAAGAACCGAATACGATAAAGTTAAAAGCTTACGCGCGGTGTTTCGTCGTATCTTTTAAACGACGAATTCAATTACATTAAGTTGTTCTAAACTTTTAAATTGTAAAAGTTTTAGTAAACTCGTATTGACATACTTACGTGTAATCGTATAAACATGCATTTTTACGAATCTTATATAAAATATTGTATTAAACAAGCAAGGGTGTTACAAGGTAGGTGTTAATCCCTCAAAAGGGCACCTCCTGGAAATCAAGTTAAGCTGGTCAAATGACGTGTCAAAGTTAAGTTAAATAAAAAGTCAAACAGCAGATTTTGGGAAACTTTATAAAATGAACTTGTAATTGTTTTAACTCATGTTTTTAACACTAAATTAGTTGGTAATTAATATTAGAACATGTATAAACATCTTCAGCCTGTCATTTCCAGTTTATGTGTTGGTTTGCAATTGAAAGTCAAGTTGTTTGACTTCTGCTTTGACTTTCACTTCTGACCCGATTTAGCAACTTTAGCTACTGATTCTAAGTTGCATTATGATCATATAATAGTGTAGAATAACCCTCTATGGTTATACTACTTGATCATAATCAGATTCTGAGTTTTTACACATGTTCTTATAATATACCTATTAATCTATTATTGACCAAAATGCCCTTTTTGTGCAAAACATTGTTTTAATCAATGATAAACATGTGAATAGATAACATACTGATATGGTAATACAATTAACATATTTTGGTATAATGAACTTGTTCATAACATAACTTTGTATACAAGTTCATGAATTATGCCACATTATGACTAAAATGCCCTTATGGTGCATATTTTGGTTTTAAACCATAATGATCAAACAAAGTTGATAACCTACTGATGTTATAAGATAATTAAAGTATTTTGGCATATTGAACTTGTTTATAGCTCATCCGATCACCCGATGCCGCCTATGCACGTATGGTTAGCTTATGTAACTAGTTTACGTAAGTTTACCGAAACGGGTCAAATAATTCCAGAATGTAAATAAGTTTACGCATATTATACTAGTCTTAGTACTAGTGAGGGTTTAAATTACATTCTATCTGGTCATCGCTTAATCTAGCATATCGTATCGTGTTCATTAATTTATGTTAACCGGTCCAAGTCTATGACTTGAATAAGACCCGTTAACATTCTAATTGGTTATTATACCATTCATTCCAGACAAATGCATTCTAGTAGATTGCAACCAAGCTTAGTTAAATTGATAACGGTTGTGCTTATTATATTATCTTGCATTGTAAGACTTATTTAAGCCAGATAAATACTCTTAACCTATTTTCCCTATACGTGCTTGGGATACGGTAAATTATTACTGCTTGGTCGGGTATGGGATCATATGTCGGATTGTGACAAGAAAATCCGCAAAACCCATTTTAATCTCTTTTGCATGAGAACTTAAATATTGGGGGTTAATGTGATTGTGCCCTAGATATCCTCGGCTCATTTAATTGCAAATGGCCACTACTTAAGCACGGGATGTAGGCATACACTCGACAGATGCTAATGCTATTACAAAATATTTTCTACCCATATTGGGGATACCCTTTATGGGTTAAAGTGGCGTGTCGGTTAATCATGTTATCGGTTTCTGTACCAGGCCCCATATGTAGTGACAAGCATATAAAACTGTATACAAGATAATTATTATTATCCCAAGTTATTTATAAAATTACATGTGCCTTTGTGCACTTAAAACAATTATGAAATATTTTCAAAATGTGTCAGTTATTTGTATTTATCAGTGTAAACGGACGTATCGTCAAAAGACTAAGTGACAGGTTGCAAGGTTACAAAATAGGCTGGAAGTGCCCGGTAATGCTTAAGAGGAATTTGCAACTTCTTGCATAAGAAGCCTATTAGTCTGTTATTTCATTTTGTAAATTTACAATCCGCATGTGGATCTTTTATTACAATCAGTCTGTTTATATTTTGAACATTCGGACCTTATTATTTGTAATAGTATTTTAAATCCAAGACTTCCGCTGTGCTATTTGTGTATTTGATATCAATCTAGTCACGTATACCCCATTCGGGCCCACCGGGTGATACTAAATATCGGGTGTGACACATTGACGGTGTACCAGAAACCTAACCTCAAAGTTCGAAGAAGAAAAAAACTAAAAAGAAGCATTTAAAGAGGCCGGAACAAGATTATTTAACCACTGGAAGAGGTCAAACTTAGATAGCAATCGATGAGATGGCGTTCGCAAAGGCGTGGAGCAATACGTCTACGTGTCCGATCGTAGGTATGTTATACTTTTTTATTTATACTATAATAATATTGTACTCAATATAAATCAACATTTATTTACAATTTAATATTTTTTTGTAGGCAATAGTCAAAAGTCGGATGGTTTTTGGAAGGACGTTTGCGACAAATTTCATGCTTTGATGCAAAAAGAACCGTACCGAGAAGTGAACTCAATGGGCTCAAATTATCAAGAGATGAATATGAAGTTATCGGCATTTTGTGGTTATTACAACAATGCTTATGTGAATCGCCCAAGTGGGGCGAGTGATGTATCGGTTTTTGCTATGGCTATGGTAAAATACAAGATGAAAGAAGGTAGTGCGTTCACAAACGTAGGGCTTGGGAAATCTTTAAAAATTGCTCCAACTAGGTGTCGGTTCCTACGAGGTGGCGAGAGCAAAGAGGTCTAAAACATCCAAGTCAATAGAGCATATTGTCGGTGCTTCGGATGCGAATTGCCCTATTAATATTAATGACGAACCCAAGTTTGACGATGAAGTGACGAAATTCCGGAATTAGAATGCCCAATTGGTAGAGACAAAGAAATAAACAAAGTGGTGGCCAAGAACAAGGAGGCGTCGACAAAAACTGAATCTCCCGGTGAATCAAAGGTGGATAATTTGATGAGCAAGCTCGCCGAATTTGACGAAATATAAGCGGCGAGACTTAAGTTGAAAGCAAAAAAGAAACGCTAGAAGCGACGGATCGTGAAGACTTTAAGCTAACGGCGACAAGCATCTACTCACTCTCGGAAAAAAGATAAAGAAGTGTTGCAAAAATTGAAGGCGAAAATTGCTCAAAAATGGGTCTTTAAATTACGTCGTGTCTTTTTTTATATTTTCTAGTTTTCATCTTTAATTTATGTTGTTATCGTTTTTTAAATTTTCTAGTTGTCGACTTTAATTTATGTCATTATCATTTTTAAAAATTTATGATATTTTAATTTTATTTAATATAGATAAAATTTCAAACAAAAAAGGGGGTGGATGGGGGGTTTGAGTCATGACCACACCCTTTGGATATTGGTTTTGGATGGTAGATTAGAGGTAGATGACATGGCGTTGACGAGGCGGGTCATGATGGTTATGAGGGTCATGACCACACCCTTTAGCCGTAGAGTATTCACATCCCATCCACCAAATTTTGTGAGAAGGTCCTCCATTTTTATAGATGGTGGTTATGAGAGGTTGTGAATGGAGGAAAGGGAAATGTTAATGTTCATATGTAAATATGAAAAAAAAATATTGCTCACCACTATAATTTTTTTAATATTTTTAGAAAGTTGTTGTGAGTAGAAAAGAGAGAAAATGTAATGGTAAAGGTAATACAAAATATTATTTAGTTGAAAAGGAGAGAGAAAGATAATGATTTTTAGTGTAAGGCTAGAGGGTGTGGTTTAAAGCCCCTAGGGGCTTTATTACGCTACGTCAGATCCACCTAGGCGCCACGTCATATGAGGGGCTTTAAAGCCTCTCCCTTTAATTTGCATACAATGGTTTAAAGCCCCTATCAACATTACCTAATTATTTTTTATTTAAATTTAAACATTATTTAATTTTGATATATTAATTTAAAACTCATAATTTAAATATAAAAATACAATGCCATAATTTAAATAAAAAATACAATGTCATAATTTAAATAAAAAATACAATGTCACTAAAAACATCACTCGTCGTCTCTGTCGTCTCCTCCTTTTCACGATAAAACCATAGGTGTTCGGTCAGATCAGCTCGAAGGTTATGGTGTGTGTCCCTGTCACGTATCCTCGCTCGGATAACTTCTTTTTTAGCGTATGTGAGTAGTGGGTTCGTCGGTTGGTTGCCTTCATCAAAACTTTCTTCACAAAACGCTCTTCCTTAGTCCTCCAATATCATGTTATGCAAGATGATGCACGTATACATGATGTTTCTCATTTTACTGTTTTCAAGTATCCTCGACGGCTGGGCAATGATAGACCATCTCTTTTTTAATACACCGAAAGCCCGCTCGACATCTTTTCTTGCCGACTCTTGTTTCTTCTTTAAATACAATCTTTTCTCGTCATCTGGACACGAAAAAATTTTCACAAACGTCGCCCAGTCCGGATAAACACCGTCGACAAGATAGTACCCATACTTATACTCCACGTCGTTTGCATAGAATGAAGTACCTTGTGCAACACCATCTATGACAACGTCGAAAAGATTCGAAGATTGTAAAACTGCGATGTCATTATTTGCACCGGCCATGCCAAAGTACACATGCCAAATCCATAAATCTTAAGACGCGACTGCTTGTAATATCAGGGTAGGACCCTCGTGGTCACCAAGATGGTGTTGCCCTTTCCAAGCGGTTGGACATGTCGCCCACGCCGAATGCGTGCAATCAAGACTACCCAAAATCCCAGTAAACCCGTGTATCCGCTGAAGGGCCTCGTGTAAAAGTGTAACGTTGGTAGCGGTTGGCGTCCTCAAATATCGCCTCCCGTAAAGAAAGTTATCACCTAATATAATAGTGTTAATAAACTATAAATAATAAAATAATAATAATAACAATAATAATAAAAATAATCAATCAATCATACCCAGTAAAATCCCACCGATAGCTAACCTTACATCTATCCATGGGATAGAGTGGCTGCTTTCAGGGAGACCTCCGGCCCAACTTAAACAACGGACAAAACAAACAAACAACTAAATATAAGGATCAAGATACTAGTAAGAACATGAACAAAAGAAACATTGATGGAAGAGTAACAAAGAATAACTAGGACCATAGATGACATTATAAGACATAGAGGCATAAATACGACTATACAATAACATGTAAAGTAAACCTAAATTATAGGAATATCAGAGTCCCTACTACAAAGCTAAGACATCACTATATACCCCTTCCTACCCATCCTTAACCTTAATCATACGCCTCCACAAACTCCTAACCTAGACCATGTCCTCAGAGACGTGCAACTCTAGTAAATCTTGTCTAATCCGCTCATCCAATGTAACTTTAGGTCTGTCTCTACTCCGCTTCCCTTCCACCGTGAGGATTTCCATAGCTCTAACCGGCGCAGTCGTCTGCCTCCTCTTCACATGTGCAAACCATCTCAATCTTCCCTCCCTTTTCTTATCTGATATACTAGCCACTCCTAACCTTTCCCTCAAAACATGATTTCTTATTGGGTCTAAACGTGTGTGCCCACATATCCACCTAAGCATCCTCATCTCCGCTACCTCCATCTTGCGCGCCTATGTCTTTTTGATTGCCCAACAATCTGTCCCATACAACATAGCTGGTCTAACTAACACCCTATAAAATTTCCCCTTTAATCTAGTTGGGAACATTTTGTCACACAATACCCCAGTAGCTGCTATCCACCTACACCAGCCACTTTGGATGCGGTGGGATATATCACTATCTATCTCCCCATCCCTTTGTACAAAAGATCCTAAATATTTGAAATTAGTTACCTGTGGAACCACTTGCCCCTCAATGGTGATCTCGGTGTCCTCGTCGACGCTTGCACCACTGAAGTCGCAATACAAGTACTTTATCTTAGAGCGACTAATCCTTAAACCTTTATCCTCTAAAGCCGTTCACCATTCCTCTAACCATGCATTTAAGTACTGCTTAGTCTCTACTACTAACACAATATCATCATCAAAAAGCATGAACGATGGAACTGTCACTTGAATCGACTTAGAAAACTCATCAAGGACGACTGCGAAAAGAAACAGACTCAATGCAGACCCTTGGTGGAGTCCCACCTCCACAGGAAAGAAATCAGTATCCCCTACAGGCGCCCAAACACTAGTTTCAGTCTTGTCATCCTTAAATTTAAAATAATAATAATAACAATAATAATAAAAATACCTTCACAGAAATTTTCAAAGCAATCACGACAAGTTCTGGCCGACTTCCATAAATAGTCATCATACGCATCACTCACTATGCCATATGCAAGTTGCCGAATTGCGGCAGTACACTTTTGTATTCCAGAGAAACCAATTTTGTGACTAGCACTTTCTCTTTGTGTGAAAAAAGGGAATTCGGCCGCAAGATCATTAGAAATTTTTAAGAAAAGACGATGGCTCATACGAAACTGATGCCTAAACTATCATCATTGTACAACGGATTTTCACAAAAATAATCATGCATTAAACGTTCATGGGCACCTAACCGATCTCGTTCAAGAGGCGCTTGTCTGGTACGCATTGTAGAGGATTTGGGCTTCTTCTCGCAAATAATTAATCTCCTCCGGCATCACTGCGATAAGCATATCGTCGACAACACCGTCAGATGAAGAGCTGGACGAATCGGATGAAGAGTGAGATGACAATATTAAAAATGATTGGAGAGAATTTATGTGTTTTTGGTGATTGGTGTGTGTGTGTGATGTGCGTAAAATACAACATATAAATTATATCAAACAAGGCGTAAAATCAACCCTTTTTCAGTACTAATGTAGGAAAAAGCATGTTTCTTTGTTTATGTTAGGAAACTTTTATTTAAGTATTGAAGAAAAAGATGATCAACCTGATCATATGTTGAAGATACAGTCAAGGAATATCACTAAAAAGGTGCCTACATGATAACATGACAAGAAGAAATGAAAGACACATCTTCAACAAAGTATCAGGAAGTGATCAAGACAGAGAAGACGATCAGGCACGACCATTCTGATGAAGTCTAATGATAAATCTGGTATTTATCATCAGAATCTGGTAAGTCTGATTATCAGAATTTCTGATGGTTGATGCGTGTTGAGTGCGTTATGTTTTTATTGATATTTCAAGCCCTTTTTACACATTAGTCAAGTTTTAAATTTATAAATCACGATATTCTACTAACACTAAACACACACATGGGCAAGGGCACACTTCGTGAGCGTAGTATAGCGTTGGTAAGATACCGAGGTCGTCCAAGGACACAAGAGCTTTTGTACCAGTTTATCCTCAACGTCTAATCAAATCAAAAATTTTAGAAATTTTTTAAACATGAAAAATAAAAACTAAAAATGTTGAAAATAAAAATAAAATAAAAAAAGATAGACAAGATGAATCACTTGGATCCGACTCGCCTTTAATGTATCGTTTGGTGATTTCCGCACTTTTTCACTTTTTAAGAGATTATCTTAGTTATAGTAGTAGGCCACTCTTTTGAAGGTGATGTTACACTCAATCCAGTGGTTTGAGTCAGCAAGGATACAATCCCAAAGGGTTGGAATATTGGAAGATAATTAATTAAGTTATTAATGCGTAAAGTGGTAGGCCCCTCTTTTGAAGGTGACGTTACCCTCGGCTAAGTGGTTTGAGTCAGCAGGGATACAATCCCATGTAGTCGGTTTAATGTATTAATAGTAGTTTACATATGAGAGGATCAAGCCATTCACACCCCCGCCATCCAATACCAGTGGGTATTGAAGGAGGTCCTAGTAAGCTTGACCCAGGTCCTTGCAGGATCTTTACACTGAACAAGGCAAGAACCTTACCAAACCATTCCCTTAACCCCCAACCAGGTAGCCAACATATCTCTATATAGATCATAGAGATATGAATGGTGAAAATCTTTTACTTTATATAGACAGTAAAGTAATGCCAAGACACCACGGACAAATGATAAGGAAGTTTCACCTTCAACATAAGAAACTAGTTATTAAAGTCATTAATACAAAACCAAATAAAAAGTGCAAAAAGATTAAAAATCAAAAGTAATACATTAAATATTTGTCTTCACCAAGTGATGTAAGAGACTTAGCCAAACATGGCCTTTGATTGACAAGAACTTTTACGATCAATCTTGGATCCCGAGACTACTACACACACTCTAAGGTGGATGATGGTGGTGGATGTGGGTGTTGTAGTGGTGGTGGAGTGGTGACAAAGTGGGAGAGATGTGGTTTGTCAAGGGATGCCTTTGAAGTGAACCAAGCACCCCTATTTATAGCCTGAACAGTAGCCCGGCCACGGCCCCATGTCCGCTGGACACGCCCCCGTGGCCATCTCCTTTCTCTTCCTTCATTAATTGCAATTGTGTGCATTAGGCTCCACACGGCCCCGTGTTCGCTGGGCACGGCCACGTGTGCAGAAGCGTATCTGTACTATCAAGATTTGCAAGATTCTACGAATCTTAGTGTTGACCACGCCCCGTGATGAGATGGGCACGCCCCCGTGGTGGGCGTAGAAGCGTCTATAGCTTTGTCCCTTTCTGCAGACGCCTGACCTCGCCCACATGTCCAGTGGGCACGGGCCGTGGTCAACCTTCTGTTTCATGTTTTTGCTTGGGGAGATGCTGTTGAGGGTTCGGGCATGCCACGTTTATTCCTTTTCTTTGTATTTATGTTAGTTTTTGCTGCATATTTGTTCCTTTTGTTCATTTAAGCTCATTTGGTCCTGAAAATACAAAAGGAAGACAAAAGCACACTTTTCCCAACATTAGTACTAAAAATGGTTAGTTTTATGCCTCATTTGATTTAATTTGTATGCTGCATTTTGCACACATTAATGACTAACTTCATCAGAATTCTGGTAAGCTGGTCACTAGAAATTCTGGTGGACCAACTTGGATTGGAGAGAAGCCCTGTCACAACTGGAACTTACTTCTACCATATGCTTGCCAAGCGATCAATCCTCCTCCTTTTTAACTATAAACTTTTGTAAATGTCAAAAGGACTTGGGGAAGGGTTAGGCTTGGGCTAAAGGTAGGTGGTTTTGGGTTAGTGGTTAGTAAAAAGGGCTAAAAGCGTAAAAAGCGTCAGTCGTCGTAAAACTTTTTGTTTTTGTGACTTTTATTCAAACTAAGCATTTTTAAATAAAGTTTCTTTGAGGACTTTGTTTGTTTATTGCTAGACTTTTTTTTTATAAGGAAACGTCATAAGAAAACCGAGCTTTCTACTAAAATAAAGGGTTGAAATGAAAAAGCTTTTTGGTGGGTAAAGGTTGTTTGTTTTATGGGTTTAGAAATGAAAAGGTTTAGGCTCAAAGGGGTTAACTAGGGGGGATTTTAGGTAGATGATAAAGAAAATGAAAAATAATGGTGTTGAAAGAAAAATGGGTTAGTCCTAATGCCTCCATCATTTACTTACTTGGGTTTAAGTTGGTAAGAAACGGGAATGTATCATCGTGGCAAGTTCTAGAGTCGTAAGAACCAAGCGGCTATTCACACAAGAAACGAAAAATGAGCATTTAGTTTAAAGATGTATGCTTGTATGCTCAATAAAGGCTCAAAACTCACTTATTGTGGGAATGGGTTTATAATGTGACCAAGTATATATAATCAAATTTTAACTAGATTTGTCATGCCGTTTCATAATTTCTTATGTTGGTTCTTTTTATCACGACACTATTGGTTGTAAATTTGTAAAAATATAACCTTTTAGAACATGTTATCCTAAATTAAACCAAGACAAGTAAAAAAATGAAAAGTTTTTGAAAAACTTTGGGGTGATTAGCTGTTCCAATAGAGTTTTGTGTAAGGCTTGTTATTAGGACTTGCAAAATCCAAGGTTTTAGCATCCCCCCACTTAAATTACACATTGTCCACAATGTGTCCCAAAAATAAGTTTTTAGGTGGATTGAATGTGTAAAAAGGTGTTGAAAAACAAAATTTATGTTACTGGGCGTCTGGCCACGGGCCCGTTTTGATCCGGGAATGGCCCCGTGCTCAGGTCGCCAATATCATATTAAACAGAAGGCGGGGCACGGGGGCGTGTTCAGTGAACACGGCCCCATGTCCAGTTACCTGAACTGGGCATTTTCTGCAGAACCTCGGGCACGGGGCGTGTTGGGCTGAGCACGGCCCCGTGTTGAACTTGATGTAATGAAGGAAAATTGTCGGGAGGCTCTGTTTTTGTGCATGGGGTGTGGGTTATTCTTTCCCTTGGTAACCTCCACCTTTTCGAGTGTATTCAACCATTACAACGTCATCCAAACATCATTTAATACTTAAAAACCATCATTCATTCGAGAGTGCATTACATAATGCCTAGAAAATAAAAAGTACATACTAATAGGTCATAAAATGCAAGAAATCTTAAACCACAAAGAAGTCCTAGCCTAGATGCTTTTATTATAAGAACAAAATTTCCGAAAAGATGATTCTTTCGGTTGAGAAAGGCTTGTAGAACTTCTTCTCCGGAAAGGGCCCCTCACACATCATTAAGCCATTCTTCTATCTCCCGGGGGAGAAGGAAGGCGAGCTCATTGTCTTCCTTGTGTTGACGAGGTGCGACTTCCACCGGAACCTCTTGTAAGGCATCAATAGGAGGTTCCGTGGGAATGTCGTCCCATCCGGTGGGATTAATAACTTCTTGTGACAAGTTCCAATCTTATTGGGGAAAGATCGGTTCCATAGGAGGCATTGCAAGAATATTCAACCTTTGGTGCAAAAGGTTGATTTCTTGGAAGCTATTTTATAGCCCCATCGTTAGATAGTTGATACGGTCGATTAGGACTTCTTCTACGGATGTCATCTTATCGAGTGCCTCTCTTAGCGCCATTACATAACGCACAAGGGTTGCTTCGATCGATGGCCTTCTTTCCCTGCGACTGTTCCTCGAGTGAGCTGAAGAGGTTCCGCTATTCTGGCTCGACATTCTAAGAAAAAAGGTCAAAAAATTTCAAATTAATGAAATAGTAGCTCCGGCCACGGCCCTGTGGCCACCAATCTACAGATTTTCAAAACAAGGAATCTTAGTTCTTTAAATTATTTTTCTGATTTTTTAAAACATTTCTGAGCAGAAATAACTTAAATCAGTGTTGTAAAACTTATTTTTGATAAGATTCCTTGATTAAAAAGTTAACAAATGTCACAATAAAGCTTGGAAACTTGGAGATTTCAAACTTTAATGGAGGTTCTGAAAAGTTAGTGAAGAAGAAGGCAATAGACAAAAGTAGTAAAGACAAGATGGTTGTTGAGAAACTTCTTTAGAATATACCTTATAGGGTATATGTGAAGATCCCACCAGATCTTTGTCTTTAGGATGAGTCCAAGTGTGCAGGAATCTTGCTGCATTTATAGAAAACGACAGCACGCTGACCATGGCCCTGTGTCGGCTGGACACGGCCCCGTGGTCAGACAAGAATCTGACACTTTTTGTCCGTATTCTGACACTAAAGTCAGATACAAATCTTCAGGTGGGCACGAGGCGTGTTGACCTGGACACGGCCCCGTGGCTAGAGGTTTTTATGAAGTTTTGTCTATTTTTAAGGATTTTATCTAGATCGGGCAGTTCCTTACTGGATGGAACAACACCGAAGTGCCTGAGGTATCTCAATTGCCCTTGATTTAGACAAGAACACAAGAGGTTGTCGGAAAGGGTAAAACCTAAACTTAATACTGGTGGGCGAAACCAACTTTTATTCCCCTTATCCGGGCTCTCGTTAAAGAAGTTATATGTCGAATCGCTCAGGTCTATGAACGCATCGGTGGAGACCGATGGAGAGTCCTTCACGGCACAATCGACACAGGGACGACTATCGCTCAAATCCTCACAAGAGTTGGAGGTGCTTTCTGGACCTACGATGGTGTTAGATTCCGAATGCGATCTCAATAATTCTCCTTGATTGTCATCTTGAGATGAATTACTTATTTCCATCTCGAGCTCTTTTATCAATTGGAGAATTACTTCTTCCATTTGAAATAATTCTTCGAGAATCATATCATCTAGAAGAGATGATTAAGAGCATTTGAGGGAGAGATAGGGGATTGTTTTTACTTTCGCCCATCTTAAGGTTACAGGAAAACGATGGGTCTATATAGTGGGGAGTGTAATTTAAAAAATAACATTTTAAATCTTCATGAGATCCGCCACATATTTAACAACACGCACCATAAGAGGAGCAAAAGTAAAAATAATCAGTATCACTCATATTTGTCTCAGAAATTACCAACCGTCGGGATCTTACGGTTCTGTTTTCAGTAACTAAAGCTTGGACACGGGGGCGTGTTCAGTGGGCACGGCCCCGTGTTTAGCTACTGTCTGACTTAAAATAGGATTGCGAGTACCAAAGATTGGGCACGGGGGCGTGTTCAGCGGGCACGGGGGCGTGTTCAGCGGGCACGGCCCCGTGCTAAGCTCTGCAGAAGCTGGAAAATCAAAAAAAAATCCTAAAAAAACAGAAAAATAAGAAAAACGACTAGGCCGTTGATTCCTAACTTTCTTAAAATCCTTGTGTCCCCGGAAACGACGCCAAAAACTTGATGCGTGTTGAGTGCGTTATGTTTTTATTGATATTTCAAGCCCATTTTACACATTAGTCAAGTTTTAAATTTATAAAACACGATATACTACTAACACTAGACACACACATGGGCAAGTGCACCCGTCGTGAGCGTAGTATAGCGTTGGTAAGATACCGAGGTCGTCCAAGGACACAAGAGCTTTTAGTACCGATTTATCCTCAACATCTAATCAAATCAAAATTTTTAGGAAAGGTTTTAAACATAAAAAATAAAAACTAAAAATGCTGAAAATAAAAATAAAATAAAAACTGATAGACAAGATGAATTACTTGGATCCGGCTCGCCTATAATGTATCCTTTGGTGATATCCGCACTTTTGCACTTTTTAAGAGATTGTCTTAGTTATAGTAGTAGGCCCCTCTTTTGAAGGTGACGCTACCCTCAACCCAGTGGTTTGAGTCAGCAAGGATACAATCCCAAAGGGTTGGAATATTGGAAGATAATTAATTAACTTATTAATGCGTAAAGTGTAGGCCCCTCTTTTGAAGGTGACGTTACCCTCGGCTAAGTGGTTTGAGTCAGCAGGGATACAATCCCAAGTAGCCGGTTTAATGTATTAATAGTAGTTTACATATGAGGGGATCAAGCCATTCGCACCCCCGCCATCTAATACCAGTGGGTATTGAAGGAGGTCCTAGTAAGCTTGACCCAAGTCCTTGCAGGATCTATACATTGAACAAGGCAAGAACCTTACCAAACCATTTCCTTAACCCCCGACCAGGTTGCCAACATATCTCTTTATAGACCGTAGAGATATGAATGGTGAAAATCATTTACTTTATATAGACAGTAAAGTAATGCCAAGACACCACGTACAAATGATAAGGAAGTTTCACCTTGAACATAAGAAACTAGTTATTAAAGTCATTAATACAAAACCAAATAAAAAGTGCGAAAATATTAAAAATCAAAAGTAATACATTAAATGCTTTACTTCACCAAGTGATGTAAGAGACTTAGCCAAACATGGCCTTTGATTGACAAGAAATCTAACGATTAATCTTGGATCCCGAGACTACTACACACACTCTATGGTGGATGATGGATGATGGTGGTCGAAGTGGATGTTGTAGTGGTGGTGGAGTGGTGGAAAAGTGGGAGAGAGGTGGTTTGTCAAGGGATGCCTTTGAAGTGAACCAAGCACCCATATTTATAGCCTGAGCATTAGCCCGGCCACGGCCCCGTGTCCGCTGGACACGCCCCGGCGGCCATCTCCTTTCTCTTCCTTCATTAATTGCAATTGTCTTCATTAGGCTCCACACGGCACTGTGTTCGCTGGGCACGGCCCCGTGTGCAGAAGCGTATCTGTACTATAAAGATTTGCAAGATTCTGCGAATCTTAGTGTTGACCACGCCCCGTGCTGAGATGGGCACGCCCCCGTGGTGGGCGTAGAAGCTTCTATAGCTTTGTCCCTTTCTGCAGACGCCTGACCACGCCCCCGTGTCTAGTGGGCACGGGCCGTGGTCAGCCTTCTGTTTCATGTTTTTGCTCGGGGAGATGCTGTTGAGGGGTCGGGCATGCCACGTTTATTCCTTTTCTTTGTATTTATGTTAGTTTTTGCTGCATATTTGTTCCGTTTGTTCATTTAAGCTCATTTGGTCCTGAAAATACAAAAGGAAGAGAAAAACACACTTTTCCCAACATTAGTACTAAAAAGGGGTTAGTTTTATGCCTCATTTGAATTAATTTATATGTTGCATTTTGCACACATCAATGATCAACTACATCAGAATTCTTGTAAGCCGGTCACTAGAAATTCTTGTGGACCAACTTGGATTGGAGATAAGCCCTGACACAACTGAAAAGTAGCAAGTTGACAATAACCGATTCAATGAATATGCCAAAAAGCTACTTTGTGCGGAGCAATTGCATGAATAAACAAATGTTTATTCATGATCCGGACTCTCTATAAATAGAGACGTAACCCAGAAGGTTAAATGAGTTGAACTAAGCATTTAATACACACACCACAAACTCCATTACCCTTCACATAGAATTATTTTAGTATTCATTTTGTAACAGTCAATAAATTTGTTTTACAAAGTCATTAATATACTTGAAAATTCTGTAAGTTGTTTCTTGAAAGTTTGATTTCTAGTTCCGCACAATATTTCCTATTTGTTGAAATCTATTTGCCATATTAAGTCTTTGAGAATCTTTATCGGGATCAAGAATTCGTATCAGAGCAGATTGGATAAAACATTTTCAAAAGATCAAATGCTTATATTTTTTATAACAATCTCATATACTAAATATGGAAAACTTTCAAACCTGGAACAATGCTTTCAACATTGGTTCTATGTCAAAGCCTCCGAATTTGGTCAGAGAGGAGTACCCCTAATGGAAAATCAGGATGATCAATTTCCTAAATGGACATGATCGAGCACTGTTTCAATCCATTGTGAAAGGCCCACAAAACCAACTGTTGAAATACCAGCTATCCCTATTTCCTTGGCTCCTAAAAATGAAGTACATTGGAACCAAGAAGATCAGGATCTGGTACCTGCTGATGAAAGGGCTAAATCACTCCTGATTATGGCACTTCCAAACGACATATTCTCACAAGTAGATGCTTGTGCATCTGCTAAGGAGATTTGAGATCAACTGGAAAATCTTTGTGAAGGAGGAGAAAGAATGAAAAGAAACAAGAGACCTAACTGTGTTTCTTCATACGACAGATTCAAAAGTCTCCAAAATGAGACTCTTTCAGAAACATATCATAGGTTCACTAAACTTTTAAATGAACTTAAAAAGTTTGGTATTGAGAAGTCTAACGATGAAAAGAATGTAAAGTTTCTTGATGCACTGCCAAGAGAATGGAGAAGTCTCATAATGACCTTGGCATCAACCCTTGAATTAGGGAACATGAACTTACATGATCTTTACAACATCCTTGTCCCAAGAGAAGAGGAAATTTATGAAAACTCAAACCACATAGGTGGACCTATAGCTCTTGTTTCAAATACACAAGGAGTACCAATCTCAGATCCACAACCCTCTCACTGCCAAAACATAGAAAATTCTGATGCTTCATCAGATTTTCAGCCTTTGCAGAGGCTATTGCTTTGCTCACAAAAACGTTTGAGCATAGATTGAGAGGTGGAAGTGGCAAATTCCAGAAGAGTGATAGGGGGAGGATGAAAGGTAAGTCAAGAGATAAAGGGAAGGCAGAGATTGTTTGCTATAGATGCAAACAAAAGGGGCACTATGCTTCTGAGTGCAAGAACAAGAAGCAGAAGGATGTGGCATATTATGAGAAGAAGCTTGAAGAAGCTAAAAGACAACAACAGAATGTCAGTTTGATAGCAGGTACTGATACCTGGCCAACTAATGATTCTTCTAGCAGATTATTAAAAAAAGTACTAGATATAAATCTAAAACACAAATAACCATGTCTCACATAACCATAGATTGAAGCATAAAATCACATATCTGAGCAATATCGAAGCCCTAATCTTTCTTTATCTTTCTCTCTCTCTCTCTCTTGGCTCGATGGGGTACTGGATCTGGTCAAATCTGAAACGTCGGCGGTGAGGATCACTGGCGGTGAAGATGGTGGCGCTTGTTGTCGGTGTAGAGTTGATGGAGATGGTGGCTGTTGGTGGTGATCTGGTGGTGGCTGGTTATGGTGAAGAGAGAGAGAGAGTATAGAGCTGTGATGGAGAAGAGACAGAGAGATGAGAGACTGAGAGTGTACGTATGTGATATAATATTACTGAAATACCATTGCTTTTATTTATAAAATTACTGAAATACCCTTTTAGTTAACAAATATTTTGGATGGAGTTAGAGGCGGGGAGCAAAATAGGAAAAACATAGTAAACTATTGAAGGAAAATGAACGTTTTTAAATAATTGAGGCAAAACCATTAAAACGATCAAACAACATGAAACAAAACAGAATTTTACTCTAATATTTAATTCTATTAAAGAAAATTTCACAACAATATTAAACTAGAAAAAGTCACTTGACTATAATAACTCAACATTCTGTCACATCCATAACTTTCAAAGACGAAATTCTAAAAAACACGTTTTCAACTATAAACACATAAATTATTAATTAAAGTGTAAACAAATAAGTATTATAAAAAGGCTGATTCTAAACGCACCCCCCTCTTGTTTATACCCCCTTGTGAGAGGAAAACTGTCGGTCTCACCCAGGTCCCACCTGTAAGTATGTGAGAGGAGGGGGGTGTAAAAATTAATTAGGGGGGTGTAGAAAGTAGCACACTTATAAAAAATGGTTTATTGCTATTGCGTTTCATACAATTGTCATTGTCTACCCAGTGAATCATATAAGTCACAATATACCTTTATTTATGTTTATCAGCCTGTATTAAATGCATTCTCACAGTAATGTGTATGTTTTTAGATTAAATTCACGAAATTAGACTAGATAAGTCATTCACACGGCTTTGACGAGCTATGCATATCCCTTAATTTATTTTTTAATTGGCCACTCTTAAGGCATGTGTAATGAGCATACAAGGTTGGTTACGGTGCAAACCATATTTATCCTATAAACCGTTAGAATAGATCCTAACACTTAAAAAAAAGTTAAATTAGCACATACTAAAACAATAAATACATAAAAGTAACACTTTTAAATTATATTAGCACATGAAAATTAATTAAGATAATTGATTTTAGCACATATGTGAATGATATCAACATTTTTCTTAATGAAAATTATATCAACACATTGAAAAAAAAAAAAAAGATACAAATAAAAAATTAATTGTTTGTTAGCATGATTATAGAGAATTTAATATACTCGATATTATTTAGGTTATTATTTTAATATTTCTTTGTAATTGGTTGGATTACACATGACAATTTTTTAATAGTTCTTACAGTTTATATACGAAATGTGGTTTCTATTTAATCCTACTCCATGGACATTATAGGGGCGTAAAATAGTTTGATAATGCCCTCAATACCGCCCCATTAGGCATTATAAGAGAACGAAGAGGGACGAACCTTTCTAGAATAATGCCTAAAGAGTAGAAAAATAATGGAAAGTAATGAATGAAATGAGCATTAAGGGACATTAAACGTTACACATTTTTTGACGAGGCATTATCATGGTGATATGACGAAAAATACCTCTTAGAAGCATTAACCGTTACCCATAGGGCATCAATTGTATTATTTTTGCAACTTCAGTCGATATATCTTCCTTTTACCTTTATACGTCATTCGAAAAAGGACTATTGTTTCTGAAAATGACATTTATTTGCTAATCGTAAATTTTTAACTTCTAGATAAGGTTTTATTTACTAACTTTTTACTAAAAAAATAATAACATAAATAGTTTTGGCAAAATTTATAAAAAGAGTCTATTTATAATTTGTTAGGCTATTTTGATGGTAACCTTTTTTTTCTTTTCACAAACTAATGATTATAGTATGTCTTTGTGGACAGCGTTATAATAATCATGAATCATAAAAATATAAACGTAAATGGTTTAAGAGGTGAAGTTTAAGTAACACTAATCCACGTTATAACAATGCGTGCTTGGAGGGTCGACGGATTCGATCCTTCTCTCTCAAATCAATCAAACATGTAAACGTGAAGGGATTAAGAGGAAAACTTTTAACCTTAAGTGTAATTGAAGTGTGAAAGTTTATTTGAACGAAGGCCACCTCTCTTTTGTAGACTTTGTTAGTTTTCTAGAAGATTGATACATTTAATAGCATTCTTAAGAGAAGAAGGGCAAGGATGTGCCCTATGCTATGGGCCAGTAAAACGTGTGACATTGTTTCCAAACCATAAAATCCTAATAATATATAGGGTATGGTTTATTTGATAACTACTCTTATTGCGAGAACCATTACAACCAATGTGAATACAAAAAAAATCTAAAAATACCTAAAAACATATAATTTTTTATTTTTTTAATTAAAAATCGTTATTTTTGGTTACCAAAAAAATCGAGTAACAATTATCAATGCACATGTGCATATGTATAATTTCTTTGACAACTTCCGTAATACACTACCAGTATTAGACAATTATACTTTCATTTACACTACCATCCGTAATACACTATTTTTTACATTAAAAAACCCTGTTAATTGTTGGGTGTAAAAGACTAAACTTGCAACAAAATAGCTAGGTAAATGACTAAACTTGCAACAAAATACTTAGTAAAGGACACCGTCTGTCAACAATTAATAGGGTTTTTTAACTGGGTTGGGTGTAAAGGACTAAACTTACAACAAAATACCTAGTAAAGGACACCGCCTGTCAACATTCGTTAAAAAGGACACCGCCTAAAAAGTGGTATAAAGATAAATGACAAAACTTGTAATTTTTCCTTAGTAATATATAAAATGCACATATCCATCTATATGTATGAACATGATATAACGTGTTTTTGTACAAAAAGTTTGTGCTTTTGAATGATGAAGTAGGCCAATATACATGTTCTTGGTTAGTTATATCTAGTCGTTGGTGGTTTATATTTGTCACTTTATGATGTAATATGTTGTTTGTTATGGTATGAAGGGTGTTGATGCACATGTGCTAAAGTAAAAAATAATATACATATTGATAATGATATTGTATTATGGATAGTAGGAGATAATGGTAGTGTATTATGGATAGTAAGAGGTAATAGTAGTGTATTATGAATGTTATGATAAATGAAAAGTAAAGTGTATTCAAAGTAGTGTACCAAAAACAATGGTTGTAAAAGTCTCACCTAGGCTCCGAGTAATCCACGAGTAATCACTACAAGGTAGGTTGCCGAGACACGAGTATTGTTCGCCCAGGCCAGTTACTCCCCGAGTAATCTCCGCCTAAGTCGAGTACTTCCTGAGTAATCTAGAATCCGACTAGGGAGCGCCTAGCGACTTTTGCAACCATGCTAAAAACACGTTATATTATGTTCATACATATAGATGCACATGTGAATTTTATATATTACTAATGTAAAAAGTAGTGTATTACGGATGGTAGTGTAAATAAAAGTGCAATTGTCTAATACTGGTAATTTATTATGGAATTTGTCAAAGAAATGATACATATGCACATGTGCATCCATAATTGTTACTCGAATTTTTTTTTAAACTAAAAGTAGCAATTTTTATATAAAAAATAATAAAAAAAATTTGTGTGTTTTTAGTTATTTTTAGGTATTTTTGGTTGTTTTTACATTGGTTCTCGCAGTTCTCGCAATAAAAGGTGGTTCCTGACTGAACCTTATCCTATATATATAAGTACCTCTAGAAATACTTTAGATAAAAGTCTATTTAAAAGAAGTTTATCAATGAAAATGAAAGGTGTTGATTTTTCAAATACTATTCCAAGACCACTATATGAAGAAAATGATAGTGATAATAATACTTATGTCCCAACTAAGTCTGATATGGAAAATTATGAAGAAATACAATGAGTGATTAAAAAATTCAAGCTCGAAGAAATTACAATATTTGGTTTTTGAAAAATTGCAATAGAAGAATAAAATATTTGAGAGAAAAAATAGAAGAATATAAAAATCCCTGCAACATGCCTCCATCCGACCCGTATCATCCCTCTAATTATACATCTAACCCGTATCATCCCTCTAGCTATATATTATTTTTAGAAAAAAAGATTAAGAGAAGAAATTAATTATAGAGTAAAACTTATAGAAAAAATTTCAAACACAACTTGTTAATTATGGATAAAGAAATGTTAAAATATTTAAAAGATGAAATGTTCAATGAGTATAATAATAAAAATTTAATATGGTATTTTTCTACATACGATGAAGATAAAAGATTTTTACATGAGATTGATTGACACTTATATATGTGTGAAGATGATGAAAATATCCTATTTTTCTCCTGGTTTCCTCTTTACTGTATAGAAAATAAAATTAAGTATCCATTTTTTTAAAATATATCTGTTAGTAATACTATAACCAAAACCTATACAATTATAGATAAAAATGAAGATATTACTAGTATACACTCTCCACTGAAACACCTGATATAATTAATACTTTAATGTTTGCTATAATTAAACATTTTATTAGAAATCCAACAGATTATCAAGAAAGAAATTCTTTAATATTATTAAATCTGACATGTAGAAAATTACAAGATTTTAGATGGTATAAAGATGTATTTCTTTCAAAAGTTATGACTAGAGATGATTGTAAAGAAGCCTATTGGAAAGAAAGATTTATAGCTGGGTTACCAAAATTATTTGCAGAAAGAATTAGAGAAAAAATTAAAAAAAGATTTTAATAATAATATTCCTTATAGAGATTTATCATATGGACAAATAATAAATTATGTAAATCAAGAAGGATTAAAAATATGTAATGATTTAAAATTAAAAGAAAAAATAAAAAAGGATGGTATCCAAGGCCATAAGGAATTAGGAAGCTTTTATCAACAATATGGACTTGAACCATTTAAAACTCCTTCTAAATCTAAAAAGAAAATTCCTAAACAATTTATCAAGAAAAACTATAAAAAAAAAACAATATATTAAAAATAAAAAAATATTACAAAGACAAGATTGATTTTCAAAAGAAAAAACAAGGTAAACAAGATATTGTTATTTGTTATAAATGTGGAAGACAAGGACATTGATGAAACAATGGTTAACCGGGTGGGGTTAACTCACTGGTCTCGTCAAGTAGGGTTAATCCCTTCTTTCCGAGGATCCTTGGCTGGATCGTCCGCTGGTTGGTTTCCTGCACAAGGAAACAAGCCGTGACTCGTAACAAGGAGGATGGGGTGGGGGGGTGCTCCTTGTTACCACTCTCCGGCGTAAGAATCAGTAGTTTGCTTGGGAAGCAAAGTATGATAGTAGTAGTAGTGAGAGAGTTGAGAAGTGATACCTCAAACCTGGTTTGGGATGGGTATTTATAGCCGATGAGTGAAGGAGGGTAGTTAAGTAGTTAGTCTGACATTACACAGCTACCTGCAGGTGTGTCAGACCTGTCGGTTACGGTGGTGATGCCACGTCCTGCTGTGGTGTCAGACTGTTGCACACGTGGGCTGATAGGTGACTGTTCCCAGTGCCACTTGCATTGTGGTGTCAGACCCACTTGCCTTGTAGGCAGGATGTGGTGCCAGGCCGCATCGCTGCTGGCGGACACTGATGTTGTTCCCGCGTTCTTTGTTCCATCCAAGATGTATGGGGGATGCGGTGCCACGCCGCATCGCCGCTTAGTGACTGTTACTGTTGTCCAGATCCCTTGTCGTGACGAAAATGTTCATAGGATGCGGTGCCGAGCCGCATCACTATGCGTAACATTAGTTTCCGTCCTTAAGGTAAGTCTTCTCATCACTGGACAGATTGGACTGCTGTGTTCGCGCGTGCCCGCACGGACACAAGTAAGTTATTACTGGTGGGGGTTTTTGATAAGGGTAATGGTCACTCGCGGTCATGCTGACGCGAGATCTGGGACCATACCCCTTCAAGTCCCCCCAGTCTAGTGTTTCTTCCTTATGCAAGTTGCATGTGGGAGGAATACTGGACTATGGTGTCTAGAAGGTAAAATATGGGCCATGCGGATGGCTCCTACTTTCATTAAATCAAACTGTTGACCTGTTTGTTCGGACCGCTGTCCTATCGGTAGGTCGTTCGAGTGGATTGTTTCTTCCTTTGAGAAGGATGTCCGGTGGGCAAGTTCCGTCTGATGCGGAATTCTCAGCCAAGGACTTGACTCTTGGTCTACCTTTTCCTGATGTTATCAGGCATCTGTTGGTGTTTCGAACCAACCTTTGAGATCGTGACGGAAGATGTCTGTCTCCGCCACTCTAGTTGTGACCTCTGCGTCAGCTAATGCAAAGTTGTAAGTACTTTGCTCAAGCTCTATGTTCAGCAACTGGACATGTAACGATGATCCCAGTTTTGTGGGGTGTTCGTGTTCTCCAGTTTAGCTCTCTAGTAACCGCACGTCCTCTGCGGTTTAGCTCTCAAGTAACCACACGTCCTTTGCGGTTACCTCGTTGCTGCACCTTGTTGGCCATGTGTGTTTGAGCCACGCGGGGTAGTTGCGTCATTGTTAGCCGTGTTTGGTCGAACAATGTGAATATGGACTATGGGCAGATAAACATGGTAATAGGCATGGTTGTGCCTACCATTGTTTATTCTATGCGGTCCATAGGTGGGTAACTAGTCATAAGCAGACTTGTTACCACCGTTCTGGAGCCACTTTCCTTCACGCTTTGGTGGAAAGTAGTTTTCCTTTAAGTAGTGTCGCCGGAGGAGATCACCTTAGGTGCTTGGGAAGTTGGTTGAAACTCTTCCGCATTCGTTCTGTAACCACTTTCCTTCATGCTTAGTTGGAAAGCGGTTTTCCTTGAAGTAGCTTTGCTTAACCGCGTGGTGGTTTAGTTGTGGCTCTTCCGTAGCTACCGTTCACATAGTTGCGGTTTGTAGCAGCTACCCATGAGTGGTTGCGGTTTGCAGCAAAGAACTCGCTTCTAGAAGTCTTGTAGCCTGGATGTGGCTCTTGAAGGATCAGGAGTCAGGGTTGCTGATGTGCGGTTGCCCAACATACTTGTCCTTTTCCCTGAGGAGAAGCTGATTTCGTCCCCTCTGTGGTTGTGAACCGGAAATGAGGGTTTTGAAGCTTGAAGAAGCTTACATGGAGTGCGGTTTACCGCATCCTGAGAAGCGGTTTTCGCAGTCCAAAGAACCATGCTGGTTCTGAGTATCTGACACACCTGTGCGGGTTCGTGTGTGTCATCTCCGCATATTCCATGTGTGCTCGTGGGTATGTACGGAGATTGGTTATACCCCTTAATATAATTAAGATATATATATTTTTGCCTTTTTTGAGGGGTATGTAAAAAACGACATGCGGTATGGGTTATGGTGTGGTAAACCAGAGAAACCGCATGCCGCTTATGTTTGGATAATGTTTGTCGCTTTTGTGCTGCCTACGTGGCTGACCGCACGTGTGGGTTGTTGAAAGTTGGTAGGATTCTGACATGTGCTGATTTGAAAGGACGTTTCCACTGCCCGAGGTCATAAATGCACTGTAGCAAGTAGTGTTAAAGTCCATTCTGTCAGGCGCGTGGGCGGCCACACGCGCGTGATAACCGTCAGCGGAAACGGCGCTGAACACGTGGCGACACATAATTGGCCCTTTTTGAACGTGTTGAGTCGGTTACTGTATCGCATTAATTGCGATGAGTATATAAGGGGAAACCGTTTGTGGTTTCCTCACTTTATTCAAATTTTTTGAAAATTCTGTTGAAAGAAAAGAATATTCTCTTCATCTTCTCCGACCAGTCAGTCTGTATTTCCGGTGATTTTCTGAGTTTTCTTGTAAACTCAATACTTTTCTTCTTTACATTTCTCGATGGCTGAACCATCTAACCCACACAATGTGGAGGGTGAAAACCCTGAACCTTCTTCTCCGGTGGCTGGGGAAGAAGAAGACGACGGTGGTAGTGCCCCCGGTGGTGGCCTACCACCTTTGAAGTGGTCCCCAATGCTGTTTAACCGACTGATGACCAGTATAAAAATGCCCAAGGAGTTTGGGGCTCTTTATCCCAATGAGGGTGACACCGGTGCTAATGCTCCGGCCGGTTATGTCACTATGTGGGCTGATTCATTCGGTGATGGTAACCTTCGTTTACCATTAACTGTGTTTGTTGCCGAAGTTTTGGAGTTTTACAAACTTCATATCTCTCAGATGAGTCCTTTTGGGATGATTCGTATTAGAAACTTTGAGTACACCTTTCGTGCTCTTGGTTTGCCGATTACCGTTGAGAATTTCCGGCGGTTCTACCAGTTAACTGTAAATACTGGGTTTTTTTCTTTTAGCCAACGGTATGGGAGCACCAAGCTGATGACCCCCCCCCCCCCCAAGGGTATCACGACGTGGAAGAGGAAGTTCTTCTACGTTAAGGCCGCGGAGGTTGTTGCGAGGATGACTTTCCGCAACGTGAACGAGGTGATCCCTGTAGAGGATATTGATCTTCCCGGTCCAGGAACGGTGGAGTGGTTCCCAAGGTTAAGGACCATTGAGCATCAGAAGTTGGACAACACGCAGCTGTGGGTGCTGCGGATGATGTTGACCAGGGCTGATAGGCATGCAAAGCCCGTTGTGCGGGAGAAAAGTGGAGGTATGTGTTTAACTCTTCTGCGGTTTCTTTTCTCAGCCATTGTTACTGATTTGTAAAAGTACTTATCAGGGGATGCTGAGCTATGGAAAATATTTGATCCGTCTTTCAAAGGAAAGCTTGAAATTGTTGAGACTGCAGAAGGTGAAGGTTTTAACTTAACCATTCTTAGGAACTTCCGCGTTCCTACTCGCGATGCATTGAACGCACCCCTGCCGCAATGCGAAGGTATATTATATAATCTTCTTACTTTTTTGTAAAGAAGTTCGTGTTTCTTATTTGCCTGTTTTGTGATTCACACGCAGGTGCTCTTGGGGCCCTGGGTAAGTTTGAGGCGAAGGGTGCTCCGAAGAAGCCTGCGGAGAAAGTTCCGCGGGGTCGTGGCAAGAAAAAACCTGAGGCTCCTGCTGTTCCGCCTTTGGTGCCGCAGGTGGCAGGTATCTCTCGTTCTTATTACCGCGGATATACCGATTACGTGGTAGTATCTGACACCCTTGAGGGTTTGGGTGTTCCAGGTGGTAGTGAGGTTGCTGGTGGGACCTCTGCGGGTTCCAAGCCTGCTGATGAGAAGAAGAGAAAGGCAGATAAGGCTGTTGATGCTGGTAAGAAGAAGAAACCGAAAATTCAGACCTGACGGACGGCTGTTCTAAAGTCTGTTAAACCTGTGGTGGTTTCTGGTAAGTAATTCGTAACTTTTACAAGTATTGTCTTTGTACTTGTAGTTTAAAGTCTTTTTGCTTTGATTACAGAACCGCACGATGAAGGTTTCTCCATTTTTGATGCTCCTCATTCCCCTCCGCGTGACACAGCTGCGGATGTGGGGGTTAAAGTGGTGCCTGAGCCCTCTGCGCGGGCGGAGGATACTGGGAAGGGGCCTGCGGCTCAGATCTATGATACGGTGGACTCTGCTGATAATCTGATCTCCCCGCAGGACACTGATGATTTGAACCTGAAGTTTGCTTATACTGGGGGGAAGAAGTCTCCCGCTGCTGAGAAGGCTTCTGGTTCCGCTTCTAGGGGTGCGGGTTTTACAGAGACTCCCATTCAGCCTGAAGAGTCTGAATTGGAGTTTTATTACCGCACCTATACTGAAGACCGGGCCATGACCTATCATCGCCCCCCATGGACTGTAATGCAAGGGGATGATGTGTCTGCTGACCCCTTCGCGTGTAGGGAGATTTTGGGTGGTTTGGGCACCCCGTTTGAAGTCAATCGGGCCCGTGCCTTGCCAACTGAGGTCCAGATTAACCAACTCTCCTCCATGCTTGAGGGGAGTTCCATAATGGCGAATGCCATTTTGGAAAACTATAAGGTGCTGGGACGCAAGGAGGAGGAAAATACGCGCTTGCGGGCTGAGGCCGAACAGTTGGTGAGGGCTGCTGGTGATGGCGCGGAGCAGCTTGAAAAGGATAAGGCTGCCTTTGAAAAGCGTAAGCAGACTGAGGAGTGGGCTGCAACTGCTGAGCTTAAACAGGTTCGTACCCTTGCAAAACTGCTTTCTGATGAGCGCAAGAGTTGGAAAGAAACTCTTTCTAATGAGCGCAAGATGCTATCTGATGAGCGCAAGACTTGGAAAGAATCTTGGGCCAAACAGAATGAAATTCTTTTTCATGTTCGTCAGGAGCTTACCAATGCCAAGGCAGCGAACGCTGCGTTGGTTAAAGAAAAAGCCGCAGCTGTTGCTGCTACCTAAGAAGCCAAGGAAGCGGAAGCTCGCCTTGCCAAGGCTCTTGAAGAGGCCAAGGAGGCAGAGGCCCGTGCTGCAAGGGCTCTTGAAGGGGCAAATGTTGACCGCACCAACTTAACCAAAACTATCCTGTGCCTCCAGGTATAAGTCTCTTGCTTTTGAATTTGTACATGTCTCACAAGTATGTTGATTATTTTTGTATACTTGTGTTTCCCTTATTAAAAGGCTGAAGTGCGGACCCGGGGGGTCGCTATTGAGGAGGTCTCTGCCCGTGCTGCTGAATCTGAAGCGCGGGCAAGAAAGGCTGCAGAGGCTAGAGATAGCCTTGCTTCTTCACTTGATCTGCTCAAGGCCGATCGTGAATGGATGCGTATGCACGGGATCGGACATGTAAGTATCCGTTCTTTTTGTTATCTTTTTTAGGTTTGCCTTTGATAACCTTTTTATTCTTGTTTCGCATATTGTTACGTCCATTCTTGACGCACCTGAGAATGTGGCAGGTGTCAATGAGATTAGGGAGCGTGCCCGGGATGCGGGTTTTAAGGCTGGCTACAATCGTTGCATTGCTCATATGAATGTTATGGCCCAGGGCAAATATACTGATGAGCGATCCGGGTTCCACGGTGTGGATACTGAAGCGCTTCTTGCTGCTGCGGTTGCGGCGTATAACGAAACAACCATTTCCGCTCTTGAGGATCTTGAAGAATGCCTAGATGTGGAGGACTATGTGGACCGCTTGCGAGTGTTATATGCGGATGAGGAAGATGAGGAAAAGCCTGCTGTTGAGGGCAAGGATGGTGCGGGTTCCAGCGGTACAAAGAATGACTAGGCTGGCCTGCGTGCCTTTTTTGTTTCCTCATATAAATGTTAAGAACTTTATGTAAATCCCTTGTGCACCGCGTAGGTGTAGAAATTTTTTGAATATAAAGTTTTAACCTCTCTGTTCAATTTGTACAAGTGTTTTTATTACTTGCATGTTTGAACCTGTATGAGTTTAATGTTATTGTGAATAACACTAAGTCTGTAATTGCCTTTTGCATATCTAGATGATATGCAAGTATGAAGAACTTTACTCGTTGTAAAGTGCGGTTAATTATACTCTATACCTTTGTCGTATGAGTACTAGTCAATTCCTGTTTTTATCCCGTTGGGGTGTAGGAATTGTGTAGGTTTTGTGAAAACCGTAGTCGCCTGTCCTGCCGGATAGGCGGTTAATGTTTTGCCATTGTTGGCCTATTACAATAGTTGCGTGTGGTCGCCACTCTGTGTAGGTATCGCGAATGAAGATTTTGCCAATCTGTTTTTGTAGATACCGCAGAGTGGAACACGCATTTGTAATAGGAGTAAATAAACAATATTGCATTGAATCGTTTATTTATTTATGTGCAAATGGCCTGCGGCCCGATAGGTTACATGGTAAATGTAAAAACATGGCTTACATATAACAGCGTCGAAGCTGTTGTGCATTCCATGTGCGTGCGATAGTTTCGCCTTCTAATGTTTTTAGTTTATATGCACCTTTGCCCAGGACCTCTTGGATGAGGTAGGGTCCTTCCCACTTGGGGGGCAAGTTTCCCTGGGCGTTCTGCGTTAGATGCTTCATTGTCATGAAGGACGTAGTCTCCTGGGTTGAAGGTACAAATGCGGACGCGTGCATTGTAGTACTTTTCAAGTTTGGTTTTGTACTTGGCCTCGTTGATGGCCGCGTTTTCACCCCTTTCTTCTAGGAGGTCCAAGTCAACCCTGCGTTCCTCATTGTTGTCTATCTTGTTGATAGCCAACATTCTAGGTGAGGGGAGGCCTACTTCCGCGGGGATCACCGCTTCAGTGCCATAGACCAGGCTGAAGGGTGTCTCACCGTTGCTTGTCTTTGGGCTTGTCCTGTGAGCCCATAAGATACTTGGGAGTTCATCAACCCAGCCGCGTCGGGCTGTCCCCAACCGTGCTTTGATGCCTTCGACTAAACTTTTATTGATACTCTCGACTTGGCCATTCCCTTGTGGATGCGCCACTGAAGAGAATATGTGTTCAATGTTGAGCTCTTTTAGCCATTTTTGAAAGTCGTCGGCAGCGAAGTTGGTACGGTTGTCGGTAATGATGCACATTGGTAGACCGAAGCGGCAGATGATATGTTCCCAGACGAACTTCCTTGTTATCATAGCGGTGGTTGATGCGAGCGGTTTTGCCTCTGTCCATTTTGTAAAATAGGCGACAGCCACTATGATAAATTTCACTGCACCTGGTGCGTCTGGAAATGGTCCCACCACATCGATTGTCCATTTTTGGAATGGCCATGCGGTGGTGACGGGGATCAGGTTGTTCTTGGGGCGCAAGGTCTTGGGAGCATGCCGCTGACAGTTGAAACACTTGCGCAAGACTTTGACTGCATCCAGGTGCATGCCGGGCCAGTAGTACCCGGCATTCATGATTTTGGCCACCACCATGCGTGGGCCTGCGTGTATGCCACATATTCCTTCGTGTATTTCTCTGATAAGGTACGTGGCATCTTGAGGGTCGACGCATCGTAGGAGTGGCCCCAGGTATGATTTACGGTATAAGATACCGTCTCCCATTTGGTAATGACACGCTTTGTATTGTAGATTGCGTGCCTGTGCCTTGCTTTCGGGAGTAACACCTGATTGTAAGTATGCAATGATCGGTGTCATCTAGGATGTTGTACCGTATTGGATGACATTGACTTGGCGCAGGGGTACTGAGGGATTTTGCAGAACCTCGATGCGTACCTCTTTTGCCTGGTGTTGGAAGCTGGTGGATGCCAGTTTTAATAGTGCATCCGCGGGTTTGTTATCACTCCTGTTGATATGGTGGATATTGAAGGAGGTGAACTTTGATTTCAGTTGCAAGGCTTGTTCGAGGTAGAGGATCATGATATCCCCTTTTGCGGCATAGTCGTCGCGTATCTGCCCTGCAACCAATAGTGAGTCGACGTGTGCATCCAAATGTTGGACGTCGAGTTTGACTGCCAGACGCAGCCCTGCCAGTAGAGCCTCATATTCTGCCTCGGTATTCGTGCTTTTGAAATCGAGGCGGATTGCATAGGTAAGCTCTTGCCCATCAGGGCTAACGAGTCGCAGACCTGCACCTGCACCCTCTTCGTTGGATGCACCATCTGTATATAGTGCCCAAGTTTCTGCGGAGGATGGTGGCAATGCAGGGTTTTTCTCTTCTTCGCATTCTTGAATGCGATTTGCTGGTACTTCAGCAACGAAATCAGCCAAGACCTGGCGTTTGATCGCGGGGCGCGGTTTATAGTTCAGTGAAAGTGCGCCCAACTCAATTGCCCATTTTGCTAATCTACCAGAGATGTCGGGTTTTGATAGGATCGGGCTGATCCTATAGTTGGTTAGCACCGTGATGACGTGGTTTGCAAAGTATCGTCGCAACCGTCTTGACGCCTGTACTAGTGCTAATACCAACTTCTCCATGATGGAGTACCTCGTCTCTGGGTCGTTGAGCATTTTGCTGATGTAGTAGATGGGTGTTTGAACTCCTTCCCGCTCCACAATGAGTACCGCGCCTACCGCGTTGTCCACGGCAGATAAGTACAAGATTAGTGGCTCATCTTTGCGTGGTGCGGTTAGAGTTGGGAGTTGAATCAAACACTCTTTCATTTCCCGGAAAGCTTTTTCAGCCTCTGCGGTCCACTGGAATTGTTCCTTTTTTAAGCAGCTCCGCAGGGTCTTGATGAAAGGGTAAGACTTAGCTGCGTGGTTGGCTAAGAATCTATTCAATGCGGCTAGCCTGCCGGCTAGTCGTTGCATCTGTTTCATCGTAGAAGGCGATGGCATGCGTTCGATCGCCTGAACTTTTTCCGGGTTCACCTTGAATCCATCTTTGGTTACGATGAATCCAAGGAATTTGCCTTCCTCCATTCCAAACGAGCATTTCCCTGGGTTAAGCTTCATGTTGACGCTTCGCAGAGTTTGGAATGTTCTTTCGATATCGTTGAGCATGGTGTCTTCCTCCATGCTCATGAAGACCAGGTCGTCCATGTAGATTTCAACACTTTTGCTGATTTGACCGCGAAAAGTGTCGTTCATCAACTTTTGATAGGTTGCGCCCGCGTTACGCAACCCGAACGGCATTTTTGTGTAGCAGTAATTCCCGGTAGGAGTGCGGAATGCCGTTTTATCTTCGTCCTCGATTGCCATCTGCACCTGGTGGTAGCCTTTGTAACAATCGAGGAAACACTTCCACCGAAATGGTGCGAGGTCATCGACCTTTTCGTCGATCTCCGGAAGTGCGTAACAATCCTTGGGGCAGGCTTTGATAAGATCTTTATAATCGACGCACATGCGCCAGCCCCCGGATGGTTTTTCTACCATGACTGGGTTTGACAACCAAGTCTGGTATTTGACTTCCCGCAGGATACTTGCGGAGAGCAGCTCTTGGACCTGTTCATGCATCGCCTGGTTTTTTGCTGATCCAAGGTGGCGTTGGCCTTGGATCACTGGCTTGATACCTGGCATGGTATTCAAGAAGTGCTGTGCGATTTCACGTGGTACCCCTGTCATATTTGCGGGTGTCCACGCAAAGATATCCTGGTTCCTGAAGAGGAGCTGCTTCAGGTGCACTTTGATGGTAGGGGACAAGGCGTGGCCCAACGTAACTGTTTGCTCCGGGTGTCTTGCGTTAAGAACCCATTTTTCTGGTTGAGTGTTGGGGGTAGGCCTTGCTATCTTGGTCGGACGCAGTTCGTCCGTAGACATAACTTCTGTTCGGGCGTATATTATCGCGACCCCCATCGTGGTTGGGAAACCGATGGCGGAGTGGGGGACGGATGTGATCATGTTGAAGTCGCCCTGGGACTCTCTTCCGAGAAGTACGTCGTACTTGGAGGTGTGAGGTAAAACCATGAAGTTTACCTCCTCCGTTCTTGTGTGCCTCCCGTTGGTGAGGCGCACAGGAAAAGTAATTTGGCCTAAGGGGAATACGGTTTCCCCTACAAACCCGGCCAACGGGTAGTCCACCGGCTGCAACCGATCTTTGTCTTCTTGATCGAATTGGTTGAAGCACTGCTCGTATATAATATCAGATGTACTGCCCGGTTCGATGAATAATCGCTCGGTGCAGTAGTGAGCCAGGTGGCCTGTGATAACCACGGCGCGCCTGTCGCGCGGTCCGCCTCGGACTTTTGGAAAGACAACTTGTTCGTCCTTCCAGTCATTGTCTGGTCTTCTTGCCGCCTTGCGCGGCCTTCCTCGCCCTCCATTGATCATGTGGGTTGAGGCCACGTACATGGTCCTTTTACCCGTGGAGGTGCCCTCGTTGTGGGGAGTGATGCGCTTTGTAGGTTTTTGCGCCCCTGTCAACAGGTGTTGCAGTTTCCCCTCCTTTAGGGCTCGTTCAATCTCCAGTCGGAGACTGATGCAGCTGTTTGTTGTGTGGCTCGAGTCCTTGTGATACTCGCAATAGAGTGCGGGATCTTGGTTTTTCTTGGACTTCATTGGTTGGGCCGGTCGCAGGAATTGTGCGTCCGTTAGGATGACGTCGCTTGGCGACTGGTTGATCTCGGTCCAGCTACGATCCCGAGACTCCTTCTTTGACACCCGGTTTTCACGCTGGGCGTTGATTGTAGCCCTTGCGTCAGGCTGGTTGTTTCACGGGACATATGGTCTGGAATCGCTGCCGCGATTCCATGTGTCCCGGTTGCGCTTGTTGTTGCGCTTGTGTTCTTGGTGGGAGGACTGGCCTTCCGTTTGGGGCTGTGCCTTTGATACGTGCTGCTTGAGGGACCGCTGGGTCTGGGCGTATGTGTAACAACCCTCGGTAAAACCGACACCCTCAGTGTATTTTACAACACCCTATTATATCTTAAAATATCCTTATGTGTCTTATGTTATGCCCCGTATGTGAAAACCGAGCCCGAAATACGTTATAGTTTATAAAAATAAAATAAAAATATGAAATGTTTAGTTGAGGCGGGCCGCGTAAGACCCTTCATTACCTTACGCGGGCCGCGCGTGCTCCAAATGGTGGCGCATCCCTGAGCCGACACGTGTCGATATCGTGTCGAGTCTACAAGCTGACCCAGCCAAGCTATAGGTTGACCGCGTGTTGACGCGGGCCGCGTAAGGCTTAGCCTTACCTTACGCGGGCCGCCTGAAAGTCATATATCACAACTATAAATAGCAGGCATTAGTTTACGTTTTCCGTCGTTCATTCACAATTCTCAGTCTCGAATTCTGAAGTATTAGGAATAATATTTGGGTATTATACCCCTAATTAGCGAGGTTCTGCTCCGTTGTAAGTATTATAACCCCAGTTTCGTAATAGTTACGCTGCCCGATTGATTTAGGTCCGTAACAACTGTCGTGGTTCTGCCCGACGTAGTTGTTGGAATACCGTCTCGGGGAGGGTATCATTAATAATTTCAAAGGGTTATGATACTAACCAATGTACATTTGTATAAATTATAGATTATATCCAGGAAACCCTTACGAAAAGCCTAAGATTACAATGCGAGTTTATCCTCTTTTTGTTAAACTTTTTGGTAATGTTTTACCAAACCTTAAATGTTTTACTATGAAATTTAGCAGTGATTGAGTCTTTGTAGTTCTTCAATTACTGCCGGTATGTTGGGGTTTTGTATACAAAATTTATACTACTTGTGAGTAGTAAGTCTGGATGACAATACGTTACCATTGGACAATGAGTAAGCCAATGGGTAATATGACCCACAAGTCAGGATTGATAGTACCAAATGGAGTAATTGTGTAGACATAAACAATGTGATCGCTCTCAATACTGTTCACTGTGACTTTTTATTTAAAATGGTGATTAAATTGGGATTCATTCACCAGTATTTCCGACTGAAAAATGTTTTTAAAACGCGTTTCAGGTAACCCAATTTGAAAGCCAATTAGTAAAAGCCAGCTGGAGAGCACTGAAGGCTTGGGGATAATGTGGCTATAAAAGTTACCTAATAAACGATGTTTTAAATTCAATAAAATAGGGTTTGTCCCTATAAATGTATTGTAATAAGAAACTTGGGTTTTACCCATGTGTTTATTAATATTAAATAAGGTGGTTTTACTCTGATAAACATTTCCTAACTACGATCATGATGTAAATTCCGCTGCAAGATTTAACAACCTGATACCACCAAACTCTGAGCTCACGTCCGCCCGTTCCCAGGGATCAGGGATCGGGGGTTGTGATAGAAGGTGGTATCAGAGCCTAGCCACTGGTCTGAGCCAAAGAAGTGTTCTGCTGACACTTATAATTTAAAAAAAAATTTTGTTAGGAAATAAATTACGGAAATACGTGCATAACTGTAATTATTGGTTATGTGTTATTTGACTATTTGTTAGTTTTCAGTATGAGTGATCAAGAACCATCAGATATGAATCGTCAGTTATCTGATTCCCCTAGGAGTGAAGGTACATCATCACAGCCTGCCCTCTCTGGGTATACTGCTGATCAGGAAGGAGGAGTGTTTGCCTTTCGAGCTCAATCTGAAGAACCATTTCCTAATAAGAAACGAGGATGGTTCAGTAAAGAAGCTTTTGCTCGTAGGAAGAGAATGCGAAAATTGCAACAGCAAAGGGCCTTAGCAGCTATTAAGCGAGAGACAGATGCCCATACTCAAGATATGCTAAACAGAAGCTTAGCTAATTTCCATATCTTAGCTACAACTGCTGCCGACCCGAGTCTGGAACAACTAGAAGCCCCACAACCACGAAACCCAGAACAACCCATGGAGATAGAAAACCAGGAAACCCAAGTGGAGATGCACGACTTTAATCCCGAAGAAATCCCTAGGGTACCTGCACCAAACCCGCTAGACCCGAACTATGACCCCTGGTGGGACAATAATAGGGACTTTGTGCAACGTTACCCTATCCAGGATTATCCACCCATACAGAACATAGAAGTCTACCCAGGTATGGACCCCTTTAGATCCCTATTACCATGATGATTATATTAGGGAGATATTAGAGGATCCTTACCAATTTCAGGAACTGTCACCCCCATATCAGGAAAACGCACCCCAGATTCCAAACCCAGTCCGAGAACCTGCACCCCCAATGAGTGCAGAAAACGTTCAAGAACTTAGGACTTTTGGGGAGGAAATCTTAGAAAGCAGTGAGGGAATGCGTCAGGTAGGAGAGCGTCTCGTATGGAAATACGATGAGCGCAATATGGATTTTTGGATAAATCCATATCCGTGAAAGTGAGAATGGAGGAAACAGTAGTAATAATAATATTATAAAATAAAATAAAATATGTGTGTACGGATGCATATTACTATTTTATTTCTGTTAGTATTGTAATCTTTATTTCTGTACTAGTGTGTAATAGACGCATAAGTATATGAAAAGAGTATAGTAGCAATGATCTACGTTTTTGGCTAGATTGTGTGTTATGTGATTTACTATATTAAAATATTAATTGTGATATTAATATGGGATAAATGTTTAAAATTCAGATGGCCGACGAAGGAAATCAAGGAAATCTGAATAACGATAACCAGAGTAACATTAACGTGGTTAATGATAATCCGAGTATCAATAACAATGGAAACCAAGTAGACAATAGTGTTATCCAACACATAGTGGCACAGGGAATTATAGATGCAATGCCATTTATTCTCCAAACTGTTAAAGATGCTGATAATAAAAGTAAACATAGCAGTAAGCGACCAATTGAACCAGAAAACAGCGTGAACAATGGGCCTATACTTCAAATGCCTATTCCCAAAAGAAGAAGAACCGTGCCTAACGGTTGTTCTTATAAAGAATTCTGGTCTTGTAAACCAATGGAATTCTCGGGCAATGAAGGGGCCATTGCAACCTTACGCTGGATAGAGAAGACTGAGGCAGTCTTAAGGATAAGCAAGTGTGCTGAAGAAGATAGTATATTGTTTGCATCTAATCTGTTTAAAAATGCAGCACTAGAATCGTGGAACACTATCCTCCAGACAAGAGGAAGTGATCAAACCTATAATATGGAATGGGAAGAATTTAAGAACAAAGTAGAAAGGAAATTTTGTCCACCCAATGAGAAGGAACAGATAGCAAACAAATTTCTAAATCTTAGGATGACTGGTGTAGATAGTAAGGGGTACACTAAAATATTCTTTGAATATGCTAGAATAGTGCCAACTCTTGCTTCACCAGAACCAGTGTTAATTTCTCGTTATATTTGGGGATTAATTGGAGAGATTAGACACATAGTCAAGGCAGCTAGACCACAAAACATAGAAGAAGCTGTAGAATTAACAAATACCTTGACTGATGAATTAGTCCGTACTAGAGAAGAGGATCAGAGGAGAAACTTAACCCAAAGGCTTACTCAAGAATTCCGTTCTGGAAATTAGAATCGTAGGAATATGGGTTCTACCTCTGCAACATACTGCAAGGTCTGCAAGAAAAAGCATTCGGGAAAATGCTCCACTCTCTGCAATCATTGTAAGATGCCAGGACACAAGGAAGAAAATTGCAGAAGGAAAATCAGTAATGGATTATGCTACAACTGTGGAGAAAAAGGTCATATCAGGCCAAATTGTCCAAAATTAGCTCCAGCCACAGACAACAAGAATACTAAAAATGCTAGAGCATTTGTTCTGACTGCAGATGAAGCCAAGATGATTCCAGATGTCATCGCTGGTACGTTTTTAGTTAATGATGTTTTTGCTAAAGTATTATTTGACTCTGGTGCAAACCAAAGTTTTATTAATACATCATTTTGCAAATTTCTAAATCAGTCATTAACTAAACTACCACAAGAATGTCTAGTAGAGACAGCTAATGGAGAAACCGTTAGAATTTCTGAAATCTTGCAGGGAGCAAGAATAGAAATTTTAAATCAGAAATTTATAGCAAATCTATATCCCATGAATCTGGCAGGATTTGATGTTGTTTTAGGAATGGATTGGTTAATAGCCAATAAAGCTAATATTGTGTGTGATCAAAAGTCAATTCAAGTAAATTCACCAAAAGGTAAAACGATCACAATTAAAGGAAATAAGTCTTCTAAGTCCACTAAGTTCATCTCATCTCTGTGATGAAAACTGCAAGTTGTATTAGAAAAGGTTCTATAGTGTATTTGATTTCTATAATCACTAACACTAAAGGAAAAGAACTAAAAGATATTCCAGTAGTATCTCAGTTTTCAGAAATCTTTCCAGAAGAATTACCAGGACTACCTCCGGATAGAGAAGTTGAATTCTGAATCCATTTAATACCAGGAACGTCACCAATTGCCAAAGCACCTTACCGTTTGGCACCTGCCGAAATTCAAGAATTGAAGAAACAACTAGATGAATTGTTAGAAAAAGGATTTATTCAGCCAAGTTCGTCGCCATGGGGAGCGCCAACACTGTTTGTTAAAAAGAAGGACGGATCAATGCGTATGTGCATTGATTACCGTGAATTAAACAAGGTCATGATTAAGAATTGGTATCCATTACCAAGAATCGATGATCTGTTTGATCAATTGCAAGGAGCTCGATTTTTCTCTAAAATCGATTTAAGGTCAGGATATCATCAATTAAAGGTACAGGAAGAGGATATTCCTAAGACCTCATTTAGAACGAGGTATGGTCATTATGAATTTACTGTCATGCCATTTGGTTTAACCAATGCCCCAGCTACATTTATGGACATGATGAATCGAATATGTAAGCCATGTTTGGATAAATTCATAATTGTATTCATAGATGATATTCTAATTTACTCTAAGAGTAAAGAAGATCATGCAAGACATTTGCATGCACTTTTAAGTTTATTAAGAAAAGAAAAGCTTTATGCCAAGTTTTCAAAATGCGAATTTTGGTTAGAACAGGTATAATTCCTTGGACACTTAGTCAATCATGAAGGAATTCATGTAGATCCAACAAAGATTGAGGCAATTACTAAATGGAAAACCCCTGAATCACCAACTGAGGTTAGAAGTTTCTTAGGATTGGCCGGTTATTATAGAAGATTTATTCAAAATTTTTCTAGAATAGCCATTCCCTTAACTAAGTTAACCTGTAAATCTGTTAAGTTTGAATGGGGATCAAAACAAGAAGAAGCCTTTAGAATCCTTAAGCAAAGATTAACCCATACACCCATACTAGCATTACCAGAAGGAACTGAAGACTTTGTAGTCTATTGTGATGCTTCTAGATTAGGTTATGGATGTGTATTGATGCAACGCCAGAAGGTTATAGCTTACGCATCTAGACAACTTAAGAATCATGTAGAGAATTATTCAACCCATGATCTAGAATTCGGAGCTATAATTTTTGCTCTTAAGATTTGGAGACATTACCTTTATGGTAGTAAGTTTACCATATTCACTGATCATAAGAGTTTAAGATATATCTTCAAACAAAAGGAGTTGAATATGAGACAAAGACGTTGGATGGAATTTCTTAGTGATTATGACTGTGATATCCAGTATCATGAAGGAAAAGCAAATGTAGTAGCAGATGCTTTAAGTAGAAAGTATCATGAAAAGCCAAGAAGGGTACGTTCTATTAAATTAAATCTGCAAGTAGATTTAAATAATCAGATAAGAGAAGCACAAGAATCAGTAATCAAGGAAGATACTGAAAAATTGAAAGGTATGCTGAAAGAATTAAAACAAGGAACAGATGGAATTTGGAGATTCCATGAAAAGAGAATGTGGATACCTAAATTAGGAAATCTACGTCATCGTATATTAGAAGAAGCCCATAAGTCTAAGTATACGATGCATCCAGGAAGTGATAAAATGTACCAGGATTTAAGGAAAAATTTCTGGTGGATAGGAATGAAAAAGGACATAGCAATCTATGTTTCTAAATGTTTAACTTGTTCACAAGTCAAAGCTGAACATCAGAAACCCTCAGGTTTGTTACAGCAATTAGAGATGCAAGTGTGGAAATGGGAATTAATAACAATGGATTTTGTTACTAAATTACCCAAAACTAGGAAAGGAAATGATACAATCTGGGTGATTGTATATAGACTAACCAAGTCAGCTCATTTCTTACCAATGAAGGAAACAATTAGTATGGAACAATTATCTAAATTGTATGTAAATGAAATTGTTTCTTTACATGGTATTCCATTATCAATTGTTTCTGATAAGGATAGCCGCTTTACATCTCATTTTTGGTCAAGTTTCCAAAAGGCAATGGGAACCAAGTTAAAATTGAGCACAGCTTATCATCCTCTAACGGATGGACAAAGCGAAAGGACAATCCAGACAATGGAGGACATGCTTAGAGCGTGTGTAATTGATTTCGGAGGTAATTGGGACGATCACTTACCTTTAATAGAATTTTCTTATATTAATAGTTATCACACAAGTATCAATGCTGCACCATTTGAAGCACTTTATGGACGAAAGTGTCGAACCCCAGTCTGTTGGGCAGAAATTGAGGAAAAGCAACTATCTGGACCTGAGATAGTACAAGAAACAACCGATAAGATTATTCAAGTCAAGGAACAACTGAAAGCCGCACGTGATCGACAAAAGAGTTATGCTAATAACCGACGCAAACCATTGGAATTTCAAATAGGAGATAAAGTATTGTTGAAAGTCTCTCCTTGGAAAGGAATAGTAAGATTCATCAAACGAGGGAAGCTAAGCCCCAGGTATGTTGGACCTTTTGAGATTATTAGAAGAATAGGACCTGTAGCCTATCAGCTAAAATTGCCAGAGGAAATGGCAGGAATACATGATGTGTTTCATGTATCAAATCTCAAAAAGTGTTTAGCTGATGAATCATTAATAGTACCTCTTAAGGATATAGAGGTAAATGAACAACTCAAATTTGTAGAAAGACCTCTACAGATTGAAGATAGGAAAGTCAAGAATCTCAAACACAAGAGACTAGTTCTAGTCAAAGTGAAGTGGGACTCCAAAAGAGGACCAGAGTACACATGGGAACTCGAGTCAGAAATGCAAAGGAAATATCCGCATTTATTCCAATAGGTCTTGAGGACGAGCTCTAAAACAAGGTGGGGGGAATGTAACAACCCTCGGTAAAACCGACACCCTCAGTGTATTTTACAACACCCTATTATATCTTAAAATATCCTTATGTGTCTTATGTTATGCCCCGTATGCATGGTTGTAAAAATCCCGATTAGTCTCCGATTAGTCGCCGATTAATCACTAATCGGAGGTTCACCGATTAATGGCCGATTTATCGCTAGGCAGTCAATGACAGTCCTATTCTGGCCAAATTTTGGCCAAACTCCAGCCAAATTTCGACCAAACCTTATAAATTCCTTCCAAATACTTCAAAAAAATGGTCAATGAGGGTTAAAACATGTATTCTTAAAAAAAACTACATATAAAAGTATGTGTGTATATATGTAACTAAAAATTACATATAAAAATCTCAATCCGATTAATTCCGATTAATCCCTGTTAATCCCGATTAATCGCTAGTCGGTACCCCACCGCCCGACTAGCGCCTAGCGATTCTTACAACATTGCCCGTATGTGAAAACCGAGCCCGAAATACGTTATAGTTTATAAAAATAAAATAAAAATCTGAAATGTTTAGTTGAGGCGGGCCGCGTAAGACCCTTCATTACCTTACGCGGGCCGCGCTGGTTCCAAATGGTGGCGCATCCCTGAGCCGACACGTGTCGATATCGTGTCGAGTCTACAAGCTGACCCAGCCAAGCTATAGGTTGACCGCGTGTTAACGCGGGCCACGTAAGGCTTAGCCTTACCTTACGCGGGCCGCCTGAAAGTCATATATCACAACTATAAATAGCAGGCATCAGTTTACGTTTTCCGTCGCTCATTCACAATTCTCAATCTCGAATTCTGAAGTATTAGGAATAATATTTGTGTATTATACCCCTAATTAGCGAGGTTCTGCTCCGTTGTAAGTATTATAACCCCAGTTTCGTAATAGTTACGCTGCCCGATTGATTTAGGGTTCCGTAACAACTATCGTGGTTCTGCCCGACGTAGTTGTTGGAATACCGTCTCGGGGAGGGTATCATTAATAATTTCAAAGGGTTATGATACTAACCAATGTACATTTGTATAAATTATAGATTATATCCAGGAAACCCTTACGAAAAGCCTAAGATAACAATGTGAGTTTATCCTCTTTTTGTTAAACTTTTTGGTAATGTTTTACCAAACCTTAAATGTTTTACTATGAAATTTAGCAGTTATTGAGTCTTTGTAGTTCTTCAATTACTGCCGGTATGTTGGGGTTTTGTATACAAAATTTATACTACTTGTGAGTAGTAAGTCTGGATGACAATACGTTACCATTGGACAATGAGTTAGCCAATGGGTAATATGACCCACAAGTCAGGATTGATAGTACCAAATGGAGTAATTGTGTAGACATAAACAATGTGATCGCTCTCAATACTGTTCACTGTGACTTTTTATTTAAACTTGATTAAATTGGGATTCATTCACCAGTATTTCCGACTGACAAATGTTTTTAAAACGCGTTTCAGGTAACCCAATTTGAAAGCCAATTAGTAAAAGCCAGCTGGAGAGCACTGAAGGCTTGGGGATAATGTGGCTATAAAAGTTACCTAATAAACGATGTTTTAAATTCAATAAAATAGGGTTTGTCCCTATAAATGTATTGTAATAAGAAACTTGGGTTTTACCCATGAGTTTATTAATATTAAATAAGGTGGTTTTACTTTGATAAACATTTCCTAACTACGATCCTGATGTAAATTCCGTTGCAAGATTTAACAATCTGAAACCACCAAACTCTGAGCTCACGTCCGCCCGTTCCCGGGGATCAGGGATCGGGGGTTGTGACTGTATGTCTTGACCGCAGCCATGACATCTTCCCATTTCTTAGGCAAGTCGTCCTTGCCGGAGATAGTCATAACCATTTGTTCGTCTTTTACAGCAACAATGAAATGGTTGCGCGCCATTTGGTCTGCCACGTCGCCTATCACCAGGCATTCTTTATTGTAACGGACAACGAACGCCTCAATTGATTCGTTGTCTCTGCGCCAGATGTTCATGACGTCCATAGAATCCCGTTCATGACGTCGTTGCTGGCAAAAATGCGCGAGGAACTTTGCTTGTAAGTCCTCGAATGAGGTCAGTGACCCCGGTGGTAGAGAATCGAACCATGCCCTGGCCAGACCTGTTAGGGTCTGCGGGAAAAATTGACGCCAAGTGGGTTCATCCCACCTGCCGTTGCACCCGACGCCGGTGAAGATGTTCATGTGGTCATCCGGGTCGGCCGAACCGTTGTATTTCCCAATGTTTAATGGGAATTTGGTGGTGGTAACATCGGCGTTGGCAATCTCTGGGACAAACTTGGAATTTTCGGCCGCCGATTTCGGCCTGTAGGGTTGGCTCTGGTGGCGCTTTGCAGCGCGGAGGTATGTGGTGCGGGTTTGAGTGGGAGGGATAAAATTACGTCCTCCCGATCTACTGCTAGTAGGATGAGAATCCCCGCAGTATGTACCATCGTTTGGATCGGTATGGCCCTGGCCTTCATGGTGGGACTGAGGTCCCAGCTGGCTATGGATGCCCGGGCCATGGTGGGCTATAGACTGTCGCCTAGTTTGGCCATGTGGGCCTAGACGGCTATGTATATGGCCCCTGCGGCGGGACCCATATGAAGAATCGTCCTCATCGAGTGTGTGGACATCGCAATAAGAGGAACCGCGGTCTTCTTGCCTGCTTCTGGAGGCCGGGTGTGTTGGGGCCCTACCGTCGTATTGTAAAATACGACCCGCAGGGGTATGCGGTGCTGGGGTTGGCCCCGCAGATACTTGCGCTTCTGCGCAGGCTCTGTTGTATGTTGCGGCCAGCAGAGCTTGTTGCTGGTCGTACCAGGTATGAAGGTTCATGCCTGGAGGTATCACAGAAGCGTATTGTGATAAATCGTGGCCGAACGTAAGGGATGCGCCCCCTTGCGTTGATGTGTCAACATGTTCAACATTTGGGGCTATGGGAATAGTCCCCGTAGGCCCTGTGTTTACGGGGTTTAGGTTATCCCCGGTAGCGTTGTTTAGCCGATCAGACATGGTTTTTCAGAAAGAAAAAGATGGTTGAAAAAAGTGCTAAGAGTAGCGGTGGGCGCCAATGATGAAACAATGGTTAACCGGGTGGGGTTAACTCACTGGTCTCGTCAAGTAGGGTTAATCCCTTCTTTCCGAGGATCCTTGGCTGGATCGTCCGCTGGTTGGTTTCCTGCACAAGGAAACAAGCCGTGACTCGTAACAAGGAGGATGGGGTGGGGGTGCTCCTTGTTACCACTCTCCGGCGTGAGAATCGGTAGTTTGCTTGGGAAGCAAAGTATGATAGTAGTAGTAGTAGTAGTGAGAGAGTTGAGAAGTGATACCTCAAACCTGGTTTGGGATGGGTATTTATAGCCGAGGAGTGAAGGAGGGTAGTTGAGTAGTTAGTCTGACATTGCACAGCTACCTGCAGGTGTGTCAGGCCTGTCGGTTACGGTGGTGATGCCACGTCCTGCTGTGGTGTCAGACTGTTGCACACGTGGGCTGATAGGTGACTGTTCCCAGTGCCACTTGCACTGTGGTGTCAGACCCACTTGCCTTGTAGGCAGGATGTGGTGCCAAGCCGCATCGCTGCTTGCGGTCACTGATGTTGTTCCCGCGTTCTTTGTTCCATCCAAGATGTATGTGGGATGCGGTGCCACGCCGCATCGCCGCTTAGTGACTGTTACTGTTGTCCAGATCCCTTGTCGTGACGAAAATGTTCATAGGATGCGGTGCCGAGCCGCATCACTATGCGTAACATTAGTTTTCGTCCTTAAGGTAAGTCTTCTCATCACTGGACAGATTGGACCGCTGTGTTCGCGCGTGCCCGCACGGACACAGGTAAGTTATTGCTGGTGGGGGTTTTTGATAAGGGTAATGGTCACTCGCGGTCATGCTGACGCGAGATCTGGGACCATACCCCTTCAGACATTATTCTAAGGATTGTTATACTAAGAAAAAGATAAATGAGCTAAACATTTCTGATGAATTAAAAGAACAGATAAATAAAATACTTATTTATGATAATTCAAGTGAAAACAGTATTTCAGACTATAGTGATAATTATTTAAACAATATTGAAGACTCTAATTCAGAAAGTAGTTCAGAAGATAATATGTGTGAATGCATTGGTCCTTGTATTTGTGAAATCGATGGAACAATAAATTCTCTAACAGAAAATAATAAAGACCTATTCGAATTATTAGAAAAAATTGATGATAAAGAGGTAAAACAAGTATATTTAAAACAATTAAAAGAAAAGTATAAACTACCAATAGAAAAGGAAGAAAAGGTATATAATTTCAATGAAATATGTCAAAGATTTCAAACAAAACAAATAAAAGAAAATCCTGTTACAATAACTGAATTACAAATATAATTAAAAAATATTAAGGAAGAAATTCGAGAAATAAAGTCACAAATTAAAGAATTAGAAAAGGGAAAAAATAAAAAAGATGAAGAAAACAATAACGATACTAAAAATAATAACGATAATGAAAATGTAGGAAAAATAAATCATTTAAAAGGATTAACTTCTCAAAAATGGTATACTAAATTAAATATAGAGTAAATTACAAGTTTTGTCCTTTATGTATGTCCCAAATTGCAGGCGCTGTCCTTTAAACCAAAACTTGACAGGCGGTGTCCTTTGTGTTTTCAAAATCTTGCACGTTTTGTCCTTTAGGCCAAACTTAGTTAGATTTGTTAGTTAAATCTGGTATCAAGGGGCTATTTTGTAAAAAAAATTATTCAGGGACTAAATTGTACAAAACTTAATATTATTATTATTATTATTATTATTATTATTATTTAACCACCATCACCACCACCCTTCATCACCATCACCACCACCCTCCACCGCCGCCACCACCACCACCGCCACCACCACCACTACCGCCACCATCAAACACACCTTAAACGGAATCATATAACGGAAAAGAGAGCAACGATTCACCACCATCACCAAACATATCCGGCATCGATTATCCGGTGAGCCCACAACTGTATGATCATTATGTAGTGAACTCAAGTTGACACTACAGGGTGATAATCGAATTAGGGCAATTGAAAGCGCGTATTACTATTTCACCAAATCAAATTATACAGAAGAATCATAACAGAAGGAGATGAGAAATCAGATACTGAACAAGATGGGATAAGAACAATCACTACTGATTAACATATTTCATTCATAACCCCTACGCCCTTCATCTATTTCCTTATAACCTGCTGTGATGAACCCCTCACCATCCCTTTAACTTGTTGGGCCTCTTGGGCTGGGCTACCTAACTGGATCCCTTGGTTTAGATCCATTAGGTTCACAACACATTAACACCTTCTTCTTCAATCAACGCCTCCGTAAACCTGTTCTTTCAGTCAGCATCCGGTTTTGCAACAACGAGCTTAACTTGCGACACAAGATACCACTGGAACACTGAGAACAATATGCCAACAACCGCACAGATCGGGATAAGGATCTTGGTGCCAAGATCTGAGAGAATTGTAGCTGACGTCATCAAATTTACACAAAGAAATAAACCAGGATAACGGAAATCCGATCGGAACACGAAGACGAAACTGATGGTAGTGGGCCTCAGAAACCGATCGGAACACGGAAATCCGATCGGAACCCGGAGATTCAGAATGCTAGGGTTTGATGAGGGGAGCTAGGGTTTGAAGAAGATGAAACTGATGGTAGTGGGCCTCAGAAACCGCCGGTGGTGATGGTGGTTAGAGAGAAGAGGTGGATAGTGGTGGTGTTGTAATGGTTGAGATTTTTTTGATCTGGAACTAGATAGAGAAGAAGTAGAGAAAGCTAGAGAAAGAATGATACAATTTAGTCCCTGAATAATTTTTTTTTACAAAATAGCCCCTTGATACCAGATTTAACTAACAAATCTAACTAAGTTTGGCCTAAAGGACAAAACGTGCAAGATTTTGAAAACACAAAGGACACTGCCTGTCAAGTTTTGGTTTAAAGGACAGCGCCTGCAATTTGGGACATACATAAAGGACAAAACTTGTAATTTACTCTTAAATATAATAATCAATAATGAATTTCGATTAACATTAGTTGCTATGATTGATATTGGTGCTGATATGAACTGTATTCAAGAAGGATTAATACCCACAAAATACTATGAAAAGACTACATATAGATTATCTGGAGCCAATGGGAACCCATTAAATATTAAATATAAATTATCAAATGTTCACATTTTCAAATAAAACTATTGCTATAAAACTCAATTAGTTCTAGTAAAGGATTTAATATCTCAAATTATATTAGGACTCCCATTCATAACTCAATTATATCCTTTTACAGTTGAAGAAAAAGGAATAAGTATTAAGGTATTAAATAAAAAGATCTGCTTTGAATTTGCTCATCCAATTACTTCAAAACAAATAAATATTTTAAGCTTAAAAGAAAAACAAAATGAATTTTTAATTGAAGAAATTGATCATGTTAGAATAAAAAATCAATTGCAAGATAAAATGAATATAAAAAGAATACAAGAAACTGAAAATAAATTTAAAGATAATATATGTGCAAATATTCCAAATGCTTTCTGGGAAAGAAAGCAACACATTGTAAGATTACCTTATATTAAAGATTTTAATGAGAAAAATATTCCCACAAAATCTAATGCTATACATATGTCTCAAGAGTTAGAAGGCTATTGTAAAAAAGAAATACAAGAATTACTAGATAAAAAATTAATAAGACCATCTAAATCCCCTTGGTCTTGCTCTGCCTTCTATGTTCAAAATAATGCAGAGATTGAAAGAGGAGCTCCTAGGTTAGTTATAAACTATAAACCATTAAATAAAGTTTTAGAATGGATAAGATACCAAATAAAAGAGATTTATTAAAAAAGATTTATGACTCGAAAATATTTTCAAAATTTGATATGAAATCTGGATTTTGGCAAGTTCAAATTGCTGAAGAAGATAGATATAAAACTGGATTCAATGTACCATTTGGACACTATGAATGGAATGTAATGCCTTTTGGATTAAAAAATGCTCCTTCAGAATTTCAAAATATAATAAATGATATCATTTTACCATTAGGAAATTATGCAATCGTTTACATTGATGATGTTTTAATATTTTCAAATTCATTAGATCACATTTAAATGCTTTCTACAATATTATTCATAAAAATGGATTAGTAGTATCACCTTCTAAAATGAGTCTTTTCCAAATAGAAATAAGATTTTTAGGACATAATATTATTCAAGGAACAATAAACCCCATTAACAGAAGTTTAGAATTTTCAAATAAATTTCCAAATGAAATCAAAGATAAAAAGCAATTGCAAAGATTTTTAGGATGTTTAAATTAGATTCATGACTTTTTCAAAGACTTAGGAATCATATGTAAACCTTTATATGACAGGTTAAAAAAGAATCCAAAACCATGGACTCAAGAACACACACATATAGTAAAATATATCAAAGATAAAATAAAATGTTTACCATGTTTACATATTCCCCATCCTAATGCAAAATTAATTGTAGAGACTGATGCAAGTGACTTATGATTTGGAGGAATACTAAAACAGAAATTAAATAATAAAGAAAGTTTAGTTAGATATTATTCAGGTGCATGGAATGATACTTAAAAGAATTATTCTACAATTAAAAAGGAAATTTTAAGTATAGTTTTATGTATAAAAAAGTTTGAAGATGATTTATATATGAAATCATTTTTATTAAGAATCGATTGTTTATCTGCAAAATATATTTTAGAAAAGGATATTAAAAATTTGATTTCAAAACAAGTTTTTGCAAGATGGCAAGCATTATTAAGCAACTTTGATTTTCAAATAGAATTTATAAAATGAGAAAATAATTCTTTACCAGATTTTTTATCAAGAGAATTCTTACAGGGAATATGAGCAACTTTGATTCTACAAAAAAGATTGTATTCTCAAAACAACAATTCTCAAAATCTCAATTATCAAGTTCTCCATCAAGACCAACCCATTTGCAACAATTTCCCTTATTACCTAATATTCAAAACAGATTTGCCCCTCTAACCCCAGGACCCAGACCTAGACCTCCATTTTTATCCATTATTCAAAATCTAGAATCAAAACCCATTATTCAATCTCCTTCTTTCACAAAACTCTTTAAACCAGCCTCTCATTCAAGCTCTTCACCAGTCACTATTCCTTATACTATCAACCCAAATAAGAAAATTATCAAAATTCTAGAGCCTTTAGAAGTCGAAAAGGTTAGCAAATTTTTTTTATCCTTAATCGACTTCATTTATCCAAGAGGATGCCATTTTTTCAAGGACGAATACAAGACCAGAGATTATTATCAAGCAATTTTAGTAGATTCAGAATCAGTTATTATTCAGCACAATTTTAATAGTGGAGATCCTTCCAAGATCGCTTATAGTCAAGTAAAAATTTTAAAGGTTCTATCTTTAGAAGATTGGAATTCTAAGCCCTATAATTCAAAAACCCTTTCAAATTTCAGTGCCTATCCTCAATATAACTATTATGATTATCAAGATGCATGGGAATTTGCATTTCTTCTAAGAAACATTGATCATTCTTGGTTCTTCCAATTTGATGAAGATTTTTCAAATATTTATCCAAGATGGTTTGTTAAATGGTTTAAATATATGGGAATTATTCCAGAAGCTTTTCCCAAAGAAATTTCAGAAGCATTTTCAAGATTCGTCGAGTATTTTCAACATGATGGAACACCAATTTTCGAATATACTTTACAGTTTAGGAGTGTTTTCAGAATTCCATGGATCTGTTTATGGACTTACAATTTTCAAGAAGAAAGTCCTACAGAACTTTCTCCTCCATTGCTCTTCAGACAATACAGATGTAAATGGTGGAATAAGTTTATCATCACAAAAGCAAATTCTCAAGCAGTTACCAAGTATTATAAGGAACTAATTACTCAATATGAAAGAAGTCTAAAGTCTCCGATTCGAGATATCAAAGCCAGCAATGAAGATCAAGAGTATATTCAAAGACTTTCAGGTTGCAATTCTCCAGAAGAAATTTTAAAGATAGTCAATGAAATTCGACAGTCTCCATCCCCTTCAAAACACTCATCTTCGGGGACTGAAGTCTTTCAAGATTCTCAATACCCATTTGATCTGATGTAAAAAAAATTAAAATTAATAATAATAATAATAATATACCGACAATTAGAGGATAGAATAATGATGGAAGTTTGGAAGAATAGTTATCTTCAAAAGTGGTGCAAAATAATTCTATAAAGGGACAATCAACTTTTCTTATTTTCAAAAGTTGAGCAAATAATTCAACAAAGAGACAATCAATTTTCCAATTATAGAAGATTATGCAACAAAGAGACAACAAACTTTCAAATTCTTCAAAGATAGTGCAAATAATTCTCAAAGTGGACAAACAACTTTTTCAACAAAAGCCACTTCATACAGAAGCACTTTCAAGAATCAATAATGAAGACCCTTTTACTCCATCTATAAAAGGGAAGAAGATCAAAGAAGAAATACACACCTTTCTATACACCTTTTCTTACATCTTCTTTTATGTATGAAAAAACCTTCAAACCCAAAACTTGTATTATCAACCTCTCTATGTTCAAAATCTTTAGATTTTCAAATTATAGTTGCTCCTCCCGATTGTAAGGAAATCAATTGTAATCAAGATTTTCAATCAATAAACTCAGGTATATTTTGAATTTATGCCATTCCTTATTTATGTTGCCATCTCTTTAAAATAATTTATATCATCTTCATGTTTAATCTTCTTCATATCAAAAGATCCTAAACCGTTTTGGTATATATATATATATATATATATATGTATGTATGATGTGATATTTTAATTGGGATTATTATTATTATTTAAATGAAAAAAAAAACCCTTGAGAGCGGTCTTGCCTCTTCCAAAATCATTTTTTTTTGAAAATCTAAAGAAGAAAAAGGTTATTTGTGCAGCTGAGTGAGAATAGTGTTTGGTGATTTGTAGTTTCAAAAATACAAAAGTCACAAATGCAAGACGCTGGCAGTGTTTGGGGACCTATGTGTTTTACCTACTTATTATGCACTCTTATTAAAAAAAATTAATACATAGCTTTCGCAATTTTGTAGTCTAAAATATTATTTGATAATTCAAAAGAATATAACCAAAATAAATTTAAACTAATACGTTACAAGCTAAAATCTATTTTAACAACACAACATAATTTTCAAATTCCATACAATATTAGTTTATTAATATGGTAATCTCAACATTCAAATATGTTATAGATATCAAATTACACCCTAAATGCATGTAAATAATAATTAGTTTTTTGTAATAAATTATAATCTATTTAAAAATAAAATAAAATTTAACACAAGTAAAATAATCTGAGCTAAGCCGAGCTGAGCTACCAAACGAGCCAAACCGAGCCAATCCGGCTCTTTACAAGCCGAGCTGATGTAGGCTCACTTTCTAACTGAGTCGATTCGGCTTGGCTTGGTTTTAAACCGAGCCATATTAAGCGAACTTTTTCCGAATTAAATCCGAGCGAGCTCCTAGCGACGAGCTTTTTAAATAGCTCTAGTTATATAAGGCTCTACCTAATGGAATATAGGATGATACGAGCATATACTATTGAAATAATTTGATAGTTTTCAAATCCTTTTGATACAAGATATAATATGGGTGCGTACACGTTTTGACGAAGGTTTGCCATTCACACATACATGTGTGGATGACAATATCCACAATTACACATACGTTTGATCAATGTTGGTGTGGACGCATGCTACTAGTTTTAACATGGAATGATCCCCATTATATAAGTCTAAGAACAGGAAAATCGTAGGTGATTTTTGGTTGTTGCTTCAATATCTTCACTTTCATGTGGTATATTCAAGAAATACGTTTTATTAATAAATAAACATTCCATCTAGGTGAGGCATTGCATCGAGATGGGACTATCAGTGGTGATGAAGAAAGGAATATTAAAAAGTTAAGTTGTATAAATATAAGAGTTGTAGGATCGTTGTTAGACCCGACTGAGTCGTTCAGAAGAGCTTTATATCCGGTTTAAAGGCGGAATCAGTAAACTGGACGTGAAAACAGCTTAATTCTCTTAATCTGTCAATTATATTGATAATAACAGCAATTACAACCTGAACAGACTTTGGCAGCACTTCGTTACAGATCTGGAAATCGCGTACCAAATGAATCAACAAGTGTCCTATATATAGTGGTTGGGTTTCTCTTGAAGCTGACCATGACAAGTTCAAGAGAAACCTGACTGATCTGGTTTCGCTTGAATATGTCACATGTCACTTTCAAGCGAAACCTCATGTAAACCCACTAAACTTTGTTTCTTGCACCTCGGACACCGATAATCCTATCCTATTCTATTACATGATACAAGACGAAGTCAATAGACGTAGTGCACTAACAGACTCCCCCTCGGATATTGACGAAGTCGTCAGTGTCTAGTCTCCAGTATGACACATCTTCGATCTTGATCATTCTGCCTTCTCATCCAAATTGTAACATTATAAGCATCCATCAATCCTTCTTTTCTTTTATCAGCTTCAGGCTCCCCCTCTCGTCAAGCTTCCGTGCTTTGGGATCGTCACCTAGCTTTCCATCTACAAGCTCCTCCTTGATTCAAGCTTGTCTTCAGACTCCCCTTTAGACTCTGCTCTTGGGATCGTAATCTGGACTATCTGCAAACACTCATACATTTATAAGTAACAACATTTTAAACTACCAGGAATCGTAACCTGGCAATTCAATCTTCTCTAAAACACTCCCTCTATCAACAATCTTTACAGATATGGCAATGTCCAATATCCAAAATCCTCACAGTAAATCATCCAAGTCCAAACTAATGACCTTGGAGATATCACAAACTGTTTTTGATTTTTGATTTTAATTCAAGTTTCAATTTAATGAACTTGTTTTATTTTCAGAAACACAATCAGCTTACTTAGATTTTGAAACTTAGCATTTCAGACATCAGTTGTCGAAAATAAAGCAGAATAAAAAATCTTTTTGTATTTTTCTGAAAATATAAAGCAGTAAAGAAATATGTACAAACATATTTACAGACAATATTTTTGTTTGAGTATGCGTCAGAGGATCATATCAGTTTTTGACAAGTCACAAGTACCGTTGAGCTTATTTACACATTAAGAATTAAACAATTCACTTAGATTGTCGATATACTTGTCCACTTAAATTTTCATACAAATTTCAACTGATTCAGGATACAAATTAGGTATTTTAAGAACTTAAACCCATTCATGTGTCCCACCTCTTGAATATACTCCCGTATCCAGATCCCAATATTCAGTCTTACAGGTAAGTATAACACAAATGATATCTGTAAGGGGTTAATAAATTATGAAGAATCATGAGAGCTCAGGTCAGAACTACCGTTCAGCAAAGAGATCATGACTCAACTTGGGTGTGTCCCCTTTAGAGGATCTTTTTTACAACAGCATTGCTAAGCAATTTTATTGTCTTATCATATATGCTGAGGGTGATGCTATGTTTCAAGCATTTGCAAAAAGTATTATTCGAGGACTAGGTCAGAACTTCCATTCAGCAGAAGTCCCGGAATAATACCCCAGATATCACTGAGTATAAAGACCTAGTATATCAGAAAAAGGAACATTTCAAACGAGATTTCAGGGGTTACCTATATATCCAAGTAGTGTTCCCCACAAAATAAGCAAGTTTGAATTTAGGTTTATATCCCGAAAAAGTTTACTAAATGTATAAAAATCTACCGACACATTGATGTGTTAAAAATGCAACATATAAATTTCATCAAATGAGCCATAAAACTAACCCTTTTTTAGTACTAATGTTGGAAAAAGTGTTCTTTTGTCTTCCTTTTGTATTTTCAGGATTAAATGAGCTCAAATTAACAAAAGAAGCAAAAAGACATCAAAATCTAACATAAATACAAGAAAAGGAACAAGACGTGACGTGCCCGACCCCACGACAGCATCTTCCCAAGCAAAACAAGAGATCAGAAGCCTGAACACGCCCCGTGCTCAGCCAGCACGGGGGCATGCCCAAGTGTCAGCAGAAAAGACAAAGTGGTAGAAGCTTCTATTGCCCACAACGGGGCCGTGCTCAGCGGACACGGGGCCGTGGTCAACTATAAGATTCGCACAATCCAGCAAATCTGCATAGTACAAAGATTCTTCTGCACCACGGGGTCGTGCTCAGCGGACACGGGGGCGTGGTCAATTAAAAAGACAAAACTGCATTAAATGAAGAAAGAGAAGGATGTGGACACGGGGCCGTGCCCACTGGACACGGGGCCATGCCCGAGCTTTTGTTCAGCCTATAAATAGAAGTGCTTGGCTAAAGCTCAAACCATCCCTTGGCACACCATCTCTCTCACACTTCACCCACCACCCACCACCCACCACCACCATAACACCATCATCCACCACCATCATCCATTGTCCATCGTAGAGTGTGTGAGTCGTCTCGGGATCCAAGATTGATCGTAAGAGTTCTTGACAATCAAGGCCATGTTTGCCTAAGTCTCTTACATCACTAGGTGAAGACAAAGTGTCTAGTGTAATACTTTTTATTTCTAATCTTTTCGCACTTTTTATTTGGTTTCGTATTAATGACTTTAATAACTAGTTACTTATGTTGAAGGTGATCTTTCTTTATCGTTTGTCCGTGGTGTCTTGAAATTATTTTACTGTCTATATAAAATAAAAGATTTTCACCATTCATATCTCCACGGTCTATATGGAGGTATGTTGGCTACCTGGTCGGGGGTTAAAGCAACGGTTTGGTAAAGGTCTTTCCATTGTTCAGCGTTTAGAGGTCCTGCAATGGACCTGGGTCAAATTTAGTAGGACCTCCTTCAATACTTAACGGTATTGGATGGCGGGGGTCCAAACTCTTTGACCCCCTCATAAGTTAACTACTATTAATACTATAACCCGGCTATTTAGGACTGTATCCCTGCTGACTCAGACTACTTAGTCGAGGGTAACGTCACCTCCAAAAGAGGGGCCTACCATAATTTGCATTAATAACTTAATTAATTATCTTCCAATAATCCACCCTTTTAGGATTGTATCCTTGCTGACTCAAACTACTGGGGTGAGGGTAACGTCACCTTCAAAAGAGGGGCCTACTACAATAACTAAGATAATCTCTTAAAATAGTGCAAAAGTGCGGAAATAATCAAAGGTTACACTAGATACGAGTCGGAACCAAGTGATTCATCTTGTCTATCTGTTTTTCTTTTTATTTTTATTTTCAGCATTTTAGTTAGTTTTTATTTTTCTTAGTTTAAAACATTTTTCTAAACTTTTTGATTTGATTAGATGTTGAGGATAAACCGGTACTAAAAGCTCTTGTGTCCTTGGACGACCTCGGTATCTTACCAACACTATACTACGCTCACGATGGGTGCACTTGCCCATATGTGTGTCTAGTGTTAGTAAATATCGTGTTTTATAAATTTAAAACTTGACAAAAAGTGTTAAAGGGGCTTAAAATATACACCTAATATATATAGCACTTCACACGCATCACACATCCACGGTGAGATCGTTTAACACATTTTAACTTTCCAATTCTTTAGCGTACTGTAACTGTCTACTGATGTACTATCATTTCCTCTTTTTACACAAAAACTCAATTTTTGAATTTTATCAAGTTTTTGGCTTTTTCAAATTTTCAAATGTTTTTGTATTTTCTGACAACAATATATCTCCCCCTAAAATGCAAAACCATTTTAAAGAAAATTTGACAACACGATGCTGATAGCTTTGTCTCGCCATCCATTTTCTGCTAACTGTGCTCTGTATTGCAGAAAATCTAATATAAAGTACCAACAATTACCCCCATGATTTACAACACATTGATTTTCGACAGTTTGAAAACCGTTTTTCAATCTTGTGAAAGTAATCATGTTTGTTCAGCCGTGCGGGTTTCGGCATATTCAATCAACACATTTTTTTTATACAGAAAATGTTAAACTCCCTTTTCAACCAAACCAGGGTTCAGCAGCCTTCTCCTTCTGTTGTGCCAGGCTGCTCCAACTTCCATTCTCACAATCTTTGATTTTGTTGAGCACCAGCACAATCAGACTACTTGATTACTTGAACAATTTAGCCCAGGCCTGTTGGACCTTAGGCATTTCAACACAATATGTATCATGCAGTTTCGGAAAATCTTTATCATCAAAGACTTTTTAAACTTTAACTTCAACTTTCTCATCTTTTACCGAAATAATTTGTTTCTTAACACTCCATGTTGGACCTTAGGCATTTCAACACAATAAGAACCTCTAGAAGAACCCGAACGCTTTCTCAGAAAAAGACTTAAAGCTAAAAATCAAGAGAAAGTTTCGGGGGACCCACTTCCAATGGCGGACCAACGTACCCTCATGGATTACCTACGGCCCACCGTAGGCAATCTCGGCGCCGCTATCAATGCACCGAATGTCGAAGCCAACAACTTCGAACTTCGGCCGCATTTGATACAAATGCTCCAAATCTCCGCAACCTTTCATGGGCTTGCGGACGAGGATCCCCATCTACATATTACTAATTTCTTGGAAATATGTGATACTTTTCGGATCAATGGAGCATCAAACGACGCCATTCGCCTTAGGATGTTTCCATTTTCTCTAAAAGACCGGGCTAAGGCTTGGCTTAACACCCTCCCAGTTGGCTCGGTAAACACCTGGGATGAACTAGCCCAAAAGTTTCTATATAAGTATTTCCCTCCTGCTAAAACGGCTAAATTAATGACTGAAATTAATACATACTCACAAGAGGATGGGGAATCCTTATATGAAACTTGGGAAAGGTTCAAGGAGCTACTAAGAAAGTGTCCTCATCACGGTCTAGCAGTGTGGCAACAAGTATCCACTTTCTACAATGGGTTGTTGCCACATACAAGACAAACACTTGATTCAAGCTCCGGGGGACTTTTAGGTAATCGTCGCCCAAATGAAATTTATAATCAAATTGTGGAAATTGCTCAAACCAATTTTCAATGGCACACTCCCCGAGGTAATAAATCTGTTGCCCCGGGCGCCCATAAGGTGGATGAAAGCACCTCTTTACAAGCCCAAATCGAGGCCCTCTCTTCAAAAATCAAAAGGCTAGAAATGACAAAAACGGCCTCGGTTATGGCTTGTGAAGGGTGTGGTGGGTCACATGAAAATTGGAGTTGTATGAAAGAATTAGATGAACAAGCAGAAACGGTAAACTACATTGATAATAGACCTAGGCCGTCGGGTCCTCCAACGGGTACCTACAACCAAGGGTGGCGTAACCACCCAAATCTTGGTTGGAGAGATCCCGGCAATAGTAGTAACCAACAAAACCAACGAACTAATTTTCAACACCCACAAAATTTCTCTCAACAACAAGGTGGAAGAGAAAGGCTTGAAGATACCGTATCTCGCCTCATCTCCGACACCGAAAAGAAAAACTCGGATCGATTTCAACAATTGGAATCGAATTTTAGAAATCAACAAGCTAGCATTCAAAACGTTGAAAAACAATTAAATCAACTAGCTCAAAATTTCTCCGAGAGACCACAAGGCGCGTTACCAAGTAATACCGAAACCAACCCAAAGGCGCAAGTACACCTCATCACATTGAGAAACCGAACCGTGGGTCCCGAGGATGCCACATTACCACCGGTTGAAGGAAGTCAACTCAGCCAAAGCACGACTTCACCTATAACTTAACCAGAAAAGGCTTCTTCACCAAATCAAGAGCCCATCAAGACTCCTGCAATTCCGTACCCCGGTAGGTTAAATCGTCAAAAGACCGATGAGCAATTCGCAAAGTTCGAAAGTTTACTAAAACAATTGCATGTTAATATTCCTTTTATTGAGGTCCTAACCCAAATGCCTAAATATGCAAAATTCATGAGGGATTTCCTCACTCACAAAAGGAAAATTGAATCATTACAATTAGTTAACTTAGACGAAGAATGCTCCGCTTTAGTACTCAACAAACTTCCACAAAAGAAAATCGATCCCGGGAGCTTCACAATTCCTTGCTCGATTGGGAAGTCCCCCGTTCGTAATGGATTAGCCGATCTTGGGGCTAGAATTAACCTCATGCCCACATCAATGTTCAAACGACTCGGCCTAGGAACAACAAGCCCTACAAAGATGAGCATACAACTCGCCGACAGGTCCGTCAAATTTCCACAAGGTGTCGCTGAAAATCTGCTGGTCAAGGTTGACAACTTTGTTTTTCCAACCGACTTTGTCATCCTAGACATGGAAGAAGACACCGATGTCCCTCTCATCCTCGGGAGGCCATTTCTAGCCACCGCCCAAGCAGTGGTGGATATGAATGACGGAACGTTAACATTGAAGTTTGGGGATGAGGAAGTGAAGTTTGAATGTGGAAAGAAAGTAGAGGAACAAGACCCGGTCAACTACATGAAGGTTATAGACTCAAGCTTGGATGACGCTCTCCGATGGTGTAACATGGGATGCAATACATCCCACTTGGGTAACATGTGACCAGGCTTTGGGTCTAGCCAAGGACCCTTATAAACGTGGCGCACCACGGAGGCATTCCGTGGAACTATCCTTAGTATTAGTTTAGATTAATTTTCTTGTTTTCTAGTTAGTTTTAATTTTCAGGAATAAAACACACTTGAGATGGCAAAGGATGCAAGGGAAACTTGAACCAGCACTCCATGCAGGAAAAACAGAACCGTCCGACAAATTTCTTTGTTTACAGTAAGTTCGGCACGGGCCGTGTCCGCCCAACACGGCCCCGTGCTGCACAGTCTGCAGAAAAAGACCCAGTTCAGGTAACTGGACACGGTCCGTGTCACCCAACACGCCCCCGTGTCCAGGCTTCTGTTTCTCTTGTTTTAATTTTGTTACTGGCACTTGAACACGGGGCCGTGCCCGGATAACACGGGGCCGTGTTCAGCGCCCAGTAACACAAATTTTTTTTGCTTTTTCACACCTTTTACACATTCAATCAACCTAAAAACTTATTTTTGGGACACATTGAGGACAATGTGTAATTTAAGTGTGGGGGGGATGCTAAAACCTTGAATCTTGCAAGTCCTAAATACAAGCCTTACACAAAACACTATTGGAATCGCTAATCACCCCAAATTTTTTCAAAAATTTTCATATTTTTTTTTCTTGTCTAGGTTTAACTCGGGAATTTCAAGTTCTAAAAAGGTTATATTTTTACGAATTTACAACCGATAGTGTCGTGATAAAAAGAACCAACATAAAAAATTATGAAAAAGCATGACAAGCTTAGTTAAAATTTGATTATATACTTGATCACATAAAAAAAACCCATTCCCACAAAAGTGAGTTTTGAGCCTTTTTTGAGCATACAATTACATATCATTAGACTAAATGCTCATTTTTCGTTTCTTGTGTGAATAGCCGCTTGGTTCTTACGACTCTAGAACTTGCCATGACGATACATTCCCGGTCCTTACCAACTTAAACCCGAGTAAGTAAATGATGGAGGCATTAGGACTAACCCTTTTTATTTCTACACCATTATTTTTTCTTTTTTACCACCTACCCAAAATCCCCCTAGTTAGCCCCTTTGAGCCTAAACCTTTTCATTTCATAACCCAAACCAAACACCCTTTCACCCACCAAAACCTTTCTATTTTTAACCCTTTGTTTTAGTAACAAGTTCAGTTTTTCGTATAACTTTCAAAAAAAAAAAAAAATTTGTTGATGATGAAGCAAAAAGAAAATAAACAAACAAGTTCATCAAAAATAACTTTGTTTGAATAATAGCTTCATCAAAAATAAAAGTTACAAAAATAGAAAGTCTTACGAAAACCGACACTTGTTACGCTTTTCGCCCTTTTTCTACTAACCACTAACCACCAACCCAACCACCTACCTTTAACCCAAGCCTAACCCTTAACCCACAAAGTCCTCTTGATATTTACAAAGGTATATAAGTTAAAAAGGAGGAGGATTGATTGCTTAGCAAGCTTATGGTAGGAGTAAGTTCCATGCCGCTCTCGAGTGATCCACAAAAATACATTTTCGGCCGAGTGTTGAGTGATCCCCGTGAGGTATGTGAACTTGTATATAAATAGAATTTTAAAGAGGCATGTTATGCCCTAATAAGTAATTTATCTTATGCAAAGTTTTAAATAAATCATGACGAATAGGATTGTAAATAAATAAAAATAAAATTAAATAAAGAATCTTGGAAATCCCGACACTCTACGACAAGCCCAAAAACCTTCTTCTCTACCCATTCCATTTGGGAGTGTAATAGCCACATATTAAAGAGTTTTGCTTGAGGACAAGCAAAGATTCAAGTGTGGGGGTATTTGATGTGTTAAAAATGCAACATATAAATTTCATCAAATGAGGCATAAAACTAACCCTTTTTTAGTACTAATGTTGGAAAAAGTGTGCTTTTGTCTTCCTTTTGTATTTTCAGGATTAAATGAGCTCAAATTAACAAAAGAAGCAAAAAGACATCAAAATCTAACATAAATACAAGAAAATGAACAAGACGTGACATGCCCGACCCCACGACAGCATCTTCCCAAGCAAAACAAGAGATCAGAAGCCTGAACACGCCCCGTGCTCAGCAAGCACGGCGTGCCCAAGTGTCAGCAGAAAAGACAAAGTGGTAGAAGCTTCTATTGCCCACCACGGGGCCGTGCTCAGCGGACACGGGGCCGTGGTCAACTATAAGATTCGCACAATCCAGCAAATCTGCATAGTACAAAGATTCTTCTGCACCACGGGGTCGTGCTCAGCGGACACGGGGGCGTGGTCAACTAAAAAGACAAAACTGCATTAAATGAAGAAAGAGAAGGATGTGGACACGGGGCCGTGCCCGAGCTTCTGTTCAGCCTATAAATAGAAGTGCTTGGCTAAAGCTCAAACCATCCCTTGGCACACCGCCTCTCTCACACTTCACCCACCACCCACCACCACCATAACACCATCATCCACCACCATCATCCATTGTCCATCGTAGAGTGTGTGAATCATCTCGGGATCCAAGATTGATCGTAAGAGTTCTTGACAATCAAGGCCATGTTTGCCTAAGTCTCTTACATCACTTGATGAAGACAAAGTGTCTAGTGTAATACTTTTTATTTCTAATCTTTTCGCACTTTTTATTTGGTTTCGTATTAATGACTTTAATAACTAGTTACTTATGTTGAAGGTGATCTTTCTTTATCGTTTGTCCGTGGTGTCTTGAAATTATTTTACTGTCTATATAAAATAAAAAGATTTTCACCATTCATATCTCCACGGTCTATATGGAGGTATGTTGGCTACCTGGTCGGGGGTTAAAGGAACGGTTTGGTAAAGGTCTTGCCATTGTTCAGCGTTTAGAGGTCCTGCGATGGACCTGGGTCAAATTTAGTAGGACCTCCTTCAATACTTAACGGTATTGGATGGCGGGGGTCCAAACTCTTTGACCCCCTCATAAGTTAACTACTATTAATACTATAACCCGGCTATTTAGGACTGCATCCCTGCTGACTCAGACTACTTAGTCGAGGGTAACGTCACCTCCAAAAGAGGGGCCTACCATAATTTGCATTAATAACTTAATTAATTATCTTCCAATAATCCACCCTTTTAGGATTGTATCCTTGCTGACTCAAACTACTGGGGTGAGGGTAACGTCACCTTCAAAAGAAGGGCCTACTACAATAACTAAGATAATCTCTTAAAATAGTGCAAAAGTGCGGAAATTATCAAAGGTTACACTAGATACGATTCGGAACCAAGTGATTCATCTTGTCTATCTGTCTTTCTTTTTATTTTTATTTTCAGCATTTTAGTTAGTTTTTATTTTTCTTAGTTTAAAACATTTTTTCTAAATTTTTGATTTGATTAGACGTTGAGGATAAACCGGTACTAAAAGCTCTTGTGACCATGGACGACCTCGGTATCTTACCAACACTATACTACGCTCACGATGGGTGCACTTGCCCATATGTGTGTCTAGTGTTAGTAAATATCGTGTTTTATAAATTTAAAACTTGACAAAAAGTGTTAAAGGGGCTTAAAATATACACCTAATATATATAACACTTCACACGCATCACACATCCACGGTTAGATCGTTTAACACATTTTAACTTTCCAATTCTTTAGCGTACTGTAACTGTCTACTGATGTACTATCATTTCCTCTTTTTACACAAAAACTCAATTTTTGAATTTTATCAAGTTTTTGGCTTTTTCAAATTTTCAAATGTTTTTGTATTTTCTGACAACAATATATCTCCCCCTAAAATGCAAAACCATTTTAAAGAAAATTTGACAACACGATGCTGATAGCTTTGTCTCGCCATCCATTTTCTGCTAACTGTGCTCTGTATTGCAGAAAATCTAATATAAAGTACCAACAATTACCCCCATGATTTACAACACATTGATTTTCGACAGTTTGAAAACCGTTTTTCAATCTTGTGAAAGTAATCATGTTTGTTCAGCCGTGCGGGTTTCGGCATATTCAATCAACACATTTTTTTTATACAGAAAATGTTAAACTCCCTGTTCAACCAAACCAGGGTTCAGCAGCCTTCTCCTTCTGTTGTGCCAAGCTGCTCCAACTTCCATTCTCACAATCTTTGATTTTGTTGAGCACCTGCACAATCAGACTACTTGATTACTTGAACAATTTAGCCCAGGCCTGTTGGACCATAGGCATTTCAACACAATATGTATCATGCAGTTTCGGAAAATCTTTATCATCAAAGACTTTTTCAACTTTAACTTCAACTTTCTCATCTTTTACCGAAATAATTTGTTTCTTAACACTCCATGTTTGACCTTTCGGAGTTCCTCTTTTGTAAAAGTGTGATTCTTTTTGAACATTTTGCTTATGAACAACTTTTGGTTTCCAAAACTCTTTGGGTTTTGTCATATCAACAGATTTTTGCCAATTTTGCATTGTTCTAAATCTGGGTGTGTGAAAAATTTATGTTTGTCTTGAATCAGACCTAGTCTGTTTTGGTTTCCAAATTTGATTCGAAGCAAACTTGTTTGTGTTGTACCTCCAAGTTTGTTTTGAATCAAATCTGGCTGACCTTTGTTTCACACCTTCAGATTTTTGTTTCTCAACATTTTCAAGCTTCTTTTTGTCAACATCCACAGGTTTCAGATTCGGACACTTTCGTGCAAGATGTCCTAATTGATCACACTTGAAACATATTCTCTTGGACACATCTTTGACCTGTGGTTGTTGCCTTTTCTTTTGAGCACAAAACTCTTCAATAGACTGTTGTCTAAATTTGAGTTTTTCCTCTTCTTCAAAACTTTTTCCTTGAACAAAACTCATCTTTGCCTGAGAATTTGGCACTTCATTTTTCTTCCAATTTTGTTTCTTTTTATAACCCAACCCAGCCTTCATGTTTTTCTTCTTGAAACCAGGTTTATTATAAAAAGTTTTGTGACCTTTACCAGCAAACTTTGGAATCTCAGACTTTTCAATCTCAACCATTTTGAAAACTTTATCAACCTTTTATGAAATCACATTCTGAATCGGGAATACAATATCTAAGAATAGTTTGTCCGATCCAATCATGGTGTAAACCAATCCTTTTGAATCATCATTCACAACTTTCTCAGATTTCATGTTTTTCAGATACTCATCATGAAAATTACCTTTATTTTCATCCTGTGATTCAGACTTACCTTTTGTAGACACATCTTTCAAAACACTATCAACAACCTTACTTACCACCTCTGAATCATCAGCTTCATCAGATTTGGTGTAAGTCACATCGATACTTTCAGGTAATTGGTCAACTATGTTCAGACCTTTTGCCACATTTTCCTCATCATAAAAAGTATAATTGTTTCTCAATAGTGGTGGTACCTGATGAAATTCTGAACCAATACCTTTTTTGCACTTATCAGTATCTTTATCATCTGGTGTGATGTTGAAAATGCGTTCGAGAATGTATGAAGAGTTATGATAACTTTGAAGTTTGGTAACAACCTTTTCTTTTTCAGCCAAAACTTATTTGATATTAGCAACTTCATCAACACATTTGTTTAATTCAAGTTGCTTTTCTTTAAACTGTCTCTCATACATTTCTTTAGTGACTAAAGTTTCAGACAATCTTTGGTCAAAACATTTGACTTGGCTCTTCAAAGTATCATAAGCCTCTTGTACTCTCTGACTCGACCACTTTAAAGAATCATACTCTTTTTGAAAATCTTGAAATTTAGTTTCTTTTTCAACACAATCAACACATTTTGCTGTACACTGTTGTCTATAAACATCATTATCCTTTTCAAGACCTTGACATTTCTGTGTCAATTTTTCAACTTTTAGTTTCAAAATTTCTTCTTTGTCAATCATTTCTTTACATTTTGTTGTGAAAATATTTTCAAGTTTGCTTGTTTCAATATCTTTTGTTTTGATTGTTTCATCTTTTTCAATATAGGCTTTGCACATTTCTATGCAATTCCTGCATTTGTTCTCATTTTTATCAACAATTTCAACATTTGATAGATCAGAAAATTCATTTACCTCAGTCTCTTTCAACACGGATGATTCTTCTGTCTGATCCTCTTCTTTGTTCTCTTCTTCTTCCATCTTCTGTTGTTTTTCACTCTTCTGCTCTTCTTCTACTTTCTGTTCTTCATCAGCAGCAAGCTTTGCAGTAATCTTCACTTCCTCTACCATCTTTTTCAACTCTTCTTTTTTTCTCTTCTTCATTTCTACCACCTTTGGTAGACTCGCTTCGCAAATTTCTTTGATTTTGTTCACTAAATCTGGCCAATATTCTTTTTCAGATAACCTTCTTGTGTTGAAAGTAGCCTGACTTGGAAGCAAATTTGTTACAGCTTCAAAATCCACCTTTGATGGGTCAACAACTGGATTACCCCGTGGATCCATGTAACATTCCAATTCATCATTCCATCTTTTGGCTCTCTGGGCTTCTTTGAATGATTCTCTGAATTTTTCAATTTCCCATCTCGCATAATCTATTTTCCACCATCTATCAGGATCAACCTCAGCCACAAATGCATATCCAACTGCATCTTCTTCAGGCAGAACTTGGCTCCAGTCATAACCTTCATCTTCATGAATAACTGCCAGAGCTCTTGATTTTTCTTCAGGCTGCTTCAATCTGGGAGGTTCAGACTTGTTCTGATGATAGATTGCTTTCTTGTAGTAATCTTCCTTGAACGGATTAGCAGTATCATCAGCATAAGCATTTCTACACTCACGTTTAAAGTGACCTTTCTGTTTGCATTTAAAGCATGTCACCTTGGATTTGTCAAAGCCTAACTTGGTAGAAGGTCCACCAATAGACTGCCTTCCGGTAATTTCCATAAAACGTTGTGCCCTCCTCACTGCACTGGCCATACACCATCGTATATCGATCAGTTCCATCTCCTCAGGATCGATTTGATCATAATCTTCCTTGGTTAGGTTGGTGTTGCCTATTTTCCCTGCAACGAGACTTTCATACGACTCCAACACAGATGCTAAGAAGACCATCTGTTGTTTGCAGACTCCTCATTGAAATTTTGAGCATTCTTCAAATCTACTGCAATGTTGCATTGGAATACATTCTTTGATGCAGATTGGCTCGATGTTGTTGAAAAAGATTCACTGCAAAAATCACTGTGAGGACTTTCATTGTTCACAGAATTTGAGCTTTCTGCAGAAAATGCTGTTCTTGGAGACCCAGTCTGCGGTAGATTTCCTCTGTAGTACAACTCCACATTCTGCTGATGAGCTGAGTTGTTAACTTTAGATCTCTTTATCTCCAACTCGTGACTTTCAAGTCTTTCGATCAGCAAATCCACTGTTAACTCTTCAGGCTTGATTGTGTTTTTCAACATTAAGGCAAAGTATTGCCAATCTTGATCATTCGGCAATGAATCAAACAATTTATCAACCAGCTCCTCTTGAGTGTATGTGATTTTGTGTCTGGCCAACTCCATCTTCAGATGTCCAAATCTCTCAATCATCTTACAAACCGTTTCATTTTTCATACAACCAAAAAGATCAAACTCTTTACGCAACAATTTATTTTTGTTTTTCACAATCTCATTACTTCCTACACACTTTCTCTCTAACGCTTCCCATAAACTCTTCGACGTTTTCTCTTGCTCAAGTAATGAAATGATATATTCTCTCACTGATTGTTTTATCAATGTAATCATTTTGTATTCAGCCACAACATTTTTTATATCTATTTCTGTGAAATCTTTTTCATCTAATAACTCTCCTCCTGCTTTGACTGGTTCTGTATATCCGTATTTTAGTTTTAACAAACTTTTAGGAGCAAAAGCTTTTACCCAACCCTGAAAACGATTTTTCCACCGGTTATAATCTTCAACCCTCATTAGTTTCGGTGGTTTCTGTTGGCTTCCATACATATTCTCATATTTCAAATTCTCTGAAATCTCTTTCGAATATTCTCTTGTTTCAGATCTTCTTTCTGTTGATTCTGAAGTGAACGCGTTGTAGAATGTGTTGTAAAATTCTTCACTGCTGCCTGACATCTTCAATCACCTGAATAGACAAACAAAGACAATCAGTACAAACAATGTTAATCAATCTTGAAATAAACTGATACTTGATTGATGTGAAATAATCTTGATGCGAAAAATCCTCTTTTCAAGCGAAACCAGTTGTACACACTGAATAACAACTTTCAAACGAACTCCCAATATGACACTTCAAGCGAAAGCAGTATTTCAAACGAAAGCCTGACTTTCAAGCGAAACCTGAATATCTTTCAAACGAATGCCAATTTGAAGCGAAACCAACAAGACTTTTCAAGCGAAAGCCAATTTGAAGAGAAACCAACAAGACTTTTCAAGCGAAAGCCGATTTGAAGCGAAACCAACAAGGTTTTTCAAGCGAAAGCCGATTTGAAGAGAAACCAACAGCTATTTTCAAGCGAGACCCAAAGTGTTCGTTCAAGCGAAACCTAGTTTTTGGTCCAATTTTGTCATTTTTACTTCGAATTTTGCAGTGAAACTTTCTAGGGTTTGTCAATATGTAGTTTTACACCATCTGTGAAAATTTGATCCAATTTTGACCGATAAAACTTGTTCAGATTGAAAAAGAAGGTGTAGAAGTCAGAAAATAGATGATATCAAGCTAAACTCTTCTTCCTGAGCTCTGATACCACTTGTAGGATCGTTGTTAGACCCGACTGAGTCGTTCAGAAAAGCTTTATATCTGGTTTAAAGGCGGAATCAGTAAACTGGACGTGAAAACAACTTAATTCTCTTAATCTGTCAATTATATTGATAATAAGAGCAATTACAACCTGAACAGACTTTGGCAGCACTTCGTTACAGATCTGGAAGTCGCGTACCAAATGAATCAACAAGTGTCCTATATATAGTGGTTGGGTTTCTCTTGAAGCTGACCATGACAAGTTCAAGAGAAACCTGACTGATCTGGTTTCGCTTGAATATGTCACATGTCACTTTCAAGCGAAACCTCATGTAAACCCACTAAACTTTGTTTCTTGCACCTCGGACACCGATAATCCTATCCTATTCTATTACATGATACAAGACGAAGTCAATAGACGTAGTGCACTAACAAGAGTTAAATGCCATTTTAATCCTTGTGGTTTGTGTCATTTTATCAGTTTGGTCCTAAGGTTTTATTTTTCGTAAGGGAGACCAAAAAGGTTCCACAGTTGCCATTTTAGTCCAATAGGTTAACTTCATCCATTTTTTCTGTTAACGAGAAGAGCAATTTGGTCATTTTATATGTAATTCTGTTAACTAATGACCGAATTGTCCTTCCCGTTAACAAAAATAATGGATGAAGTTAACATAGTGGACTAAAATGGTAACGGTGACAACTTTTTGAACGCACATACGAAAAATGAAACGTTTGGACTAAACTACCAAATGACCCAAACCACTAAAAAGACATTTAACTCTAAATACAAAGTATGTTAGATACAATTAAGTTTTTAATTAATTTCGTATCAAAATATAAAAAAAACAAACACAATTTATATATCTATCTATACTTTCTATAAAAGGAGAAATACATGTGACATAAGAAAAGCTGATGTGTCAGCTAGAGAGCATCTCCAATAATGCTTTTCTTATGTTATCAACGACGAGGTGACAGCCATAGAAAAGCTTATGTGACATCATAATTCAAAGACCTGCCCCACTTATGGCATCAAACCACTGCCCCACTTTTAAATTTCAAATGTCTGACCCACATTCAATTATGAAACCACTGATGTTCATTCAAAATTGAAACCACTGATGTTTCGTTAAAATGGTAGGGTAATTTGAAATTAAAAACTTTATAGGGATATGTAATTTTCATTTAATGTCATCAGAGCTTCAATTCTTCTCTCTCTCAAATATAAATTCAAACCCAAATCCAAACTCGTTCATAATTTCAAAAACCCATTTCAATCTCTCTATCTACTCTCTCTCAACTCTCTATCTCTAAAACTTTAGACACAGAGAAGAGGATGAAGACGATAGAGGTGTTGCATTTAACATCGATTTGAATATTATGCAGACCGACGGTAGTTTAAAAATAGATATTTTTTGATTTTTTGAAATTATCACAAACTGAAGGTTTGTATGCTAAATGCTCTTCAGGTAGATCTTGTTGGATTTGTTATTTTGTGTTGAAGTCTTGAGTTCGTTGGCTGAGCTTTCGAATGTGATCAAGGTTATAAAATGGATCTCAACTTTATTGAGCTTTGTTAATACACTTTGTAATCAGTTCTTCTTCTTCTTCGTGGTTTCTTGAGCTTTGTTACATGGTTGACAGATTGAAGTTTCTTCAAATCGTCGTCTTCTTCAATGCTTCCATCGATTCTTCTCTCGCTAAATCTGGTAATAATACGTGACCTAATTTCTTTCATGAATGTATGAAATTTGATTCATATGTTTGTAGCTTTTGATTTTGTCTTTGATTTGTTATTGTTTATTCAGATGCTTGCATTGGTGTACTATGTGATTACGAGTAGATTGATTTTGATATGTTTGTAAAAGGAGAGATCCCAATGACATAAGAAAAGCTGGTGATGTCTGTTTATTAATCATGTTTAATATCGATTTGAATATTGTGCATACCAACGGTAGTTTAAAAATAGATATTTTTTTATTTTTTCTTTTTATCACAAACTGAAGGTTTGTATGCTAAATGTTCTTCAGGTAGATCTTGCTGGATTTGTTATTTGGCGTTGAAGTCTTGAGTTCGTTGGTCGAGCTTCCGAATGTAATCAAGGTTATAAATTGGATCTCAACTTTATTGATGAAGAGGTAATGCCTGTTTGTGTTTAAAAATAGATGTATATGTGTTTAAAATAAATCATAATTCTATGAAATTTGTTTGATATGTTTGTAGCTTTTGATTTTGTGTTTGATTTGTTATTGTTTATTCAGATGCTTGCATTGGTGTACCATGTGATTACGAGTAGATTGAATTTCATTTGGTATATTGGGATTAAATACTCAACTGGTGTAATGACAGCAAGTCCAGGTTATGCTTCGAGCTGTCTCGATTTCTTTGGAGGCGGATAGGTGGCTTTGGGAGGTCTGAAAAACAGAATTGATAAATTTATGGAAAATGGGGTTGAAAGATGATAACCCAACAGTTGAGGATCTCATTCTACATCTTCGATAAATTCAAGGTTATTCTCAAATATCTAGGAAGCATTATTTGAGAATACCATTGAATTTATCGAAGTTGTCGAATGAGATCCTCCACTGTTGGGTTATCATCTTTCAAACCCATTTTCCCTAAATTTATTGATTCTGTTTTTCAACAGGGATGTAATGTAATGATGTGACACCTGTGTCACTTCAACCATCAAACAAATGCCAAACCAATGAAATATTGTATTTCATACTTGGGATTTGTAAAAATATGTGTATCATTTGCACATATCAACTCTTGTTCGATTTCAAGCTTTAAATCGCTTTCTGGAGGGTTATACGCGCTCTGATGCGTAGATATAACCAGTTTAATGCAACGAACACTCTGAAATAGTAAAATAGGCTTAACATACCTTAAATAACATTTACCTAACTTAGAAATAAGTTTTGGATGGTTTGGTATGCCGAAATCAAGTTAAATCGCTTACAGGGACTAAAGTTGACAAACTGCGAAAGTATGCCAATTTGAACTGTAACAGACATTCCGGAACATGACCATAAGTTAAACATACCATAAATATCCTTTACATAGTTTAGAAATAGGCTTTGAGGGGTTCGGTGTGCTAAAATAAACTTTTGGGTCATTCAGGGACTAAAAGTGTCAAAAAGTGCACAAGTTTGCACTTTTGCGCATAACTCACATTCTGAATACATCCGGACATCCAAAAATTTATGTAAGCACTAAAATATTTTATTTTAGTGTTTGGCATAAGAAAAATCCATTCGTCGCGCCATTTGGATCGTTTTTCGCGCTTGTGCGCATTCCGTCGTAATTAAGCGAACGTCGCGATCGTACGACCAAACGAACCAACATCCGGCATATTTTTGAGCATGTTTCATGTCCACAATGTTTAGGCATCATTTTAGGGCCTTAAAGTTGGCTTAACGGGCCTTAAACATGTCGGAAATGGCCTTAAACCACAGCAGGGACCTAAACTGTCATTTTTGAAACTTGTCTTCTGATCAGACAAGCCAGGCGGGGCGCGTAAGGTTTGGCCATACCTTACGCGGGCCGCGTCAGACTCCCAGACCAGATTCAATGTTTAAACAGCCTGTTTCCAGCTGGCGTGCACTCCCAAACCCCTTTCCACCTGTTGATTCCTTATGGTGGGTGGCCAATTAACCTACCACAACTTTCCAACAAGTGTACGCCTTAGATTCGATCACGGTTTCCAAGAAACGATCCTAACGGTTCGGGAAATCCTATAAATACCCAACCCCCATTCACCCCAAAACCCACCAAATCTGATCTAAATGCTCTAAGTTGAGGCCTTTGCTTCATACCTGAGCTATTCGATCACGATTTGCTTGCGGGGACCCTTTGTAAGTATTCCTTCGTTCTTTTATTGCTTTTCGAGTCCGAAAGTCAAAATTTGTTTGACTTTCTGCGTTGACCAGTTTATGGTCAACGCGAAGTTCGTTTGAACTTCATAACGTGATTGTAATCACGATGGTTATAGTCCCTAGTGGCTATACCTACTGATTACCACGTTATCTAGGCTCAGTGACGAGCCGTAGTTTGGGTCAAAATGCGCATTTACGTGTATTTTGTAACTAAACTACTCTAGGATATCAAAACCGTTTGTTTTGATATCAAAACCTTTTTCTAAACATGTTCTATCATGTTTAGCTCGTCGCTTTTTAGTTTAGTGCTTATGTAGGGTCGTAAGGTAAGCGATCTAAACAATCGCTTATACTTTCGAACCCGACCCATTTGGTCGATCATTAGGATCCGACCAAACACATTAGGTGACCATAGTATATAGGGAATAACCTTCCGAGGTTATACCTTATGGTCGCTTCGTTTAAGTAGTTGTATGATAGGTAGTTTATATGCCTTAGGTAAATTACCAAAATGCCCTTTTAACGCCAAAATTCATTTTAAGCATATGTAACATAACTTTTGGTATCTAAACTGATTTGGTAACAAGATTAGACATGTTAAGGCATATTATACTTATCATAGGGCTAGTTAGGCGTTCCGAACGCGTTTTACGCGAACGACGCGTTAAAGTATCATAAGCTACCTAAACGGGTCGTAATGGGCCGTAAGCACTTAGGTTAGGTTTCATTTAGTATGTAGGCCTTGTTAAACCATATTACATGGGTTCTCATACTCATTTGGTTTACAAGCCCTCATTCTATCCGATCTTCCGAATTAGGTCTGGTATATTAACATAGTTACCTATATTAGGTGCCGTTTGATATCCGTGATCTCTAGCATTGTTTGGTTGTTACTCAAGGACTACTAAGCAATCTCAAGTGAGTACATAGACCCCTCTTTTACTGTTTTCTAAACATTTTGGGGTGAAACACATGTGCCTACTTGTTACTTTCATGCTTACCATGTTTTCACATCATATACCTGCTATGTTCGTTAGTACATTATAGTATATGATTTCATTGTTTTTATGCTATGTATGCCCATTGTGTGCATACTTAGTACATTATTTTACATTACATTCTATGCTATGTATGCCCATTGTGTGCGTACTTAGTACATTATTTTACATTACATTTTATGCTATGTATGCCCATTGTGTGCGTACTTAGTACATGGTTTTACATTACATTTCATGCTATGTATGTCCATTGTGTGCATACTTAGTACATTGTTTAACATTACATCATGATGGTTTGGTTTGAGTAAGTGACTTAAGTAACGAGGCGTGTGTAATATGATACAAGCATGGTGGATACGCCGCTGGTACTTCCTATATATAAGTGTTTGTATGGTATTACATATCGTAGCGTTATTTGAATCATTTCAATTTAAGACATATAACATTTCATACAAATAACATACTTTTCACAAGACATCGTTTTACAAACAACTTATCTTATACAAACTCATTTTACATGGTTATTCATTTAACCATACATTATTCTCTTATTTATACATATCATCTGAACTTATTGTTTTTCAAATGATTTATAAAACAAATCAATTTACAAGGTTCATGACTAAACTTTATTAAATAACTCTTTCTAAACTTACAAGTCATGAAACCTATTTTCACAAAACCTATGTATCTCACAGGCATTTTTATGCTGACGTACCTATTTTCACATGTGTTTTCAGGTGATGATGCATAGGACTTATCAAGAAATACTTAGGCGGACCTGTGCCTTAGTGACTTAAAACGAGACAAGAACTAGTTAATTTATGTTATGTACTCTTTCTTTCTTGTTTAAAACAATGTAAACTCTCATGTTTGATTAATAAAACGAAACTTTAATTGGCATGGATTTGAAACGATTAATTATGTTACAACACTCCCCGACGTTTCCGCCACGTCTAGTTGTTTTACGTGGTCGGGGTGTGACAAATGATTCCTCTCAATTGAATAGACGGACACTTGCTTCCTCTAAAAGGGTTATTGAGTGGTTATAACAGCTGATCCTAAAGCCAAGGACTGTTATAACTAACCACTGCTCAGAATAAAGACTGATGGACCTAAAGACTGATGTATCAGTTTTTCTTATGTAACAGTGTTTAGTGTATCGGTGTTTAGATTTTGTTACAGCTTCGATGATGGTTGTTAGATTTATGAAAATGTCTAACAATTTTGGATTGGGTATATTCGTTCACAGTTTTATGATACTTCAGTGTCTATGATGAAAATTATGTTGCTTCCATGGTTGACTGGTCCCCATGTTGAGTTGAATATACTATGTTATGTTACGTATATATACAATCTCTCGAGACAAACCCTGGAGTTTATGTATTACAATCTCCCCATGTTGATTCGATTAATGGTATGTTATGTAATTGCTACAGTTTGAATATTGTTGTTATTATATTATCATCTATTGATCATGGTCTGTTATAGCATAGAGGGAGCATAGTGACATCATAATTCAAAGATCTTCCATCGAAACCACTGCCCCACTTTTCAATTTCAAAGGTCTGGCCCACATTCAATTATGAAACCACTGATGTTCATTCAAAATTCAAACCACTGATGTTTCATTAAAATGGGAGGGTAATTTGAAATTTAAAACTTTATAGGGATATGTAATTTGCATTTAATGTCATCAGAGCTTCAGTTTGAATATTATTGTTATTATATTATCATCTGTTGATCATGGTCTGTTAAAGCACTGCTGTTAAACATTCTCTGTTAAACAGCATCATCTGTTAGTCCATAGCAGAGGTTCTCTTTGGCATACCTTTGCTTGAACCGTGTCGGTGTTTATCAGCAGATGTTCATCATGAGGCGTGTGTAAACAGATGTTTGAAATCCTCTATTGAACTGCATCATCTGTTAAGTCACAGCAGATGTTAGCAATCTATACTTTGGAATGATCAGCAGATGTTATGTTTGGCAGATAGCAGATGTTAGCAATCTATACTGTGGAATGATCAACAGATGTTATGTTTGGCAGACCTTTGTTTCAACAGCAAATATTAGCTTTATGATGCTTTTGTATTCATATTCAGCAGCAGAGGTTGTTTTATCAGCAGAGGTTATTTGCTATAACAGTCTTTGTGTTTATCAGCAGAGGTTGTTTTATCAGCAGAGGTTGTTTTATCAGCAGAGGTTATTTGCTATAACAGTCTTTGTGTTTATCAGCAAACTTTATCTGAATAGAGGTTGAGTGCATAAATTTGTTTGTAGTCAGAGGTTTGTATCAGAGAGGTTATGACAATTATAACCCATAAATTTGTTGAAGCCTTTTAAGTGTCGATGACTGCCTATAAATTTGTTGAAGCCTTTTAAGTAACATCAGATGTTAGCTTTATGATGCTTTTGTATTCATATTCAGCGGCAGAGGTTGTGTTTATCAGCAGAGGTTATTTGCTATAACAGTCTTTGTGTTTATCAGCAGAGGTTGTTTGGAACAACAGACTTTGCTTGAACAAATTTTATGTTTGACAGAGCTTTTGGTTTGTCAGACTTTATCTAAATAGAGGTTGAGTGCATAAATTTGTTTGTAGTCAGAGGTTAATTCAAGTGACGTTATGACAATGATCACCCATAAATTTGAAATAGCCCTTTAAGTGTCGATGTCTGCCCATAAATTTGTTGAAGCCTTTTAAGAAAAGCCTTTTAAGTGTCGATGATTGTCCATAAATTTGTTGAAGCCTTTTAAGAAAAGCCTTTTAAGTGTCGATGACTGCCCATAAATTTGTTGAAGCCTTTTAAGTGTCGATGACTGTCCATAAATTTGTTGAATCCTTTTAAGTATCCATCACTGCCCGTAAATTTACAGAGTATAATTGAAGTTGTAATATATCATGAAGAGCCAATTAAAATATATGGAGAATGTACAACAAAGGTTTAAGTTAATATAAATAACAAGATAAGCATATATGATTATAATTTAAATATTCGTAAGACGTAAGTTTTCAAAATATAGAAGTTCGATACATCACCATCCCATAATTTATCTCAAATGAGATAATACCAGCAACCACAGCTATCTGTAGACTTTCTTTAAGATCAGCTTGGCTTTTTCTTGAGAGTAGAAAAATTTGCATCTCATATTTCTGTAGATACCGTTGGGCTTCGTGAACTTCTTGGTGAATTGACAAGCCGCGTATCTAAATCCCTTGCCATGCTTCTCCCGTCGAAAGTCAATTACAGTGTCAACTCCATTCAGATTTTCAACTGTCATCTTCAATGTTCTATGAATACTTGATAAAGACGCTACTTTCACATTCAGACGCTTAAAAATAAATATAAAATACCAATAATTAATAAGAAATACATAATGTATTTAAGTAAAGTAACAAAAAACAGCTTAATTATAACAAACATTTAACATCCAAAGAATGAGGAATAATATATTAACAGAATAAACTTACAAAATGTTTGCTGCAGTACCATATGAATTGTAAGGGGTATACATCAGGATCAGCTTCATAATCTTAGACAGCGGCATCAAAATCTGCGTCGTCGATATAATCGGATGAATCATTCGATACAACATAATCACTATCAGAATCTGTGTCATTAGATTCTTCAACATCCGACTGGTGATGCAGATCCTCGGTAATTTGAGGAACTTCTAAATTGGGTGAGGAAGTATCGTCTATCGGATTGTCATTGGATTTTGGTGCAACAATCTCACATCTATTCAAATCAAAGGCAGTAAGCAGAAAGATGTAATCCGCTACGTATCTTAAAACAAGTACAATTCCTGTTTGCATACCCATGTAGTGTACAACCTTTTCCCATCCATCGGTTATAAAGTAACAATTCCGAATAGGATCATGTTGAAGTAGTACATCAAAAAAGTCCCACTGATTCACATAGATCTTAAATCTCTCTTTAAGTTTAGCAACTCCAATACTGACGTTGACTAACTCCTTGGGTATTAGCTTAACAAAAAAATATAAATTATGAAATCAACAAAGGTACAGTAAAATTAACAAATATATCACTAATTACTATAGTAACATTTAAGTATTGGATTAAAATACCAAAACTTACCAACATGTCCTTACAAACATCAGTAAAACTATGGGAGAATGAATCCATACATCCAAACTTCCTCTCAAACGATACTGATGTGAACATAGAAATCATTGGGAGTTTTGTTGGATAATGATGAACTTTTTCAAAAGGTGTCAGCAGATATGTATATGGTGTAGTTTTTTTTAAATACCAATAGACATCCTTCTTTTAATGAAACGTCAGAGACAACTAAGGACCATCCTTCTTTTAGAGCAAAAGTTCCATTGTGTTTTGAGAATCGGTAATCCCATCTCATACCGTTTACACACTCTATAACACCAACATTACCAGGAACTTCTTTGAGTAAATGATTGTTTGCAAAGTTTTGTGGTATTATCTGTTGAGTTCAAGTATTTAAGTATTGGCAAGTGTTATATGTGAATTAATTGTTAACAATAAAAATATAGAAAATGGTTTTAATGTAATAGTCTTACCAAGATTTTGGAATTAAGAGAATCCAAATATTTATAAAAAGACATCTTCCAAGACATGATGTTTCTGGTTCAAAAACAAAGAAAAAAAGAGACAATTATCAGATACTTCATTATTTATAAAGACTATGATAACAAATGTGAACCAACAATGGTTAACATATCTATGTCATTCAGATAACACATTTAATATTTATCGATTTATCTAGAGGATATCAATAAATAAAGATTACTCTAAAAACTATAGAATCGAGTACCACTGTCAATAACTTTTTTTTGCAAGTCTATAAATAAAAGATTTGTCATTTATCATATTATTTAATATCAAGTAAGAAAAACAACAAAATATACCTTATCGATTGCTTTCAAGAATCCAAATGTAACACCATATCAAACAAAACTTCAAATCGAAAACATTATAAAAAATAAAAAAGCTTGTAAAATTAAATTGATATATCATCTAAAACATGCAATACATTGAGAACAGTCTTCATAACAGTTGTTAATCATGTGCATATGAAACTAATGTATATACAAATTTTAATAAATATTATTATACCTTGATCGAAGTTGTTGATGATGTCAAAAGTAAGAAGAATTCAAGTGGAGTGATTCAATATTGAAATGGACATCGGTGATTAAAACTTGAAGCACTTTTTGTGAGATCAGACAAACAATTTTGTAAAGGGGATTTGGAGAGTCGTTAAAAAGGTAAAGTATGTTTATATCTGCCTCTATGTAAAAAGGTAAACCGCCATTGGAATAATAAATTACATTTTACCGCCACTGAGGTAAGAAACTTACATTTTACCCCCTAATAATATAGCTTTCTTTTCCAAATAATTCAAATCATTTTCAAATAATTCAAACCATTTTCAAATACTTTGAAAGTCTTTTTCTTGAGTTCTCAACAATCTTCTTCATTCAGATATTTGAAATTATGGATACAGATAATAGAATTTCAAGTAAGTATGAACTGTTCTTTCAACCAAGTCAAAGTCAAGTCTGTGCTGAAGAAAGGAAAAAAAGGAAGCAGGTTCTGCAACAAAAGCGAAACAAGAGTGGTTTCATCGTACATCAACATCCGATTCTGTTAAAAGGATTACATTATTAAACACTCCAAGTGGTATGTCTTATAGGTTTATAAACAGAATTTTACAAGAAATATTTATTTACTCGTAATCTTTTGGGAATCCTTACACATGTTTCGTATTTTACAAGTTTCAACAACCAATGTTGAGAGAATGAATGTGTATCATTTTCCTGCTTATGCTACTCCAAATATTAGCAGTAATTTGTTTCACTCATCTACAGAAGTAAAAGGTATACTTACTGCAGATATTTTTTTGGTAATTTCAAAAAAATTTCATAATATGTTCAAAGTTCTTTCCTTGAGTGGCCAACAATCTTGTTCATTCGAGTATTTTAAATTATGGATACAGATAACACAATTTCAAGTAAGTATGAAGTTGACCTTCAAGCAAGTCAATGTCAAAGCTGTGCTGAAGAAAGAGAAAAAAGGAAGTATGTTCTTCAACAAAAGAGAAACAACAGAGGTTGTCATCCTGCATCAACATCTGATTCTTTTGAAAGGATTCCATTTTCAAATACTTCAAGTGGTATGTGTTATAGTTTTACAAACAAAATTTAAAAGAAATATGTATGTATATGTTATGTTTTTGGAATCCTTACATATGTTCTATGTTGGTGCATATGTCTGTTGACTTCGTCTTGTATCGAGTCTTGTAATAGAATAGATAGACCAGGACTCGTTGTATGAGATAATCGGGAAACAGGTCTGAACCAGCCACCTCGCATGAAGTGGATTGGCCACTTCGCACGAAGTGACAGTTTGGAGCGACCTGGACCAGGTCGTGTGGACTGGCTGGTGCGACCTGGGCTTCCCTATATAAAGAGGGTCTTGGGTCTTCATTTGTAACATTCTGATTCCGGAGACGAAGTGCTGTCGAAGTGTCGAACGATCTGTAATCAGTTTCATATCAATCTAAACGACAGTTAAAGTGATTCTTAGTGTTAAACAAGCTGCAAACATGTCCAAATCATTGAATTTCGCCTCTTGTTTGGATTAGAACTCTTCTGATCGACTCATTAGGTCGAACCTTCGATCCTACAAGTGGTATTAGAGCTCAGGAGGAAGAGTTCTTATCATTTCAGCTTGTTTTCACCGATTAATCTGATTTCTACTCATTCTTCTACACATTTTCTTAAAAATTAGAACGTTTTCACGGCTAAAATGATCTGAATTTCACATATAACACGTAAAATTGAGTTTTAAACAATCCGTGAACAAATCAGGACCTAATTCAACCTAAAACTTGATAAAATTGACCAAACCACGTGAAAATCATATCAGATCGTTCGAAGTTTGATCAGATCGCACGAATTGATCATCCAAGTCGTGCGAAGTGTTCAGATCGTTTGAAATCATCTCCAGATCGTGTGAAAACCTGTCAGGTCATGTGAAACCTTGTCAGGTCGTGTGAAAATTTGCTCCAGCTCGCACGAAATGGGTTCAGATCGTTTGTAGGTGTTCAGGTCGTTTGAAAGTGTTCAGACCGTGTGAAATATCATCCAGTTCGCACAGAGTGTGTTATAAATCACAGGTTGTTTGAAATCATTCAGCTCACACGGTTTGAGCCAAATTGTACCAAATCCAGTTCGTTTCAAATCATCAGTTCGTTTGAACTTTGTGTTTTGTAAAACTTTTCACCGAAACATGGATAACGAATTTTACAACGCCTTTGCTACTGCACCAGCTACTCCAGTTACAGTTGCCGAAACTGTCAGTATCGAGAATGAAACAGGAACTTTGCAAAAGCCTCCAAAACTTATGTACATCGAGGACTTTAAAGGATGGCAAGATCGTTTTGAAAACTGGGTGCAAGCGAACAAGTTTGATGCATGGTGTTCTTTAGAGAAAGATTATACTTTACCGAAAGATGAACATGAAATTGAAAAACAATTAAGTCAATTTTTACCGGATGAAAAATTAAAATACACAAGTGAGAAAATGATGATTAGCATTCTCCAACAAGCGGTAAAAGAAGATATTTTCGTTTTGCTTCAACATGAGGGAACTGCTAGATCAATTTGGAGAGCGTTGATTAAAAAGTTTAAGGGTAGTGCTGATATGATAAAAAAAATAAGCGTGCATTACTAAAGAAATCTTTTGATATGTTTACAACTCTTGAAGGTGAAACAACAAGAACGATTATTGAGAGATATTGTCATCTTGTCATGGAAATGAAAAGATTGGACATCAACAAAGAAGATGATGAATGGGTAGATAAGCTAGCCGATGCGTTACCACAGAATGAATGGGGAACATATCTGTTGATTTTAAAGCATAATCGACAATTTGAAGATATGAATTTGAGTATGTTTATCCAGAAGTTGGAAGAACATGAGCTAGCAATTCGAAAAACTGCTACAATGAGAAGTCCGGGTGCTCAACAAGATGTTAGTCTATACCATCGAGGAAGCAAAGTTGAGACTGCTTCGAGTCCGAAGATTCAGACTGCGTTCAGTGCTGATGGTACTTCCGGAACAAATACAAACAATACAAATCAGAGCAGTGAATATTCTTCGTCTTATACAAGTTTTGAACCAAATTTCTCAACAACAAAGTTCAACAAATGGTATAGGTCAAGTATTGCAATGTAATGTTACATTGAATATTCAAAATGGTCAAAATTTTCCCCAGATATTGCAAAGCAACACATGGCATCTCTTGTTACTGTGTTAGAGTCGTATGAAAGCTTAGTTGCTGGACGAATCGGCAATCCGATGCTCACTAAAGAAGATTATGACCAGATTGATTTTGAGGAACTTGAGTTGATGGATATCAAGTGGTGTTTAGCTAGCGTTTTAAGAAGAGCAGAAAAGTTCAAACAGATCACCGGAAGAGATGATCTTCGTGAAGCTGCTACATCTCAGCTAGGTTTTGATAAATCGAAGGTTACTTGTTTTCGTTGCCGAGAAAAAGGGCATTTTAAACGAGAATGTACAAACAGAGAAGCAACCGGAAGACAAGATCCTTTTGGAAATAATGATTATCATCGAAAAGCAATTTATCATCAGGTTGCCCAACAACCATATCAACAACAATCTTCACACTCAAATACTATTCCGATTGAAGATGGAAAGAAGAGAGCTTGTTTTGGTCTGTTAGATCAAGAAGATGAAAGGATTCCGAAAGATTTCAATTGGGATGATTATGATCCTTCTAGACCTTCAGTTTCTAAAGCATTTGTTGCTCGAATGTTTGAATAAGAATCAGTCAAATCTAAGAACAGTCCAAGAAGAGAACCGATTTTTAAGTCATTAGGAAGTGATGCAGGCACTGATGATGAGGAAGAGTATATTAATAAAGCTAGAAAAAAATTGGATTCTTATAGTTTTAATTTGTTTTTTTTGCAGATAAAATCGAGATGTTGAAAGAGAAAAGGGCCGCTAGACTGAAGAGAGAAATGGAAGCAAGAAGGGTTGTTGAAGAACTGACTAAAGTTCAAATGGAAGCTGGTAAGACAAAAGTTGAAGAAAAATCAACAGAGAAGGTCGAGGTTGAAGAGAATGAAGTGAAGATGGAAGTTGAGAAAGAATCGATTGCGATTGAAAAGGTGGTGGAGAAAATAGTTGAAAAAATCGTCGAAGTTGAAAAAATTGTTGAAGTGGAAAAGATTGTAGAGGTTGAAAAACCTTGTGCTAAGTGTTTAGTACCTTGCAAAAAGTGTGCTGAAAAAGACATGAAGTATGCTGAATTGGAAAAGCTCAAAGAAAATTTGCTGCATAATGTGAGAAGCATAAAGGAGTCATATGATCTCCTAAGCAGCAAAGTGAATTTGTACAAAGGAGCTTGTGATGAGGATATTCAGATGAAGAATCTTTTGAAAGCAACAGTTGTTCAAAAGCAAACTGCAATCAACAAATATATCGAGATTATTGCTGGGCTGAAACAAGAATTGACTGCTATGACGATTGAAACAGAAAGAGTGAATAATTTACTTCGAAGTTATCAAAGTTCAGATTATGTTATTGATCACATCTATCCTACCGTGGCAGCTCATAAGTTTGCAGATGATGAAGAAAATTCTGGTAAGAAAACTGGTTTGAAGTATAAAAGAGTACCGAATCCAATGTGGGATGGCTATACCCCCCGAGACTTTGAAAAGGTGGCTGAAGCACTCAATCTGAATCTGAAATCCGAGTCTATCGATGGATTGCCAGATGATATTGATGTCACCTTCACAGCGTCTGACACTGATCATGAGTCCGAGTTAATTAAGAAAGTGGTCGATCAGGTGTTGGAGAAAGATGAAGAGTCAAAGTCAGAGTCTAAATCTGAAAATTCGAGTTCATCAGACAAAAGCTAGAATTCACCGGTCAAAAGGGTTTACAATAAAGATTTTCTGATGTTACAAAATAATTTGAATGATGAAACATTCAAAGTAGCATATACTTTGAATGATTCTGACAAATTATATTCTGATGAAGAATTTCCAATAAGAAGTGTAAAAACTGAAATGATTAACAAGGTTTTCAAATTAACAGAAATTAATATTTCTGAAATAAAAGATGTAAATCTTAATGAAAAACCTAAAAAGTACACTTCAAGAGTTCAACAAAGATTGAACAAGAAAAAGGGTTACAGTTCTGGTTCGGGTTATCGAAAGAAACCAAACCGTAACAGTAATTTCAAAAAGAAAGGATTAGGCTTTATTCCACCAGAAAATCATAAAAATGAGAAAACTTATAAACCAAAAACTAAATTTTTTTCAGGAGCAAGTTCTGAAGAGGAGAAGGAGAAACCGTTCTGGAAACAGTCAAACAAGGAGCCGAAAAGCAAGACAATATGTTGAATGAATCTGAATCGAGAGTTGAAATAAGAACCTGTTTCAAATGTCAAGAGGTTGGCCATATTGCTTGGAATTGCCCAAAGGTCACCAACACAATACATGGAGTTTCTTCTAACTCTAAATTGAAAGAAAAATGTGTTGATAAAAAGAAACAACCAACAGAAAAATTTAAAGAGTTCAAAAATTCGACTTTCGAAGTTGGTGAAAGTTCGAAACATTTTTACAAAAGAAGAGCAAATTTAAACAAAAAAAAAATGGGTTGTTAAGAGTTCCGAGGTTGTTTCTGGCAATGAATCTGATTCGTCAAAGTCAGAGGAGCCATAGGTTGTGCTAAATGATGAGAATTTCGTTCCAACAATGGATGATGAAAATTTTCCACCATTGTCAAACGGAAACTTGAAATCAAAAATTGGTAAGATTGAGATTTCAGATCAATTCTTCTCTGATAAGAAAGAATTTGATGCTGAAAAGGCGTTTAATGGTAAAGTGTTACATATTTTTGGTAAAATGGCAGATGGTAAGGTGAAGGGAGTAAAAGAATTTTATGAATCGAAAATTGTTAAACCAAATGATGATGGTTCATCCATGATTGATCAGGCATGGGTGAGATTCTTTAAAAAATAAAATCCCAACTTGCCGGAGCTCCCAAGTTGGTAATCGTGGAGCATGAATCGGCATCATTCTTGAAAAATGTTTTGTGATAAACCTACAAGTGTTAAATTTTACAAGTGGTTGATAGAACAATGTGATGAAACCCCATGATGTGTGAAATCAACAAAACTAATTTTCCGGAAAAACCATTTTGATTAAAACAAACTTAAGTGTTTTGAAATCATAATGGGAAAATAGTTTGTTGTCAGGGGGAGTTCTAATTGTTTATGCCAAGGGATGGCGAATTGAAGCAATTCACATCAGTTTGTCAGTTTATTTGTACAGTTTATTGTTTTTAGTTTCAATTTTTCCCGGAAAATCAAAAATTGAAACATATTTTTGATTTTAGGGGGAGTAAAAAATTAGAAATTTTGAAAATTTGAAAAATCCAAAAACATGATAAAATAAAAAACATCGAAAAATCAAAATGAGTTTTGTTGTGAAAAAGAGGAAATGATAGTACATCAGTAGATAATCACAGTACGCTAAAGAATTGGAAAGTTAATATGTGATAAACGGTCTCACTGATGATATGCCAGTAAATTTTTACACGCTTAGTAGATTGTTTTCGAGATATAAACCTAAATATCAAATACTTACTTATTTCGTGGGGAACATCTCTCGGATATATAGGTAACCCCTGAAATCTTGTTTGAAGGGCTTTCTATTTCTGACATACTAGGTCTTTGTGCGTGATGATATCTGGGGTATTATACCAGGACTTCTGATTTTGCGGGAGCAATAGCCTAGTCCTCGTATAATACTTTGCACTTCTTTAATCATAAAGCCCACCCTCAGCATAAAAAATGATGAAATATTGAAAAATGCTAATCATGTGCTGTTGAAAAGAAGATCCCCAAAGGGGACACACCTAAAGTCGAGCCATCATCTCTCTGATTGAACGGAAGTTCTAGCCTGAGCTCTCATGGTCTCGCAATTACCCATTTACAGATATCATTAATGTACATTCACCTGTAAGACTGAATATAGGAGTCTGGATACAGGAGTATATTCTGAGGTGGGACATGCGAATAAGTTTAAGTTCTTAAAACACTAAATCTCGTATCTCGAAACAATTGAACTCTGTGTGAAAATTTAAGTGGATCAGTATACTGACAATCTAAGTGAATCGTTTAGAACTTAAAGTGTTTAAAGCTCAACGGTGCTAGTGATTTGTCAAAAACTGATATGATCCTCTTACACAAACTCACAAAAATATTGTCTGTAAATATGTCTTTACTGCTTTTCATTAGTGTGTTTTAGTATAAAATTTTGAAAAAAAAAAAATATATTTCATCTTATTTTCGACAACTGATGTTGAAAAGCTGATTTTCAAAATTCCAAGTGCTAAACATGATGAACAACAGTGGGTTGGGAGAGTTTGTTTGAAATTAAAAATGAAGTTAAAGCTGATTTTCATGTTGGTTATTCAAGGTCATTAATTTGAACTTGATATAACTATTATTGATGTTGAATAATATCTACTAGTGGTTTCTAAATTTGTTACATTTTAACAATTGAGAAATTTACTTTTGGGTAGAGTTTTATGCAGATCCCCGTGTCTAAGCTTGAGCAGAGTTTGAGCCAGGATACGATCTTAGAACGAGTGCTATGTCAGCTTGCGATCCCGGAACAACTTAAGGGGGAGTCTGTTAGCAAAAGGGAGTTTGAAGTTTAAAAGAGCCAGACTCAGCTGCTGATGTTGATAAGCAAGAAGAAGATAGAGATTGAAGGATGCTTACAGAGAAAGATACTTTGGAAAGAGCGAGAAGACCGATCAAGACTGAAGACTCAATACACTGAAGACTTGTCAACATCCAAGGGGGAGTCTGTTGGTGCATATGTCTGTTGACTTCGTCTTGTATCGAGTCTTGTAATAGAATAGATAGACCAGGACTCGTTTTACGAGATAATCGGGAAACAGGTCTGAACCAGCCACCTCGCACGAAGTGGATTGGCCACTTCGCACGAAGTGACAGTTTGGTGCGACCAGGCCAGGTCGTGCGACCTGGACCAGGTCGTGTGGACTGGCTGGTGCGACCTGGGCTTCCCTATATATAGAGGGTCTTGGGTCTTCATTTGTAACATTCTGATTCCGGAGACGAAGTGCTGCCAAAGTGTCGAACGATCTGTAATCAGTTTCATATCAATCTAAATGACAGTTAAAGTGATACTTAGTGTTAAACAAGCTGCAAACATGTCCAAATCATTGAATTCCACCTCTGGTTTGGATTAGAACTCTTCTGATCGACTCATTAGGTCGAACCTTCGATCCTACATTCTATTTTTACAAGTTTCAACCACCAATGTTGAAAGAAGGAATGTGTATCATCTTCCTGCTTATGCTACTCCAAATATTAGTAGTAATTTGTTTCACTCATCTACACAAGTAAAAGGTATACTTACTGCAGATATTTTTTGGTAATTTCAAATAATTTTCACAATACTTTCAAAGTTCTTTTCTCGAGTTGTCAACAATTTTTTTCAGTCAAGTATTTTAAAATATGGATACAGATAACACAATTTCAAGTAAGTATGAAGTTGACCTTCAAGCAATTCAACGTCAAATGTGTGCTGAAGAAAGAGAAAAAAAGAAGTATGTTCTTCCACAAAAGAGAAACAACAGAGGTTGTCATTCTGCATCAACATCTGATTCTGTTGAAATGATTCCATTTTCAAATACTTCAAGTGGTATGTGTTATAGTTTTGCAAATAAAATTTAAAAGAAATATGTATGTATATGTTATGTTTTTGGAATCCTTACATATTTTCTATTTTACAAGCTTCAACCAACAATGTCCAAAGAAGGAATGTCCATCAAACTCCTTTTGGAAGTACTAAGCAAAAATCCAATTTTGTTGAGAGGACTCCATTATCAAATATTACAAATTGTATGTTTTAAATTTTACGAAACAAAATATTTGTTTAATTTTATGTTTTATGAATTGTTATATATATCTTATTTTACAAGCTTCAATATAGGTGGAATATCTAAAATTGAATTATAAATGAGTGATGAGATGTTATCAGATTCTGTGGTTAAGAAGATTCATGGAATTTCTAAAGGTATAAGATACGAATTTAAATTCCTGTTAAGTTTTCAATATGTAGAAAACTTATGTTGACTTATAAATTTGCTAAGTCTGTAGATTATATTGATCATGGAGATGCCATCTTTGTGTGTTCTAAATGTGATGCAATGTTATGGGAAGATGAAATGCTTAGGGGAAATCAAAAACGTAAAAAAATGTCATATTCTCTTTGTTGTTCAAATGGAGATGTTGAGCTACCACGACCGCCTACACCTCCTCCTTTACTACGTCATTTATATAAAAGTCATACCTCACAGTCTCGCAATTTCATGGATAATATTCGAGCATATAACATGATGTTTTCTTTCACATCTCTTGGTGGGAAGGTTGACAAAAGTTATCAGAGAGGTAAAGGTCCTTATGTATTTAGACTACAAGGTCAGAATTATCATCGAATGGGTAGTCTACTTCCAGACGATGGGGAAGAACCCAAATTCTCCCAGCTTTACATATATGATTCACAAAACGAAGTTGTAAATCGTCAAAAAGCAGTAAGGTAATTTCTTTATGATAATTGTGGCATTTATGAATATATATTTTGCTTTTTAGTATATTTACATTCATCATCATTTGAAATGAATGTAAATTTTAACATTTTATATTTCTGGCAGTTCTTAGATAGAATGCAAAACTACAAGAAACAACCAGCTTGATAGTACAACCATAGAGGGTCTTAAAGATATGTTGGATTCTTGCAATCCTCTTGTCCAGTCGTTCAGAATGGTAAGAGATTGTTTTCAAGAAAATGAGTTTCAAGATGTAAGCTTGAAGCTTATTGGAACAAGAGATAAGGATGGAAGAGTTCACAATTTGCCAACAGCATCAGAAATTGCTGCGTTAATACATGGTGATTTTGATGGAGCATTTGATAAACGGGACATTGTTGTCAGAAAGAAGTCTGGTGGTCTTCAAAGAATTAATGAGCTTCATCCCTCTTACCTTGCTTTGCAATATCCACTTATTTTCCCATATGCGGAAGATGGTTATAGAGTTGGTATTAAACATAGAGGGATTGCGATTGATAATGAGGTACTTAGAACCAATCTTACAATTAGAGAATTCTTTTGTTACAAAATTCAAGATAGACAGAATCAGTTTTCATTGTTAGTTAATGCGAAAAAACTATTTCAGCAGTTTTTGGTTGATGGATACACGATGATAGAATCTGCCAGGTTGAATTATATAAGGACACAACAACCTAAACTTAGAGTGCAAAATCTTAAGAACTTGAATGCTACTGTTGAAAGTGGAGAGAATAATGCGTCAAGTTGTGGTAAACCTATACTTTTACCTTCATCATTTACTGGTGGTTCTAGATATATGATGCAAAAGTACTTAGATGCTATGGCAATTTACAAGTCTGTTGGATATCCCGATTTATTCATAACGGTGACTTGTAATCCAAACTGGCCTGAGATTTACAGGTGTTTGCACGATAAAGCTCTTAATGCTGAAGACAGACCAGATATTATCTCTAGATTATTCAAGTGTAAATTGGATCATCTTATAAAAGATTTCAAGAAACATAAATTCTTTGGTGCAAGAAACATAAATTCTTTGGTGATATACAAGCAGGTACCCTTTAGTTATATTTTTTACTTTAAACATCTAATTATATTTATCTAACAACTCATTGTTCAAAAATTTCAGTTATGTATACAATGGAATTTCAGAAGCGTGGACTCCCACATGCTCACCTGTGTTTGTTCTTGGGTGCTGAAAGCAAATTTCCAAATGCATCTGATATTGATCGTGTTATTAGTGCTGAGATACCAGATAAAGAAAGAGATCCTGAATTATATGAGCTTGTCAAGCAATTTATGATTCATGGACCATGTGGTACAGACAACCTACTTTGTCCATGTATGTTTCAACAAAAATGTTCTAAAAAGTTTCCCAAAAAATATGTAGATGAGACTTGTGTTGATTCTGAAGGATATCTTGTCTATCGTCGCCGTCAAACAAGTAATACAGTAGTAAAGAATGGTGTGACACTTGATAATAGATTTGTAGTTCCTTACAATGCTCTCCTGCTCAGAAAGTATCAGTGCCACGTTAACGTTGAATGGTGCAACCAGTCAGGTTCTATCAAATATTTGTTTAAATATATTAATAAGGGGCCTGATAGAGTTACTGCTTCTGTTTTTCAAGCCAATAGCAACAAGAATGATACAGAACAGAATGTAGCTGTAGATGAGATAAAAGCATACCCTGATTGTAGATATATCTCTGCTTGTGAAGCTGCTTGGAGAATATTCATGTATGATATACATTATAGACATCCAACTGTTGAAGTATTACCTTTTCATTGTGAAGATGGTCAGAGTATTGTGTATAACGATCATGATAATTTGTGTGATATTGTTACTTATCCAAATGTGAAAATGACAATGTTTACAGAGTGGATGAATTGTAATAAAGTCGATGAATTTTCCAGGACATTGAGGTATGTTCAGTTTCCGGGATATTATGTATGGAATGCTAAAAATCGCAAATGGAATTGAAGAAAGCATCCGTATGGATCACTTGGGAGGATACATTATGTCCCACCATCACTTGGTGATTGTTATTACCTAAGGATTTTACTGAATCATATTAACAGACCAACCTGTTTTGAAGATATAAAAACAGTTGATGGGTAGGTTTTTCAAACATTTAAAGATGCATGTTTTGCACGGGGGCTGTTGGATGATGATAAAGAATATGTTAATGTTGTCAAAGAAGCTAGCACATGGTCAACCGGAGATTTCTTGAGGACCTTTTTTGTAATGTTGTTGCTGTCAAATTCAATATCTCATCCTGGTGTTTTTTGGACGGAAACGAAGTCCCTGTTATGTGAAGACATTCTGTATCAGCAACGAAAGATAACTGGTATTGCAGGTAATGTTATTATTTTATTAAAGTTATATACAACTACATTAAAATTATGCAATAGCTCTGTTATTGGGAAAAAACTAATACTTTTTTCAACATTTGTTTTAGATTTGGATCTTCAACAAGAAGAACTTGAAATTATCTGTCTGTCTGAAATTGAAAAGTTGCTACTTACCAATGGAAGTACAGTGAGAAATTTTGATGATATGCCAAGTGTTCCGGACAATTATATTTCATCGTCGAACAATCGATTGATAATGAAAGAATTATCGTATGACAGACTAGCTCTTCAAAGGGAACATGATGCTTATGTAAAGTGTTTAACTGCCGAACAAGAAAGGATATATAAAATTGTTATGGAAGCGATTGAAAAAGGTGATGGAGGTGTTTTTTTTTTGTATATGGTTATGGTGGAACTGGAAAGACGTTTCTTTGGAAGACATTCTCAGCTGCATTACGATCAAAAGGTGAAGTTGTATTGAATGTTGCATCCAGTGGAATTGCTTCACTTTTGCTGGATGGTGGTAGAACTGCTCATTCAAGGTTTGTAATTCCAATCAACATTAATGAGAATTCAATATGTTCGATAGAGCCTAATACTGAGTTAGGTGATTTAATTAAAAGAGCAACATTGATTATTTGGGATGAAGCACCTATGACTCACAAGCATTGTTTCAAGGCTCTTGATAGAACAATGAGAGACATATCACGTTCCAGTCAATCAAACATGCAATCCAAGACGTTTGGGGGAAAGGTCATTCTATTGGGTGGTGATTTTAGACAAATTATTCCGGTTATCCCTAAAGGTACCAGAACAATGATAGTCAATGCTTCTTTGAATTCTTTTTATATATGGCGGCACTATCAAGTACTAAAGCTAACTGAGAATATGAGATTAAGAGTTGGTTGTCAGGAAGCAGATTTGAAAGAAATAAAGGAATTTGGAGAATGGATTTTAAAGCTTGGTGAAGAAAATGATGGTGAGATTGATATTGAAATACCAGATGATTTACTTATTCATGACCAAGTCAATCCTATTTCTTCTCTCATTTCATTTATATATCCGGACATGAATAAGTTTTTGTGGGATTTAACGTATTTCCAACAAAGAGCGATTCTTGCTCCAACTAATGAAGTAGTTGATTCAATAAATAAAGAGTTGTTAGAGAGTCTGCCCGGTGAAGAAAAGGTTTATTTTAGTTCAGATAGTTTATGCCAATCGGAGGAAGAATCAGAGCTTAATATGGAATTGTTTCCTCCTGATGTGTTAAACAATCTTCGTTGTAGGACCGGTTTTGACTCCGAAACAATTGCGAAACGAACGTGTGACGTGCGGAAACCGTACACGAACGTGACCTAACACACAAGATGTAATATAAACTTGACTCTATTAGAAATATGACAAGTACAAGCACCTTGAATCACTTTCTCTCTCTAGAATCTCTCTCTAGATATTGAGCTCTCTAAATGTCAAATGAGCATAAAGTCCCTAATCTATGACATAACCTCCCTATATATAGTCCAAGGCTTTAATGACACTTCTCTTTAATTACAAGATTGCCGCCTTTCCTTTTGACTAGATATAACACTATAAACTTGTTATCTTCAGTTTTTTGCTACGGCTCGGATTGACGAATGCGATAGACATAAATGCACTAACATTCGTTTATCTGGTTTACCTAACCATAAATTAGTCTGAAACTTGGTGCTATGGTGATGTTACTCGGAAACATTGATCAGGCAAATGGATTGTGTAATGGTACACGTTTACAATTCACGAAGCTCGGAAAAGTTGTGATTGAAGTAAAAATTATCACAGGGACTAATATAGGTAATCATACTTTGATTTCAAGACTGAAGATGACACCTTCAGATAAAAGAATACCAGTGAAGATTTCTCGAAGACAATTCCCACTTTCACTGTGTTTTGCTATGAAAATAAATAAAAGTCAAGGACAATCATTGGAGCGTGTTGGTTTATATCTTCCACGTCCAGTGTTTAGTCATGGCCAGCTCTATGTTGCTGTATCTAGAGTAAAAAGTAGGAAGGGGTTGAAAATTTTGATTTGTGATAAAGAGAAACGAGTCTGTACAACCACTACTAATGTGGTTTACAAAGAAGTTTTACAAAATCTATGATTATACTAAACATCTGTCAATCTGGTAACGTCTGTTGGGTATAATGGAGGAACTGTTGTTAGGAAATGTTTGTTGGAAAGCAATACAACTTTTTGAAAGCATCTGATACTTGCTCTGCATTAAGCTTATCCTGAGAACACATGTTATTAATAATTATTCTCTTAACATCTGTTTACTAACCTTTGTAATTTCTGTTGACTGACCTTTTTAACATGGGTTGATTAACATCAGATAGTTACTATCTATCCATCTGGCAAGCTCTGTTGGAGATAATGGATGACAGTTTTTAGTAAAGTCTGTTGGAAAGCAACAGAAGTTTTTAACAGTTAATAGAAAACAGTGGTTTCCTATCAACATAATGGAATTGCTGTTGAATAAACCTATTGATCATTAATTTATATCAATTTTTTAAGTCTGCAGTAATTATTTTTTTTTACTCTCTGTCAAAATGTGTTATGCATGGTTTTCTAAGAAACGACCCCTGTTTGCACACGCGTCTTACCGCTAGTACTATATAATAAAAGAAACCACTTTGGGGACACTTGTCATCATATTAGGGCATCTCTTATAAATAATTATTATTTTAATTTAATATTTTCTAATTAATTATAGATAACCCTTCTACTAAATATTATTTAGTTTAGAGTTAATTACTGTTTTCGTCCCTGTGGTTTGTCAAAAATCACTATTTCAGTCCATTAGTTTAAAAATTGTGATTTCGGTCCCTGTGGTTTCACTTTCGTAACCATTTCAGTCCCTGTGGTTTCACTTTCGTAACCATTTCAATCAATTTATTATGTTAGTACAGGGACTGAAATGGTTACGAAAGTGAAACCACAGGGACTGAAATCACAATTTTTAAACTAATGGACTGAAATAGTGATTTTTGACAAACCACAGGGACGAAAATAGTAATTAACTCTTTAGTTTAATATCTTATGGATAATTATTATTTAGTTTAATCTTCTACTCATTTATAATATTAATTAGAGTAAATTATAAATTCAATAGTTTAAAACTAAATATGATCAATATAACCATGTTGTTATAATTTAAAACACAAGTAAGAAAAATACTATTTTTATAATTAAATCATGGCTTTTCTAAACAAAAATAAAAACGAAGATAGAAAATCAATTTCTTTTTCTTTTTTTTTTAAACAAAAGCAATTGGGATAACTACTCTGTATACACACACTTAAATATATGTATGTATGTATGTATCATAGTTACCTAAATCGTTAGGGTAGCCACGATCCACGTATTGGATCGTGGTGTACCCACTAACCCCATCCATTAAATGTTATTTTTAACATCTGAGTTCCCAACGTCTTCTTTTCTAACCCTTTTGGCCCTAACACTAACCCCATCCATTAAATGTTAAGGGCCAAAAGGGTCAGAAAAAGGACGTTAGGGGCCAAAAAAAGGTTAGAAAAAAAGACGTTGGGGGCTTAAATGTTAAAAAATTCTTTTTTGGGCTAAAAGGGTAAAAGTGATATAACGACGGGGGCCAAAATCGTAATTTACTATATTACTTATTTGAATTAATTATTACTTCTATATTTATCTATTTACTTCAAATTCAAACTTAATTATCTAATTTGATGTTAACTATATATTTGAACATTTTGTTTAGTTTGGTATCAAACAGGTTTTACGAAACTTAACATAAAATTAACTAATATTATTTATCATTTCTATATTTACGGAGTTTTAAATAAAGGGTTAAATTTATTGAGACTTCGTTAACAAATTTTGCAACAACAGAATAATCTATTTTTATCACGAAAACCAAACATTGTGTTAATATATTAAATATTTTTATTTTCACTATACAAAATTACATTTACTCGACCCATGTAATACATGAGGTTTTTTAAGATATAACTTTTTATTATTTGATGTATAAAATTAGATTTATTCAATTCGTACAATACACGGATTTTTTAAGGATATATATTTTTTATTATTTAGTACAGAAAATTACATTTATTCAAACCGTATAATACGCATATTTTTAAAGATGTAATTTTTTATTATTTGGTATATAAAATAACATTTGTTCAACCCGTGTAATAAATGAGGTTTTTTAAAGATGTATTATTTTATTATTTGGTAAACAATATTACATTTACTCAACTCATGTAATACACGTGTTTTTAAAGATATAACTTTTTTATTCGGTATATAAAATTACATTTATTCAACCCGTACAATATTGTTCTTATAGATAAAACTTTTTATTATTTAATAAATAAAATTATATTTATTCAACCCGTGCAATAAAGAAAGTTTTTAAAGATATATTATTTTATTATTTAGTATATAAAATTTATTTATTCAACCCGTGTAATACACGGAATTATAACCTAGTTTGGATATATTAAAATGCTAAGTTTTAGAAATTAGAAAATACTAAATAAAACCAAATCTAATCGTTAATTACAATTATATAAAACAAAAACGAAAATACTTTTCGTTGTACGTAAGATATTGTGAGAAAAATTTTGATTTATAACCCAGGTTAAGCTCTTTTTAAAAATAAAATAAAAATTTCCCTACTCATTCAACTTTATCTAAAAAGTACAATGCTTTATAAAAAGAAAATAGTTCTCTATAATTAATCATCACTCGACAAAAGAACTTGCACTTTAAGGGGAGGGGGGTGGTCACCAGTGACCATTTTTTCATCACTCACAATATCCAATCATGTTCCGCCATGTCAGCAACCATTTTTCCATCACTCACAACCTTTTTTAGTGGGGGTGGTCATCACTCACCACCACACCCAACAATTTCCCCCCAACCAACAATTACACTCACAATTAAACACCATCACGCGTTAAAAAAATAACGAAAATTGCTTTCCGTGATAAAATAACGCGTTATACTTTTTAGTGGGGGTGGGATCTTTAATGTTCCACGCGTTATGATCAATGTTCCACGCGTTATTCTTTATCCACTCCGCCTGGCCTAATAAAAACGGCTCTATGCAACAATGCAACTACTAAACAAATACGAAGGAAACAAAACAAAATGTTGATAATTACATTACAAGATTAAAGTTAGAGTTAATTACATAGTTAGTCCATGTGGTTTGCATAAAATAACATATTTAGGTACTAATAGTTTAAAATCACCTTCAAGAGTATTAACTTTTCATTTTGTAACGTTTTGAGGTATTAACTTATAAGGTATTAACATAGTTAGTCCCTGTGGTTTGCACAAAATAACATACATAGGTACTAATAGAATGTGATTTTAAACCTACAAATAACGTTAATACCTTCAAATGTTACAAAATGAAAAGTTAATACCCTAGAATGTGATTTTAAACTATTAGTACCTAAGTTTGTTATTTTGTGCAAACCATAGGGACTAACTACGTAATTAACTCTTAAAATTAAGAGTAAACTGCAATTTTACCCCATGGGGTTTAGGCCAATTGGCACTCTAACCCCCTCTAACGAAATAATTGCAATTTTACCCCCCAACGTTGATGTTCTGTCGCACGTTTACCCCCTGCCGTCAGTCAACAGTTATTTGACTGTTATAGGTAGGGGTATTTTGGTAATCTTACCCCATATTTATTATTATTATTATTATTATCTTCCAAACACACTTAACCCACACAGTCTCCGTTCACCCCTTTCTTCTCTAGACCTAAAATCTGAAACCCTAACCCTAACTCTACCGAAACGCCAAATTATCATTCGATTTCGGTTCCCAAATCTCCACAACCAGATCGTTGTTCATCACACACAATCAACAATGGTGTTGGCAGAGTTAGGTGGGAGCATATCACGTGCTCTCCAGCAGATGAGCAATGCAACTGTGACAACCCAAACTTTCAAGGTCAGTGCCTCTCAGTTACGTGATATGATTCTGTTTCTATTAAATTGACAAACACTCGGGTCTATAATGTACTTGCTAAATGTATGACGGGTTTGAGTATGTGGACGTGTGTTTGGTTGATGAACTATAAGAAACCATTAAACGTTATTATGTGTTATAACTAAACAAGAGAACTAAACTAATTGGGCCGCGTACTTGCTTAAAACACGCACCTTCACTTGGGCCGAAGGCCACACCCTTTTCCCTCGGCCCACTTTGCATACCCAAATTCATTAGACTTATTGTTGGGCCGGATATTGTGAGTCTCCTTATAACACATGTACACGTAAATATTAGAGAAGGGGATCTCATAATTAAATACTCATAAGTTTGTTGCAAACCCCTTGCCCACGAATTGAACACCCTATACATGGGACTATGATTGGGCTTGGTAGAGCCCAAGTGCATGATTGTTGACGGCCGGTTATGGATTCTTGTATTCTGCGGGATCTAGTATATAGATAGGAGATAGGATATCACGTATCATAACAACACACATATACAAACCCTAGATTTCTATGAGCGCATACGGTAGTGGTAGAACCCCCCTCCTCCTGTTCGAGATAGCATCTTGACCAGTCAAGTTTCTGGTTAGTGGTTCGGACTTGTTGACTTTCATATTTGTGTGATATTGTTTATGTGTGATAGTGAATGATTGATGCTTATGATAATCTCTATTTAATGATCTTGTTTATACGTAATCTTGACTTAACGAATTATGCATGTATGTTGATGTTGTGTCCTGGTATGATTAGAACGATGCTAGGTGATGTATGATCATTGATTAGAATGAGTAATTTTATTTGACCTTAAATCTTACTATTTTCTTAACACAATCAACTCACACACAATGTCTGAGAAGAATATATTGATATCTAACTTACAACAATAAATGTTCTCAAACCCAATGAATCCGACCTGAATGAACTGAGGTATTCACGTGAATGTCTACACCTTTTAACAAATAAACAAGATGATTTGAATGAAACTTAACTTTGACTGGACCAAAAACTTATTGAATGTTATCAAAACTATGAGTTATCTTCAATCACATGCAACAATAATAAATTCACATGCAAGTTTATCAATGGCCGACAATATTTGATTCTCAATGTAATCCTATTGAACTGTTTATTTAGTAGACTGACACTATGTTCACGTGATGTGGTTAATAATGCAATCGATATATGTTGACAGCACAATTGACTTTAATGTATTGATTGAGTGAGGCGAAAGTTAGATGATGACATACAATCTGTCTTGGGCTTTTGGGGCGAATTGGGTCATGCAACTTGTTGGGCCGTTTAATCTATATGTAAGCAGCTGGGCTGCGTGACTTCGGGTCACCAGCTGAGTCCAAACTTTGTGTGTATTTAGTTGTTACTTGGGCCAATCAGTCACACACACACTTATATCGGAATAGTTACATTGGGCCGCACACCTTTACGATGCATACGATATATATATATATATATATATATATATATATATATATTGTAAGTGTAATTGGGGTTAGGATATGTGAAGTAAAATTGTATGTGATACAAAAATCTGTTGTGTGGATAAATGGTGTTAACTTGGATAATGCATGGCATAGCTAACTGTTATAACATGTATAGTTATGTGTATTTCATAAGTGCAATTTGTGCATTTCGTGACAAAATACGTGGATGATGTGCAACTGAGATTAATTGTTGTCGGTAATTATGTTAGGACGTTTGTGATCAACTATTAAACAAGTAACTAGTCATACCGAGCAAACCAAGGTGAGTTCACACTTTCCACAAGGCATGGGATTCCCAAGGGTTGGGAATGGGTAAAGGATTTAAACTGAAACTGCGTGATATCCTGGTTTGGAACACGTACACACCCTCTTTATTGAAGGGTGACAACACGTACTAAGAACTTAATCGGAACCTGCGTAATCTCCTGGTTTGGGGATTACGTACACACCCTCTTTATTGAAGGGTGACAACACGAATACTAGACCAAAACTCTATCATTAAGTCCCTCATTTTGTATCGACTTAATCGCCGAGGCCAATGGCGAGCGGGTCATTAGTTAAATAGCGCTATTAGGTTTGACAAGCCTCACACCGTGCCGTAGAGGACGGACGTGGACTAATGGACTATGGCACGTCAATGATGATAGACATTGACTAGGGCACCAACTTACTTTCGTCAGTAGTCGATATGGTAAACGGGTCTAGTGGTTCACATGGGGAAGCCCCCACTGATTATGGATATGGATTGGGAAATAAAGATACTGGTTAACTCGTGGTTTACGAAACAACTTATGGTTTTCGAAACAAACTTGTAAAACTAAACAACCAACTGTGAACTCGCTCAACTTTGTTGTTGACTCGTTGTTACATGCCTTGCAGGCCTTTAGGTGCATATTGTTGGAACTTGCTGTCTGGGATGCTGGAGTGGTCATGGGTCGATATATATGGAAACGCGAGACGAACCTAATGGCTTTCACACACTTGGTTTACGAATTTCTTAATTAATGTATTATGCTTCCGCTGAACGTTAAATAATGTTTTGTAACACTTCTATCAATAATAAATGAAAGTTGTATTTGGAATAATTGTTATGAGTTCAACATGATTGGTGGCTTGGATCCTGGAACGTCACATGCCTAACACGGACATTCCCTAGGTGGTATTTTGGGGGTGTGACAGATTGGTATCAGAGCCATTGGTTATAGTGAACTTGGTTTTATTAAAAAAAAGGGAAAAATGTTTTTGTAAAACCAGACTATAACTGAACAGTTTTGAAGACGTAAATACGACCATGACACTCAGCTCCAGATTGCAAGGTTCGTCTCTCGTATACTCATTGTACTGCATAACTAGTGAACACCTACATATGATATTGCATGTGATTGCACGTTTAGCACAACAGTATGAATTCATGTATACTTGCATGTGTTATGTGACTGATAGGGTGGTATTTCCCTAAACCTTCATGACTTACGCTTGGTGATACTCTTTGTTTGCTACTAGAGTTCGAGGAACCATTTAACATGAGTTAAGAGGAGCTCAGATGAGCATGCAAATCACAATATTATTGTGGGTGCACACATAATAATAATGTGGGGTGCATGTGAGTCCCAGTGAGGCTTAACAAGTGGAAAAGGGGTTCCGTTCCGTTATGTAATCGACGTGAAAACATAACAAACCTATAAGGGTCATAGCAGTAATTGTCCCCTACTCGAACGTGAACTTTTCATTCATCTTTGGATCCCTTTGAATCTCGATGCTATCGAGTGTTACCTGAACACCCAGCTGAGCTCAGCGAACCGTGTAGAATGTTAGGTGCTTATACGAACGCCCCTGAGTTGAATGCCGCAACGTTGAATGATTGATCGATACCTTTCTTACTCCTTTTCGTTGATGTCTTAGATCCCGAAGTGTGATCACTTCTGCAATACTCCCGTAACCTACTGTGTATTACTCAAACAACTTGCAACATCGATGGACAGGAGGATGAGCGTAGTACTTTACCAACCTCAGTACTTTGACGACCCTGATTACCGGCAACGAGCACCAGCGAATTGGCTTCAATCGAATCCTTAACCCCAGCCAGCGACTCATGGGAGTCAACTTTCACGAATTAATCAAGACATAAACGGTCACAATCGCCATTGTATGGAACGTGTAACTGCCCGCACCAGGAGTAGTGCCTTAGGACGTGGCACGAAATGTGAAAGGATGGACCCTAATGGCGAAAGGCCGCAGGACTCTGTTTCGAGCTACGACATTAGAAGCAAAAGTCGCGATGACATCAAGGTACTCGCAAATCATGGCTTTCGGTATGGAAATAATGGTGGCTTCAACAAGGACTGGCCGATGTTAAGTAAGGACGCCAACAACCCATGGAACAATGGCAGTTTTGGGAATCCTAGTAGCAGTAGCAACAACACTGGAAGTGGTACTCGTGGAAGGACATTGGGGATTGGCGTGGGCGACGCCGGGATTATAACAACATGGTGGCCTACGTGTTCTTGGTGACTAATCACTCCGCCACTGTTTTGTTTAACCCTGATGCTTCTTGAAACGGAACCTGTTATGGAATCGGCTGACGGCAAGAAAATGGAAACCTCATATGATCATTGGGATGCAAACTAGACCTTGTGGGACAAGTGTTCGACATCGACCTTTCTTCTGTTGTTCTTATTAGATGTACCCTGTGAAGAGAAGATTCTACGTATCCCCCTCCTAGTGGAGGATTATTATCTGTTCTAACGCATCAGAGTAGTGCAGAGGTTAACATCAATTCAGCAGTAAAGGCCAGAAGTGTCCACGAAAGGATTAATCCGCTATGATAGCACTCGTTACTGATGTCAAGGCTAAGGAAAAGAGGATCGAGGATCCACCAATAGATCGTGATTCCACTCAGCATGCTACACGAGGAGCTATTAGGTTTACTTCCACAACTAGTAGACAGACTCTTAGTTCGATCTCACGCCAGAGGCAGCCCTGATCCTTCGTACCTCTTACCGTCTTGCACCAGGAGGGTTGCGAGAGTTGTCAAATCAACAACAGGGATTGTTGGACAGGAGCTTGGTCGGACCTAGTTTTTGTTTTGGGGAGCCCTAGTTATATCCAGGAATAATGGTTGTATCGTTGGATATGTGTACTTATTATCGAGAACTCAACAAGGTGACAGTCAAGAACCGTTCGCTTCGACCATGTAGTAACACCCTGTTAACCAGTTGCGAGGAACGAGCTTCCATTCGAGGATTGGCTAGTGAACGAACTATCATTAGATGGAACTCCAAGAGGAGAATGCTCTTAGAACAGCATGCCGAACGCAATGCAGCCATTCCAACTTTGTACACCAGGATCATTGAGTTGATCAACACACCAGCAGCTTCAGGGATCACATGAACCGATCATATTTGTTGATGACGTTCTGAATCATGACCAGGAGAAAGGAACACGATGGGTGGCATATGTTAAATGTCACATCTAGATTCGAGAAATGCATTTTGATCATGTAACCAACGGAGTGGGAATACACGGGGATATCGCTAGGATGCATCTTGTTAGGAACTGATCGACACCAAAGATTCCTTCGGGGATGCAACAATCCCTTGGGTTCGCTGGATACTATCGCAGATTCATCATTGGATCTTTGAAGATTGCGCAACATCAACCTCCTTAGCACAGCGGGGAGCTGTGAATTCATGGGAAATAAAACAGGAGGACGTCTTTTCAGCTTTCGAATCCCAACTCTGTAATGCACTGAGCATCGTTTATACCCGAGGGTGCGGGTGATTCAGTGGCATATCCTTATGGCCCGAATCAGAGTCCCAGCTGCACATCAACGCAACACGAGAGAGTGATGACATACGTGATGAAGTTACAAAGAGGAACCGCGCGACACACACGACTGGCGGTGGAAACCGTGGTCTTTGGATTTACTTGGAGGCATTACTTGGACGGTACCAGATGTGTTATTTAGACCGATCGCAAGGTCCTCCCGTGTACCTTGGCTTCGACAAAACTAAATCAGCTAATGGCATCGATGGGGGGAACTTTTGGATGATTGCAACTATGAAACCTGAATGTGCGTGAGCTTTGCAGCTCACTATCGACTCTAACTTACCTGATCCGACTCGCTCTGTTCAAACTGGAGAACTGAAGGAGAGGATTTCGAAGTTGAACCCATGTGGGGCATGGAGAAGCAACCGGCATCTGTAGGGAACTGTAGGGAACTCGTGTTGAGCAAGGCACATCGGCTTCGATATTTTTAGTCGTCTGGGTTTTGATGAGAGGCATTAGGACTTACAAACTGGGTACTCGTAATCGGGCATGAATGCCCACCTAGCTAGGTATGGGAATGATGTTTGACTTGTGGGAAAGTCAAGACGAAGTGTTAGCAACCAGAAACATCTATATGGAAAGTGAAAACAGACTGCCATGGATTTGGTCACTAGTCTACTTACAACTCGAAGCGGAAACGATATCACCTGGATGATCGTTGATTGTCTCATGTAACCAGCACACTACCTAGTCATCAAGGAAATGGATAAGTTTTCTACACTTGCAGTCATCTACCTGAAAGAAGTGGTTGCTAGGCACGAGGTGCCAACCTCCATTATCTCTAATCGCGACCCACGATTTGCATCTGATTTGTGGCAAGCGATGCACAAATCCTTTGGCTCACGTCTAGACCTGAGCACAGCATGTCATCCACGGATGGATGGGCAGACTGAATGCAACATCCAAACCCCTTGAAGACATGCTTCGAGCATGTGTAATCGACTCTGGTAACGGCCGGGAGCGGCACCTACTTTTGGTGGAATTTTCGTATGATAACAGTTACCACACCAGCATTCAGGCTGCTCTGTTTGAGGCATTGTACGGATGGAAGTGCCAATCATCTCTTTGTTGGGCAGAAGACGGAAACGGCCAAATCACTGGCCCAGAACTCCTCATAGACACAGTAGAGAAGATTACTCAGATGCGACAACGAATGGCGGCAGTTCGTGACAGTCAGAAAAGCTACGCTGATAAGTGCAAGAAACCACTCGAGTTCCAAGTTGGGGATCGAGTACTACCTAAAGTCTCACCTTGGGAAGGTGTACTTCGTTTTGGTATACGAGACAAAACTCAAACCGCGATATGTTGAACCTTTCGAAATCACGGAGAGAATTGGCAAGGTGGCCTACAGATTGAATCTACCTGAAGAAATCGGTGGAGTTCACAACGTATTCCGTGGGTCGAATCTGAAGAAGTGTCTGTCAGATGAAGCCCTCACAGTTCCTTTCAAGGAGCTCACGATCGACGATCTATTGCGATTTGTCGAAGAACCAGTGGAAGTCTTGGACCGGGAGGTCAAGATTCTCAAACGCACCAGGATACCTATTGTTCGAGTTCGTTGGAACTCCCGTCGTGGCCCAGGGTTCACCTGGGAACGAGAAGACCAAATGAAACACAAATATCCCAGTTGTTCGAGAACAATGAAACCACTACTGAGGCTGAAGCTACTGTGGAATTTCGGGAAGAAATTCCAAATCAACTGGGGGATGATGTGACACCCCAGGAAAACCAGGAAAACCACGCAACCAAACTAGCTTACTCAGTAACTACGTGCCAAATTTCGGGACGAAATTTCTTTCAGGTTGGGGATGATGTGACAACCCAAACTTTCAAGGTCAGTGCCTCTCAGTTACGTGATATGATTCTGTTTCTATTAAATTGACAAACACTCGGGTCTATAATGTACTTGCTAAATGTATGACGGGTTTGAGTATGTGGACGTGTGTTTGGTTGATGAACTACAAGAAACCATTAAACGTTATTATGTGTTATAACTAAACAAGAGAACTAAACTAATCGGGCCGCGTACTTGCTTAAAACACGCACCTTCACTTGGGCCGAAGGCCACACCCTTTTCCCTCGGCCCACTTTGCATACCCAAATTCATTAGACGTATTGTTGGGCCGGATATTGTGAGTCTCCTTATAACACATGTACACGTAAATATTAGATATGGGGATCTCATAATTAAACACTCATAAGTTTGTTGCAAACCCCTTGCCCACGAATTGAACACCCTATACATGGGACTATGATTGGGCTTGGTAGAGCCCAAGTGCATGATTGTTGGCGGCCGGTTATGGATTCTTGTATTCTGCGGATTCTAGTATATAGATAGGAGATAGGATATCACGTATCATAACAACACACATATACAAACCCTAGATTTCTAAGAGCGCATACGGTAGTGGTAGAACCCCCCTCCTCCTGTTCGAGATAGCATCTTGACCAGTCAAGTTTCTGGTTAGTGGTTCGGACTTGTTGACTTTCATATTTGTGTGATATTGTTTATGTGTGATAGTGAATGATTGATGCTTATGATAATCTCTATTTAATGATCTTGTTTATACGTAATCTTGACTTAACGAATTATGCATGTATATTGATGTTGTGTCCTGGTATGATTAGAACGATGCTAGGTGATGTTATGATCATTGATTAGAATGAGTAATTTTATTTGACCTTAAATCTTACTATTTTCTTAACACAATCAACTCACACACAATGTCTGAGAAGAATATATTGATATCTAACTTACAACAATAAATGTTCTCAAACCCAATGAATCTGACCTGAATGAACTGAGATATTCACGTGAATGTCTACACCTTTTAACAAATGCACATGATGATTTGAATGAAACTTAACTTTGATTGGCCAAAAACTTATTGAATGTTATCAAAACTATGAGTTATCTTCAATCACATGCAACAATAATAAATTCACATGCAAGTTTATCAATGGCCGACAATATTTGATTCTCAATGTAATCCTATTGAACCGTTTATTTAGTAGACGGGCACTATGTTCACGTGATGTGGTTAATAATGCAATCGATATATGTTGACATCACAATTGACTTTAATGTATTGATTGAGTGAGGCGAAAGTTAGATGATGACATACAATCTGTCTTGGGCTTTTGGGGCGAATTGGGTCATGCAACTTGTTGGGCCGTTTAATCTATATGTAAGCAGCTGGGCTGCGTGACTTCGGGTCACCAGCTGAGTCCAAACTTTGTGTGTATTTAGTTGTTACTTGGGCCAATCAGTCACACACACACTTATATCGGAATAGTTACATTGGGCCGCACACCTTTACGATGCATACGATATATATATATATATATATATATATATTGTAAGTGTAATTGGGGATAGGACATGTGAAGTAAAATTGTATGTGATACAAAAATCTGTTGTGTGGATAAACGGTGTTAACTTGGATAATGCATGGCATAACTAACTGTTATAACATACCGAGCAAACCAAGGTGAGTTCACACTTTCCACAAGGCATGGGATTCCCAAGGGTTGGGAATGGGTAAAGGATTTAAACTGAAACTGCGTGATATCCTGGTTTGGAACACGTACACACCCTCTTTATTGAAGGGTGACAACACGTACTAAGAACTTAATCGGAACCTGCATAATCTCCTGGTTTGGGGATTACGTACACACCCTCTTTATTGAAGGGTGACAACACGGATACTAGACCAAAACTCTATCATTAAGTCCCTCATTTTGTATCGACTTAATCGCCGAGGCCAATGGCGAGCGGGTCATTAGTTAAATAGCGCTATTAGGTTTGACAAGCCTCACACCGTGCCGCAGAGGACGGGCGTGGACTAATGGACTATGGCACGTCAATGATGATAGACATTGACTAGGGCACCAACTTACTTTCGTCAGTAGTCGATATGGTAAACGGGTCTAGTGGTTCACATGGGGAAGCCCCCACTGATTATGGATATGGATTGGGAAATAAAGATACTGGTTAACTCGTGGTTTACGAAACAACTTATGGTTTTCGAAACAAACTTGTAAAACTAAACAACCAACTGTGAACTCGCTCAACTTTGTTGTTGACTCGTTGTTACATGCCTTGCAGGCCTTTAGGTGCATATTGTTAGAACCTGCTGTCTGGGATGCTAGAGTGGTCATGGGTCAATATATATGGAAACGCGAGACGAACCTAATGGCTTTCACACACTTGGTTTACGAATTTCTTAATTAATGTATTATGCTTCCGCTGAACGTTAAATAATGTTTTGTAACACTTCTATCAATAATAAATGAAAGTTGTATTTGGAATAATTGTTATGAGTTCAACATGATTGGTGGCTTGGATCCTGGAACGTCACATGCCTAACAGGGACATTCCCTAGGTGGTATTTTGGGGGTGTGACAGCAACGAATCATCCAATAGGTATAAGAAGGAAGTGAAGGTTCCAAAATTGGAGAAACTGCCACCGGTTAAACCGTATGTAGCTTCAACTAGCTCGCCGGAGCGGTTTTTAACCAAGCCGTTACTCAAAATCCTAACTGACTGTGCTCGAATCGCCGATACTGAACCTGAAAAAGCGGTTACGCCGCTTAACCGTCTCCGGGAGTCACTGTCCGGCGAGCACGGAGATCCGACGGAGAGAGTAGCGTTTTACTTCGCCGAAGCTTTACACAACCGCGTCACTTGCAAACCACGTTCAATCTCTGACGTGACGTCAGCAATGGAGTTCACTCTCGATGATCTCGCTGCTGGTCATAACAAGCGCAAAATCATCCAACAGGTATAAGAAATTGATCGAATTGTTGTATTTAAACTTAATTGATTCGGATTGTTATAAGAATTTGAGACTGATGAATACAGTTAATTAGTAGAAGATGTAATTAACTGTGTTCAGGAACTGGAAGAGAGTGTGGTGGTTGTGGTGGTGAATGGCGGTGGCAGTGGTGGTTGTGGTGGTGAATGGCGGTTTGTGGATTTAGGTTTCGTAGTCTAAATGGAAGAGTTGATAATTTGGTTAGTAATTTGAGATTCCTTGTTATAACTATGGGGTTGTGAATCGGTGGGGTTGGTGGTGGTTGTGGTGGTGAATGGCGATGGCAGTGGTGGTACCCGGTGGTGATTATTGTGGTGGATGAGAGAGAGACAGGAGAGAGATGGTTGTTTGAGTTTTTGATGAACCAGGGGGTAATATTACAGAATAGAACAAAACATAGGGGGTAATATGAAAGGGCATTATAGTCATTTCACATTCCGGTTAACAAATATGTTAACTTATATGACGGCAGGGGGTAAAATTGCGACAGAACATCAACGTTGGGGGGTAAATTTGCAATTATTTCGTTAGAGAGGGTCAGAGTACCAATTGGCCTAAACCCCAGGGGGTAAAATTGCAGTTTACTCTAAAATTAATCTACAAGAACATTTTACAAAATTACCCTACAAGATCAAAATTACCTTATAAGATTATTTGCAGGGTAATTTTGATAATCACACTATGAGTAAACAATTACGTAAAGGTCACCGCGTTTTTTTTACCTTTTCATCATAATCGTACGTTTTGTATTTGATCTTTTGTCATAAGAATATATAGTTAATTCTTTTGCTCAGTTTGATTAATGTGTACCCATAATTGCTTATGAATCTGACTTATACGCGTTATTTTAGTTTATTTCTATATGAATATTCTTAAAATTAATATAGTACATTCCTGGAAAAGATATTGGGGCCAATCCATGTGAGGCGCTATATACAAGATAAGGTGCTAGTATAAATATAACCCTCAATCCAACTCAAAGTAGTGCAAGTCTTTTTCCCTATCCAAAGTAGTATTCCTTAACGACCTTTTATTCACACTTTTTTTTCTCACTCAAGTATGGGTATTATGAGGTTATGTTCTTCTTTGATGTCTATTGTAAAAGGTTACAAAAAAATGAGCTCGTATCACAGCAAAAACCATTATTCGGACGTGCCAAAAGGTCATCTTGCAGTGTACGTTGGTGAAGAGAAGAAGAGGAGGTTTGTTGTCCCAATATCATACTTGAAAAATCCGTTGTTCCAAAACTTGTTACGTGAGACAGAAGAAGAATTTGGGTTTGATCATCCGATGGGAGGCCTAACTCTTGCATGCCAAGAGGATGTGTTTTTTCAGCTCACAACCATATTACATTCTTTACGATTTATCGTAGAGTACGGGCTGATAAACTAAAGAACTACGACAATTGACATCGTATTTTTTTTATGTATTATACAACATATGGTACACTTTTTTTATTTGTTATACATGTATTTGAGACTCTAGTGAAACCACCCAAATTTTTGAAGTGTGATTTTTAGTGTTTGTAGAGCAACGATGAGCCAACATTTTTCACATACGAGTTGACGCTACCCGCGCGTTGCGGCGGGATGTTTATTATTACTATGTCAGATAGAAGCGGAAATTCTTTGATTTTGTTCTCTAAGCAAGATGGTCTTTGAAGACGATGCCATATGTGGTTTAGATTAGAGTTGCGACTTTCATTCTAAATAGTCGCGAATCATGTTAGTCGATTGCCAAAAAAAAAAAAAAAAGACAAAAAATGTGACGCACCGTTTGAAGAAAGTGTTGGTGAATTAATTATCATATACATCATTTGTTATGCATGTCGGTTGCAAAAAAAAATATAACAATAAGTGATGCACCATTTAACGAAAGTGTTGGTAATTTAATTTCCATATACATTCTTTCATTCTAAATATGTCGGTTGCAAAAAAAGTTATGCACCGTCTGAAGAAAGTATTATTACATCATTTGTTGTGCATGTCGGTTGAAAAATAAATTCGCAGCTTTTGATTAAATTGATGCATCAATAAAAATAAGAATGTGGTGTATTAAATTATTTATTTGATATACAATTGCACTGTAGTTATAATATATGTATCATATTTAATTAAAATTTAGAGTAAATTACTTGGTGCACGGTAATTTATATATACATAGTCGCTCATTTCGTAGGAAATTTTATTGCATTTTTGTGTGTGTGTATACATATATATGAAGGATTGAGACTTTTGTAAGGGACGTGATATATTTAAAAGTAGATTAAACGTTTGCGATTTTTTGAAGGGGTGTGATATATTTAAGAGTTGTGTCATTTAAAATTAATTTGAAGTGTTGTAACTTTTCCTATGTATATATAAGAGAGTTTTTTTTATTGTAAGGGACATGATATATTTAAAAGTAGTTTAAAGGGGTGTGACTTTTTAAAAGGGTGTGATATATTTAAAAGTTCTGACTTTTTGTAACGGGTGTGATATATTTAAAAGTAGTATAAAGGTTATGACTTTTTTAAAGGGGTGTGGTATATTTAAAACCTTTCATCCAAACCATTGTGTTTATATCCAAACCATTAGGTATATGTGTGGTTTTTTAAAAGTCGTAACTTTTTATTTTAAAGAGAAAACCCAAATTGCTTTTTGTAGGGTTATATAATTTCACCTCATAGAGGGATATACATATATATATTTCAAAGTTGAAAATTGTGTTTCAAGCTATTAAAAACAACGTTGATGAATCAATTTCTTAAATTTATTTGTGGGATGAAAACCCTAGTCATCACAGGGACATGATCGATTCCGAAGTCACTTTATAAGACCGCGGGATGTAGAGGTTTGGGTTAGAGACATTGATCGACACGTGACGGATGTGGGGTCTATAAGATAATTCTTCAAAAGAAGGGGTGTGGGGTGGCGTGGCTTCGGCTGGCGTGGCCAGCCATGTGGATTTTAATATATATATATATTTTTTTGTTTTAACTTTTTAAAATTTCATTTAATTAAAAAAACTACATAAAATAAAAAAAAGATTAAAAACGGCTAGTCTAAACGGTCATTTCTCACCCGCCAATCCAAGCCAGTCACCTCACCTCTCCCCCGCTACATGCCAGGCTTCAAACCCAAGCCAGCAGGGCAATGCCGTGGCCAACGTTGACCCGGTGTTGTTTAGCCAGCGTTACTTGGCAACCCCCGCCCCAACCAACGCCCCACACCCCGTAGCCTAAACAAGATAATCAAAATTAAAAACTGTGACCTAAAGTAACGAGGAAAAGAAACAATTGCAATATTCAGATTGCAAATTCGGTTGCAGGTTCTCACATAAGAATATCGTAATGGTCGTAATTTTGATCACAGATGATCCCGGACTCAGGTTGCGGATCGTGAATAATATGTCACGAGCTTAAATTTTGAGATGAGAATTTCAGTGGCTAATTACAAATGATTGCTTTTTAGTATTAAAATTTTAGTTAAAATGTCCTTCACAAGTGCTCTCGGTCAATATTTCTTTGGCAAATGTTCCAGGATTCCAATCACCAATCCGGCAAATAATCCAGGGTCCAGTCACTATGGGAATATAAATCTCTAAAGTTGGTTGCAAAGATAATTTGCAACGAGACGGTTGAACATATTTGTAGTATTGAAATCTTAATTTGGTTGCAAAGATCAGTTGCAAGGCGGTTACAAATAATGGTTTTTTTAGCAATGAATTTTTTCCAAACAGTTTCCCTAAAACTCATTTTAGTAATATGAAAGTATCATTTTTGTGTGGCGGCGGGCCAGACACTAAAACTTATTTTAGTATTACGAAAGTATCATTTTTTTATTATATACAAGGCATGTTTTATTTTTTCGAACAACAAATTTCTTTTAATTGTTGTAGGACTTAAATTTAAAACCTTTCTCTCCTAAGATTAGGTGTTTAAAGGCTTTACCTATATCAATATAGACTACCACCTCTTTAGTTACACATGTTATTTATTTTCAAATGTTAACTTAAGAAAACACTATTTTCTTACGTACTTATTCTTATGTACGTATTGGTATAAATTCAAGATAGTTTATGTTTCGACGTAAATATTTTTCAAAAATGACTCAGGTCAAAGATAATACATTTTCATATTTATTTTTATGTACTTTTTAGTTGATATATGTTTTGAGGGTTTTTTTTTCTTTCTGAAAATGACTCATGTCAAAATTAATACATTTTCATACTTATTTTTATAGACATTTCTAGTTTATCTACGTTTTAATCAATAAGCAATTACAAACGAGAAATAATTACACACAAATCACGTTAAAAAAAATCACCCCACAACGCGGGGAATAAATTCTAGTTAATATAAATTTCTATGTTTAATTTAATTGATTTGTTTTGTAAAATAAAATTTTAATTAAAAAAAAACCCTAAAACGCAACCTTTTCCACGCCCCCTTCCACCTCTCGTTTTTTGGGACTTGAAGGGGAAATCCCCTTTTCTGACGTGGTAGCCACGTATTGCTTCATGCACTCCCTTCAAGCCTCTCCACTCCGCATAGTCAATGTTTTAAAATCCGGTTTTTATACCGTACCGGATTGGGCTCATATAAACCGTTTAACCGGGTGTATCAGGCGGTTAAACCGGGTGTACCAAACAGTTGAACCAGTACTACCGGCCGGAACCGGTTTTTAAAACATTGCGTGTAGTCTTTAACACCTATTTAATCCAATAAATTACTTTGTACTATTACTTATGTTCATCAATCTGTATTAAAAGCATTCTCATTGTAGTGTATTTGTATCTTGAAACAAAAAATCACCGGCAAATTAATAATAGGCCCATACGTTTTGACCAGGTTTAAATGCATAATCTTAGCTTCATGGGGCACAATGGGTTATGCTTCGGCATACCAACTCTATTGTTTTTTTTAAAACATTTTGTCAAACATTTTATGATACTTAGGGTGGACGGTGTCAATGAAGGAGGGAGCGGCCGGCCGGGTGATGTGGGACATGCGGGAACACTGACCCAATCCTTTCGGTACCGTAAGATCACACAACGATCAGGGTTTTCTTCCTGAAACATCTCTTTTGTCCGTTGTATATAGCCAACGCTTGGATCGACAATGTAGAAGAAGAGAGGTGGTAGCCAACGCTTGGGTCGACAATGTAGAATACTCAACAATTGGGAATCAACAACAATCAGATTCAAACGATCGTGAGTGGCCATATGATCAGCTAGAACTAACGATTTGAAGTAAAATTTAAATTTGTGCCACGATTTAAATACAACCCATTAATTATTTTTTTCTCAACGTAATTAATTTTTCAACTAAAACCAATGGCATGTGTTTGTAGAGTTCTATGATCAGCTAATATGTTGATCATTTGAGTTAAGGACAACTATTTATCGATTCGTACTGCTTGATTATTCGTATACAGTTTTTTTTAGAAGATAAATAGTTATCCTTACCTCAAATGTTTTTGTTAGTGTACTAATTGTATTGATGTATAAAAAAGAAATAATTAGTATCAATAAACTAGTAGAAAAAAAAGTTGATTTTTTTGCTGACTTGGGTTGAGGTGTACCCATAATTGCTTATGCATCTGACTTATGCGCGTTCACATAGTTTATTTCTATATAGAAATTCTAAAAAAATAATAGGGTACATTCCTGGAAAAGATATTAATATGGTACATCTGACTCATGTCGTTGGAGGCTCTATTATCCAAGATTATAAGGTGTTAAGGACTCTATAAATATAAACTTCAAAGCCATCCTCAAAGTAGTGCAAGTCTTCTTTCCTATCCCATCTCAAGTACATATTTTCAGAATAATATTCTTTCACTCACATATGGGTATTATGAGGTTATTTTCTTCTTTGATATCTATTGTAAAAGGTTTTAGCAGATTGAGCTCGTGTCACAACATAAATTATCATTGGGATGTGCCAAAAGGTCATCTAGCAGTGTATGTTGGTGAAGAGAAGAAGAGGCGGTTTGTTGTTCCCATATCATACTTGGAACAACCGTTGTTCCAAAACTTGTTACATGAGTCGGAAGAAGAATTCGGGTTTGATCATCCAATGGGAGGCCTAACTCTTACATGCCAAGAGGATGTGTTTAACAAGCTCACATCCATATTACATTCTTTATGATATGTATTGTGTTATACACTATTTGATACGCCAAGTGTCACCGTAATTTTTTATTGTGTTATACACTATTTGATACGCGTTTTGTGTGCTATATATGTATTTGATACTCTAGTGAAATCACCCAAATTTTTTAAGGGTGATTCCCACTCTTTACCAATGAAGAGCCTTCATTCTTCACAATTGTTTATTTTTGTTCTGTAACCCTTTTGAGGGATATACATAGAAGTATTTCAAAGTTGAAGTGTGTATTTTAAGTTATTGCAAACAACGTTAAACTCACACACTCTTAAAACATGCATGTGAGGATGTAACTGGGGTTTCCCGCTTGTGGGCGTAGGGGGTACTGCTTTTACAGTGGGTTAGGGCCGTTAGGCTGCTTTAAAGGCTTCTTTGGGCAAAGTGACCAAACACGAGAAAGAGTGCCTTGACAACCAGCACGTGTTTATCACAGATGTTTTTGATACTTTTGGTTTCCTGGCTTCAGAGGCTGTGAACCTACTTAATCGAGTTCAAAGGACCATGCATAGTAATGTTAAGACCCCAAGATCTATGAACTTAGTTTTTAAACATTTAGTTTTGCTATTCAAAAAGGGGTAGCGGCGCAGTTTGTTGCTGGTTTACCATCTATCTCGATTTAAATTCATAACATATTATCTCCTTATTTGTAATTTACTAAGTAAGAAATTATTATTTATTATTATTATTATTATTATTATTATTTATTTATTTATTTATTTATTTATTTTAGAGTTAATTATTGTTTTCGTCCCTTTGGTTTGTCAAAAATTACTATTTCACTGCATTAGTTTAAAAATTGCGATTTCAGTCCCTTTAGTTTCACTTTCGTAACCATTTCAGTCCACCTCGTAACCATTTCAGTCCATGTACTTAACAAAATAATGGACTGAAATGGTTACGAAAGTGAAACCACATGGACTGAAATGGTTACGAAAGTGAAACCCACAGGGACTGAAATCGTAATTTTTAAACTAATGGACTGAAATAGTGATTTTTGACACACCACAGGGACGAAAATAGTAATTAACTCTATTTTTTATTTATTTGGTAAGAAACCTCAACACTGGAATATGATCAATTCCAAAGTCATTTCATAAGCATGATAAACAAAACTCTAAAAAGAGGTAGAGTTAGTGACCTAAACTTACGACGGAATATAAAGGTCGCAAACATTGCAATAGAAATGAAATGTCACAGATGTGGCACTATTGTAAGGGATTTGACTTCCCTGGTGCCTTTGGGGAGAGGACCAATAATATCCATGTCCCATTTAAACAAGAGGAATTCTATTCCTACACCTCATTATCTATTTGCACACCCTGGAATTACAATACGCATCGTATAGAGCTATACGATATTTATTGAAAAAGTTAAAAAACATTGCACACTGACAGGTGCAGGTGTTGTCTGGCGGCTGGCATCATACGCATCGTATAGGCCTATACGACGCGTATTGGCACCCTGAATTTTTGAAGTTTATTTTTGGTGTGTTGTGTTGGGATTTTGGTGTTTTGGGTTTGTTATTGGTGTTTATTATTAGTTATTTTTATTTTAATAATTTTTAAAATCTTTATTATTTTTATATCGTTAAGTATCGTATTATTTTTATATTGTACCGTATCACATTTTTAACTTAATATCGTATTATCGATTGTACGTAACCAAACATATCAATCTAAACAGTTAAAATAAACAATCACAAATACAAATAAACTGAAACTGCAAATTTAATTACATAATAAGTTTGTACATACACGGGCAATTGTTCAAAATACATAAACCGTCAAAATACAACAAAAGTACAACGATCCTAAAGCGGTGGATCCTGAGTGGTACCTGAGGGCCCCGCCCCCGCAGTGCCTGAGGTCCCCGCCCCCTGATCCGAACCGGACTGCTCACCACGCCGGAATGCCTGGATCGCCTCCATGAGAAGACGCTCCATACGGCCGTGAGCGGTCTCCATCCGCGCATGCATCCGGTCCTCCAACTCAGCCAACGCACGTGCCACAACTAGATCGAGCTCGTCGTTGAATACGTGCTGGGGGTACAGAGGCACCCCATGTGGCTGCGCCTGCTGTGCCGGAGCACCTAACGGAAATGGAAAATCTAACACGTTAAAATGATGAGGGTGTGGAGATGAATACCGTACTAGTCTTCGATCTTGAAATCTCGAGCGTATGTCGACCGTATGTATACCACCGTATGTGTGTGTATTTTGGTGTATTTTGAGTTTTGTTTGTTTTTGGATCGTATAAACCCCCTGTGTTTTAAGGGTTATATCGTTTTCTTATTATATACGCATCGTATAGATCTATACGATGGTTAGTAAATTACCAATATACCCCTGTTTTTCAAATAAATCAAGGGGATAATACCCATCGTATAGGTCTATACGATGCATGTGAAAGGGCAATACGATACAACTTTGGCCTATACGATCGTATATGCCATAGTTTGAAAATTTGGTTTTTCGTGTTTTCCTCGGTTCAATGCGTATACGAGTCGTTTTTTGACGAAATTTCGCATATTTTGTCGTTTTAGGACGTATGACTTCAACATACGTCGTTTCGGTGACGTTCGGTTGCGTGCGAATATCGTATTTTACGATTACGTACAGTTTTGTTTGAAGTCCACTTGTACTCCATAGTGCCGTGTTATATGTATACGTTCGTGGAAAATATCATTAGTCGCGTATTTTAGCATACTTTAGAGCATTATATCGTATTTTAAGGTATTTTAACATATTTTCATGTATCTTATGGTATTTTAAGGTATTTTAGCGCATTTTAGCGTATTTCGGCGTATTTTTCCGTATTTAATTGTTTTTTGACGTATTTCACCGTATTTTCGAACATTTTAGCGTACTTTAGAGCATTATATCGTATTTTAAGGTATTTTAACATATTTTCATGTATCTTATGGTATTTTAAGGTATTTTAGCGCATTTTAGCGTATTTCGGCGTATTTTGACGTATTTAATTGTATTTTGACGTATTTTACCGTATTTTCAAACATTTTAGCGTATTTTAGCGCATGTTAGCGTATTTTAGCATATTTTCATGTATCTTATGGCATTTTAAGGTATTTTAGCACATTTTAGCGCATTTCGGCGTATTTAATTGTATTTTGACGTATTTTACCGTATTTTCGTACATTTTAGCGTACTATAGAGCATTACAGTAGAAACTCGATAAATTAATACTCGATTATTTAATAAACTCTCTAAGATAATATTTTTTGCCGGTCCCGACTAGGGGATAGGGTGCTAAATTAATAATTCGCTAAAATTATAAGATAATACATTTTTGATAATTTCTTTAGACCCCATATAAAATATAAATTAATAATTCCTTATATATAGCATATTGCATGAATGATTTATGAAGGTTTCTTGAAAAATGACTCAATTGTCTTTTGTTTTTTGTTGAAATCAATTTACCCTTGAATCTCGTCTCCAATTTTCCTTAGCATGGTTAGAACTTCTGCAAACCATAGTTACTATGAACCCATTCTTGCAATTGCTTTTGAGTGAGACTTGGATTATCCTTGTTGTGCTTGCATAATGCTCTTCGAATCTCGTCTGTCATTGTTGTTTTTTTCAGACCTTTAAGATGGGAAGCCATGTTGTGTGTATGATTTGTTTGTGTTAACCTATTTTGATCTTGTATTTATATAGAAAATATTTTTAATGTCCATAAAGTGATACATTGAACACAATAAGCATAATAAGGTGGGAGATTGAAGGTTTCTTTTCAAATTGGGCTGTTCATTTGATATACATGCATTGTATACAATAATTAAGTGGAAGCTTGAAAGGTGTTTGTAAACTAAGTATTCTACTATAAATTAATAAAATATTAATTAATATATAAATTAATAATTATTCATTTATCGATTAATTAATAACTATTTTAATTAATAAATTTTGGTGGTTCCAAGTGTATTATTTTATAGAGTTTCTACTGTATATCGTATTTTAAGGTATTTTAACATATTTTCATGTATCTTATGATATTTTAAGGTATTTTAGCGCATTTTAGCGTATTTCGGCGTATTTTGACGTATTTAATTGTATTTTGACGTATTTTACCGTATTTTCGAACATTTTAGCGTATTTTAGCGCATGTTAGCATATTTTAGCACATTTTCATGTATCTTATGGTATTTTAAGGTATTTTAGCGCATTTTAGCGTATTTCGGCGTATTTTGACGTATTTAATTGTATTTTGACGCATTTTACCGTATTTTCGAACATTTTAGCGTATTTTAGCGCATGTTAGCGTATTTTAGCATATTTTAAAATATTTTCATGTATCTTATGGTATTTTAATATATTTTAGCGCATTTTAGCGTATTTCGGCTTATTTTGACGTATTTAATTGTATTTTGACGTATTTTACCTTATTTTCGAACATTTTAGCGTATTTTTTTCTGGAGGATTTGTTCTAGTCGCTGCATGGGAGACGGTTTTTTCTCGAACTTCGCGGCCCTAATATTTTGGCGAGCGTTGTGTATGTCTTTCGGAACACATACGTTCTCAGGGTTCTGTTCGGTTTCGGGCTTCCAGATTGTATGGGGCTGTATGTCTTGATCTGTCAGCTCTTGCACCAGCCTAAA